>OZ026527.1:88102707-88714707 GCA_964019695.1 Loripinus fragilis | reverse complement strand
ATAGGCATTATTGCATGTACTTAGAAAACCGCCAATTTTAAACACAACTTACGTACATTTGACCTGAGATTCATCCACTTCAAACTTTATGTTGTTAGTGAGCAAGCGAGACCCTGGCGAGATTGCACAAACGCGCATACTCTCCTCAGCCTTCGTTGATCACATCTGTTGGGCCAGATACCAGCTCATATGGGGCTCCGTGTATGTTAATTTTATGCTCGGGTCCAAGCTGTGTTCAAGAAAGAGCACAAGCATAGCAGTGTCCCCCCTGTCGCACGCGGCTTGGATGCTTCTGGTTCGAGAAACTATAGATAACAGTCCATTTGCATGTACGGTAGAGTATTTGATTTTTGTAATGACCATACAAAATATCTCAGACGATTTGATCGCACCGGCGACATAGGCCTGCAAATATTTGCATCCACTCAACGTTGTATGAAACACAACGTACATACATGTCTAGAATTTTATTTGGCCTGTGTCTTCATCCACCTCAAGCTTTATGGTAGTGAGCAGCGAGACCCTGACAAGATTGCGCAAATGCACATGCTCTTCCTGTGCCTTCGCTCATCTTATCTGTCATAAGAGCCAGCAGAGCCTGGTACCAGCTCATATGGGGCATAGAAACTAATCAATAACAGTCCATTCTATAGAAACTTCGCACATGTACCGCAGTGTATTTGATTTTTGTAATGACCGTACCATATATTTCCGATGATTTGATTGCATCTGTGACATAGGTGTGTAAATTTGCATCCGCACGACGTTCATTGAACCTAGCATTTCCAGAAACTAATCTTAATGTAATTAACGTGCGACATCAATGATGGAGTTACGTTAGCGAACTTGGCCATTAGATTGGCAGACGAAAAGATCTGTTTGGCGTAGTCGCGCGAAAGTTAACACAAAGGTCTTGTAGAAAGCTACACTGATTAAAAACAGGCACCAATGAAGGAAAAAATGTTGTGTACCAACTAATAAAAACTAGAACACATTCGATGGTGCGCCATCCCAAATCCCCACGCTATCGAAGAAAACTTATGGTATTTGGCTCATCCCAAACCCCTGCGAAAAGGTCTAGAACTTTTCTAGAACTATGCTCTAGAACTGTTCTAAAACTGTTCTAGATATGTTCTAGAATGTTTAAGGGACAGATGTAGAACATTAAATGGGACGATTTTTTTGTTCTACGATTGTTCTAGCCAGGGTCAAAAGATTTGTTCTAGGAAAGTTCCAGAAAAGTTCTAAAGGTTTTTCCTTGAACAGTTCAATAACAAATCAAGTTTGTTCAAGAACAGTTCCAGAACAAATCTTTAGAACTTTTATGGAACAATTGTAGAACATCCCTAAAAAAATGTCCCATTTAGCGTTCTATAAATGTCTCTGAACTATTCCAGAAATGTTCTAATTGTTTGTTCTAGAATTAATCTTGATTTGTTCTAGAAATGATCTAGAACAAACCTTTAGAATTTTTCTGGAACATTTGTAGAACACACCTCAAAAATTGTCCCATTTAACATTCTATAAATGTCTCTGAATAATTCTAGAACATTTCAGAATGGTTCCAGAACATTTCAAGAAATGTTCTAATAGTTTGTTCTAGAATAAACCTGAACAAACAGAACAAACCTCTATAATTTTCTGGAAAAACTGTAGAACACCTCTTTTAAAACGTCTCATAAAACATTCTATAAATGCCCCTAAATTATTGTTGAACACCTCTCCAAAAATGTCCCATATATCGTTCAATAGATCTCTCTAAAATTTAATGGTCATGGTTAGGAATGCCATTGAGCAGTAGTTACATTTCCCTAGCCCTAGTAGATCATTTGGAAATATGATTCCATGAAATGCCACCTTTATATATCTTAAATACTGCTGACAATGGGTTTAATCCCAAAAATGTAATCCCAAAGAGTCTGTTAGCCCAAGCAAGTGACACAATAAATAAATAAACACCAACTGAAGATGAATTATTATTGAGGAAACATAAACAGAGGCCCTAAGTTGGCCGGAATGCTCTCTGTTATTGCCACACTGCTACCCCACCCATTTCAAAACATTGTCATGTATTTTAGCTTGGAAGACCAGCAACCACAACAACAATTAACATTTAAAACCTTAGAAACTGTGTCTCAGGCCTACTCACTGTCCAAGACGATAATACTATCATATTTACCATCTAGAAACTGCCACAAATGCTTTTTTGGGAGCCTTCATAATCCCTCCAATTCTGGCAGCCATGTTTTCCCCATCATCTATCTGGTCACAACATTTCTCCCATTATAAGTCTATAGGGATTTTTCCAAACACTCAAGGGCAGGTAACTCATAAGTCCCTGGTCAGATCCTGCTGAATTTCAAACCCATCTGAGATATTATGGGTTTACTTGTTGCCTGCAAGAATGAAGAAGATCCAATCAAAAATGAATGAGCTAGAGTGGTCAAAACATTATTCATTAATTTTTAAGATGATCAAGGGTAGCTAACTCCAAAAACTGTGATGGGATCTTGACTAAATTCAAACTCATCCAAGCTTTAATAGTTGCTCTTATTGTCTGCAAGAATGAAGAAGATCCATTCAAAATTGAAAGCACTAGAGTGGTCACAACATTTCTCCCATTATAAGTCTATAGGGATTTTTCCAAATGCTCAAGGGCAGGTAACTCATAAGTCCCTTGTCGGATCCTGCTGAATTTCAATCCCATTCGAGATATTACGGGTTAACTTGTTGCATGCAAGAATGAAGAAGATCCAATCAAAATGAAGGAGCTAGAGTGGTCACAACATTATTCATTGATTTTTCAGATGCTCAAGGGCAGCTAACTCCGAAGTCGGTGATGGAATCTTGCCGAAATTCAAACTCATCCGAGCTTTTATGGTTTGTCTTGTTATCTGCAAGAATGAAGAAGATCCATCCAAAAATGAAGGTACTAGAGTGGTCACAACATTTCTCCCATTATAAGTCTATGGGGATTTTTCCAGTCGCTCAAGGGCAGCTAACTCATAAGTCCCTGGTCGGATCCTGCCAAATTTCGAACCCATTCGAGATTTTATGGTTGTCCTTGTTACCTGCAAGAATAAAGAACAAATCAAAAATGAAGGAGCTAGAGTGGTCACAAGATTTTCCCCATTATAACCCTATGGTAGCTATCTGTTGCCATGGAAACCATAGTTCTGATCCGATCTTACCCAAAACCTACTGCAGTCAATCCCCCACCCCAATGATGCTCCTGATGAAATTTGATTATGATTGGCCTGCTTGTTTCAGAGATATTCATGTTTGAAAGTGTGCACGGACGGACGTACGCCGGCTCGAGTCCCATACTATAAGCTCACCCTGAGCCTTCGGCTCTGGTGAGCTAACTAGAGGACCTGAAAGTCCTGAAGCACTCACCTGATCTCCTTAATAATGTTAAATAGGTCAAGATCAACTACGTCATATAATGAAACATATTTTGTTTTATGGGGTGCGGCCATTTTGGAGTGACCTAAAACAATCTAATGAATTCTTCATCAAGCAGCCCAGTGATTTCTGAGGAAAAGATGTTTAGATAGGTATGTGGCAATCCAAATGAGTGGCCTTGGATAAAAGGTCACGTGTCAGCTTGACATTTGGTACTTATTTAAAACCATTGTCACATTAGGTTAAATATTTCTTGCAAGTATAATGATTTCGGCCTAAACAGTTATAGAAAAATGAACATTTCAAGATTTCTCCCACATAAATGCATTAGTAATCAAATTTGACCTTGCCATAAAGTAGGTCAAGGTCAACCTAGATTCATCATTTGTGAAAATCTGTTAGGGCCTACATTCCCAATGCTACATACCAAGTCCCAAGGCCATTGGCCTTTTGATTCCAGAGAAGATTTTTAAAGGGTTTTTACCATATATGGGCATGGTGGCCATCTTGGTCATGTGACCAGTACAATTGGTATAAATTTTGGCTAACCTATCATAAGGAGTCTTCTTATGAAATTTGAGTTCAATTGGCCAAGTGGTTTCTGGGGAAACTATGTTTTAATGTGTTGATGTGACTCCAATATGAGCGAGCTTGGCTGAAAAGTTAAAGGTCAACCTTGACCTTTGGAACTTATGTATAGCCATTGTCTCATTAGGTTAAACATATCAAGTGAGAATAATGACTTTGGCTTCAACGGTATTAAAACAAAAAAAAATAAAAAAAAAAACAAAAACATTTAAATGCTTTAGGAAGCAAATTTGACCTTGACGTTAAGAAGGTCAAGGTCAACTTAGGATAATCATCTGAACAAACTTGGTAGGTCCCACATCCCCAATGCTACATACCAAGTCCCAAGGTCACCGGCCTTCTGGTTCTGGAGAAGAAGATTTTTAAAGGGTTTTACCATATATGGGCGTGGCGGCCATCTTGGTAATGTGACCAAAATGTTTTGTAAAATTTTGGCTAACTTAGCATAAGGAGTCTACACATGAAATTTGAGTTCAATTGGGCCAATAGTTTGTGAAAAAACTATGTTTTAATATATTGATGGGACTCCAATATCAGCAACTTAGCTGAAAGGTCAAAGGTCAACCTTGACTTTTGGAACTTATTTATAGCCATTGTCTCATTAGGTTAAACATATCAAGTGAGAATAATGACTAAGGCTTCTACAGTTTTAAAAAAATATAAACTTTTCAAAAAAATTCCCATTTAAATTCATTAGGAAGCAAATTTGACCTTGACGTTAAGTAGGTCAAGGTCAACCTAGGATCATTATTTGAATAAACTTGGTAGGCCCAACATCCCCAATGCTACATACCAAGTCCCGTGGTTATCTGCCTTCTGGTATTGGAGAAGAAGATTTTTAAAGGGTTTTTACCATATATGGGCGTGGCGGCCATCTTGGTCATGACTGACCAGAGCCATTTGAATAAACATTTGTTCCTGCGTCCTAAAGAGTCTCCATATGAAATTTGAGTTTAATTGGCCCAGTGGTTTCAGAGGAGAAGATGTTTGAAAATGTTGACAGATGGAGGGACGGACAACGGATGGACAGACGGACGCCGGAGTGACTGGTATACTATTAGCTCACCCATGAGTCTTCGGCTCAGGTGAGCTAAAAAACAAAAACAAACTATTCTTGAGCAGTCTCGTGGAAAGCGATATGTGAAACGAACCGTTGCATAAGCAGAGCCCTAGGTAGTAGTTTATGGGCATATTTGATTCACTGTTCGGTGTACACCTTCCAGTGTTCTAGGGAATCGAGTCATAATTGCAGTGTTTGGTGGAATACACTTTCCAACCCTCCGAAATAGAAGGTGTGAATGTACCGGATGAAAGTGCATTACACTGAGTGCGTGTTCTCATACCAGCAATTATTCAAAAACAAATCTCCCACTTGCCTGTTATATAAAATTGTTATTGTTGTAGAAGCACCAGTGGATGAGAGTGTTTCTCATAAGCTGTAATTTATTTGTCAAAAGCGTATTTGCTGGGTTAAATTTTCAAATATTTTTCTACACCACACTTGATTGTATTGGCTCGGGAGCACTGCTCTGAACATGATCTTGTAATACTCTCTGTCTCTCTCTCTTTATCTCTTTCTCTTTATGGAGCGCAGCGCCTCTGAAGGTTGCAGGTTGGAGGCCAAACAGATTAACTGGGTTGTGGCCTTGAGCAAGACACATTCTTTCTTAGCTCTGGTTCAACTCGTCTCGTAACATGATTTGGATGCTCAAATGATCCGTCTTATGGAGATGGTTCTTTTGAGGACCCAAACATGTTTTAGTTGAGAAATAAAATATCAATTTTCAAAAAAAAACACTCTCTTAAATGAGGGCCTGATTTATTATAGATCTACCCAAACATTCAAGAATCTAAATATATTTTCAATTTTTTACCTTTTGCCTACTAATGCCATCTGCTGAAAACGTTTGCAAAACATTTTGTCCATGCCACCGCTGCCAACGCCGCTCTTTCTGTAAATTCGTACAGGGGAGCTAAAATTAATTCACACCCTTGTAAGTATAATTGATACCCAGTAAGCATGTAAAATTGGGCCACTATCAGCATGCCAGCGAAACGCCATCCTAATGGCGTTTCGCTGGCAGGCCGACAATGGTCCGAATAGGATGCTTGCTGGGTAAACTTGCTACAATATTTCAATCTTCCAGCTAGTCCCTGTAACTGAGCAGGTTGGTTGGAGTCCTACATGATTTGGCTCTGCAGACAGGTTTTCTTGCGCTGGGTCCAATTTATCAAAGGCATGATAATTTCTTTGATCAAGTTTTAATTCCCCCCCCAATCGACAATGTACTTTAATACATTTTGTTCTTGATTTTTACTTTTATACGTTTTCGTATTGGGGTGTCAAGTCTGATCCCCTCGATAGCTCAGTTGGTAGAGACCGCCTCGATAGCTCAGTTGGTAGAGCGTCCGCTTTCGGAGCGGGTGGTCGTGGGTTCGAATCCCGCGGCCGCACCATACCAAAGGTGTAAAAAATGGTACTAGCAGCTCCCTTGCTGACGCTCACATAAAAGGGGTTATGCTAGGGAGATAAAGACCGGTAAGTATCTGTTAAAGATATAATTGTTATGTCGCAGAATAGCTCATGAGCTAATGTTGTCTGTTACATTATAAGCGACGTTAAATAAGGCTTCTTTATCTTATCTTTATCTTTATCCCCTGTTCCTTCTGAATGTTGGATGATATATACTGTATATTTAACTAAGTTCTCGTATCATATTACTATCCAAGGCCAAATTGACTTGCTGAGAGTCAGATGCAATGGCTATCATACTATGGTCATGTAAAGGGTGTTAAGAAAGTTCATTCCGCTTTCGATTCATTTAAAAAGGTATTGATGCTGAAAAATTGCATTTTCCATGAGCCTGTTATTCCTTGTGATGCTCTATAGTGTTTGGCATCATATCTGATATCGAATGTCTTCACATAATTATGTTTACTTTTGTGTAATGTAATTCAATTGTTGTAGAAAAATCCTATATTTTCCAAAAAAATTTACATTTTTTTTATTTTGGATGGCTGTTTACAGCCTTGCAGTTTAGTAAACATACTAAAGGCTTATTTAGGATGATAACAACTCCATTTAGGGTTTCTTAACCGATTTGTAATTATTCTTTTCACTCTGGCCATTACATGTCAAAGGCTTTTTGTCATACCCCCATTTTGCTCCTTCAGCCCAAAATGTTCGAAGGATACTAGATTTTGAAGATCCTTTATTCTGTGACAAAATTTTTGATTTATCATCTTATCCTGTGTGTTAAATGAGTTTCAGTGACCTTTATGTCATTACACACATTTTAACTAAAATAATAGGAACATAATTTTATTGCTTAATACAATTGAAATGCTTAAAATGAAAATAATGAGTAGGTATCATTCATTGGGGCTACTCACAATTTTTCTTCACGCCTAGGCTTGGACCCAGCATCTTTTGTCCCCCCCCCCCCCCCCCCCCGCAAAAAAAAATAAAGGGATATCAGGCATACCCCAACACTTGAAATTTTGTGATCCCCCAAAAATATTCCCATTCTGTACCTTGATCTTTAAAAAAAAATTAAAATGTATAGAAATGACCCTCAAAATAGCCCAATTTGTAATGGCCCAAAAAAGATATCAACAAATTTTTCATACCCCCCCCCCCCCCCCCCCCCCACTCCAAAAATATTCATTTTTTTTGTGAAAACCCCAAAAAGTATTGAAATTTAAAGTTTTGAGCCCCCAAAAATGTCAGAGTACTCCCCACCCCCGAGAGATATCACAGCATGAGACCAGGTTTTTTTTTTTTGATTTGATTCTGTACGTCCCATCAACAATCTTTCAGTTATGTAGGGACAGGTCTTCCTGGGTTGAACCCGTGCTGAGCTAGGATTAATGTGTCTTGCTCAAGGACACAACCCAGTGACGCCTGTGAGGCTAGAACCCGCGGCCTCTCAGTCTCGAGTCAAGCACTCTACCACTGAGCCACTGGGCTCCCACTTGAGCCCAATAAAAAGTGTGGTTGGGTGAACTGAGGTCCCAACAAGACCAAAGCTTCACTTAATATAAAAGTCTCTAGCTTAAGCAAGGTTGGCAAAATGCCTGCTAATAAGCATATTTGCCACGCCAGTGGTATTTACCAGGAAATACAGGGAAATACTGGCAATCAATGGGAAATACTGGCAAATATGATTTACAACCCTGGAATTTTTACACTCAACATTTAGATAGATAATTTCAATAATAGAGGTTGTTAGACTTGATATTTCAATTTGATTAGTTTATCAAGCTATCAGTTGATTATCGTAGTTAAAGGTATAAGTCTAATTTTTTAACATTTAATTTTAATAAAGCGAAAATTTAGAAGAAAAAAACTCTGTTTCGTACTTGCCAAAGTACTCATCAGTTGGCTTGTGCATAGCTACAGATAAGGTTGGGTAGTTGGATGAGTGCCGTACCCGTAGCCAGTCCTCAGTGGACTGTCTGCAGGTACGGGCCTGTATCCTAAAACTCTTAGTCTAGAGATTTGAGACCGTATCTCTAGACTCGTTGTCTAGGGATATGGGCCCGTACCTGTAGTCTAGACTTTCTCATAATACTGGCACAATCAAATTTTGATCATTAAGCCAGGGAGACATTATGAAATTTTCGGTTTTAGGGTTCAGAAGTGATATAAGGATCAAACTTCGAGCTCCTGTGGTGAATCCGGGTCGTTTCGCCCCAGATCCAGTTTGCCCCCTAGACGTTTCGACCAGCGTCGTTTCGCTCCCCTTGTCGTTTTGCCCCCCTTTGTCCTTTTGCCCCTGATCGATTCGCCCCAAGAAGAAAAATCAACATATTTTGTTGAAATATATGTGAATAGTTAGTGCAAATATATTTGCATTGCTAATGTACTGTAGTTTAACAGTTAAAATCTTCAACACTTTTGGCTGGATAAAGACTATGTGCACACTTTTTTTCGAACAAAGCTATTGTGACAGTTCATGAGAATTTAATACTTATCGCATATGCGATTTTGTTACGTCATCATACTTCCGTTCTCAAATGAGATGCGCGCAGGTATATGCCGTATTCCTCAGTGCGCTAGTAGCTTTACAGGTGTGAAGACGTGTCTTCATTTACCTGTTGTCGTATACATGTATGTAATACTGTATATGACTTTTGCAAACAAAAAATTTTACGACATTGTCGTTATATTCATTCGTTTGCGGCAGCGTGTCGGTTTTTTGGTCCACGTATCAAAAACAACAACAATGGCCGAAGCTTCCTTGAAAAGGCAAACTACTTCACAGCCTTCTCTTTCTGACGCCGTTTCGGCGGAAACCGTCACAGAAAAGCCAGTGCAGAAGTCTAAGAGACCTGCCCAGAAGCCAGCGGCTTCGTCTTCTGCCTCGTTAAAGCAAAAGTCGGCTTAGTCGAGTTCGGCTGAGCGATTTTCCGCCCAACAAGAGAAATTTCAAAATGAACTGATGTCCGTGTTGTCATCTATCAGTAAGAATCAGACTGAACAAGATAAAAGGTTGAAGCATATTGAATCCAAGCTCGCGGAGTTTGAAGATCAGGGCGAAAGTGAACAATATCATGATAATGAAATTGATTATGACAATTCTCAATGCCCTATTTCTATTGACAATAACTCATCTGAAGACTATGCTTATGGTCAATCTGAGTCTGACCCAGCGAATCCAGACATTTTTGAAGGTATATTCAAAAAATATAATCAGGTGGATGCGGTGGATTCACCAGTAAATTCTTGTCTGGCTACTTTGGTAAATAAAGTGTTCAGAGAGGGCATTTCTGATGAAAAGTTTCAGAAACTTTTAAAAGAATCCCCAAGACCGGACAACTGTGATTCATTGGTTAAGACCAGGGTTAATAATCTTTTTGGAATTTGTTGTCCCCTCATGTCCATACTATTGACAGTAACATGCAGAAGATACAAGAAGCGGTGATTAAATCAGCTATTTTAATCACCAAATTACTTTCTAACAATGCTTCTCAGCTTGATGAATCACAAATAGAACCTGGAACGGATGCCTTGGGACTGTTGGGTCAGGCAAATAAACTTACAATTGTTCGTAGAAAGGATCTACACAAATCAAATCTTAACCCTGAATATCACTAATTGTGTTCGCCATCGCAAAAGTACACAGACATGTTATATGGTGATGACATAAGTAAAAATGTGAAAGAGATCCAAGATATTAACAAGATTGGTTGTAGGATCAAGGGATCTATGCAGTCTTATCAGAGAGGCTCTGGTAGAGGAGGTAGACCTGGTTTCAGGGGTGTTTACAGAGGTCGTGTGATGAAGCCTAGAGGCCGTGGTAGAGGCTCTTTCAGTTCTAAGCCAAAAAACTTGTTCGTGGAGCACAGTAAGAAGTAAAAAAGGTAAGCCTTTTCAAAGCAGGTAGATTGCAGTATTACATTGAAAATTGGAGAAAAATTACCTCAGATGAAAATATTCTTGATATAGTTCAACACATTGTCATTTTGAATTTGACGAAGATTTTAGTGATTGTCAATTTCATGTTTTTCAAGGTGGAAAATTTACTGAATCTGAATCAATTGCTATCGATAATGAAATTTCTAGCCTTTTGGCTATGAATGTTATTACAGAAGTTGATCATTCTGAGGGTGAAGTTATTTCTCCTATTTTCATTGTTCCAAAGAAAGATGGAGAATATAGAATGATTCTCAATTTGAAAAAAATAAATGAAAAGGTTTCTTATCATCATTTCAAAATGGATACTTTCGAAACAGCTTTAAAGCTGATAAAACGCTATGTGTTCATGGCAAGTGTTGATATTCGCCACGCCTATTATTCTATTTCAGTGGCTGTTGAACACAGAAAATTTCTCCGTTTTCTTTGGAAAGGGAAATTATATTCCTATACTTGCGTACCTAATGGTATCAGCTGTGCTCCGAGACTTTATACCAAATTAATGAAACCGGTATATGCCACTCTGCGTCAATTAGGTCATACTAATTCTGGCTATATTGATGATTCTCTTTTGGTTGCTGAAGATTTTGAATCCTGTGAAAACAATGTTGTGGATACAGTTGATCTGATGTCCAATTTAGGATTCCTTATTCATGAAACAAAATCAAACTCCTATCATTTGTTATAAATATAACAAACCAATAAGGTCTACGATATTTAACTTTAATAAAATTGTAAATGATTTAGATATAGATTCCAATACTCCTGCCCCCTGAGATTGAAAAAATTCAAATTATTTATATCCCTCTGCAGGGCATGTTATTACAGGTAATCTAAATGTCATTCCTGACGCTAGAGTTCGCAATATCATTTCTAAAGGTCCTAAATATAGATTTCCCTCTAATATTGATTTCTCTAAATGTCGTAGAGAGATCGCTGCTTCTTTAAATGACTTCAGTAATCGTTGGTGCAAACGGGAAAATGTTGAACCGGATGCTTTGAAGGAATGGAAGATTAACATTTTTAAAATTATTGATACTTGTATTTCATTTTACTCTCGTAATACACATCTTTTGCCCCCTAAACCTAAATCCTCTTTTCGTCATCTTAAACGAGGTATCCAGGATTTTCATATGAACTATGTTTTGGTTCCAGCAGATAAAGCTGCTAACAATGTTGTAGTTGTTTGACGATTGTATTATATTAATACTCTTAAGCGTGAGCTTGTTGACACTAATGCCTATAAACTGCAGCCTTCTTTAAGTGAAAGGGTGATTGTTGATGGGCATGGTTGTCATACAGCCCTACATTTTGGTGTCAAAGCTAAAGAAAATCAAGACAAAGTTCCTACGTTGTACTGGTTACCTAAACTCCATAAAAAACCCTATAAAGCAAGATTTATTGCAAATTCTAGTTCTTGTACGACAACAGAACTTTCTAAATTGTTAACCTCGTGTCTTACAGCTATCAAAAAACATGTTATCAAATATTGTGAATAAAAGCACCGCAAGCACTGCGTAATACCCCGCCACTGCTGGGGGCACCAAAAGTTATTTTGTGAGATATATAATGCCTAAATAGCAACAGAACTGAGATAGACAGTGATATGACGTCCTTAGTCACAATATGTAACCTTTGATGGTCAACATATCTGTGAAGTTTCATTCAGATATTTCATATAGTAAAGGAACTACAGGTCAAAAGCATTTTCCAGATTAATCAAGGGCGGATAACTCATGAACTGGAAAGGTAAGAGTGACGGTTCTTCGTTGTAATATGTAACCTTTGCTGTTCAACATATCTGTGAAGTTTCATTCAGATATCATAAACAGTAAAAGAATAACAGGCCAGAAACCATTTTTTAAGGGAGAAAGGGCAGTAACTCCATCGAAAATGGTCGGATTTTGCCCATTAACAATCCCATACCACTCATCCCCAATAACAATATGTAAGCAAAATTTGAAAAAATTCTATGCATAAATACTCAAGTTATCGATCAGAAACAGTGAGCACGGACGGATGAAATGAACTACAGGTCAAAAACCAATTCTCAGATCAATCAAGGGTGGATAACTCACAATCTGGAAAGGTAAGAGTGACGATCCTTACCCACAATATGTAACCTTTGATGGTCAACATATCTGTGAAGTTTCATTCAGATATTCCATATAGTAAATGAACTACAGGTCAAAAACCATTTTTCAGATCAATCAAGGGCGGATAACTCATGAACTGGTAAGGTAAAGGTCCTTACTAAAAATATGTAACCTTTGATGTTCAACATATCTGTGAAGTTTCATTCAGATATTCCATATAGTAAAAGAAACTACAGGCCAAAAACCAATTCTCAGATCAATCAAGGGTGGATAACTCACAATCTGGAAAGGTAAGAGTGACGATCCTTACCCACAATATGTAACCTTTGATGGTCAACATATCTGTGAAGTTTCATTCAGATATTCCATATAGTAAATGAACTACAGGTCAAAAACCATTTTTCAGATCAATCAAGGGCAGATAACTCATGAACTGGAAAGGTAAGAGTGATGGTTCTTTGTCACAGTATGTAACCTTTGATGTGAAACATATCTGTAAAGTTTCATTTAAATATTCCACAAACTAAAGGAACTACGGGTAGAAAACATTTTTTAATTCAATCAAGGGCGGATAACTCACAAACGGGAAAGGTAAGAGTGACGGTTCTTAGTCACAATATGTTACCTTTGATGTGAAACATATCTGTGAAGTTTTATTCAGATATTCCATATATTAAAGGAACAATAGGTCAAAAACCTTTTTTCAGACCTATCAAGGGCAGATAACTCACAAACTGGGAAGGTCAGAGTGACGGTCCTTAGTCACAATATGCAACCTTTGATGTGCAACATATCTGTGAAGTTTCATTCAGATATCATGAACAGTAAAGGAATAACAGGCCAGAAACCATTTTTCCAATACAAAAAAGGGCAGTAACTCCGTTAAAAATGGACGGATTTTGCCCATTAACAATCCCATACCACTCATCGCCGATAACAATATGTATGCAAAATTTGAAAAAATTCCGTGAATAAATACTCAAGTTATAGATCGGAAATGGTGAGCACGGACGGACGGACGGACGGACAGACACCGAAGGGTATAACATAATACCTCGCCACTAAAGTGTGGCGGGGTATAAAAAGTATATGAGAGATCCGGTAAAAACCTATTTTGGTCCATTAAAAATTCAGGTGAAATTTTAGATAAACTTAAAGCTAGAGATTTCAATGCGACCAGTTTGTCTACTTATGATTTTTCTACTCTTTACACTACTTTACCTCATAATTTAATTAAAGATAAACTTATTGATCTTATTGAAAGAACCTTCCAGAGAGAAGGCTCTCCTTACCTTGCATGTAGTGACAGAAATGCATTTTTTACTTCAGAAAAACCTAAAAAATATCATGCATGGTCGTGTCAAAATGTATGTAATGCGCTGACCTTTTTGTTGGACAACATTTTTATTCGATTTGGCACCAAGCTCTATAGACAAGTAGTTGGGATTCCTATGGGCACTAATTGTGCTCCCCTGGTTGCAGATTTATTCCTGTTTTGTTATGAAAGGGACTTTATGATGTCTCTTTCTGATGATAAGCAGGCTGATTTTATTGATGCGTTTAACACTACTTCCAGATATTTGGACGATATTTTAAATATTAATAATGTTTATTTTGAAAATATGGTTAGTCAAATATACCCTTCAGAGCTCCAACTTAATAAAGCCAATGCCTCTGATACCCAAGCCGCATTTTTAGACTTGCATTTGTCAATTTCTAATGATATTGCTTCTACCAAAATTTATGATAAACGTGACGACTTTGATTTTGAAATTGTCAATTTCCCATTTTTAGATGGTGATGTTCCTCGTTCTACATCCTATGGAGTCTATATCTCTCAAATCATTCGTTTTGCTAGAGCATCCAGCTATGTTACTGACTTCAACACTCGCAATAAATTGTTAACTCAGAAACTTCTTAAACAGGGCTATCGGTATCATAAACTTCGCAAAACATTTTCAAAATTTTATAGACGATACTATGATTTGATTTCTAAATTCCAAGTTGGACTTAAATCTCTCTTGCGCCAAGGACTTTCGGAACCTGATTTCTATGGTGACTTGGTGTATAAGTTGAAGAAGATTGTTGGCTCTAATAATTTTTCAGCGCAGTTCATTAAAATAATTTCCCATTATAAAAAGATTGGCTATAACATTAATGCATTGCAGCAGACTGCATGCTTGGTAGTCAACCCAATCACGGTTGGCAACTTTGCTTTCCTCTTTAATTGCACGCCGGTGGGTCGGACTTCAGACTCTATGATGGTTCAGACTTAAAGACTTATCTATTGATGAGATGGTAGGGGCCTGATGCTTTGGCTGTTTGTCGGGCCCACCGGGGTTTACCTGTTGGATTTCTTTTGCTCCGGTATTCAGTTTAATTTACTGTTGAGTCCTTATCCTTGCTTTATCTCCTTGTTATATCTTGATTTATATGTTTTAGGAGATGATGCATTGATAAGTTAGGGGTCTTTCATGCAAACCAAATATTTATGTGTCTTGATCCACATCTGAATTAAGGGTGAGGTTGGCGCCGTTAAACCGGTTTAAGCCCTCCAGTAAAATATTTTACTGACCGTTCCAAGGCGGTACTTCTTTTGTGGATCTTTTATGTTTTTGTTCTGTCTTGTGTTTGCTATGTTTTGTGCGCGTCTGTTTATATGTGCTTTGTGGTCACCTGCTGGGAAAGGGCTGACCTCTTGGCTCTCGTTTGTGGTGTCTTCTGTGAGTTTGTCACTTTCCCATTGGTATCCTGGGTCAGGTGTGGTACTTGATTGTATCGATTCCTGATCTTTGCATCCTTATTACTTTACTTATTCCTACAACAAAGATTTTGTTTTTAGGGAACTGGATTGATTCTGTAGCTATGATAGTTTATTTACCAGAAGAGAAAGTTCAAAAAATAGTTTCAGAATGCAAAAAACTTGTTTCAAAATGACAAGCCACAATAAGACAAGTTGCAAAAGTGTTGGGCTTAATGGTGTCATGTTTTTCTGCAGTTGAATATGGTCCTTTGTTTTACAGAAAATTGGAGTTAGCTAAAATCCAAGCTTTGAACATCAACTGTGGAAATTATGATGCAGTCATGCCTGTCACTTCTGATATGGCTCAAGATTTATCTTGGTGGATAGATAATTTGAAAAACCAGAAAAAGCATATTTCCCATGGGAATCCAGATATGGTCATTACATCTGATGCGTCTTTGCTTGGATGGGGTGCATCAAGTGGACAAAATAAAATTGGAGGCAGATGGAAACAGATGAGCTCAAATTTCATATTAACTATTTGGAGCTATTGGCCATTTTTCTGTCACTTAAAGCATTTTGTACCTCAAAAAATGATATCCATGTGCAGTTAAAAACAGATAATGTTTGTGCAATGTCCTACTTGAATTCAATGGGTGGGACAAAATCTGTATCTTGTAATGCTTTGTCAAGGCAGATTTGGTTGTGGTGTATTGACAGAAATATCTGGGTTTCTGCGGCTCATGTGCCGGGGATTTTGAATGTTTCTGACATTTTCAATGATAATGTTGAATGGATGCTGAATAAGGATGTATTCAGTAATCTTCTACTTATTTGGGGTGAACCCGACTTAGATTTAATGGCCTCAAGGGTAAATAAGCAGCTGCCAAGATACATTTCTTGGAAATGTGACCCGGAGGCTACAAAGGTGGATGCTTTTTCTATAAGTTGGTCACATGGCTATTACTATTGCTTTCCTCCTTTCAGTCTTGTGATGCGTTGTGTACAGAAGATCAAAGACGATCAGGGGGAGTGCTTGTTTGTGTGTCCTCTATGGCCGACACAGGTTTGGTGGACTCCACTTATGGAGATAGCAATAGACTTTCCCAGGATTATTCCCAAATCTGTGACTCTCCTGAATATTCCAGGGACCAACAAAGTTCACCCGTTGCACAGAACTCTTGATAGCATGCAGACTATCCGGAAATCCTTTGAAAATCAAAACATTTCAGAAAAATCTATCGACATTATCATGCAGTCCTGGAGACATAGTACTCAGAAGCAGTATGCTTCCTTCATTAAAAGATGGATATTTTTCTGTCGTGAAAGGCAAAGTGATGCCTTTCAAGTATCTTTAAATGATGTACTAGATTTTTTGACTAAACTTTTTGAGTCAGGACTAAGTTATAGTGCATTGAATACAGCACGTAGTGCATTATCTGCAATAGGTATTATAATAAATGGGTTTTTAGTTGGCAGTCATCCTGTTGTAATTAGATATATGAAAGGTGTGTTTAACCAAAGACCAACTACATCACGCTATTCTCAGTTTTGGGATGTGTCTATTGTTTTGCATTATTTGCAAAAGTTATCTCCTGTGAGAACTTTAAGTTTAAAGCTATTAACATTGAAGTTAGCAATGTTAATTTCTCTTACGCTAGCATGTAGAACTCAATCTTTGCATCTGCTAGATTTGCGAGGTATGGTGAAAACCAAAGATTCATATGTATTATTGTACAGTCAAGTGTTAAAACATTCAAAACCAGGAAAAGATAATCCTGTTGCGGTGTTGAAATCGTATCCTCCAGATAGGAGGCTTTGTGTTATATTTGTACTTAAAGAATATTTAAGTTGAACTGAAAATATTAGAGATGGAAATACATCTTTATTTATCAGTTATATGAAACCTTTTAAACCAGTGACTAAGGATACCATCAGTAGATGGTTAAGAACTGTTATGTGTTCAGCAGGAGTTGATTGTGACATTTTTAAGGCCCACAGTATAAGAGGTGCTGTGGTCTCTAAAGTAAAATTGAACAGTGTTCCAATCAATGTTATTTTGAATACCGCAGGTTGGTCTAATACTAAGACTTTTGGTAGATTTTATGATAAACCGGTACTACAAGAAGGTTCCATTCAGAACTCTATATTGAATCTATAGATTTGCAGTTTAATGTCATTCTGTATCTGTTCCATGATATTCTGTTGAAAAAATAAAATGTATGGAACTATTCTCCTGTAAAGCAGTGTCCTTTACAAATTTGCTTTGAAATCTCATTTGAGAACGGAAGTATGATGACGTAATAAAATCCAAAAAATAAACAAATCTTACCTTGGTAAAGGTGAGGTTTGTTTGGGATTTTATGTAGTCATCATAATACTGGAGGGATCAAATGCCCTCCCATATTCCCTCCCAAGAAATTATTATTTCATAAGGGTTTATCTTTGTTTGAACTTAAGATGTTAAGTTCACTAATTTAAATTTGTGAAGTCCACTTTAGCTTCAAAAACACTGAGGAATACGGCATATACCTGCGGGCATCTCATTTGATCCCTCCAGTATTATGATGACTACATAAAATCCCAAACAAACCTCACCTTTACCAAGGTAAGATTCGTTTATTTTTTGGATTATACCTAAAGAAATATCAATAATATTACCTCTCATGACAGAGATATTTTCTGGCTATATAAAGCTAGGTCTAATTTTTGGCCTAAGTCTCCATCTTAAGGACATATGCTACTAAATACTTCCCATGTTGAAATATTTTTAATACTTTGCATACAGTTTGTTTTATGCATGGGCTATCCATTTATGAAATAAAAAGGATATGTCACTGCGCTTATTTTTCCACTATCTCATATGGAAGTTTTCAGCATTTGACCAATTTTCTAAAAATATGAAAGAATAACACTAATCCTTAATATCGAGCTATATCTGTTGTAATCTTCAGCCAGCTTCTTTCTTTTAGCTTCATTTAGTGCCCATGATATCAAACCTTTTAGAAAATGTGCAAGTTTAGTTTTTATCCCATGTTTTGACAAGATACTGCATGATATATTTTGGCAATTCGTCGAAAATTGGAATTCGTTTTTAGAATAAATCATAATATTAAAAAATCTGATATTGAAAATATTAAGGATTTATTTTTATTTCATGAACTATTATACTACCTTTCAGAAAAAAGAATAAAAATCGGGGGTCACCGAACTAATTCTCTTTCAGGAGGGCCAAATTTAACCCCACCCCCATAGGTTTCATGCGAAATTCATTATAAAACGTTCAGAAATGCCAATTTCGGTCGTTTTGGTGATGCCATTTTACTAGTATATGAAGCAATTTAGCATTAAAATGTTAAAAAGAAAGAAAAAACACACTGAAAGTAGGTGCGCACCCGGGAATCGATCCAGGTCCTCTGACTTTGTAGCCAGACACGCTAACCACTAGGCCACGAGGTCAGGTCGTGCGCGGCTTTAAATAGCCTTCCAAATAGTAGAGACTCGGCCACATTCGTGTTTGTAACCAGGATAATTGTTTCGTCGTTTGATTTCGCCTGAGCTACATTTATCTGGCTTTGGTACTGAAAATATAAGTTCTGATAAAAGGTCAATAGATATTTCGGACACACTTTAATTACTTTATTTTGTCAATAAAATGTCGAAACACGGATGTATCATAAGAATATCTGAAAGCTATGTTGATCCGAATCCGTTAAAGGTCGAAAGACAGGACCCAGACAACTTTACCTGTTTCCAAACGCAGGAAAGGTGTGCATGGGAAATAGCCGCATATGTCTTTAATCCATAAGTTTTATGTGCGATCAACATGGGCTCTATAGATGAGTCTGTGTTATTTGGCAATAAACTTGTTAATTTAAGAAGTAAATTTGTGTTTATGTTGGGAGGGATAATACCTTTAATACACTATCAGGAACCTGTGTGCATTTCTTATCAGATTAACCTAATTCTCGAAGATGCAAGATGACCTGGCAAGCCTCCAACTGTTATGGAGCTTTGTATATATACTTGCCCACTAATCAGCTCTGCAGGTATAAGATATGCAAGAACAATGCAATCCTTCCTATGCTACCTGCCACTTCTCTGGAGCCACAGGATGATTTTAACTAGTATATATGGCTTTTGGAATGGTCAGTTAATGATCAGTTCATTGATAACTAGGTCAGTTTCATTCTTGCTTTTGGGGAGTTAACATATATGCCATGCAAGCTGTACAGCTTATAACCCATGATTAAATGAACATTCATATACATTTTTATTTTTCAAAAGTGTATTCTTTGGATTCTAATTAAGTGAAATTAACTAATTTTTATCAGTGTTTAGTGTGGATTATTGGATAACTTAACATTGCTTCATCTGCCATGGCTTCATCTGCAAAGCGCAGACGCCAGCAGTCATATGACATGGATAATCCTGTCAATTGGACTATTAAGAAACTGAAAACTGAACTAGAAACCAAGGGGATCAAGCTAACAGCAGCTGCGTCAAAAGCAGCACTGGTACAGTTGTACAACCAGTTGCCTAAACCAGACAATGATACATAAATACTCAAGTCAGTAGTGAACAAACTTCCCAGGATCAGTCAAACTCACTTAAGGGCCGTTTGCACGGGCGGTCTTGACATGTATGTTTCGGACCTGTAGTAGTAGAAGTAATATATTAGTAGTGGTGGTGGTAGAAGTAGTAGTAGTAGTAGTAGTAGAAGTGGTGGTAGTAGTAGTAGTAGTAGTAGTAGTAGTAGTAGTAGTGGTGGTGGTAGTGGTGGTGGTGGTAGTAGTAGTAGTAGTAGTAGTAGTAGTAGTAGTACTAGTGTAGTAGTAGTAGTAGTAGTAGTAGTAGTAGTAGTAGTAGTAGTAGTAACAACACAATGTTTGCACGGGCGGTCTTGACATGTATGTTTGGACCTGTAGTAGTAGTAGAAGTAATATATTAGTAGTGGTAGTAGTAGTAGTAGTAGTAGTAGTAGTGGTAGTAGTAGTAGTAGTAGTAGTAGTAGTAGTAGTAGTAGTAGTAGTAGTAGTAGAAGTAGTAATAGAAGTAGTAGTAGCAGAAGCAGCAGCAGCAGCAGTAGTAGTAGTAGTAGTAGAAGTAGTAGTAGTAGTAGTAGTAGTAGTAGTAGTAGTAGTAGTAGTAGTAGTAGTATCATTAGCAGTGGTAGGAGTAGTAGACTTAGTGGTGGTATTAGTAGTAGTAGTAGCAGTAGTAGTGGTAGCAGTAGTAATAGTAGTAGTAGTAGTAGTTGTAGTAGTAGTATCAGTAGTGAAGTAGTGGTAGTAGTAGATGCAGCAGCAGTAGCAGCAACAGCAGCAGTAGTAGTAGTAATAGTAGTAGCCGTAGCAGAAGCAATGATAGCAGCAGCAGTAGTAGTAATAGTAGTAGTAGTAGTAGTAGTAGTAGTAGTAGTATCAGTAGTAGCAGTAGTAGTAGTAGTAGTAGTAGTAGTAGATGCAGCAGCAGTAGTAGCAGCAGCAGTAGTAGTAGAATTAGTAGTTTCAGTAGTAGTAGTAGTAGTAGTAGTAGTAGTAGTAGTTTCAGTAGTAGTAGCAGCAGCAGCAGCAGCAGTAGTAGTAATAGTAGTAAGTAGTAGAAGTAGTAGTAGTATTAGCAGTAGAAGCAACAGTAGTAGTAGTAGCAGCAGCAGCAGTAGTAGTAGTAGTAGTAGTAGTAGTAGTAGTAGCAGCAGCAGCAGCAGTAGTAGTAGTAGTAGTAGTAGTAGTAGTAGTAGTAGTAGTAGTAGTAGGTGTAATAGTAGTAGTAGTAATAGAGTAGTAGTAGTAGTAGTAGTAGTAGTACGTAATTTATACTCCTTCATACCTTTATGAAGGTTGCAAGAGAGTATATGGCAGAAAATAACAACATACAGGACAAAGAGCTAGACATTCCATGTAGACATATAGGTCTGAAACTTGCATGTCGGGGCAGGGCGTTTACTTTCAGAGCTCTCTCAGGGGCAACGTACACAGGCTTATCAGACTACCAGTCCACCATTCAGTGGCGCTAGCGAGGAGTACACCTGCCACAGTGACATCAGCTCTTGCTTCGCCACATCCAGCAATACAGGGCCCATAGGGACTTAGATATACCATACAGGGGCCACAACATCATCACTTCACCTGCAGGTACTCATAATGCAGTGGTGATGACAACTGGCCAGCCTATTCTGGACTCAACATTTAACAACAGCCCCTTGTGTATGATCACAGCTATGCAGAACACAATAAGCTCTGTACAAGCAACGGTAACTCAGTTAATGACAGAAAAAGTGAACAAATGTGAACAGCCATCAGTTAATATGCTGGAGACAATATATGACCAGCAACAACCACAGCTTCACAGTTTGGTGTGCCAGCTGACTCTCTACCACATGTGGATATTATTTCAGAAACACTGAAAAGGAACATTTTAGAGGGAGTTCCGAGAAACTGCCCCACAAGCAGATCAGTTTCCGCATCCATGCCCACATCCAGAACAGATCATATGGGACTAGATAAACTCAAAGACGATGTGTCAGAATTGTGGAACAAAGCAGTGGGTGACAGAACAAAGACTGTATATAACACGGGACAAGAAATGACTTTGCCACGTCAAGGATCACAACTCTGCTAAATGCTGTGAAACACAGTCAGGGAACTAGTACCAGACCTAGACACCCCATCAGTCATCACAGCCAGTATTCTATCACAAATGTGTTTACTGCTCAAAAATGGATATATATCTCCTTTTGTGGACACGTTGTTGAAAGCTATGTTTGTTACTAGTTTCTTTGGATTTCTACGCTGTGGTGAAATAACAATATCACAAGCAGAATTCAACCCTTCCAAACATATATGCTTAAATGATGTAACATTCTATGAAACACATGCTCAATTACTCGAAAGATATTCAAAAACTGATCCATACCAGAAAGGGATTGTAATTCCATTATTCAAATCTGAGAACAACACAGACCTCTGCCCATATAGGGCTTTAACTCAGTATCTAGAACTTAAACTCTAGAATAAAAATTATTTTTTCTAACAATTTATTGCCTAACTCTCCATTTTTTCTGACAGAAAATGGAAAGACCTTGTGCAGGTCATATTACATGATGCATATTAAGCATATTTGGGCTCACTTAGGCTATGACTATTCACATTATTCTGGCATAGTATGAGGATAGGGGTGGCCACATCTGCATCTGCAGCACGATTAGAAGATCATCTAATTCAAACTCTGGGAAGATGGTCATCAGACTGCTATAAAACTTATATACATACTCCTATACATGTCAGCAAAGATGCTCAATGGGCTCTTTTAAAAGAACTACGTTAATACAGTTTCAGCAATAAGTTAAACTAATTTAATAGTACACTGTTGCTTGATGAGATTACACTTGTATTATTTACTGTTAGATACCATCAGCCATTAATTGCTCTAATTAGTTAATTACTGGCAGATATGCTTAGTATGCATTAAGTAATGCTGATTATGTCTATGCGATATGAAACAATTGCTTACAAGTTATCTTTACTGTACATATTATGCAAATACATTCAATGTCTCCAGGTAGTTGATGATCGATGGTTTTGGGGCTTCTAATCTCCACTTTACTTCCTTACTTGGGGACCACTCAGTCATTCATGTTATTCATTCCTTCTTTTTTGGGGAATTTCATTTACATTTTACAAAAGAAATAAATTATCCCCAAGTAACAGGCAACAGTAGCCTGTAATTTCTCATCATTTTTTCAGTTTAGCTGCTTTCTGACTTTGGACTACTTGCATTTACACTCTCATGTCACTACGTCGACACCCATAATGCTACAGTCTATGTCATCCACTCAGCCATACACAGCCAGACTGAGAGACCAGACTCAGCATTATCACAGTAAATGCAAGTGGCACCAACATGGTGTTGGCTACGAGCCAGATTATTGGCCAGATAATTGGGTCGGGGCCTATACCATGTTCTGTGAGCTTATGATATACTTTCTACAAGCAGTTAACTTGAGAAAAACATCAATCCCCCTAGTTCAGCATACAACTTAGGTCGTGGCCAGTGCCTAGCCCAATATGAATGACATTGGTACACAGTCTGAACTAGGACTTGGGCTATTGACTGAGCTGGTCCCATTGTTTTAGCCAAACCAAAGTAGGAAATAAAGATGTAGATAATAAATTTATAAAAGAATCTCAACATGTCCTTTCTATGTGTCAGCCCCATACTTAGGCAAATTGGCCCAACATAAATTGTTAATTTAAGAAGTAAATTTGTGTTTATGTTGGGAGGGATAATACCTTTAATACACTATCAGGAACCTGTGTGCATTTCTTATCAGATTAACCTAATTCTCGAAGATGCAATATGACCTGGCAAGCCTCCAACTGTTATGGAGCTTTGTATATATACTTGCCCACTAATCAGCTCTGCAGGTATAAGATATGCAAGAACAATGCAATCCTTCCTATGCTACCTGCCACTTCTCTGGAGCCACAGGATGATTTTAACTAGTATATATGGCTTTTGGAATGGTCAGTTAATGATCAGTTCATTGATAACTAGGTCAGTTTCATTCTTGCTTTTGGGGAGTTAACATATATGCCATGCAAGCTGCGTCCTCCACCACCCCTGCCACATCACCTATGCAATCAATTACCTGGAGAAAGGGATCAGCTCAGTACTTCTGTATGTCCATTTAGGAGAATTCCATTTACATTTTACAAAAGAAATAAATTATCCCCAAGTAACAGGCAACAGTAGCCTGTAATTTCTCATCATTTTTTCAGTTTAGCTGCTTTCTTACTTTGGACTACTTGCATTTACACTCTCATGTCACTACGTCGACACCCATAATGCTACAGTCTATGTCATGCACGCAGCCATACACAGCCAGGCTGAGAGACCAGACTCAGCATTATCACAGTAAATGCAAGTGTCCCCAACTCGACACCCATAATGCTACAGTCTATGTCATCCACTCAGCCATACACAGCCAGACTGAGAGACCAGACTCAGCATTATCACAGTAAATACAAGTGGAATTCCATTTACATTTTACAAAAGAAATAAATTATCCCCAAGTAACAGGCAACAGTAGCCTGTAATTTCTCATCATTTTTTCAGTTTAGCTGCTTTCTGACTTTGGACTACTTGCATTTACACTCTCATGTCACTACGTCGACACCCATAATGCTACAGTCTATGTCATCCACTCAGCCATACACAGCCAGACTGAGAGACCAGACTCAGCATTATCACAGTAAATGCAAGTGGCACCAACATGGTGTTGGCTACGAGCCAGATTATTGGCCAGATAATTGGGTCGGGGCCTATACCATGTTCTGTGAGCTTATGATATACTTTCTACAAGCAGTTAACTTGAGAAAAACATCAATCCCCCTAGTTCAGCATACAACTTAGGTCGTGGCCAGTGCCTAGCCCAATATGAATGACATTGGTACACAGTCTGAACTAGGACTTGGGCTATTGACTGAGCTGGTCCCATTGTTTTAGCCAAACCAAAGTAGGAAATAAAGATGTAGATAATAAATTTATAAAAGAATCTCAACATGTCCTTTCTATGTGTCAGCCCCATACTTAGGCAAATTGGCCCAACATAAATTGTTAATTTAAGAAGTAAATTTGTGTTTATGTTGGGAGGGATAATACCTTTAATACACTATCAGGAACCTGTGTGCATTTCTTATCAGATTAACCTAATTCTCGAAGATGCAAGATGACCTGGCAAGCCTCCAACTGTTATGGAGCTTTGTATATATACTTGCCCACTAATCAGCTCTGCAGGTATAAGATATGCAAGAACAATGCAATCCTTCCTATGCTACCTGCCACTTCTCTGGAGCCACAGGATGATTTTAACTAGTATATATGGCTTTTGGAATGGTCAGTTAATGATCAGTTCATTGATAACTAGGTCAGTTTCATTCTTGCTTTTGGGGAGTTAACATATATGCCATGCAAGCTGCGTCCTCCACCACCCCTGCCACATCACCTATGCAATCAATTACCTGGAGAAAGGGATCAGCTCAGTACTTCTGTATGTCCATTTAGGAGAATTCCATTTACATTTTACAAAAGAAATAAATTATCCCCAAGTAACAGGCAACAGTAGCCTGTAATTTCTCATCATTTTTTCAGTTTAGCTGCTTTCTTACTTTGGACTACTTGCATTTACACTCTCATGTCACTACGTCGACACCCATAATGCTACAGTCTATGTCATGCACGCAGCCATACACAGCCAGGCTGAGAGACCAGACTCAGCATTATCACAGTAAATGCAAGTGTCCCCAACTCGACACCCATAATGCTACAGTCTATGTCATCCACTCAGCCATACACAGCCAGACTGAGAGACCAGACTCAGCATTATCACAGTAAATACAAGTGGAATTCCATTTACATTTTACAAAAGAAATAAATTATCCCCAAGTAACAGGCAACAGTAGCCTGTAATTTCTCATCATTTTTTCAGTTTAGCTGCTTTCTGACTTTGGACTACTTGCATTTACACTCTCATGTCACTACGTCGACACCCATAATGCTACAGTCTATGTCATCCACTCAGCCATACACAGCCAGACTGAGAGACCAGACTCAGCATTATCACAGTAAATGCAAGTGGCACCAACATGGTGTTGGCTACGAGCCAGATTATTGGCCAGATAATTGGGTCGGGGCCTATACCATGTTCTGTGAGCTTATGATATACTTTCTACAAGCAGTTAACTTGAGAAAAACATCAATCCCCCTAGTTCAGCATACAACTTAGGTCGTGGCCAGTGCCTAGCCCAATATGAATGACATTGGTACACAGTCTGAACTAGGACTTGGGCTATTGACTGAGCTGGTCCCATTGTTTTAGCCAAACCAAAGTAGGAAATAAAGATGTAGATAATAAATTTATAAAAGAATCTCAACATGTCCTTTCTATGTGTCAGCCCCATACTTAGGCAAATTGGCCCAACATAAATTGTATCAAATGCTCATGTTATGGTTTAGTTACAAATTTCTGCCAGGTAGAATTTCCTAGGATTTTGAGGTCTGAAAATTCTGAGTTCTCGTCATGTAGACCATTTTAACTATTGCACATGCCGTTTATCGCACAATCCGTTTTCCCGATTATAAAGATAATGCTAACAAATTTGATATTAATTACATTCATTTCATCTAACATTTCTGCTACGTAAAGCGATATTATATCTTGCAATTATGACAAATCATGCTGAAGACATTAGTAGAATCTTACACATGGCAAAAGTGTTTCAATGTCTCTTTCCAATGGGTAAAACAGATAACCATGATTATACACGAAATAATGACAAGATAACACTTTTCATCAGTTTAATTCACTAATTGCAAACAAACAAACAAACAAACAAACAAACAAACATCACAGCTCGAACGAAAAAACATATTACTTATAGATCACAGACAACAATTAGGCCGTCTATCGTCTATCCTTTGACCTACGTTGGTCATTAATTTCGACAAGACTGCAAATTTTTACCTGCGGGCCGATAGTGGATGGTTTAGCCAAATGCCCGCCCACTTCCCAGTAAGCACGTAAAATCGTGCCACTATTGGCCATCAGCTAAACGCCATTTGAATGGCATTTCACCGACCGCCAATAGTCGCACGAGAGTGCATGCTGGCTGGGTTCCTTATGTTTTCAGAAAATGCTTGGTATATTTTCAGTATAAAACTGTCAATTTCAAATACAAAAGAGTCTCCACTTTTTGGGCATCAGGGTTGATTGCACAAACTGCGGAACGTTTGATCCCAAAATGCTCAGTAATGGAATCCATTTGTTCCATGTCTAAAAAGAAGTGACAGACTCGTAAAATGCTTTATACTGTGTATATTAATATGAAACCTGCTTGGAGCTAAGTGGGTTATATTTTGTGTTGGTTATGAAATATACGAACAGGAGCTCTGTTGGCGAAGGCTCCGTCCGGTCTGCGGGTGTGCATAGGTTGGTCAAAGCCTTCGTTGATCAAGTATGATCAGATAAAAAAAAAGTACATTCACCGACGAAGTCAAAGCATGTCACCGACATATCGAAGTTTCATTGATCAATCAAATTTGAATTGAAGCTGATTGATTGGTGTGTGTTTTCAACACCCTAGTCTCATTCCCGTTAATGACTCACAGATTAAAGATTATCGGCGCACACTTTAATTAGAGACAATAAATGTCCAATTACTTTAAATGGTTGATCGGTCCCTTTTCTTTATGCAATTAGCAGACCAGTGCCACCCTGCGTATTGGTGCAGGGGTGAAGGAATATAAAATTATATATATATATATTTTTTTTTTCGTAAGCATTGCATTTTGTTATCGCGGTTTATCCTAGTCATGCTTATAACATTTATGCGTTACACTCCTCTCAAACTTTTTTCATGGACACCTGCACCCTCGAGCCTGCACCAAACCATTTATAAGCAAATAGTTTATAGCAGTGTGGATCCTGATCAGATGGCTTTTGGTATACAAAAAGAGATAAATCTGGGTTACACAAGGCTTAATTGCTATCATTTTTACTGAAGCGTGTTCATCATTAAAACTAAATTATTATCATATAATAATGCTTGAAATATCTTAATGAAGTAAAGGGATTAAAAAAAGTGAAGCGAAACAAGTAAGGTAAAAAAGTGGGGCGAAACGACTAGGGTCTTCTGGCGAAACGACTAGGGTGTAGGGGCGAAACGTCTAGGCATCAAATTTGGGGGGAAACGACTAGGGGCGAAACGACTAGGTGCAAACTGGTCTTGGGGCTAAACGACTTGTTACCCCTGTGGTCACACAAGTGAAAAACGGTTGGAATGTTCAATAGGCAAAATTACATTCTTAGCGAAATTAGCTTACTCCATGCTTACCAAGTATCATGTCCAGTGTCTCTGCCTCTTTTAAACACCCATTTAAATACCTGTGGCTCATTCGAAAAAATGTTATATTTGCATGACAGCTGCATTCATGAACTACCTCTTTGCTAACCTGGTAGTTGTTGTATTGAATTGAAAAACAGATTCATTCAATCATTGTGTTAACATGTGTCACATCTTCAGTTCTTATAGACATGTATATGTTTAAAAATGATCATAAAACCATACATCTGTTAAAAAAATTGTTGTTTCTCATTTGCATCTATACCATAATTATTTTAGGGAGCGCAGTGGCTCAGTGGTAGAGTGCTTGACACTAGACCGAAGGGCCGCGGGTTCGAGCTTCACTGGTGTCACTGCGTTGTGGTCCTTAAGCAAGACACATTTATCCTAGATTAGTACTGGTTCAACCCAGGAAGAACCGTCCCGCATAACTGAAAGATTGTTGAGTGGACGTAAAGAATCAAATCAAACAAACAAAAAAAACAAAAAAACATAATTATTCTGATGAGCATCCAATGAGATTTGCAGCCAATTAGTACAAAATGACATCTGGGGGTAGAAATGAGCATAACAAGGCACATACAATACCATTTTGAGTTCAATTGGGCAATGTTTTTACCAATATATGAGCCATGTTTCTCTACAGGGCACTTATTGGAATGTTCTGGTATGTTAATATAAACACAATGTTACTGGTAATCATTACATTAAAAAGGAAATCAAGATACCCTGTGACGCCATGTAAATTTCACGCCTCAACATATCAAAGGTGTATTTTAATCAAAAATAAATCTTATTAGGAAAGATGCAAAGATCAGGAACCTATACAATCAAATGCCACAAATAAAACATGTGGTTACTCAAAAGAAATGTCTCAATTTGACATCTTACAATCTTTCTTTTAGCAAGTTAAAGCAGATGGATTGAAATATTCACAATTATGCTTTGTTTTTCCTTATCTTAAACAAAGGCATAACCTTGATTTAATTTTAAACCTTTTCATTCAGATGGGCTGCCCCAAATAATTTTGATGTAAGTATGGAATCGACCCTTTTGCATTTTAAGTCGTGGTCACAGCCTCACAGATAGAAAATTAAAAATTTTAATACATTTCTGTCCCTGAATTTTTAACTTTGTAAACAGTGCAAACCCTGATGAAATGCCGTAAAATGTTCTGTGTCATCTGAGTCTTCACTATTTGCCAAAGTTCCTCTTCATTTATATCAGTGTATCAGACTGAAATGGGTTAAAATGAGCCATGTCAAGAGAAACTGTGTACATTTGTAAACAGTGTACAGTGTTCCCACTATCGGGATTATATTTTGTTTACATGAACATTGTTTTTTCACAATAAATAAAATGTGTGCACATTGTGATGAAACAGAGTTAAACCC
Source organism: Loripinus fragilis (assembly GCA_964019695.1). Taxonomy (NCBI): domain Eukaryota; kingdom Metazoa; phylum Mollusca; class Bivalvia; order Lucinida; family Lucinidae; genus Loripinus; species Loripinus fragilis. The sequence continues at coordinate 88,685,158 of OZ026527.1, read as the reverse complement.
TGTGATTCAAATAAAAAGAACACAAACCTGTTCCATCTTCATCTTGTATCAAATGATCAATACCATATTCATCATCAGGTTCCACCAGACCAATGTTGAACAGTGGCTCAGCAATTAAACTCTTGGGGCTTCCTGGATCTGATAGAACATCAACATCAGTACTGGTATTGTCTTCATGAATGCCAATATCCTCAGAAGTAGCTGTAACTAAGGAATAGTTATGGTCCTGTGTATCTACTGAAACATTTAGCACTGGTTCACTGTTGTCAGCACAAGATATCTCCTCACTTCCTACATTTAAAATGTCACAATCAACATGACTATCTAAATATACGGACTCCTCTGTATTTCTACGATCATCTAAAGTCCAGTCTGCTTCATCAACATTATCGTAAAGCATTGCTGACAGTGCTTTTCTAACAACAGGATTGCATTTTCTCACTCTGCTATAACGATCAAGCTTCTTAACTGAGTTGGATCTTGAGCTGTCTGATATAGGTGAATAGCTGAACAAGCTAGGGACATAGTCAGGGTGGCTCTTATGCTTGGAGGCTTTGCCTGAAAATAAATCATGCATTTCTTAGTGATATATTCATATTGAAAATAGAAAAAAAATGATGATGATTTTTGTTAAAGGGTGGGACTGCCAAAGCTATGCCAGATGATGCTTTACATCCCATTCAACAATTTTTTAACCATGACAGGAAGCTTCCTAGCTTTGATACATGAAATTAGGCCAAATAAACAAATATCTGAGTTTAGGGTAACTAGAATCTACCTCAATTTACTAGTGAAACCTAGGTTTGTTTTCCAGATTTTCTGGAAAAATGTATAATTTTATGCATTTTGAAAAGGCGAAATGCCTTTCAAGATGCATAAAAATTTTTTTTTTTTTAGAAAAAAATGTGTGTACCCACCCTGTCTAAAATTTTAAGACCCGTTACCCGAAACACACTTATTTCTTATTTGGCCTTAGCAGTGACCTGCCCAAGGACACAGAACTACAGTGATAACAACTTTATTGTGGATTTCAGTGATTCATTTACAATTTTGGGCTAATAGGTCCTGGGACTCGCTGTTTCCAATATCAATGAGTCCAGACTGCAAACTTATGAGTCCAAAACACTATTTTTAATGACAAAAATAGTAAGTGAGTAGGATCAGGAAATACCACAATCACAAACTGCAGACAACCCCGTGGCACCGCGAGGAAGAGCCGCAGTGATACCAAGTCTGCAATACTTTTGCATCCCGGGACTCGCTAAAACAAAAACTTATGCGCAAAAGATGCAGGATGCGCAGGTAACAAAATCACTGGGATTTGAACCCTTGGTTTCCAATGCAGTCACATATTTTGTCACAAGAGGACATACCATATTCAACCTTTTTACCACACATGCTCTTCCTATAAGCTTACATTGGGTACTTTGTATTTTATACAATAAATGTTGTATGAACTTCCAGTTTTCAGTCAATATGTTTGTAAACTTCCATATTCAAAATGGATTTATTGTGTTAATGACTAACAGTTTGGATCCTGATCAGTTGGCATCACCATTAGAGGGAAAAACTTATGGCGACAGTGCAGTGCACCTATAAGATTAGCTGATCTGAAAACTATAAAGGTTAAGATGCTATAAACTAAATGAATAACGCTGCAGTAATGCACCAGTGATTTCTGGACGCTGCTCCCCTGGGACTAGTCTTGAGACCAGTGGGAGGGGTAGGGCACTCACTATACTAGTGCTTGTAGTGAATGATGTTTACTTTCATCTATTTTTTGTCTAGAAAGGGGGTCTTTAGTTGTGCCTGAAAGGGGTTACGGGTATTGGTCCCAGGGTTCTTGTTTCATATCTCTTCCATTATGATACCAAGCTTCCCCACAGCCCCAGCATGGTCTGAGTGCCATATTTCAACTCTATTCCTGTGGGGTAGAGGATTAGCAGATCTGCAGGCTGGATTCCCTTTAAATTGCCCCATTTAACCACAGACCTGGCCGAGAGGTTATAAACTTTTTTCATGCTGTATTTATCTGAGCACGAAATTTATCATGCTCATAAATGTTAAAATGCCGAAAAATGTTGGCATTTTAACATTTATTTGCATGATAAATACACTTCTTTATTTGTCGGTATTTTAGTTTTATGAGCAGTTAAAATTCAGCGCTCAGCTGAGTAGCGCATGAAAACAGTTTTATGATCTTGGGTCCTGATTCTTATCATCAAGTCTCCGTAAATAATTTTGCCATGTTCTGTTCTGTTCTGTTCTGTTATATAAATTCTGCCTTTATAGGCACACCTGGTATAAACCAGTAGAATCTTCGTGAGTAAAATTCTTAAAACATACAAATATATCAAGTCTGTGAAAATACAATAACCCCACCACCTTGTACAAGAGTTTTCATAAACAGTATCCTTTTGACTCTAGTTAAAACCACCACCGAATTGGATGCAATATCAGCTAAAGCATCAATATGTTATAAAAGGTCTGGATGAACACAAAAACACACTAATATCAGGAATATATACAGGTCCCAGCAGTAGCAACTTTTAAGCTTTTACAGTGTCCGACCTCTTGGCCACATCGGAACAAGCAAACCAGTGAAAGTCCCAATCTTTCCTCTGGCACTGAACGCTGAAGTAGCGGGCTATATGACAGCGCAAACACCGTTTAAGTTCCTCTCCTTTTTCAGGCGGGCGCTTACAGCTAGCACAATGTACACTGCTCAAATCATCATCACTATCTTCACTGTCAGTATTTACAGTGTCCAGAAATTTACGAAGAATTGCCCGTTCGTTTATTGATAGGTCTGGATCAGAATCTGGGCTTGATGTTGGATCTTCCAAAGACACCAGGTCCCTGCTACTACCACCAACAGGACTGGTATTTTCCAGTTCCTTTACACATAGAGAATCAACAGCATCCGGGAATCCGGGAACTGTAGTAATGCTCTTCTCTTCTGGCAAAGCTAAATCCGGTTTTCCAGCTAACTTCTTTTCCAGGAAACGTGTGTGTCTCTTCCTAGAACTAGAAAAAGTGTCCATGGGACATGGATGCCCCCGCCTATTGTTTTGGACAAACGGAAGGACGCACGGAGGCACGCACGGACGGACGGACATGGGCAACGCTTAATGCCCTTCCACATTCTATGAATAGCGGGGGCATATTGGGATAAAATTGTAGGAGGAGTTGCGCTCACAAGGTACCTAATGTCCATAAGCTTCTGTAGTAATTTAGCCAAAAAATGACTAAGTTCAAACTGTGAAAAAAGTGACAAAAATTGATCTGAGGGTTATATCCAAATGTCATGCACATCTTCAGTCCTTGACAAAAACAACAGTAAAGTTTCAAAAGGATTGGGATAAAATTGTAGGAGGAGTTTTAGCCCAAAAATGACTAAGTTCAAACTGTGAAAAAAGTGACAAAAATTGATCTGAGGGTTATATCCAAATGTCATGCTCATCTTCAGTCCTTGACAAAAACAACAGTAAAGTTTCAAAAGGATTGGGATGAAATTGTAGGATGAGTTGCGCTCACAAGGTACCTAATGGCCATATGCTTCAGTAGTAGTTGAGCCCAAAATTGACTAAGTTCAAACTGTGAAAAAAGTGACAAAAATTAATCTGAGGGTTATATCCAAATGTCATGCACATCTTCAGTCCTTGACAAAAACACCTGTAAAGTTTCAAAAGGATTGGGAAAAAAATGTAAGAGGAGTTGCGCTCACAAAGTACCTACCTAAATGATGGACGAACGGAAGGACGCACGGACGCACGCACGGACGGACGGACAATTGTAGGAGGAGTTTTAGCCCAAAAATGACTAAGTTCGAACTGTGAAAAAAGTGACAAAAATTGATCTGAGGGTTATATCCAAATGTCATGCACATCTTCAGTCCTTGACAAAAACAACAGTAAAGTTTCAAAAGGATTGGGATAAAATTGTAGGAGGAGTTGCGCTCACAAGGTACCTAATGGCCATAAGCTTCAGTAGTAGTTGAGCCCAAAATTGACTAAGTTCAAACTGTGAAAAAAGTGACAAAAATTAATCTGAGGGTTATATCCAAATGTCATGCACATCTTCAGTCCTTGACAAAAACACCTGTAAAGTTTCAAAAGGATTGGGAAAAAATTGTAGGAGGAGTTGCGCTCACAAAGTACCTACCTAAATGATGGACGAACGGAAGGACGCACGGACGCACGCACGGACAGACGGACGGACAGACGGACATGGGCAACGCTTAATGCCCTTCCGCATTCTACGAATAGCGGGGGCATAACGAGCCAACTCAGAGGGAGATTGGTTCTTTTTCCTACGGCGTCTCCTTACTGGTTTCGCAGTAGTAGTACGTCTGGTGACCTAGCTGTTGTTGTCCTTGGCTTTGTTGGGAGTTTTGGCGCGAAGTTTGCAGCTGACGGTCATGCCTCACAAGGGGGTGTGGTAACATGGCACTGTATCTTGCATGATAAGGCATTGCAAAGTAGGGTTGGGGTGGGAGAGGTTTAAACTGGGCTGATGTGGCAAATTTATGCATGGGCCCTTGTTGTACAGTACAGAATAAGGTCGAAATCCGGGCATAAAGTCTTGCAAAAGCCAACTGTACAGCTTCAATGACCCGAGGTCGTGTTTTGCCAACCAGTCGCCATTTCCGGTCACGTGACTACATCGATCATGTGACTGATGACGTATGGTTTGGACTCGTCTATACTGAGTCTGATTACTAACAATACAATGACCGTTCGCATGGTGTAAAAAAGTGGCATGACAAATCGTTACATATTATTCAAGTTAACACTCTTTAAGCAACTTTTATTCAAGAATAAACATGATATGTAATTTTAGAAGGTAGATAAATAAGAAGAACGTACAAACTTTATTTTTATGCTATATTTCATTCCAACTTTACAAAGTGATCACAATGAAACCAAGCATCAATGGATTGATCAGTGTCACTATTTTTAAGAGAACGATGACAAATATCAGTTTTAATATTACCTATTTACAGGATAATTTTCTGGGAACTTACGTGAGTATGAATGAATTCATGACAGATACACAAATGGTCGCTGTGTTGACCAGGTCTGGGGAATCTCGGAAACACGCGATCGAAATTAGCGCTCAAATGCGCGACCACGCTTGAGATTGGCCGACTTGCTAACAGAGGTAGTTATCCTACAACTGCGTCGCGGTTCTGAGCGATAAGAATTTGATTATTGGGCTATCATTTGGGCCCGTTTCCGCTGATTCCATTGGTCTTTTTTGGATGCATTCGGACCAAGGGGTGAGAAGCTAAACGGTAAACAAACAAATTTTCAGGAAAAAAATCACCAAATTGAACCCTCTTCTGACAGAAACTCGTAATTTTTTTTCTTACCATTTTTACATCAATTTAATCATTGATTTGTGGCCGAGGTTCTGATGGTTAAATATTTATTTGTAATCTTTTATTTGTGTGTTGTAATGTTTCTGAAACTGGGGCACCAACTCGCAAAAGGCGAGACATTGGTGATGGTCGTCGCGGGAATGTGCGATATAAACCGGAAGTTGACCATCAAACTTATTTCCCCTGATGACGTTTAGATTGATTTCCCTTTACATGGGCAGTCCACTATCGTGCATTTGAGCGATAATTTACGATCACGTGTTTCCGAGATTCCCCAGACCTGTTGACATATTTATGCACCCTGTGTTTTTGTTTGAGAGCAAGTGACTGAACCTCCAATGTACAACGTCGCAAGTGCCGTATTTTGCTGTTCACTCGCAATTGTCCAGTCACTTCCGCTCCCTGGGTGTGTGGTTAGGATGATGTAAAAAAGATAATGATAGGGCAATCCCAATGTCACACTTTGGATCCTGATCAGATGGCTTTTGGTGTACAAAAAGAGATAAATCTGGGTTACACAAGGCTTAATTGCTGTCATTATTACTGAAGCGTGTTCATCGTTAAAATTAGATTATCATATGTGGCCGATAAACGACTTGTTACCCCGTGGTCACACAAGTGAAAAACGGTGGGAATGTTCAATAGTCGAAATTACATTCTTAGCGAAATTAGCTTACTCCGGTTTCTAGTCAACTCGTACCTAAGTCAACTCGTACCTTAGTCAACTCGTACCCATTTTTGGTCAACTCGTACCTGACCTTTGGTCAACTCGTACCTACCCCAAGTCAACTCGTACCTGAGTCAAAAAAACGTGGCAGGGTAGAGCGTGATAGACGGAGAATTGGTAAGTCTAGGTCCTAACAAACCTTTTCAAACATTAAAACATCACGATTTGCTATCTGTGCTGAGGTTAGGTTCGGGCCAGCCTGTTCAAAGATCCCAACTCTTATGCCTATGGGGCGGCATTCTGAGAGCTTGTTCAATCATACATAATCATCACAATTTAGTATTTGAGATCGGACAAGGTTCAGGCCAGCTGTGGCAAGTTCCCTTACCTTTTCCCTATGGGTCGATGTTCGGAATAGCCTGCTTAAACGACCAAATCAACACAGTTTTGCTATCTACAATAAGGAGAGATTCGGGCCAGCCTTCTCAAATATATTACGACCTGTGAGGCTGGGACTAGGGGAGTTTCGGATCTGCCTGTTCCGATATCTTAGACCTTTATATAAGGACGGCTCCGCAGGATCTTCGCTGCTCGTATACACAAAGTTTTGAATTTCGGACATAGGTCTGTTATGATAGCACGCAGTGTTTTTTTTCAACTAGCACTTAAACATTAGAAGATATTTTGAACTACTCATTTCAAAATAAGTCAGCAGACGACAAAACAAAATGCAAATTTGGAGTCATTTAAGTAGCAAGTAGCGAAGACTCAGATGAGACTGTATGATGAGAGAATCATCTGGACTTTCTAAAGTAAAGAACCATACCCTGTAACGTGAGATGGGTTCATTTTTAAAATGTTTTAATCAGTTATAAACCAGAAGGATTTCAGTTTTACATTGCAATTCCGAATTTTTTTTAATAAGGTTGTACTGTTGTTTTTAATTATTTTAATTATTCAAGTTTTGCACAGTCAGACAATGTTAAATTCTTATTACCATGATTACAGCTTAATTAATACAATCACTTATTCATAATTGATTAGATACTGTTTTTCACACCCTACCAATCACCAGCACGTGGCTGTAAGGCGTCTTTATGTACACAAAAGCCGCGGCACGAGAAAACATATCTTCAGGGGTTAGCTACCCTAGAAGGACACATCCAGCATGCTCAGTTACAAAGACTAGGTTTCAATTTGAATAATGCGCATAGCAAGTTCAGCAATTTAAGTTTTTGAGATCGAATAACAAATGCGCTGATCAGACTGCTTGATGCTCTGATCCGTCTATCTCATCGAGTCTGTATACCTTTATTGTTTGCTTACAACAAAACCAGATTTTATGATTTTCGATGTGACCAGTGCTATTTGCGATGATAAGTTTGCAATGTGCTATCATTGTAAGTTAACACTAAAAGATGTGGCTGCGTAGTTGCTAGCCACCCATTTTGGATGTTCATTTAGCTACACTTTCATACTAAGACGACGCTACTAGTGATAGTTGTTGAACAGTTATCCCTGTTATTACAAAACAGCTCATACGTTAAATACGTCAAGACCAGCGGCAGTCCGACTGCCACCAAAATGGGTGTTAAGTTGCACTTATTTCTTTTACAATGTAGAGTCTAGCTATTTCTTCATCTACTGTAATTTGTAAGAGCAAGCATCACTTGGGCAGTATACTGTGTTCAGTGGCGGATCCAGGACCACTTATGCTGGGGGTGCTTGATAGATGGACACTGACAGTCAATATATTACAGACACAAATAGCGCAAATCAGTTTCCATATAGAACTGTGTCCCATAGAAGCAAGATACTCTATTAGCCTATATACCACTCCCCTGAGTATTTGGCTTTCTGGTTTCGAAGGGGTTTTTTTTTCAATTTATTTTGGTTAAAAAAGCAAATGTCCCCGGCGCGTGTTCAATTTGGACCCCAGGTGCGTGGTTGGGTTAACGTATAGAAAACACTAAACACTAAACTTTGCTACATATTAAAAGTATAAGCTGTGGAAAGAAGATTTTTTTTAAAAAAGTTTTTCTCCATTATGATTATGGACGCTATTAAAGCCGAATGATCGTCAGTATTTGGTAAATTTTGACCCAAGATGCATGGTTGGCAGAATTTATGGGACTACAAGCTGTGGGTCTGATGGTTTTAGGGGTTTTTTTTAGCTAATGACTCCATGGCTAGTATAGACATCAGGAGCATGGATGGCAGGATTTATGTAGGTGACCACAAAACATACATCTATAAGCTGTGGGTCTCTCCGTTTCAGAGAAAAAGATTTTTAATTTTTTCCCATTATAAGTCTATACATATACCAGTCAGCCCAAAAACCACATGCAACCTTTCCCCTTTCATACCTGATGATGCTTTATATGTAATTCGACTAAAATTAGTCCGCTGACATACTTCTTTGAAAACATGAACGGAAGATGTCATGAAGAACATTGGTACACTTAAACTTCACATGAGTTTTCGTGGTCATGTGGGCTAACAATATTGCTACTCAACTGGGTCCGCATTTAGATTATATCCCAGTTGATTGGAGGGGAAGGTAGTGAAATAATCCCTTACTGTTCCCATCTAATAGATACAAAAGGGCCTGGAGTGGAGCTTTGCCAGTGACTGACAACTGTCCTTCTTTCAATAAGAAGGAATGGGAATGACTGAAGAAAATAGTTCATGACCAATTTCAACATTAGAATGGAGCTGGAAGGGAAGAGCGAACTCGTGACAGCCTGGTCGCTAGTCAGACCTACACCACACAGAGTTGACACACACATGCACGCACGCACGATATGCAAGACTGGCATCGCTGATAGGATAGTGTCAAAATCTTATGTGCTAGTTCATTTTAAAGCGTCTTATCGCACGCAATGTTGCCCAGAGAAGGCTGAAACTTTGATGACCCAAATCAGAGTGCGCATCCGTGTTTCTCAGCAAAAAATAAAGACTCCAGCAAGACTGCGAACAGGTCATGGAAAGAGCACCACGGCAAATGTGTGCGGCGATTTTTAAAAAGAAAAATGTTGTTGGAGAAAAAGCGTCAAAAAGTGCATATGACTAACTATACCCTCCGATTTTAAAACTATATCCTTTGAACATTTCACTTTATGGGAAACCTGATTTTGCTGCTATTTCTACCGTCCGATTTTAAAACTAAATCCTTTGAAAAATTCATATTATGGGAGATAGCTGCGAGAACACTTGATTTTGCTGCTAGCGAACAACAAAGGCACAGATCAGACTGTGATGATGTCAAAACCAGTGTATTTGTCTGTTGAAATTGTAACAGATAACCCTACCTCAGGCAAAATTTCTATACCAAAGCTAGTCTCTGTAGCTGAGCAAAATGGATTGTCCCTTACCTGGTCGCAACCCCAGTATTTATGTCAACATGCTTGCGTATCAACTCTGCGTGCTAACTGATGCTTAAGTCACTGGCTACATGTATCTGTATTAACTTCTATTAAAAATATCTTTCATGTCTCGGACCGGGTCTGAGTTCATGTATGCGTCATAATTTCAAGCAGTTTGAAACCTTATAAAGTTTCGGGCCTGATCTGAGTCCAGACTGTTCAGTTGTGTTACCACCAGTGGTGATTCATGATCAAAGAGACCGACAATTTCAAAACAGACCACGGGTATTCTATCAGGTCGCGCGCATCGTGTCAGTGGCCATGACGCGTGAAAATATACATTACATATGAAAAATTATGAAAAAATGAACGCATAATTTGAGGAAAGCATTTCACCAGTTATCAAGACTTGTTTACAAATTTATACAAAATGTATCAGTTGTTTGGAACAGGTAATTGTTTAGAAATTCTCTTTTCGCACTAAATTGAAGATAAGGCTATCCAAATTTAGAGGTAACTCAGGTTGCCTAGTTACGCAGTCGGTCAGCCGATTTGCTTTCCACTGATTGGTAAAACTTAATTTTATGATTAGGTGTGACAATTAACAGCCATTTAAATCTCTAGGGTGCTGACTTTAAAACCGGCCTTACAGAACATGCTAAATGGTGCCTACCGTACATTGAGAAGAAAAAAGGTAGGTTAAGATATTTTTACCATGGACTCAGCTGGGGGTGCTGAAGCACCCAAAGCACCCCCCCCCCTAAATCCGCCACTGGTGTTTACCGATTTGTAATTGAATGCTCCTTTCTCGGACCCAATATACTGGGTCCGAGCTCCTTTTGAGTGCAGAATTCGCCTAAGTCGTAACAAAACTTATCATTTTGCTTTTGCCATGATTAATGTACTTAGACAACGGCATAAAACTCTTTCATATTCTATTATAAACAGACTAAGGTACGAGTTGACTTAGGTACGAGTTGACTAAGGTCCGAGTTGACCAAACATGGGTACGAGTTGACTAAGGTACGAGTTGACTTAGGTACGAGTTGACCAGTACCCCTTACTCCACTATACTGAGCCTGATTACTAACAATATACATGCCGTATTCTAAAGTGTTTGTAACAAGCTCAGATGGATCACCTCTGATCCAAATCTTTCCAGTGGTTTAGAAATTATTTGAAGCAGACTGTCCACGCTCATGGATGATAAAATGCTAGTCAGAACGATACATGTATGATAGACAACTCACGATTTACAAGTAGACCTGCAACAGCAGTCTTGCTCACATAAAGTTGATGACATATAGAATACAATATGTACATGATACATTATCTAGCCTATATAAATATACAAACAAAAGATTTTTCTCCAATAGTATTCTGTTCTGCTATATCCTCAATCTGCAAGTGGTTTTTCAGGCATTTAAGATCATTTAACCTTTTCAAATAATCTACTCACAGAATTTAAGTATAATACCTATGATCTAAATATACTTTGACTTGAAGAATATACTCAAAACGTTCGTAATCATTAATTGAACATTAATATTTAAAATACCACCGCCATTACTAAACCTTTGATGTAAATGTGCCCTTACCTTCCTTGGGATCTGTGTAAAAGCACGTCCGTTTAGTATGGTTGTTGGGAAGGTAGAGGCAGGTTGTCCGCTATTGGTGTTGCACCACGTGGCTCCACGCACGGGTGGTTGTCATCGGCGACTGGTTACAGGTACAGTTGCTGTCCATATGTAGTTTGTAGTGGTAATCCAGCCGCCTTGTCGACGTAGCGACAGTCCACGGGTACAACACTCTCCCCCTTTCATAAAAAGATCTTATACTAATTATTTTGACGAAATTATATTTTTAAAAGTAAAGTGTAATTGTTCAGAGTTGATACATAAGATATTGACATTATTGGGAAACATTTTAAATTTTTGAACAGTAAAGTTATTTCTGAATCTATTGTACTTAGTATATGAAGGTTGTATGAATTGCCTTTATGAGTCTAGACAGTGCTACTCGGTCGATAACAGTATTGAAAAGGCTATAACATGTATAAATCAAAATCTACCTGATTCTGATTGCAGAGACAAAATTATCTTATATATGCCTTCATTATTTTAACAGACAAACTATATCTGACATATATTACATGAAATATGAACGTCTACATGGCAGACAGACTATACCTTAGCCACATCAAGTGCAAATACACTAAATGATATAATAATGAATGCATAGAGTTTGTCTGGCCAAACATTTTTTCCATAATACAAATATGGGTACTTCCACTATAGCCAGTAGACATAACCATATTCACATTTCAACAGTTGAACACTTGCAAGCATATCGTATGAATTATAATGGTGTAACAATGATAGTGCAAGATGCCAACACTGTAACATATGTGACACCAGTGAGAAATTAATTCTTAGTGCATACATACTAAATAGGAATAACTCCTACCACTGAGCTGAGATCTCACATGCATTTACAAATCAATATAGCTACTACATGTGGTTTTTAATATGGTGTAAGCCAAACTAAACAGACAAAGAAAAATATACACATGGAATGAATATAATTCAGAGTGAGGTCTGGAGGCTCGATACCTTTTCAGAAAGGAGATCTAGCTGCAACTAAAAGAAGGAGCTATATGGCAACTAAAGGAAAATAAGACAGGTTATAGAAATGGAAATATTTTCAAACTGCAAATGCAAATTCTAGAAATCACTATAATGCGTATATTTTACAAATAAGACATGTCAGATTTATTTTATGCGTATTTATTCTGACATGACAGCCAATTTACAAGATGTTAACGTAATATACCCATTTCACAGTGATTCCTAAAATGTAAAATTAACTAAAGGTGAATGAAGCAGCTACAAAATAATATTACTAAATCTACAGGAATGGAATACATTTATAAAATTTCGATCAGGTGCACTTCAGATGCTGCAATAAAAATAAAGGAGTTAGTGCTAAGCAAACAAAGAGATATGATTAGAACACCCTTGTCCAGATACGGCAGTTTCAAAGAGCTAGCCATCCCTCTAGACAAGGTGTACAAATTCCAAAGCTTTTTCTCTCAAGCTGCATGAAATATATATTTTTGTAAATGAAACACAATATAATTGAATATAACCCAACATATTGGATAGGTGAGTTTGTATGGAACAGAGTTTTCTCATCTCGTATATGCAAAGCTAGAAATTTATCAAGCTACCTGAGACTTGGTGATCATATAGAGGTGGACCCCACACATGAGATCCTCCTCCATACGCTCATTAAGGAGATATTTTCTGACTATTAACCAGTTTGCTTTAGCAAAGGGGAACATTATTGGGTATAGACCTCGAGCTCTCCAGATCTGACAATGAAAATGTTTAATGCATGGAGAGTTAATGAGTGACCTCTATATTGGCTATTAATGGAAGATTCCAGTCCTTATAATGGAATTGTAATTCAAAGCAAACATGTTAAACCGGACCCATGGAAATCCTCTTTCTACAAAGATACGTGCATGAAGTGGCAGGATAATTTACATGTCACATTGACTTCACGGCATGCCAGCTGTCAGAAAATAATGCTAAATCAGGATGCTAAACATAAGCAAAATTGAGCTCTGGAAACTTGAAGATTTGGTGTTAAACAAAAGTATTACTGCAACTCTAATTGTGGGCGCTAAATAAAACAAAAGTACAGGTGTTAAGTAAAAGAAGTCAACTTAAAACAAATATCCAAATATTACTGCATTGTGTATGCTTTACAATATTTCAGACAGAACAAGTAACTTGGGTCTTCTTGGTAGATGTAGATTTAATATAGACCTAGTCAATCAATGCTGTTACTTGGTTTGTCATAGATCTAAACAATGTACTAAAACTTTGTCATCAGCAGTAAAAACTAATAACCACAATTTGACTATCTATTAAAACAATTTCTAAATCAAGCCTGTAATATTTCCAAGAGTTAAAGACAGACTCTGCCATGGCATCATACATAATGGTGAGTACGAACGATTAAAACATACATGCATAATACAAAAATCAATAATTCAAAATACAAAATAATCAAATACAAGTTAAATATTAATCGTTCCTAACCAGCACAATCATATGATGCAGTTAAAATCGAACTCACACTTGTGCACTACATGCACAAGCATGAAAAATATCACTCTGGCATACCATATACCAGCATGAAGAATATCACTCTGGTATACTATGCCAGCTTGACAACAATTACATATCAAATACATAGCAATACATACATGGCAGTACATACATGTCAAAATAATCAATTCGGGCAATGGCAGAAACCGTACTTTGACCTTAAGTATAATTTACAGATTAAACTGATGACATTATGGATTTTTTTTCTTTAGTCAATCAGATATATGACATTTAAATTCTTTTATTTTCCCTATTTTCCGTATTTTTGTTTTCATTTTTTTTCTTTCGTATACATGGTGTTACTTTAGCATACACATTTTAGTAAGGTCTGGATAATCGAGTTATCAAACAATAGTTGAGTAATATAACATAAGTATAGCAGCTATTTTTGAAAATAAATTTTATTTTGAACACTGCTATATCTCAGATCCAAGACATTATTTTTTAATGCAAATTAAACTACATAATTGATAATCAACTAGTTATCCAGGTCTCATTTAGTAATTATGTTTGATATATAAAATAGAGAGCCAGAACTATGAGCTTACACTCAGCTGAACAGTTACGTAGACTGGTTGGAAGGGGTGACAGAAAAGAGTACCCAATCAAAACAAACCTGGCGATAATGAAGCTCTGTGTTATACTATCCAAATGTATATCTTCCAGGTGTCCAACTCTTATCTGGGCTCTCTGATTTATGGGGGATTCTGACATGACAGACCAGAAGTGGGACAATGATGCATGTAAATGATTAAGTATACAGCATGAATATTGTACCCTGATGTGACAGGATCTAGCACACATACCGTGTAAAATGGTATTTCCACATGGTGGATTTCAATGTTAAACCAACAAGTAGTAAACCACAATTAACATGTTCTGAATAGCCAACAGAAGCACCCAACCTGGGTACTGACAATCCAAACAATTAATCAGTTTTCCTGAGATACCACAGTCAACAATCCATACAGCAATACAGACATCCCCAGCGATCCAACAATTCTTAGACTCAGTAAGGCCATAAACCGTCCTGTGTAAATACACAGATGTATAGGTAAACCACTGGAAATAGCTGCATGATGATGATGGTTATGGTGATTATGACTATGTGTAAATGACCTCCTATGATGTCAGAATTGACAATGTTCAAGCAACTACAAAGGCTAGCATAGAACATCAACAACACTCACATCAAATGACTTAGGCGCTAGGAAAGCTTGGTAGCTGTATTGATGGCTATGCAGCTTTAAAGCACTAGCGAAGACATCAAAACTGATGTCAAAAGTTGGATGAATATAATAAGGTGATATATATATATCTGGTTCAGAGATTCGTGTGAGCTACCGTAACACTATATTTTCAGTATTATTATTTTCAAACAAATTATCTCAAAATTATGAACCAGATAATTACAATTTAGTGATAATTTTTAGTAGGTTCTCTTTTGTTTTCCTTTAAAATTATATCAATATATTTTGATAACATTGTTTTGTACACTACACCTTATTATACTCAAAAATAAAATGTCTGTTGTACAGAATCTACTGGATCTTAAAACTGGAGCTCATAATGTTTTAAAGATTCTGGTGATAATAAACAGACAATGAATTTTGACAAGTGACTGTACATATAAGTCAAATTTTAGAAAAGTATGCCAAAATCTATCTAAATCAGTGCAGTCACCCTTGAAGGATATACTTTTATTTCCTTCCATTGCATATTATTTTTGTACCTAAAATTAGGAATTCTGATCTAATTTAAATATATGAGAATAAAAGCAATATCTTCAATGTCTCAAATTGGCAACTGTCATACAACTGAAATCTGATCTTATGACAAATCTCCAAAACAGACACAAAATATTGCAGTTAAATGAATGAAATAATGGTTAAAATAAAAATGGAGGCAAATTCAAATGTGCTAAAAATTGGCAAGTGTCACACAACTCAGCGCATGGAGATATTATGACACCTTTCCAAAACAAACACTTTACTATTGCAAGTAAATGACTAAAATTTCAATGGAACAATTCCATGGCTGCCTAAAATTGGCAAGTGCCATACAATCCACTGGAATGAAGTGATGAACTCTTATGGCACATCTCCAAAACAGACTCCAAAATATTGCAAGAAAATGAAAACGTTGATGGAGCAATTTCATGGGGTATCCAAAATTGGCAAATGCCATACAAATCAGTAAAATGAACTATTATGGCACATCTCCGAAAAGGACATCAAAACCATTGCAAAAATATGATTAAATATGGGCAACTGAGAAGTAAGGTATCTCTCCCTCTCATGCGAAAAAAAAATGTCCTAAATTTAAAAAAATCATCGAGACTAAATTGTCATGTGAATTTTCCAAAACAAAAATGAGACCTAAATTAACTTTTTGGTCAGACAGTTTTAAGGTTTCTGAAATAATCTGTGGAATTACTGTTCAATAGCGTTTGACCAGATTGTGGGGATAAACATGTAGAGCTAGTTCATTACAACCCAAACCCGTGATAAGATTTAAAAAAACAACTTAAAAACAAAATTTATGATATTTTAGCGCATAAAGAACGTGTACTTTGGCCAGTATGAAAATCATTCCTCAAAAAGAAAAAAAAATATTAAAGAAAAGGGGTGGTAAAACATAATTACCTGTATGAAAATCTGGCTGCTCTAGCATAGTTCACTTCAACTTTTGTTGTACCTGTATAAAACCGCACGTCTTTGTCTTTTGAAAACGGCGTTGCGCTATTACCAATAGTAAAATAAGGGGGGGGGGTGGGGGGGGGTTGCGCATATTAACAAAAAAAGGGTTGTTACAGGGGGAGGGGGGTCTCATTTGGCATACACAAAATTGTCAAAGCGTGTACTGTATTGTCAATGGGTCAAATTGACCACACAATACTTATATCTGAGGGCTACAGCTACGTGCAATAAAAGATTAGGGGCCAACGGCAGTTCGTTTAATCAATTTTGTCTGAGCCCTGGCTATCATTTACATGGTTACAAGTTAAAGAAACAAGTCATACATTCATGCACTACATGCAAAATAATACGGGGCAATGAATAAATCAACAAGTCAAAGAATACAGTACATGTTTTAATAATCAAACAAACATTTAATGCATGGCAAAATCATACAAAAAATCGCGACTGACGAGGAAACGACCGAAAAAATAGAGCGACATGAATAAAGCAATACATACATGAAAACAGTACATGGCATACATGTTCTACAGCAGCGAAATCCAAAACCGAGCTGTTAAAAGGCAAATTTCTGATGTCCACCGTTTTGCCGTTCGAGCTAAAACGAAAGTAGAACTTGTTTGTTGACAAAAAGAGTGTACCGAAAGGTGTTGAAATTTACCGAAACGGACAGACACGAAAATTAACGGTGAACAAAGCCAAAAAAAGAGGTGAAATATTCGTGCAATTTCGCATTCAAGAATTTGAAAATATAACTTTTGATAATTTTAGAGTTTCAAATAAATATTTCACCGAGAAACCGACGTTTTTGCAATTTACATTTGTTTTTTTTTAAACGGTTTCTCCCTTCAAAATACGACGGCTGCAGATAAAATAAACAATGTGCAATTCAACAAATTAATCCATAATGTTTACCTCGGTCGCCAAATGATGTAAATGTGCCCTTACCTTCCTTGGGATCTGTGTAAAAGCACGTCCGTTTAGTATGGTTGTTGGGAAGGTAGAGGCAGGTTGTCCGCTATTGGTGTTGCACCACGTGGCTCCACGCACGGGTGGTTGTCATCGGCGACTGGTTACAGGTACAGTTGCTGTCCATATGTAGTTTGTAGTGGTAATCCAGCCGCCTTGTCGACGTAGCGACAGTCCACGGGTACAACACCTTAATCAACCATTAACAACTTCTAATCTTTAAGCAAATCATTGTCAACTCCTTCAAAAACATCTATCAAATATATGCCTACATTTATAAGTCACTAGAACATTTACAAAATATACAAATATCTACACGAAGCTTTAAAAAAAAGGCCCCTGTCGTTGAGGTCTGTTCGTTTAGAGGCCTAAGAATTGAACACTCACTGCAGTCCATTTTTGTACGGTTTCCTATGTATTCTAAAGCTGGGTACACAGTGTATCCGTGCCTTTTCCCTGATTTTGCGGTCATTTTTGGCCTAAAATATCACGCATTCGGACCCTGACCTGATCACACCGGGTAGGCGGCAATCGAAAACGTTGATACCATCGACGAACGTAGATTAAAAATCTCCAGAAACAGAGTTTTCGATTTCAATCGAAAACACTGTTTCTAGCGAATTTTGATCCGCATTCGTCGACTGTCAATAGCGTTTTCGATTGCCACCTACCCGGTGTGCTGATACAGTGTTTTTTCGAGCAATGATGGTGGACAATATAAACACGTCAGCAGGTTCTTTTATGTCTTATTTCGACGTTCATACTCAGCTATGCTTTAGGAGATAAATTAGTTTAGGATTTTAGCTTCTTGATAAAACAAATGATTGTTGGATTTGCGTAGATTAGCTTCACTGAAGCTGCGTGAACACGTGGTGTGCTCACCGATTCAAGTCCCCAAATGGAGACAGTTGTCGTTAGGCCAGATTTTTTTTAATTAGTTGATTTACGGGAATTTCTTTTCAGATTTAGGGTCGGGGGGACGAAAAAAAAAATAAAAAAGCTCATAAAATGACCCAGTTAACTCACGTAGTCATTTTCAGAGCTTTTTTTAATATCTCCAGAAAAAACAGTAAAACTAGTAAGGCAAACCAACAGTCTGTATTAAATTTTTAAATGTTTTATCATTTTCCTAAAAATCTGGATAGATCAACCACTTTTTACAGTGTCTCTCTCAAAAATACACAGACAGAATCTCAAAAAAATTTTTTTTTCAACGAAACAAAAAATAATTTGAGTCGGAGGGTAAAATAAAAAAAAATAAGAAATCAAGTTTTATTTTTTTCCTGCTTTCTAGAAAGTTACAGTAGGAGGGTTCGTAAATCAACTAATAAAAAAGTTCTGGCCTTATCCCATTTGAATCGAGGGCATATTTTATATAAAAACAACAACAAAAACCAACTATCGAAACATACTGATCAGCTTCTCTTGCATAAGAGAGTGTGGTATTCAAGATGTAGATGGCGCTCGAAGATGTCGGACGCGAATTTCAAAGGGGGATTTTAGAACTTTAAAAAATGGATAAAAAGGAGGGTTCTTCTACCAATTTTATGCCAGATGACCTTTTAGAAACCATCTGCATTCTTGAGAGAGGGGAAAAGCAAAATCCGTATAAAATTATACGCAAGAGGAATTATTTTTCACTCATTACCAAATTTCCCGCCAAGAATGGAGAATGGACGCCATTGAAGAACTGCGCTTCCGCTCGAGGAACAGCAACTCATCAGGATAAGAGAGAATTTTCTTCCGACGACAAGCTACCAAATAAAAGGCGAAAGCGTAGAAGAAACAAATCTTCACATGTTTCTAGGTCTGCAAGTCAACAACAGGATAAGAAACTTAAAGATTTTTCCGATGTTCGGTTAGCACAACAGAAGCCAAAGAAGAAATCTTCAGCTCGAGGGGCAAGTCAACATACGGATAAGAGTGAACATTCTTCCGATGTACAGCTAGCACAACCGAAGCCGAAGAAGAAATCCCCAGCTCAAGTGGCAAGGGATCGTGCCAGGCGAAGAGAGTTCTGGAAGCGTATGCGATTTCCCAGACAGCTAAGAGCTGAGAACCTCGCCTTGCACTACCGACTATTAGCAGAAGCACAGACGGAAGCCAGTCCACAGTCCCCCGTGGTCAGTCAGTCAGAGTCAGCGAACTCAAGCTGCTTGGATCGTACATCTGATGGTTCTAAGTCATACCAGCTGCAAGAAACAGAGACGGTAGCCAGTCCACAATTTTCTGTGGTCAGCCAGTCAGAGACAGAGAACTCCGGCGCCTGCTTGGATCGTACATCTGATGTTTCTCAGTTTTCCAGATATTTAACCATTGACAGTGACGTTGTCAACACACTTTTCACAGCCCAAGTTCAATCGGATTTAAATAAACTGTCTGCAGAGGCTGCAGTTGAGCATTATAGTATTTCAGTGGATAAATGTGATAATTCGGAAATTGTGTGTACACGCTGTTTGAAAAAAGGAAGTTTGACAGCGTTACGCCGCTGTACAGGCTGTAAAAGCTCCAGCTACTGTAGCAAAGACTGCCAGAGATCAGATTGGCCCTCGCATAAGCAGCTGTGCAAATCAATCCAATCTCAATACCTGCAAAATTAATTGTAATAGCTCATTTTGTACATAGAACTTCAGGTGAAGGTGTTTGAGACTTTTGAAACTAACTGAAAAAGCTCATTCTTGTACATAGAACTTCTTGTGGTGTTGGTAGACTAATTCAGTTGATTACTCACTGTGTAATATTGTACACTGGTGTTGGTGACATTTAGTGTTTAGAACATTTTATCCATTGTCCCCCTTTTACCGGTTTATCCGGGTGGTCCGACAAATCAACGGACGAACTCTAAGAAACAAAGAAGAGAAGAAGAAGATAGCAAAGTGTTTGTGATGCTTTTGTCTATAATGAATATTTACTTACGAGGTAACACAACGTTTTAGTATAATGCATTAAAATATTTCTTCACTATTTCTTGCAGCAACAACATTCCCCAACTAGTGAAAACCCACTTTACTAATTGTCCTCTGACAGGAGAAGTTTCATTTGGCTCTCATGATATGATATTAGATTGATAGAACCAGGCAGTATTTGGGCTGTTTTCGACTCGAGATAGCCCCTGAGATACCAAAAGTTACCAAGACCTGGTAAAAATCGAGAAAAGTCAGAAGCCACTGAACGGGTATTTTGAGAACTAAAGGCATGCTTTTATGATGAAAACTATCCTAAATTTTGAATGGGTAGTCCGAGTGAGGTAGATCTGGGCTTTTGACAAATATTCGGTACAGCCCCATAACACAGTATGTGTGGAGCTACCTAGCAGGATTTCTGTTCTGCCTAAACCTGAAAAACTTCTAAAAAATTCTAAAAGGCTAATCGCAATACTGTGTAGATACCTGTTTAGTAATTGCAAAATTACTTGTGAATTCATTAACAAGGCTTCTGCTAAATGGTCTAGGATAGGTTATTGGTCTAAACGATCTCTCTCTCTCTCTCTCTCTCTCTCTCTCTCTCTCTCTCTCTCTCAACTTGAAAGCAAATCAGATGAATTTAAGTTTATATATCAAAATAAAATTGTGATGATAATTTGGCACTATTTCAAGCATTATTGCTTAATCGTCAAACAATTTGTAGCTACATTGTTTGTTACAATCAATGTGAAAACAAGTAGCCACAGTGTCAGGTATGGGTAAAATTTGTCTCAAAACTTGGATACCCTTTTCTTCTTTATTAATAGGGTAGAGGTGTGGCCTCAATGGACTGTCATTATAGCATTTAAGAATACAGTTGAACCTCTATGACTTAGAAGTTCACTGATAGGTTCATGTGCACCAAAAGTCTACTCACTATCTAAGGTTTATCAGTCTTACACTTAAGGCAATTTAACCATTTGCATGCTTGCCAAAGAACACACAAAGAAGATGAGTAAATGAAAACCCAAACCAATATTTAGGCCCACAATGTAGCTATGAAAGAACAACTGAAATTATTGAAAAATATCTGCAGTCTTACATTGCCCTATGACTAGTTTGTGTTTAAGAAAAGGTTTAAAATTCAACATAAATAAAATGTAGACCTATAACCATGCAATGTACCAAACAGTAAAGAATCCACACAAGAAGTTTTAAGTGAATACCCGAATTCCTGAATTACGTTACTGTGACTTATGTTGCTTCAATCAGAAAAATCAGAAGAATTGCCAAGATACATATCCTGCCTCACAAAATATTTGTTTTTGTTTTACAATAGCGATAATAATAATACAAAAAATACAAGTATACGCAAAGTATTTTTATCAAAACCAATAGTGAATCTCTGGAATGTCTGTGGGGTTATTCATTAGGATTTTTGGAATGAACCTGATTGAAAGTAGTAACGTACTGATCACAAACTGATGACGTAATTTACATTTTACATAAAATTGTCTCAGTCCAATCCTGAGGTCAAATGCAACAAAATAATTCTGATTTATAGATTCTGTCTTGTTTTTCGGTTGTTGTAATCATTATTTTAAATCGTTTTTAATCAACGCGCCTGGCTGCTTTTACTGAGAGTTTAATAATTAATTATATACAGCCTTTGAAATAGCCACCCTCTCTTTGACATCCAAGTTCATTCTACAGAAGCGTGTACAGCAAAGTTATAATGTTCTTCTGAGCTGATATACTTATAACTTGCTTAGTTAAATGAAAAATAAACCTGTATATTTAAATTCATACCCCATAAAGTTCAACATAATTCAGCAAATATACTGTGCAAATTACATAACCTAGAAATTTCTCGCTATTTTTTCTGGGTTAGCAGGCCCGTAGGAATAGGGGGGGGGGGGGGGGCACGGGGGGCCGTGCCCCACCAATAATTTGCACAAATATGCCCCCCCCCCCAAAAAAAAAATTTAAAAAAAAAAGGTCTGTCATTTTAAAAAAAATTATGTGTGCCCCCCCCCCCCAATCTGTAATTGCTTTTTATGTGTGCCCCCCCCCCCCCCCCAATCTGTAATTGCTTCCTACGGGCCTGGTTAGATTAATTTTGTGCAAACTTAAAGCTTTCTGTTTTGTGTATACAAATGTATATGAATAGACGCTTGTTGAAATTAGATGGTCCACAATTAGTAATCTGGGCTAGTAGATAACAACAAGTTTTTAACTATACAGAATTTAAAGTATTGTTCTATTTCTATATTTTTAAGCAACCTTAATTAATATCAAATACAATGGCTCACTTCTAAATTGCAAAGGGGTTCGTAAATAATTTAAGCAGCAAACTTGAACCTGACATTTTACAGGGAAATATTTGTTCATGCACATCTAAGAAGATAGCAGTCCTAGGCATGTGAATGACGTTACCCACATTTTGTCACAATGAACAATGCTCTTTACACAAAATATCAATTTATTGTTATCAGACCCCCCCTCAAAATGATTCTTATAATTTATAAACTTCTTCTTTGAAACCATTTTCTTACCATTGTCTTCTGGTCTTCTGGTTATTTCTTTAAAAATGGATGGAAACATTCAAAACAGATATTTGGTGCTGGAAGAATGCATATAAGCCTTCAGTGGCTTAGGCTATTGTCAATTCTAAGGCAATGGTTCCATTGTTAATTTGTTGTTTATTGTTGCTCCTATTGTGGGGTTCTGTGTTTGCTCTATGTTATGTTATGCATTGTTTTGTGTCCTTTCTAGTTTTCAATCATCAGAGAGAGAGAGAGAGAGAGAGAGAGAGAGAGAGAGAGAGAGAGAGCTGTTTGCTCCACTTTGTTTGCCTTTCTTGTGTCTTGTGATTGGTATGTGGCTCTTTCTCATGAAGCTACAACATTGGGTTAAAAACTCATCTGCAACAAGGCATATCAGAACCTATATTTTATGGTGATTTAGTCTATAAATTCAAACGAATTGTTGGAAAACCTAATTTTAGTGATCAATTCAAAACGATAGTAAAACGTTATATAAGGGTTGGATATAATTTGGATATCATGCAACAGTCTGCATGCCTAGTTTAAACCCAATCACGGTTTATAGCTATGGTTTCCTCTTTAATTGCACGACTGTGGGTCAGGCCTCAGACTCTATGACGGCTCTGATGTAAAGCTTTAATCGGTGGGTTGGTGCCTGATGCTTATCTGTAGCTGGACCCACCATGGCTCAACTTAAGATTTTCTTTAGCTCTGACTATCTATGAGTCATGAGCCCTTTTCTTTGTTTCATCATGGAGTGTTAACTTGATTAGAGTGTTTTCCATGATGATTCATTGCATTAGTTAGATGGCCTCCATGCGTGCTGAACATTTCTTGTACTTCAACAACAGCAGAATCTAGGGCAAAGATTTGGTACCAGTAAAATGCATTTAAGCCCCCCCCCCCCCCCCGTGGCTTAGGCTGCTGTCCGTTCTAA
Source organism: Loripinus fragilis (assembly GCA_964019695.1). Lineage (NCBI taxonomy): Eukaryota > Metazoa > Mollusca > Bivalvia > Lucinida > Lucinidae > Loripinus > Loripinus fragilis. Next base: position 88,661,511 of record OZ026527.1, on the reverse strand, counting down.
GGCGGTGGTTCTGTTGTTGTTGACTTTTTGGTTATTGTAACTCCCATTGTGGGAGTCTGTAGTTGTTCTATGTTTTGTTGTACGTTGCTTTGTGTCCATTCTGGTGTTGCAATCATCTTGATGAGGAAGAGAGAGCTGATTGCTTTGCTTGGTTTGTCTTCCTGGTGTCTCGTGGTGGTTTGGTGGCTCTTCCTTGCGGTGCCACGGGGTTGTCTGCGGTTTGTGATTGTGGTATTTCCTGATCATACTCACTTACTATTTTTGGGTTTGTCTGCGGTGTGTGATTGTGGTATTTCCTGGTTATACTCGCTTGTATTTTTTGCATTTATAATATAATTACAATTGAATTGTATGCTACTTTCATAAAAAAAAAACCTTTGGCTATGCCGAGAAGCTAAAATATGTCAAAAATCTTATGTGATGAGCTTTCTGACAAATAATATGTCCAAGAAGAAATATAAGTTACAGAATCTCTTAACGTTTCCCCTCACATAAAATTTTGGTATGTACACGTTAACTTATCATAGTAACATAATTAATTCACGTTTAAATTCAGTGGTGTTCTACTGAAGCTGAAAAATTAAAATACCTGGTTGTACATATTTTGCACACAAAAAACTACCCAACCAATGAAACTTTGTATAGGAAATAACAGAAAATGAAAATCTAAGTAAAAGCAATTATTGTATAAAGCATGGGTAAAGAGCTGCGCGCATTAAGGGGCAAATTTTACCCACTCTGTAGCCAAAAACTGAATGTTGCCTTACATCAATTTCATCCAATTGGTTTATTAGAAGAATCACCCAAATGTTTTTTTCTGGCATTAATTTTAGCTTTACCATTGCTATGTTAACAAAAGTGGCCTACAAAATATGCTTGAGTAGAGAATTTTTCATTTTAGGCCAAATTTAAGCCTTTTTGTGACCATTTTTAAAGAACTAGATATCAGCACAAGCGATTACCAAAAATTCTTTTAATATGTTGTGTGCAGTGATAATTCTCATCATCTTGTTAAAATATCGTTTTGGTATTTGCTTGTGCTCTGTGTTAATTTCTCTGCCAAATATCTCAAACTTTTCTCCAAAGTGGCCATTTCCCAATTTTCAGCTTTTTTGGTGGTCATCTTTGTTACCATAGCAATGGTAAAATTCGAATCAATACCATAGTTTTACACTTGGGCTGTTTTTCTAATAAATTAACAAGAAGAAACTAGTGAAAAGCAACTTTTGATTTTTGGCCTCATAGGGTGGAGGGAAACCCTCTTAATGCACATAGCCCTTTGAACGTTAAAACGTCTTAGCTGATCAGTGTGTGCGTTCAAAGATTCAAATAAGTCATTGAAAAGATAAAAAAAAATACTTTCAATACTCAGAACACCCATACAGTTTTTTACGCAGAATAGTAATTTATGTGCTCGTAATACCCGTCTAGTATTTCTCGAAACTACTGAGCTGTTCTGCACGCGGTTTTGGGACTTTAGGTTTGTGTAAGGTGGTCAAATAAAGTGTTTTATTCATAATTTTTGTAAGGTATCCTAAATCAGCTGTTGTTTTTTTTTCTTAGTATAATAAAGAAGACGTATATGTTCAAAGTATTTGAGCGAATATGCACTTCTGAGGGTGACTATAAAAAGTTGATAAAGTAAATGCAAAATACCTGAGCAGAGCCACTAGTTGACACTTCTTTCTAAATTATGTTGTACATACCAGTCGATTGGACGAAAATTGCATGCATAAACAATATCTAGACAATGACAGAGCAAAACATGTAATAAACTTGGTCACCTTGGTCCTATGTAAGAATAAAAGCTAATAAATCGACAGAATATCTTGTGTCCCCTTCCGACATTTTGTTTGCTCCAAAAAAAAACACATTGTATATTAGCGTAAAATAGGAAGCGTTTTTGAAAATTGGTTGTTTTTGAGCGGACATCTAAAAGTAATTGCGATATCTCCACGTCAATTCCGACTGGCGATATGCCTTTTTTCATTAGGTCACCTAGCCACCGTTGGTTTATGAGCAGCAAGTTGATCTATCTTGTAGACGAGGATCATCCAGCACCATCAGGCGCATTCGGACTGTCAACGGCATCTCCAAGAGAGTCGCGGCTTATTGTAGGCGTGTGTGTGGTGTTGGTAGAAAAAAATAGCGCACGAGCTCTACAGATGTGGGTCCATCAGGCTATCACAAGTTCTCTCTTCCAGTCCAGCACCATTCTAATGTTGAATTTGTTCATAAAATATTATCTACAGTTGTTTCCATTCCATCTTATTCACAGAGGGACAGGTGTCAGTTACTGATACAATGCGTGTCGGACTGCAGATCCCGGGATCCTGAGTTCGATCCCGGCCTGGTCGCATACTTGGAGATTGATCAGGAAATAATTTCTATTATCATTCTTCTCCCTTTCGCCGATTGTTGAGGCTTGTATAGGGGCCGGGGTACCAAATATCCCATATCGCTTGAAGTAAACAGGCAAGTATCCATTTTACAGATCAGGAAATACCACAATCACAAACTGCAGACAAACCCATGGCTCCGTGAAGAAGAGCCACTCAACAATCACGAGACACCAGGAAGACAACTTAAGCAAAGCAACCAACTCTCTCTCTTCCCCATCAGGATGATTGCTTAACTAGAATGGACGTAAAGTAACGCACAACAAAATAGAAAAAATACAGAATTCAATAATGGGAGTAACAATTAAACAACGAATCAACAACAACAGAACCACCGCCTTAGAACAGACAACAGCCTAAGCCACTGGTGGGATTAAAAATGCATTTTACTGGTACCAAATCTTCGCCCTAGATTCTGCTGTTGTTGAAGTACAAAAACGTTAAGCTCGCATGGAGGCTTTCTAACTATTGCATGATATCCAAGTTACCATTTTATAACGTTTGATAATCTTTTGATAATGATCACTAATATTAGGTTTTCCAACAATTCTTTTGAATTTACATGTATATACTAAATCCCCATAAAATATAGGTTCTGATATGCCCTGTTTCAGGAGAGTTTTTAACCCAATGTTGTATTTAACAATTAACTCTGAGTGTCTGTGGTAGAATTTAGAAAATGCTTTTCGAATTTTATGATATTTATAACCTTGTTTAATAACTTACATGTAGCAGTCAAAAATAGGTTTATGTTATTGAAGTCATCAACATTATAACAAACCCTTGCAAAACAAATAAGCTGCGAAAAAATTACATCATAAGAAGGGGAGCGAGGAACATCTCAATCAAGAAATGGAAAATTAACTATTTCAAGAGTAAAATCATCCCATTTATAAAAACAATGCCATTTGATATGGACTAATTCAAGTCCAAAAACGGGGCTTCAGTATCGGAAGAATTCGCCTTATTTAACTGAAGTTCAGTGAGCTATATCTGCCCTACCATTTGTTCAAAATAAGGATTGTCAATATTAAGTAATCTTAATATCTGGAGGTGGAGTCGAAAGCCTCAATAATATCAGTTTGATTATTGTCTGACAGAGACAGCATGCGGTCTCTCTCATAACAAAACAAAAACGAATCTGCAACATGGGAGCACAATTAGTACCCACTGGAATACCTACAATTTGTCAATATAAATTCGAACAAAATTTTATAAATATATTGTACAAAAGATAATGGAGAGAATCATACATTTTTTGGCATGACCACAACTTATATCGTTTTGTTGTTCAGAAGAAAAAAACAACAACATTCTTCTTATTACAAATCAAATAAAGTAAGCCCTATCAGTTAATTTTTTGTTCAATTAATTCCGTTAGTTATTCTTTGATTATATTATGGGGAAACGTAGTATAGAGAGTAGAGAAATCATATGTAGACAAACCAGATGCTAGAAAACCTTTAGATTTCAATTTATTAAAAATTTCACCTGAATTTTTAAGAGACTAAATTAATTTTTACCATTTCTTTCATAAACAGTTGTACAATATTTTATAACATGGTTTTAATCACAGTGAGGCAAGAAGTCAAAAGTATAGTATACAACTGTATAAACCCTGCCAACATGTGCCTGGGTCTGAATTGGTCACTCGTTGTCATTAAATCATAAAGAGAAAATAAAAAAAAATCTCATAAACCATAAGGTCAACTGCTCATGTGAGCGATTTAGACCAATCGAGTTTCTTGCTACTGTGTGGCACATTTCTTTACGTTTACTGTTTGCGCTAGTAGTATAATTGAGCCGTGGCATGAGATTTCCAGCAATGTGGCATTTTGACAAGTGTAGACTCAGACAAGCCTGTGCAGCCTCGTTTTAAGCTTAGAAACTCCAAATGATGTTCAGTCAGTAGCTTGACACTCATAGAATATTCAAGCGACTAGCAAAGGCTCTGATCAGACTGCGCGTATGCGCAGCCTGATCGGAGGCTTGGCTGGTCGCACATACCACATTGTGATGTCGCGGCTTATATGTAATATATTCATCTTGATTCGCCAGTTAGGAAACAGCAGACTCGGTTTTATTTTAACTGTTGACGAGAACTTACGGTAGGGTGCAGCAATTCTCACGCCCCCTATGTTTAAGCAGTATTCTGCTTTCCGTTGTATGGGGAGAAGTAACCAACTCCCACGCGGCACAACGACAGCTGTTGCTACAAATAAATCATCTGGAAAAACGGACCATTCAAAAGCCACAAGTCGCAAGTCACATGCCAAAATTCCAAAGTTAAAGGATATTAGATACTTTACAATTCTTTCGTCAGGGGCTTTGGATTGGGGCGGGCCGGGTGGGGTGGCAAACTGGACCGTTAGCTTTCAGAAGAGAACCAGAAGAGAGACGCACTTAAATACGCAACTTTTCTCCAATTAAGTCCAAGATACTCCGAATGGATATCAGTGACATTTCTCGCTTCTTGGAGCCACCCTACCACTCGCCTTGCACCCAGGGATCTCAGGTTCGATATCCAGCTTCTCCAGTCTGTTAGGTGTGACTTTAAGCCGTGGCTCCATCTCCATATGACCTCGGCTGTTGTTGGAACGAAAAGCAACGAACTAGGGTTTACAGTTGCTCTGTGGTAGAGTGTTTGACTCGAGACCGAGGGTTTGCAGATTCGAGCCTCATCGGCCTTAATGTGTTGTGTCCTTGACCAAGACACATTAATTCTTGCTTAGTACTGGTATGCATCAGGAAGACCCGGACGGACATAACTGAAACATTGTTGGCTGCGACCAAACAAACAAGCAAACAAACGCAAACATCGCCCTCTCTCCGCAAACTAGCAGGAAAGTGACATAAATGCTAAAGGAGAAGGTACTATTTCTCTGGCACTGATGAAAGGTGTGAGTGCTAGCTGCGTGAAAAACGCCGTTTTATTTCACTTCAATGTGTGTCGTAACAAAAAGTCTACGTAAACGTGAAGATGCGCCGACGGTTTACCTAGCCGTCGACGTTGATGCAACTAAGTGTCGCAATGTATAGATGAGACCCTCCCAGGGGGGGGGGACAGGGGGTCCGGACCCCCCTGGAAAATCACAAGTTATATGGGTTTCTATAGGGAATAAGCAATTGGACCCCCCCCCCTGGAAATAGTTGGACCCCCCCCCCCTGTAAAATGTTGGACCCCCTCCGGAACCTTGAAAAATATAGATTTCTTTGAAATTGGCCATTTGACTTCTGTATTTATTGTCAGGCTGACCTGGACCCCCTCCTGACGAAAATTCCTGGATCCGCGCATGTGTTTTTTTTTTCTTTTTTCCTCTTTTTTCTCTTAGTGGGGTAGTCTCCGTTTTTTTTTTTTTTTTACCTGGTAGCAGCGGTGCGCAGGGCCTCGCTCTCACCCCAACAGCAAAATAAGTGTTGACAGCGATGATTCAGATCAGACGAGTCAACGCAGTGGTTTTATGGTTTTCCTATCATGACTATCATGCAGCACATGAATAAGTAGGTCCCTTTTCCCATGGCTTTCATCGATCGTACTCACTATAAATATTCGGCAGCACGTGCTTTTCTTTCAGAATAGATTCGTATTCTAAGGTAGGTGAACGCTTTCTCCTGTTTTACGTTTGATGCATGCGGGCATGAAAACTGTGTGTGCAAACAGAAAAGGCTCTGGCAAGACCGTGCTTTTGCGCAGGCTCGTCTGATCCGTTGCTGCTCGCATTAATAAATACTTCAGATCCGTACAACACAGCATGGCTGGCAAGTTTCTATATAAGATCTTATATGGATGGGCATCAATGAAAGTTCTCTTGGAGAACAACAAATTTCTCGGGAGTGCAGCACGTGTTGGCTTAGTGGAAGGGTTCTTGTCTCAAGATCGAGGGGTTTCGGATTCGAGTCTCATTGGCGTCACTGTGTTGTGTCCTTGAGCAAGACACACTATTCCTTGCTTAGTGGTGCTAGTCAGGAAGACCAGTCCCGACATAACTAAACAAGTTGACTAGGACGTAAAGAATCAAAGCAAACTGAAATTTCTAAACAACTAGGGAAGACCAGGGCTAGTTCGGCCTTGGGGCATGTTTGGCATGTGGCTATATTTAGCATGTCAAATAAGATATGGGGCTGGGAAACATATTTGGAAATTACTTGTGACAAAGGATCATTGACGGTTTGGGCCTTATACGCCTATTTTTCTGATTCCCAGAACGCTGCTTTTGAGCTTCTAGTGTGGTGCATGTAGTATTAGTACAATAGGTGAATCTAATGGCAAGAGCCAGCTAGCAAAATATTTTCAAAATTCCTACGCACTCGAGAGTTATGGCGGGTAGAAAGGGGAGGGGGTCTGAAATTTCATGGAAATAAAAAGTGCTTTAAACAGTGATTTCTGCACGTTTTCTTGATTTATTTTGTAGGCATGGTGATATCTATTGAAAATACCATATGCAGAGTATCAACGGATCACGATAATTGATGAAATTGTTTTAAAAACAAAATATGTTTTGTAATAAAATGATTTTGGGGAGATAATTTAGAAGTTACCTGTACATTTTTGACTACTTGTACCGTAAATAATACAAAAAGGAAAGCTCAACAAAAGAAATAAATATTTTTGAAGGAAAGAAGTGTCCCATTTAGCATAGGAAAGTAAAACTGATTCTAACTAGATCCTTTGAATATTACTTTTGCTTTGTTTAAAGGGCAAAGCATATTAAATGTATTTAAAGTGTCCGAATATTTATGGTATATATATACATGTATATCCCTATATGAGACAATATATTGAACGCTAAAGTATTTATCTGTTATAACTCTTTGCATGCCAGTGGATAATTTGTCGTCTGCCGATAGCCTTTTGCAAACAGTTTGAACCCAGATGAAGACCAACAGAATGTCGGTCTTGATCTGGAACCAAACTGTTTGATACTCCGATGGTGGTCCTGGTTGGTTTATTTTTAAAAACTTAATTTAAGAAGAAAGTCAGCAAACGAAAATAAAAACATGAATAATTCCCTAGCATGCAAATAGATAAGTACAGGACGTATGCAAAAGAATATGTCATTTAATAACAGTGAGATTTTTTCTTATGAAAAATGCATAAAACCTTGCTAATCCTACTTTTAATCTTAAAGTACTTTATATCAAACTAGCACAGAATATAAAGCAATTTAGGAGGTTGGTTCTAGAGAACTTCATTACTGTTAGTAATTTCTTATTTGGTAGAAAAGGCATTTTATGGGCTTAGGCCCCGGGTTTTTGGGCTGCTGAGCATCTTTCCCCCCCGTGTGCCAGCAAGCCACTTCCATACAATGTGTAAAATACGGTAACACATATATATGCCAAAGCTTTTGCTGGCACACGGGGGGGAATGATATTTTAAAAAATGTTTTCGGATTTCTATATATTATAATGTAAAACTGATTGTTCTGCCCAAAATTTTACATCTTTAAAGCATTTAATATCGAAAACGGGTTTCACAGCCATAAAGTACTCAGGTCAGGGTAGCTTTAAGGTGAAGAAAGGGACGATCGATTGACAAACTTTTATTTTTACTGAAAACCATAGGCATTTACCCATAGCAAGTGTCAATGATCCTTTATCTACATGAGTACACAATGGTTGCATTGTTGAAGGGTACATTGATTTTGTACCAGAAAACTTGTTTTCTTGCATGATTAGTAAATTTCTCATAGTAATTTCTAAAGATGTGTTAAGATTCTGATTTAAATTCTATATTTTTATAACCAAAGGATTATGTGCTTCGATATAAAACATTGTTAATTTCTTCTCCATCTTAAAGGAGCTGTCACATGATATTTGGAAATAGTCTGTCAGGGGCAAGTTCGGCCTCTTTAGTCAGGGCAAGTTCGGCCCAAAGCCAAACTTGCCCCACACTTAAAAAAATATTTGCCATTGTATTTTGTAAAGGGTGTTCCTATCATGGATCCTAAATACCCCCATGTTCATATTTAAAGTAATAGCCTAAATAATGACTGAAATGATTACGTTTCTTTCATCAAACATTTCAGATCCCCATTTTTTCATTGAAGTCAAAAGTAAAAAAACCTATCTAAGACATGTAATGCAAACTTTTTTCTTTCTGTTTATTATCCCATGCTTTTTTAAAAAAGCGAAGGGGATATTGTTATCGCCTCCGTCCGTCTGTCTGTCCATGCGATCGTTATGCTATCTCCTCCTAAACCATTGGGGTGCTTAGGGGTCAAAAATCAAATTCCATCCTGCTGTCTGTCCGTTATGCTATCTCCTCCTAAACCGTTGGACGAAATTCAACCAAATTTGGAGTGTGAGCTACTCACATGAATGGGGCGTGCAACGACAAAAGAAATTTTGGCCCCACCCCCTGGTGACCTTGGGGTGAGGTCAAAGGTCATATATCATTAAATTTCGGTTACCATGTCAATTTCAAAGATTTTTATACCAAACTTTGTGTGTGTTCTCACAAATGAAAGATACAAAACATATCAGACGGAATTTTAATTCTGTTGCCTGGGTCATGCCCCAGGGGTGGGACTTTGGGGCACTGGGGGTGCCCAAGGGGTCAAAAAATATTTTTTCAAACATGGTCATGTAGCATATCAAATCGATGGGGATGACAAGCAGAACAGAATGCAAGTAACATTTTCATCCTAGGGTGGAACTGGTGACCTTGGGGTGAGGTCAAAAGGTCAAATATCATTAACATATCAATTTCAAAGATTTTTATACCAAACTTTGTGTGTGTTCTCACAAATAAAAGATAGGAAACATATTGAACAGAATTTTCATTCTGTTGCCAGGGTCATGCCCGGAGGTGGGACTTCGGGTGCTGGGAGGAGTAAAAAGATTTAGCGTGGGGATTTGCGATGGCCCCCCATCGACTGCGCACTCTACTAGTTAGTATCTATGCATATGTAATTTGCCATGTGTCCTTTTATTAAATGACCTTCAAAAGAATTAGTTTCTTTCAGAGAGTAAAGGATATTGTTATAAATCTCAGGTGTTGATATAGCAGTGCATCTCCTTTGTTTGTTTGTTTTGTTGCTTTACGTCCCAAGTCAACAGCTATGGTCATTGCGGGACGGTCAGTTCACCTAACCACACTTTTTCCTGGGCAGGCTTGAACAAGCGGTTAACCAGTAATTCGTGCACATACTTTCGCTTGTAAATGACAACAACCCTTCTTGAATAAATCAGCGGAAGGGAGGAGAATGACCATAGAAATTATTTCATGATTAATCTCCACGAAAGTATGGGACCGGACCGGGATCGAACTCGCGACCCCTGGATCTGCAGTCAGACACGCATCTGTAGCCAGACACGTTACCGACTGCGCTACGCGGCCTGGTCAGTGCATCTCCTGTCATTTGTGTTCTTTGTGTTGTGTATGACCTGACCGGGTTGGCATAAAACCTGGGTTTTATCATAAAGCCCAACCCGGCGGGTTTTACAGGTTTATGAGGGCAGGTTTTTGGGGTTTTATGGGTTTTATGTTGGGGTTTTTAAATCTGAAAGTTTTTCATTAAATTAATCATAACACCCATAACCTACTGCTACCTAATAGTTTTTAAGTGCAAACAGTGCTGAACCAGATCAGACTGCTAAAAGAGAAACAGTTTGATCAGGTTTAAAGCTATTTGCATTTTCGTCTGTATCTTTTGATTGCATTACTTTGTGGTCAAATTTAAGCCTGATTACAAAAAACTTAGGGTATCCCAAAATTTAGAAAAATAACAGTATGTACATTTGTAGTAGAGCAAACATTTAGTACCTTTGGGGCAGTAATTGAGCAATTATCCTTGGCTATAGAAATTATGGTCAAATGCAGTCATGCTTTAAACTGGTCCTAATAACAAGAGTGAATAGATTTTAATGCAGTTATTTTGGGAAATTTGTTTAAGGCTTAAATGAAATGTATGTGTGGTTCCTGTTGGCCTACCTACCCTAATTTTTTAACCCTTCCCTAAACATTCAAATGGTCTTTGGAGAAAAAAAATACCTAAAATGGGCACTTTTTCAGATTGTGTCACTATTTTCTTTGTTAAATGTTATAACAAAATTTAATAATTTCCCTACCTACCCTAAATTTTGTTGGTATGCAACAGGAACCACACATATATTTCATTTAGGCCTAATTGACTTATTCACACACTTCAGAATAGAATTATAATTATGTTAAATTTTAAATCTTCATTTACTGCCAAATTGGTCAAGCAAAAAGACCATTTTGTGGAATGTTTTGATATTATTGAAGTCGAAGATAATTTTCAGGGAAAAGATGACATTGATTGGTAGACTTTGATAAATATGACTATATAGAATCATATATACACTTTTATACGTCCTATCATCAGACAGAAATCTGAGAATTTATATGACCAAAAATTCATAAAACCCTCATATTGCCCAAAATTAAGGGTGAGGTTGGCGCCGTTAAACCGGTTTAAGCCCTCCAGTAAAATATTTTACTGACCGTTCCAAGGCGGTACTTCTTTTGTGGATCTTTTATGTTTTTGTTCTGTCTTGTGTTTGCTATGTTTTGTGCGCGTCTGTTTATATGTGCTTCGTGGTCACCTGCTGGGAAAGGGCTGACCTATTGGCTTTCGTTTGTGGTGTCTTCTGTGAGTTTGTCACTTTCCCATTGGTATACTGGGTCAGGTGTGGTACTTGATTGTATCGATTCCTGATCTTTGCAACCTTACTTACCTTACTTTTACTTATTGCCCAACCCGGGTTTTATGGGAAGGGTTTACCTGGACGGGTAATATAATGCCAACCCTGGTATACCAAATACTAAATATCTCATCACAGGTTTATTATTTGATGATAGTTTTATTGCCATTGGATGAAAAAAAAAAGATTTTTTATCATAATTTATAAATGCTCAAATGAAGGTTTGGACCAGCACATGAACTTTTGGTACTTATCACATATACATGTACAAGGCCAAACACAAAACGCCGCATATAAAACATATATAGTGGTCTTTCACCAATCTCTTGCAAACATTTTGTCACAGTTTGAGCGCTGATTCTTGGATTATGAGTTCCTGGGGTTGTCCTAGCTGTCGACTGTCACAGGACAAAATTGATTGAACAGTTGAGACCTATGGTTTATCCATCTTGACGTCACATCATTGCACAGTGACGTCCCAGGGGGGGTACTCTGATATTTTCACACATACGTAGGCACAGCCCATTTTTTGGGGTTCAAAATTCTGAATTTTAATATTTTTGGGGGTTTTGAGAAAAATGAATTTTTTTGGGGGTATGAAGATTTTGTGGATATTTTTTTGGGGTCATCACAAAATTGGGCTAGTTTGAGGGTCATTTCTATGCGTTTAGAGTCTTTTTTTAAGGTCAAGGTACAGAATTGGGATATTTTTTGGGGTTGCTAAAATTTCAAATATTTTTTTGGGGTGCTTGAAAATCCTGATATTTTTTTGGGGTGAACGGTAGATGCTGGGTCCCAGCCTACGTATATGGAAAAAATTTGAGTACCCCCCCTGGGGGTGACGTCCTGAAGGCACACAGTCTGACATTGTCCCAATTTGCCAGAAACGTTTCTTAAGACTTTCAGTCGTCCTTGCATGGCATCGAAATTGTTGGGATATCACCAATGGCGTCACATTTGCTTGTAACATTCCAATCTCCCCTTAGCGTTCAACAGGTGTCCATCTTGGCATCGTAAAGTAGCAATGTGTAATCTCTGATTTTAAAGTTTTAAATTGTTTTCAAGCAAATTGGATATTCGACTAGAGATTTCAGTTGTTAGTACATGTGTAAATCTAAATAAAACTAGTAAGCACATGAAAAACTAGAAAATAAAAAATCAGCCAGTACACTGGTTTGGGTTCACTGCCAGTGACCGAGCTCAATAAAACAATGGGAATAAGGACCTCTGACACTTTGATAGGGTATCTGCCTATTTTTCAGATGCTTCCCAAAACTTCCCTATGCATAAGATATGACTGATATCCTTTTGAATAGGACACTTGATGTATTAGGACGGAATTAAGGTTATAATTAGACAGGTGGACCCCTACGACAAAACAGGAGACGCTACCAAAGGGGGTAGGGGTTGCAAAATTTAACCTAACCAAAACATTTAAAAATCCATTATTTTCACGTGTAAGGGTATTATATCATCAATACTCAATTAAAAATCACAGTGAAAGTATTTTAAAGTTCAAAACCATAAGCATTTTAATGCTTATTTTTGTTGTTGTTTTTTTCTATCTGATTTCTTAAGAAATATTTTGAAGCGCAACTGTAGTTCATATTCAACCTTGATGACAATGTATTTACCTGGTGCAATATTATGCAGCAATGTACTATAACCATTCATCCATGCGTAAAGTACACCAAGCCAAGAGCCATGTAGTTTATGTGTATTGGATAGATACAGTTTATGTGCAAAATAATCTACCAAGTGAATTAAGTAAAAGGACAATTTTCATAATCTAAAGAAAAATATGCCAAAAGCGTTGTAATATTTCATGACTAATGGGTTATGAAAATGAAGCTTAATTATACTAATTATTTCATTATACTGGAAAAAACGATATTCAAGAGAGCACACCAAAAATCCAAATACTTATGTTCGGGCTCGCACAGACGTCACATTTTGGGCTGTGGGGTATCTTTCCCCCACGAGTTCCAGCTAGCTTTTCACACATATTATGTAAAATATGAGAACACACTTACGTGCAAAAGGATTAGTTGGAACTCGGGGGGGGGGGGGGGGGGGGGGGGGGGGGAATGATGTTTTAAAAATATTTTTCTATTTCCTTTATGTATAATACAAAAAGTGACCATTTTAGCCCCAAAATAAAGCCGTACATATATGGAAATAGGAAATCAAATGCAAAATCATAAAATAGAGACCATCAGCGAGCTTATATATGAACATGGAATCATTTGATTGACTTTAAATTTTATCAAAATTATAGGCAGCGATACACTGTGATTCCCATTACCACCGTCAGAGGTCCTTTGTCGTAGGAATAGTAGGGAAACATAGATGCCAGATGAAATTTTGAAACTCTCATTTAACACGCAATATTTTTAATCTTTATATGTGGCCTAGTATAAGCCAATGCTGACACTGTGGGGCTAAATTCTGATCTGAATCTTAATCTACATCTAGTCTTAAATTGAGCTACTTATTTGCGTGACAGGCTGGACTGAGCCTTCATTGTGTCACACTGCCATAAGTACCAAAATCAAACATCCTGGCTCCCCCCGAAAATAATCCCTGTGGCTCATTGGATTTATTCTTTAGTCTTTGCGTTAAATCAAGCCAAACTGGAAACGATGTAGATACAAAGAAATGATAGCCATATATGGATAGGTATATGACGGTTGCCATATGATAAGCTATACGTCATGTATATGTTTTTATGGCTTGCTCAATGAATAATATATCTTACTTAGCTACAAAATGCTCACTATTATGTTTCATCTTAATTTAGCTGTATACAGTGATGAAATGTCTAGCATATATAAAACATGTATAAATTAAGCAAACAAATATAAGCATTGGAGAGATAAAAAATAACATTAAACCTTTTGAAAAATAGTTTGACCCTTAAAATAAGCAATTCTTTAAATGCTGTTAAAAATTAAGTAAGTATGATCAGGAAATACCACAATCACACACTGCAGACCAACCCACGGCACTGTGAGGAAGAGCCACTGAACCGCATCAGCGGAACTACCGCGAAATCGTGTCAACGTAAATTTGTTCCTTCGTCACATACAGGACCTGTCGCGCTAGTGGCATCGCTAGGGAAAAGCAAAACAAAAGTAGGTACTCTCGCTTGTTTTGATTTTTTGTGAAAGAATGAACAAACTATGTAAAAATCCGGCAATGCTATTCCATGTAGATATGATTTACCTTGCTAAACAGGCCAAACTTGGTGTTGAAAAAAGCTTTGCTTTCAGATGAGGACCGTAACCAAATCGAACACAGAACGGAATTTCTTCAGTTTTATGTCACAACGAAGAAAGTATGCAGATGATTTGCCTGTTTTAGCTTATAACAAGAGCATTTTACACATGGCATGTTCATAACAGCCGTTATTCGTCCGTCGGACGTAAAAAAATCGAACCGATCATGCACTATGAAGGAATGCTGCCAAAGTTTTCAGGCGCTGTAGCTCCTACGCCATCACTCTAGTTGTAACGTCACGCTCTAGTTCCTTCGAGTATACCATGTCAGTATATGCAGTGCAACAACTACATCTGATCAAATTTATTTTTAATCAGTGATTTGTTTGGACCTATGCCCAGAGTATTTGACAAGATAATCTGATAAAAATTCCAGTCGGTTTGGAAGAAAAAAGGCAGAGCATTTGTAAAGAAAATTCCATTGAAAGCCCTGTAAAGTTCACAAAAGGGTATAGACGTAAAACACCTCTCTAAATTGTTTTACTCGTAGGGTGATCCGGGAGAATTCGAACTTAGGCTTTAAACAACAATTTAATAGTATATCTTTCGGGCTGGGTCTTTAACATTTTTATTTATCCTTTCTCAAAGCTACAGCGATGCATTTTGGAAACGTTTATTTTGCTCCCTTGCCTGATTCAAAACGAAGAAAACCATTATTTTCGACTGTCTCACAAATGATTGATTGGACTGTTATATAAAAAAAAACATTTAAAATATGTTTCACCAATACCCTTAAAATGTGTATGCATCAACTCTGTAAAGGTACTTTTGGTTTTAAGTTTATCTTACTAAGCCAACTTAACCCATATAAGCCACTTGTGTCCTTTTTATGGGACATAGGCAAACAGCGCAGACCCAGATCAGACGCCGCATAATGCGGCGTCTGGTCGGGTCTCTCCTTTTTGGTTGCAGTGGTCTTTTGAAATTTGATTTAAAAGGAAAACCAACACCCGACAACCCTTAAAACGGAAATGGACAGGTCCAATTAGTATTAATGGGAAATCCCATCTGGCTTAAATGGGGATAAAGTGCAATGACTTGTTGAAGAGTCTAGTGCAAAGACATAAAACGGAGATAGACTTCTTTACTAGGTCAAGTTCACATGTGTCGTATACTTCCAAGTAGTATAGTGCGAGAGCAATTTTTCTATTCGCATAAATGATTATGGAAGGCCCACAATTTGTCACAATTAAATACCCCAGCCAACAAACACTAAGCACCAGAAAGAGGAAACGCTGTAAATTGAAACCACATAATAACGAGAAATCCGTATGAAAAATATCATGCATTCAAGCGAGGCATTCATTCTACTAAAGTTGAAGTTCCAATCATACAATGCAATAGAAAATACAAATGTAACTAGGGAGCGCAGTGGCTCAGTTTTAGAGTGCTTGACTCGAGACCGAAGGGCCGCGGGTTCGAGCCTCACCGGCGTCACTGCGTCGTGGTCCTTGAGCAAGACACATTTATCCTAGCTTAGTACTGGTTCAACCCAGGAAGACTCGTCCCGCATAACTGAAAGATTGTTGAGTGGACGTAAAGAATCAAATCAAACAAAAAACAAATGTAACTACTGTCGTGCCAACCAAGAGTGACAGTGACACAATACTTTGTTTATAATTGCTAAGTAAAACACTAACGTGTACACTTCACTTGAGCTAACGCGAATCGATAGATCACATGTTTATGTATCCTATCCTCAAGATAGGATTATTACACAAGTGATCTATCGACTAAGTCCCTGATAACTTTGTAAGCAAAACATGAAGTCACTGTCACTTTTGGCTGGCAGGACAGTAGGAATATGGTCTATTTTCAATAACAGTTTTGTTTTGGAAACGGAAACCCCATACGGAACCGAACAATCAAAACATATCTCTATTGTGTACAAATAAGAATTTTTTGGTGCCATTTTCATCTATCCCCAACCGGTTAAGAATCGGGGATATGGCAATAAACTAAACCGACCGTCCGTTGGCATGCAGATGTAAGATTGTTTAGAACAGTCCAGGTATTTTCATTATCTATCTCCATATACTGCCTCTCGACCTCCTTTATAACAATGAAAGTTGAGTTTTAAGTCAAAAATTTTACTTTAATCATAGCCTGATTGGATGAATACCTCCACTTACCTCTGAACGGTTCAGTATTTTGCGTTGCATATTTGGTAGGCAGGTCTGGAATTGTTGTTCCCCCTTGATAATTTTTTAATTGTTTCCCGTGATCGAATTTTAAAGTTACCCTTGATATTTTGTAGACATGTAAACAGGTCCAGTCCCAGGAGGGGGTGTACTCTGATATTTTCACACATACGTAGGCTCGGGTCATTTTGGGGGTTCAAATTCTTGAATTTCAATGAATATTTTTTGGGGGGTAGGGGGGGGGGGGGGTAGAAAAATGAATATTTTGGGAGTTTGAAAATTTTGTGGATATTTTTGGGTCAACTCAAACGGTTTTGGGGTCATTTCTGTGATTTTAAGTTTTTTTCATGAGGTCAATGTACAGAATGGGGATATTTATTTGGGTTGCTAAAATTTCATAATTTTATTTGGGGCGGGGTGGTATGATGATATTCTAGATATTTTGTCTTCGGTAAACAGTAGATGCAGGGTCCATGCCTACGTATGAAGAAAAATTGAGAGTACATGCCCCTTTGGTCGAGTCGTGCGTCGTTTGAGCGAAATGTTGCTCCGTTATGAGTTATTCTCGGTTGTTTTGATTTTTTTGTAAAAGAATGAGCTATGTAAAAATCCGGCAATGCTATTCCATGTAGATATGATTTACCTTGCTAAACAGGCCAAATGCGATGTTGAAAAAAGCTTTGCTTTGAGATGAGGACCGTAACCAAATCGAACCCAGAACGGGATTTCGTCAGTTTAATGTCAAAACAAAGAAAGTATGCATATATTTTGCCAGTATTAGCTCAGAGCAAGAGCATTTTGCACATGACGTGTACATAGCAGCCCTCTATTCGACCTTCAGACTTAAAATACTGAACCGATCATGTTCTGTGAAGAAATGATGCCAAAAGTTTCAGGCGCAATAGCGCCTTAGCCATCGCGGTAGTTGTTACGTCGCGCTCTAGTACCTTCGAGTATACCATGTCAATACATGCAGTGCATGCAGGCGCGGAGAGAACTGTGTGTTATATTGTAGTATCAACTGAAACACCCCAAACCACCACCAATCCATCTCAAACGCTGCTCCCTGTGTACAAACTAGCACATTTACCCCTACCCCACTCCAAGTCCTCACCTCCAACCCCCCCCAAGACCAAATTTTAAATCCAGCTGGTGGTCTAAAATGTGGTCTTGTCTTTATCTACATCCATACTTTGCGTGTGCGAGCAGTGAAAGTTCTGATGAAACTTTAAAAATGCACAAGCTAATCTGAGTCGTGGCACATGCGATAAGCGACAAAATCTCATTTACTAAGACATAATTTATATACATGTAGATAAATGATATACACTTCAAGTATATTTAGGCCGTGGACGAGACCTGATACTTACATCTGTAGCGCATCTGCGCAAAAGGCTGAGCTAAATGCTGTGGAGGTCTTGGAGGTGAGAACTTTGAGTGGGGCAGGGTAAGTTTGTACACGGGGAGCAGCGTTTGAGATGGATTGGTGTTGGTATGGGGTGTTTCAGTAGATACTACAATAAAACACACATTTCTCTCCGCGGCTGCATGCACTGCATGTACATGTGTACTGACATGGTATACTCGAAGGAACTAGAGCGTGACGTTACAACTAGAGCGATGGCTAAGGCGCTATTGCTTGAATTTTTTGGCTTCATTCCTTCATAGCACATGATCGGTTTGATTTTTTTATGTCCGAAGGACGAATAAGGGCTGTTATGAACATGGCATGTGCAAAATGCTCTTGTTCTGAGCTAAAACTAGCAAACCATTTGCATACTTTCTTTGTTTTGACATTAAACTGAAGAAATCCCGTTCTGGGTTCGATTTGGTTACGGTCCTGTATTGACATGGTATACTCTAAGGTACTAGAGCGCGACGTAACAACTACCGCGATGGCTAAGGTGCTATTGCGCCTGAAACTTTTGGCATCATTTCTTCACAGAACATGATCGGTTCGGTATTTTAAGTCCGAAGGGCGAATAGAGGGCTGCTATGTACACGTCATGTGCAAAATGCTCTTGTTCTGAGCTAATACTGGCAAAACATATGCATACTTTCTTTGTTTTGACATTAAACTGACGAAATCCTGTTCTGGGTTCGATTAAGTTACGGTCCTCAACTCAAAGCAAAGCTTTTTTCAACATCGCGTTTGGCCTGTTTAGCAAGGTAAATCATATCTCCATGGAATAGCATTGCCGGATTTTTACATAGTTAGCTCATTCTTTTACAAAAAATCAAAACAAGGGAGAGTACCTACCTTTGTTTGGCTTTTCCGTGACGATGCCACTAGCGCGACAGGTCCCGTATGCGACGAAGGAACAAATTTATGTTGACGCGATTTCGTGGTAGTTCCGCTGATGCCCACCCGTGCTTAACAGTAACAAGACATAAGAAAAACAATAAAAGCAAAGCAACCAGTTCTCTCTTCCTCGTCAAAATGGTTGCAAAACTATAAAGGACACAAGGTCATACATACCAAGCAAAGTTCAACACAGAACCCCCACAAACAGTGCTAGGTACATAAAACAATAAATCAACAACAACAGAACCACCGCCTTAGAGCGACTGGCAGCCTAAGCCCCCCCCCCAGTGGCAGCCGAAGCCACTGGGGGGGTGGGGGGGGGCTTTAATGCATTTTACTGGCACCAAATTTTTGCCCTAGATTCTGTTGTTGTTAAAACACAAAAATTGCTAAGCTCACATGGAGGCTTCCCAACTAATGCAATGCATCATGATAGAGAAACATCTAATCAAATTAACACACTATGATGAAACAAAGAAAAGGGCTCATGACTCCTAGATATTCAGAGCTGAAGAAAACCTTAAGTTGAGCAACATCTATGGTGTTTTCAAATAATAATGTGCATTGAGTTCAGGGAGCGCAGTGGCTCAGTGGTAGAGTGCTTGACTCGAGAACGAGGGGCCGCGGGTTCGAGCCTCACTGGCGTCACTGCGTTGTGGTCCTTGAGCAAGACACATTTATCCTAGCTTAGTACTGGTACAACCCAGGAAGACCCGTCCCTGTTTAACTGAAAGATTGTTGATGGGACGTAAAGAATCAAATCAAACAAACAAATAAACGAACCTTATACAAAGCTCAGGCCCTGAGGTTATAAAACTTTTTTCATACTCAACTCGGCTACATTTAACTTTTTACCGCCTTGTTTTTTTTTTGATAAACAAAAAAGTTACAACTGATGCAAAAGTTGTTTTGAGAAGCATTTGCTTTGTTGATACATATTGTTGTTTACTGTGTACATGCCCATTGTCTGTTTGTTTCAGATGGCAGTTCGCAATATACTTCCAAGATTATGCAAACCCGAGACCGAGGCCAGGTATGTTGATAATATACACTGCATGCTCAAGTTAAACTTCCAAATACTTTTTTCCAAATGCTATCACAGTATTAAACAGATTGGATCCAAATCAAGACCAACCTTTATTTGGCCCTTAACTTGGTCCAAGCTGTTTGCAAAGATTATCAGCAGAAGACAAGTCAACACTTGCAAGGAAATTATAAGTAATGTTTCGAATTTATTGATTACAGAAATCCTTAAAGCTGCATAGTCTGTAACTTTTGATCTCCTAATTTTAAAAATAATTTTTTTATATTTCAAGAACACAGTAAAAATACTCAAATTCAGGTAAACGTTTTACTATTTTTTCGTAAATCCTAACAAGTTATCACTATCAAAACAACTGCATTTATGTTAAAATTCAACGGTCTAGAATTATTGGAGGGACGCAAATAATTACCAACAAGAGAAATAAACACCTATTTGATAAGATAATTCACTTTTCCATGCAGTTTTCAGCTGTACTGAACATTTTTATTGTGAAAACATAGCTAAATTCTACTTTTACAAACGATTTAAAAAGAAAATAAAAAATTTCGAAAAATGTTCATAGTTACAGAGTATGCAGCTTTAAAAGACCACCTCAATTTTGTAGCAGATAGCTATTAATACTCGCTTTTTCGTTAGAAAAATAGGGTATATTAATTTTGTACCAAAGTTGGTCCGTTGTCTGTCCGTGTGTCACGTTTCTTGTAATTGTATCTTCTCCTAAACTTTGGACGTAGCAATTTCAACCTTGTAAATGCATAGATCACATGATGTAGAGGGTACTTACGACGTTTCTTGTGACCTTGACCCCAAGGCCAAGGACAAAGGTCAAATAATGTATTTTCTTGTAAACACATCTCCTCATAAACTTTTTGAAGTAGCAACTTCAAATTTTACATGTGCATAGGTCACATGATGTTGAGGGTACTAGGCAACACTTCATGTGACCTTGACCTTGGAGCCAAGGTCAAATAATGTATTTTCTTGTAAATGCATCTTCTCCTAAACCATTGGACATAGCAATTTTAAAGTTTGCAGGTGCATAGGTCACATGATGTGGATGGTACTTGGCAACATTTTGTGTGACCTTGACCTCAAGGTCATATAATGTACTTTCTTGTAAATCCATCTTCTCCTATACTATTGAACGTAGTAACTTCAAATTTTGCAGGTGCATAGGTCATGAGTTGGAAAGTACTGGACAACATTTTGTGTGACCACTAGGTCAAGGTCATAATACATATTTTCTTGTAAATGCATCTCCTCCTTAACCATTGGACATAGCTACTTCAAACTTTACAGGTGCATAGGTCACATTATGTAGAAGGTACTGAGCTACATTTTGAGTGACCTTGACACCAAGATGAGGGTTATAGGTAAAAAAGTGGTTATTTGCAATGGTGTACCATCGACTGCTGCTCTATTTCAAAATATTTTGAATACACATATTTCAAAAACAATTAAGACTTGGTATTGTATGTAAATCAATTGGTTTCTGGCAGATTATTCTCATGAAATGTAGAATCTTTTCTAAAAATTCAAAGATTACATAGAAATTTTTCATCTGCTTCTTTTTGACATTCTTACATTATTGTACATATATAGCTTTATGGAAAATTCCATTGGTCTGAAAAGGGTTAATATCTACACATCACTGCCTGGTAAAGTGAATCCATTTTCAAACATAGAAATCCATTGCATGACTATCCCTGATTTTCAATTCTCTTTCTTTGGCAGTTGTTGTTTAAAATTCACCTGCCGTTGAGGTAGGCATGTCCTAAAAAGAAGCCAAGAATTTGATTGGTCAAAAAGTATGGCCACCAGTGGCCTGCTAAGCTTGTCCTATGTACTTGTAGAAGAAACATTTATTTTATATTTTTGTCATGTATATCTTTATTTAGAATAGCATTAATTTTACACATCACAAACATAATACCTATTGAAACATCATATTCAACACTGCCCAACAAAAGTTTTGCACAAGTAATAAAGATGAATTTATATGTGAGCAAGTTATTTCGTCATGAAATATCTGATAAAAAAAGGCTGCCTCAATTGTCTAAGAGGGTTTAAACCAAACGTTGAGTCTCGGGAACCACTAACATCATCGTTTTTCTAATGGCGTTTGCAAGTCTAAAACATTCAGACCTGGACGTGATCTTAAAATCTGTGCAAAACTTCCATTGAGCCGTATATAACATCACTACACACAATATCATTTAAGGACTATAGGTCTATGGTAGCTGAGGCCAGATTTTTTTTATTAGTTGATTTACGGGAATTTTTTTTCAGATAGAGGGTCAGGGGGGGGGGGGCGAAAAAAAATAATAAAAAAGCTCTGAAAATGACCAGTTTTTTTTTCAGAGCTTTTATAAAGCAACCACCCAAAAAAGGAGAGGACCTTAAACGTTGTTCGCGCTGTCAATTTACCCGCTACTGCAGCGAGCAGTGCCAGAGAAAGGATTGGGACTTTCACCGGTTTGCTTGTTCCGTTGTGGCCAAGAAGTCGGACATTGTGAAAGCTTAAATTCTCTGCCACAAAGACCTGTACATATTTGTGAATTTTTAAAGTTTTATAGTTCAGCACATTTACTTTTATTAACACTAACATTCTACAGGATTTTATCCTGGTGTCCCTTACTGGGAGCTAATACAGATCAAAGAAAGAAAGAAAGAAAGCTTTTTTTTTCTTTTTTTCTTTAATATCTCCAGAAAAATACTAAAACTAGTAAGGTAATCTTTAAATATTTCATCATTTTCCTAAAAATCTGGACAGGACAATCACATTTAACAGTGTCACTCTCAAAAAATGCACAGACAGAACCTCAAAATACAATTTTTTTTAACGAAACAAATAATATTTAGAGTCGGCGGATAAAATATAAAAATAATTTTAGAAATTAAATTTATTTTTTTCCTACTTTCTGGAAAATTACAGTAGCAGGGTTCGTAAATCAACTAATAAAAAAAAATCTGGCCTTTTTGCTAGTTTTGAAGTTCTTCAATGCAACTCACTTTTCTATTCTTGTATATTTTCAGGATGTACGATGAGTGTAGCTGTTGTGGAGAGATTGTGAGGATGAGACAGCAGAAACTGACTTGCCGAGAGTGTGGCCTCTTGTTTCATCGAACTTGCACTTGTAAGTATTTTCTTTTCTCTTTCCACTTTGCATTCTCAGCTAATGTAGACGGTAAAAGAATTGACAAACACATTTAGGCCAGCACATTCGATTTTATTAGAATCTCTATCATGAGTGTGAGGGTAGGATAGAAAAGTCCATCCCGAGGACCACTGTCAAGAGGCTTGTCGAGTGATGACTGATCCCAAGGGACTGATTTTTCTATCGAATCCTCACAGAAATGATTCTTTTTTTTTTTGCTCATCATTAAATACCACATTTTCATATTTCAAAAGAGGCTTTAAGGGTCTAATGATTATTTTACCACTTATATACCCATACTTTTAAGAAAGCGAAAGGGATATTGTTATCCCCTCCATCTGTCAGTCTGTACATCTGTCAACCCATCTGTCAGTTTTTGGTATGGGAGTTACTCACGTGAATTGGGTGTGCAACAGCAATTTATTTTCTTCTGAAGATCAAATATCATAGATTTCAATAACCAAGTCAAATTGGTTGTTTCTAAGAAAGGCCAAGTTTATGTTCAAAGTGTATCACAATCTTACTCCCACATATATAGGTGAAAACTATAACTTGCGTAGTAACTTAAACATATCGGTAAACCTCAGATCTGCATCAAGGTGTTTTGTGCCTCCAAAACCAAGAACAGAATGTTTTAAGCAGAGCATGAGATATTCTGGATGCTTGATTTGGAACAGCTTGCCTGAAGTAGTTAAAAATGCCCAAACTCAAGAAACATTCCATAAAAGATGTTTAAACTGGCTCTTGAATTAAGTTTGGCCGATAAGAAAATGATCACTCAGCAAAAATCCTTTTAAATTGCTAAACTATTCATTTTAAGTACATGTTTGTAGTTGGTATATAAATTTTTAGTGAATATTTTTGTTCATTTCTCTTCTATCCATTTATTATTTTACCTATGTTAATTCTTGTACCTTACGGTGTGGATCCTGATCAGCTGGCCTCTCAGAAGCTAGCTGATCTGGATATACACTCATAGGGAATAGTCATAATTAGGCAGTATCCTAAATTTCTTCTCCTGATGTGTTTTTGTCGAATTTTATGCGGAGAAAATTTACAAAAATAAAATTACAAAAATATGAAGACCAGTAAATAATGTAAGATAATGTAAATCATTTGGCCCATACCATGCTGTACCTGGGTATAACCTGTTTGGAAAACAGTATAGATCCGAATCAGCTGGATCCTGAAACCAGCTGATCAGGATGTATATTGTTTTCTACTCTGCTTGTAAATGCATACTATTGTGGAAGTGAATTCCATGATGAACCCCATCTTTTGATAATAATTTCTTAGCTACTGATGCAAATCTTATTATTCTTAGCAAAATAGGCAAAGATTAAAAAAGCGTAACTGAAAATATTTTTTTCAATCTTTTATTTGATTTTAAAAGCAGGTGTCATAGGATGGAAATTTCAACACTTTACCAATTCTTATTTTTCACTATTCCCTATTTGTACCTAAACAGAGCGTGGCTTTGTGACAACTGTAAGGTTCAACAACTATCCATGTAACCTTAAAATGTATATACAAGGCTAAAATATGTTCTTACCACATCAAGGTATCCCAACAATATGTATTGGTTTTAACATGCGATGATCCAGAGAGGGGCAGGGGGTCCGGACCCCCTCCCTGATAAATCACAAACATTTAGTGTTTCTTAGCAATACTGGTCCAGATCCCCAACCCCCCCCCCCCCCCCAAAAAAAAAAAAAAAAAATCAATTAAAAAAAAAAATCACAAAGCTACCAAGCTAGCGTTCAGTGTTTGTCCATCACCAACCCGCCGGTGAAACACCGTTTAATTGGTGTTTCGCTGGCGTCATATGGCGTTTCGCTGAAGGGCCGATGATGGCCCGCTTTTAGCGCCATTTTGATCTTCTCGGCCCTCATAAGAAAAAACGTTGTCAGAGATGGACTTCCTCTGGCAAAACTTACTTGATCACCACATGATTTGGATTTATTATTGTTTGAGAATGCAGACTAATGTCGCTATAAAAAAGATGATTACGAAGACAAACCACTTGACCACACGCTATCAGAACGTTGCTTATTTCACATGTGCATCATGCGTGGCACAGACACATTTTTGTTTGCTGTCTTAAGTCGATCGAAATGGGAAGAGAAGGCGGTTGGTTACAGCTATCGCCAGTCAAATGGTAGGGGGCAGTATGTGAAAGAATGTCCAGGACAATATTTGCAGAATAAATTCCAGGATCAAAAGCGCTGTCATGCATCATGTACCCCGCCATGAAATATTTTTATTGAAAAGACAATCCATAAATCAAGGGCCATATTTATGAAAAATTAAATGCAGTTGTCTCAACCAGGATATTATATTCAAAATGTCATCATATTTTCAAATCAAGGGTCGTAACTCTGTATTTTTGACAAAATTAAACGAATTGCAATCCCATAACACCCCTAAATCCTTATATAGACTCTAATTCAAAGTCTGAAGAAAATTGATGTAACAATTGGCCAAGATAGAGCACAAAAACCAATTTTCAACATAAAGGGCAATATCTTTGTGCTTACTTGACAAAATTGACCCATCTATGATCCAAAATTACTCCTCCCCACTATCAACTCTTATATAAAGTTTGAATAAAATCGGTTGAAAAATACTCAAAATAGAGAGCAAAAACGAAATGGTGATGGACGGACGGTTAGACAGACAGACAGACAGACGGACACTCAACTCGAATTTCTGAACGGAGGGTATACCATAATACCCCGCACTTTTAAGTGGCGGGTACAAAAATGAATTAAAGGACAGGAATGCACCAGCAACTGAATAAAATCGGAGGAGGTGTGCTCACGAAAGCACCCATTCAGACATTCCGACAGACGTGCAGACAGGCCCATTTTGTCTCGTTTTAATATAATGTCGAGAGACAACCAGGCTTGCCAGGACCTGACAAGCCATTTTAATTGAACTCGGACCACTAGGACAAAGTAATAATTCAGGAAGCCTCACGAGCTGCCATCTTTTACAAACAGTGAAGACCCAGATATTCAACATTTCATCGGAGTCTACATTGTTTGTTAAGGTAAAAAAAGAGATCTTCGGACAAAAATACAAAGTTGTTTTGAAACTTATAACAGGACGCCCCTTGATATGTATAATAGATCATCCCAAGTTGATTGTATCAAACTGGAGGGAATAATCCATTAATGTGCGTACAGGAATTCAGTGAACAACGCTTTTTTGCGTTTATTTTTACATGTGCAGACTAATCGCACAATAAACATCAGAATTTAATACATCTATACACCGCCTAATTGGTGATATTTTTTTCGTTACAAAATGTATTGCCAAATGGGCTGTGATATGATGGAATTTGTCCTCATTTGAGCATCTGCATTTTTTAATTTACCCTAAACGCACCTTTGTAGGGATCGCTGCCTTTAGTTGACTATCGATGATTAATTATACAGTTTTGTAAGACAAAGTAACGTGTTAGAAGAAGGGTTTCTTATCATATCAAAAAAGTTCCACCAAATGCAAATTATGGTCATAGTTTGGGCTCACAGAATTTGGCATACAAGAAAATATTGAGGCCTTCCCAGTAGGTACCCATCGGCTTGTTCCCCTATGAAATGAATCACTGTGTTCTGTTGTTCCTCAGTTCAAAATCTTGATTTTCTGTGTTCCCTGCTCCTTGAAAGTTTTATCCCTCTGATCATCAGATTTTAAACAATTTTCCAACTTGTTTTATTAATTCAATTGAGTTTTCTATCTGTTTATTCCAAATACTGATTTGTTGACACCTGGCAATGCAAAATATGCATCGCAATTCCTGGCAACTATGATTGATAAGAGAAAAAGATCACAGGGCTCACCTGATAGGCGTCACCCAAGTGAAAATAGACTCATCCAATAAAAATAATGCTTGTTCAGCCCTTTAACTTTTGAGGTTAGAAACAGAAACTAGTGATAGGGTGGGAGTGTACTTTGAAATACATGTAGGTTGAAAATATGTCAGCGGATGTCATAGTTTGTGTTTGGGGTAATATTTTTGGGGGATGGCTGAGAACTAAATTTTCATGTGAATTGCATCAAAGGCTAAACATTATGCACCAGTCATTTTTAACCACTGCTTCACCTAAGCCCCTGAGCAGGGCGGGGATAGCCTGGCAAATGTACTGCGGGGTTACTTTTACATTGTCTCCATAATGCGGAGGAAATGTAGGTATTTGATAGACAAAGGCAACCATGGCAGTGCAGTATAATAACAGACTTTCATGGTTTTGTCAGCTAGCTGTCCCCGCAGTGTGGTGGTTAAGTACTATGGGGAACTGCAGACACAAAATCAAAGTCCTCTACATTCCCCTGGGCTGGGAGGGGGGGGGGGGGCAGTGGTCAAAAATGACTGGTGCATAAAGGCGAAATAAATTATGCACACCAGCCATTTGTAACCACACCCCAGCCGGGCAAATGAGCTGTTAGTCACGGGGTCATGCCAGGGACCTGCAACCAGAAATCAAAGTCCCTGTCCCCCCCCCCCCCCCGCTCTGTGGGCTGTGGTTACGAATGAGTGTATTAGACGATGTAGAGCATATCCAAATGATGTGCCCCTTGTTTACATATGGCCCTCGCCGCGAGAAAACCTGTCTTCGGAGGTTTGCGAACAACAAAGATGTAGACCAGCGTCTGATCAGCGCCTTTGTTATTCGCTTTTGGGAAAGCACCATATCTAAGCTTGCTACAAGCGAAGTTTCGATTTTCTAACTAGTCTCTGTAGCTAGTTCTAACTAGAGGCTGGTTTGAGTCTCACTTTGTCGGAGATCCTGAAGACAGGTTTTCTCGCGCTGAGGCCCATATCTGATGAATAGCTTCCTCATCGTTTTCGTTTTAAATGTTATTATCTGTTGCACTTGTAATATTTGTCCTAGAGCTGTCGAGATACGAGGCCAAGCCGCAAGAAAACCTGTGTTCTGGGTTTCCCACAAAGCGAGTATCAAACCAGTCGCTAGAAAATTGAAGTTTCGCTCATAGCGAGTCTAGATATGACTCTTTAAAGAGCAGATAACAAAGTTGCGGATGAGACTGCGCGGATGCGCAGGCTGATCTGTGCCTTTGTTGTTACAAATCACCGAAGACAGCTTTTCTCATTCGTAGTCCAATTGCTTTATGTCATTTTAACATGAGCGCTTAGAAAGTGATTTTCGTGAAATATGATAAAACTCAGATACAATTGTTATTTGCGCAGTCTCTTCAAATCTTTTGCAGTGTGTATGTAGACACACCAAGGGGTTATCCTGCTTATGGCCGCTTTCTTTATCGCGATAGTAAACATGGTAATCATTGAACTGAATAAATCACGTGTTATTCATATGAAATACATTGAGGGAAAATGAGGAGTTTTCTAAATGGAAAACGACTAAGTTATTTTATTTTACAAGATATTCCAGACTTATTTTCCAATCTTAAATTTTCAAACATGCAATTGTATATTAGGCGGTGATATATTATCTGCATGTGCAAAATTTCAGTCCAAATTGATAAAATTAAAGACATTTTAGAAAAGAAAAGCGTTGTTCACTGAATTCCTGTATGAACTATAGTATACAAAGGGTTAAGCAGTATGTGAATACCCAGGACATCTCTATTTTTTTTACTGCATCTTTAGCAATGCAGAAAAATATGGCAATTATTTTTGGACTTATTAGATGGTATATGTAACATCATTTATAGTCCGACCAGTTAAGAGAGACTGGGTGGTTCTTAGCAAAGAAACACCCATGGACATTTCCATATAAAAATCGGTAAGACAAGGTGTATGTATCCACCTGCGAAACGATTTACAGCTGTATACCTGTATATACCTGTTGTAGTTTTGAGCCTGTTGTGAGAAAAAGGCATCTCGAATTAATTTGGAAAACAAGGAGACTGACTAGCCTAGATATATGCACTCTGACAATGTTTCGAAATTTTAACTATTCAAATTATAAAACTGAATAAGAAAAGAAAATAATGGTCCGCAATGAAAAATTAATACTATAAATTGGTCAGCATACGAGATGATGGTTCTTATTACATCGGCTTGTGGCGAAGGCTCCGACGAGCCTGCATGTACGCATGACCTCGCCAGGGCTTTCGCTTCTCGCATAAACAGAGTATGCAAGTTGAAGAAAACTCCGAACAACTTTTAGACATCTAGTCTCTCTGGACACACCAGAATAAGCGATAATGAGTGTCCTTTTCGGATATGCGATAAGACCAAATCTAATGTTTGTATGCCCTTTTCTCATGGTCCAGATACTTAACCCTTGTCTTGCTTAAAGACATATGCGGCTATTTCCAATGCGCACCTTTTCCGCGTCTGCAAACGGGGAAAGTTGTCTGGGTCCTGTCTTTCGACCCTTAACGGATTCGGATCAATACAGCTTCCGATATTCTTATGTCATATCGGTGTTCCGACATTTTCTTCACAAAATAACTAATTAAAGTGTGTTCGAAATATCTATTGACATCTTTTCAGAACTGATCGTCTCAGCACTAAAGACAGATAAATGTAGCTCAGTCGAAATCAAACGACGTACACAATAACCCTAGTTACGAATACGATAGTGGCCGAGTCTATACTATTTGTATGGATATTTAGAGCGGCGCATGACCTGACCTCGTGGCCTAGTGGTTAGCGCGCCTGGCTACAAAGCCAGAGAACCAGGATCGATTCCCAGATGCGCACATATTTTCAGTGTGTTTTTTCTTTCTTTTTTAACATTTTAATGCTAAATTACTTCATATACTAGTAAAATGGCATCATCAAAACGACCGAAATGGTCATCCCCGAACTTTTTATATTGAATTACGCATGAAACCTATGGGGGTGGGGTTAAATTTGGCCCTCTAGAAAGAGAATTAGTTCGGTGACCCAAGATTTTTATTCTTTTTTCTGAAAGGTATTACAATAGTCCATGAATTAAAAATAAATTTTCAAGATTTTCAATGTCAGATTTTTTAATACATGATTTATTCTAAAAACAAATTCCATTTTTCGACGAATTGCCAAAATATATCCTGCAGTATCTTGTCACAGCATGGGGTAACAAGTAAACATGCACATTTTCTTAAAAGTTTGAGGTCATGGGCAGTAATTTAAGTTAAAAGAAAGAAGCTGGGTGAAGATTACAACCGTTTTAGCTCGATAATTAGGACTAGTATTATTATTTTATATTTCTAGAAAATTGGTCAAATGCTGTAAACTTCAATATGAGATTCTGAAAAAATAAGCCCGGTGACATATCCTTTTTATTTCATAAATGGATAGCCCATGCATAAAACAAACTGTATGCAAAGTATTTAAAATATTTCAATGTGGGAAGTATTTAGTAGCATATGTCCTTAATTCTAATTGGTGATTTATTATTATTGTATTAGGCTTAAAAATCAAACCAGTTTTGCCATACAGACAGAATTTGAAGAAAGTGCAAATCTACCCTCCCCAAAAACTTCCACAACATATCCATCCCTGAAAATGAAATGCAGCAGGTCTCCTGCACCAAACTAAAGATAAACGTTTACCAGGCATGCTAACGTATAAAGTTGGTCATCCTTGTCGTCTGCGCTTCAGTTGTTTGCACGAGTAAAGCGTACATAGGCTATTACACCCGATTTACTGTAGACTATTCTTATTTGACAGTGTATGACAGCTCTCTGTCTGACACGCCCGGTCTCTACTAGCTGGACGCACTATACCTGTACGAATTTTACCTGCATACTTAAACTTAACCACATCATTTATAGAGGTAATAAGAGGGTTAATATGAAGTGAACATTTCTAAGTTATTTATTTTTACAAGAGACTGTAGCAAAAAGTTCAGCTTCATTTAGAAGCAAAACTTAAAACTAGCTACGCTTTTTATAGTTATATTCATACTCAAAATTTTGAAGTGAATCGACAAGTCTATTAAATTTTAAAAAAGAAAAACAGGGTTCATCATGAAACCCCCCTTCACATTAATAAGTGGAACCCTGCAAGTTGGTTAGATATACGCTGCTGAAGTTACTCTTTGCCTGCAATTGTTGTCTGCTGATAGCCTTTGCAAACAGTTTTGGAACCAGATCAGGACCAACAAAATATTGGGCCAGATCGTAATCCAATCTGTTTGACTCTCGGAGAACTATATAGTACGGTAAATGTTCTAAAATTTCGAACACTCTAAAAATACGAACACCTAAAATTATCGCCGAAAATAATTTTTAAAACATCCTAAAAAATCGAACACTGCCCTTTTTCGGAAAAGTGGATTTCTAAAATTACGAACACACGTTATTTTCGGAGGAAAATCGATGTCCGTTTATCTGTTTGTCCCATATGTGTTCACTATACTTCTACCGTACAGCACGTGAGCGGAAGCGACATTTGGAATGTTCCATTCTACTTAGATGGGTAATCTGGCACGTGACGTTCTATTTTGCATGCCAACGCACGACTTTATACATTATTCAAGGTCACCAGCATGCACGGACAAGTTCCTGCAACGATTCCGAAACTGCTTTGACTAACCCCATTGAGTATATGTATCCGCCCAAATGACTGAGATCATTATTTATTACAGACCAAAGGCCGTGATTCAGCTAATTGTACGTGAATTATGCACGTTGACACACGCATGGTTTGCTGTGACTCGTACTCTTTTTTTCTAAAATACCAGCCCCGAAGAGAGAGAGTTGCGGAAAATGAGACAATTACTTAGGCGAGAGAGAATGAAATAAGTTGATGTGTAGTGATTGCCGTTGACGTTGGTAACACAAGGGATCATTCGGTTTCGTGCAAAATGCCGAGAAAATTGTGCAAGTAGCATGTGTTTTTTGTTTTTCTCACCGAGACTTCCAATGCGGAAAATAAAGCCACCGTTTATTTAATATTTACCGACATGCCTGCAAGAACTCGCACGTGGTCATCATCTCATTTATTCACGGTACTTAAGGCTTAAATATGTGTGATTCTCAGGTTATCCGACTGACACCCCTACCCTCCCCTCCCTTTTAAGCATTTTAAAGGATTTCCCAGTTCGGCAATAGGTCCAAGTCGCGTTTGAACACAGCTCGGACCCGAGCATGAAATCAACTTGCGGGGACCCCTAAATGAGCTTGGTACTTATGACAGATGTGATTAGCGTAGGCTCGGGAGAGCATGTGTGTTTGCACAATCTCGTCAGGGTCTCGCTCACTAACAAAGTTTACAGTGGATGAAGACTCTAGCCAAATAAAAATTCTAGACATCTACGTACGTTGACTTTAAAATACTTGTCAGCGGTTTTCTAAGTAATAATAGCTATTCCTATCAATCAAAAACATCAAATTACTCAGAATGGAACATTTTAACAAACTGTTGAGTCAATCGTGGCTCATGAAACTGCACATGGAAGGTCCTACGAGTGCATCACCGGTATAATGTACGCACAGACGCACATACATGTACCAAGAAATAAACTGATTGTAGCACGATTCTACATCCTGATGAATTTAATATTTGAGCCACGACATGAGATTTCCAACAATGTGGTATGTAGGACCAGCAAAGGCTCAGACCAGCCTGCACATATGCGCAGTCTAATCAGAGCCTTTGCTAGTTGCTTCAATATTTTATGACTGTTAAGCTTCTGACTGAACATCATTTGGAATTTCTAAGCTTAAAAAGAGGCCGCACAGGCTCGTCTTAGTATACATTTGTCAAAATGCTACAGCTTGGAAATCATATGTCGCGGCTCATTTACAAAATAAGCCAGCTATGCGAGCAGCGAAGGCTCAGACGAGCCTGCCCATCCGCGCCAGCGCCTTAACTGTCCACATACACATAGAAGGCTGTGAATTTAAAAACGGTAAAGCCGGACATCTCGGAATTCGCTATATTTACCACACATCTGTAGATGTATGTACCCCAACTGTGTTACATGCGAAGATCAGCTTGGCACCGCACAGTCTTATCAGCACCTTTGTTTTTAGAAAACATTAAACATTTTGTCGGGCCAGATCTGGGCCCAAACTGTCTGCTAAATTAGTTTGTCACAGCATCTTTGGGGGGGGGGGGGGAGCTGGGTCCGGCACTGCTAATAGTATCAGTCGCAGACAAAGGGACAGGGTAATGGTTCACAGACATGAGGTTGAGATCAAAGAAGCTGACTATCAGACCACGTGTTGTTGTTGTTTTAAGACTCGGGTAGCACGCGGTGGCCTTGGCGCACGAAAGCGGACTTAGCACACAAGACATAATTGCCTAGCTGTGTCTCCTTCTCATGGGTTTGCATGAAAAATAAACAATTTCAATGAACTCGAGCATGAAACGGCGCACTGCATGCATGAATTACTAGATTTGTGTTACTTGTCTGAATTTGTTCTTTTTCTTTGATATATGAATGTACCAAGCCTATTGTACGCATCGGCTCGAAGCCAATATATCATAAATTGAGCTGCGACACAATGTGGCATTTTGACGAGTGTCGACTCAGACGAGCCTGTGCAGCCTCCTTTTAAGCTTACAAACTCCAAACGATGTTCAGTCAGTAGCTTAACACTCAGAATATTCATGCGACTAGCAAAGGCTCTGATCAGATTGTGCATATGCGCAGGCTGATCTTCGGCTTTGCTGATTGTTGGAAATCTCATGTCACGGCTCAATTATATTCTTCCGAGGCATCGGACGCAAAGTCGGACGTTCGCTAACATGATTAATTCTTGGTATCCTGTTTGCCCCTGATTTGATTTGACAAGACGTCGGAGATCTTCTGGATCCAAACTATTTGCAAACTTTAAAAGCAGGTGGTAGAGAGAGAGAGAGAGAGAGAGAGAGAGAGAGAGAGAGAGAGAGACTAGCGCTTGCATACGAATCTCTTGTAATCTCGAAAAATATCATGTATCGGTGCTGAAAATGATACTTGGAGATGCTTCTTGTGCGCATCGGCTTTTGCACGACAAAGTCGGATATTCGACAGTATTGATGCTTTGCATGCTCAAATGTTTAATTTGACGAAACATTCTTTCCTGAATTCCATTCGGATCTGATCTGGATCTGAACTCTGACAACGTTTTTTTCTTCTTTTTAAGGGAGAAAGGATCCAAATATCAATAAAAGTGGGCCATCATCGGCCCACCAGCGAAACACATTTAAATGGCGTTTCGCTGGCGTGTCGATGATGGCCCAACGTTGAATGCTGGCTTGGTAGTTTTGAGAATTTCAGGGGATCCGGTCCAGTATTGCTAAGAAATTATATATTTTAGTGATTTTTCAGTGGGGGGGTGGGGGTCAGGACCCCCTGCCCCCCTCTAGATCCACGCATGGGACCGTACAATGTATACACTTCTTGAGATATACTGAAAACCCATTTTATCGTACGCATCGGCGTTTGTACGACACATTGCTTACTTTCTATCGCAAATTGACAAAACATTCTTTCCTGAATTCCATTCGGGTCTGATCTGGATCCAAACCGTTTTTGCAAATGTAAATAGAGAAAGAGAGTGAGACTGGTACATGCACATCCTTTCAGGAAAATCAAAGTGCATCGACAGATCGACAAGTAGAGAGAGAGAGAGATGTGTGAGTTCTTTTTTGAATTTCGTCATTTTTAACTCTGAGAACTTGTCTACGTATTTCAAAGTTTTGTGTATATCTTTGCAAAAAAATCTGATCGACGAGATGTCCTTGAGTAACTGTAATACATTATAAACGGCATTTGCGCAGATGGAGAGCAAGTGAAAGCGTTTTGGTTTTCTGAAGGAAGAACGAAAGCGTAGCGATCCATCGGTAGTCCGAGGTTTAATAAGTGGAGTTTTACGACTTGTAAGTAAATTGAGTGACATAACATGCATGTGCCTGGCTCTTGACTTGGTAATTACCGCATGCACTGGACATTTTACTGACTCAGTCCGCAAGAATTTAGGGGCGGTTGAAAAGAAAAATGAGTAGATAGCGCAGAATTATATCGCCTGTTTTCAACACGATTCTACCACATTTTTACATGCATATATAACGTTTTTGCTCATGCATAGGACATAATTCTAAAATTACGAACACTAGCACTTTTTCTGAAACATAATTTCTAAGATTACGAACAGCGGAAAAAATAATTATTTTTAGTGTTCGAAATTTTAGAACATTTGCCGTAAATTAATTTTAAAAAAAAGACAGCAGATGACAAAAATATAAAAAAAATCCAGCAAGCAGAATTAATAGAAATGGATGTACGTTACTTTATTATAAAAAATGCACTTGTGTAAATATCAAATTAACCCTTGTCCTGCTGAACCTAGATATATCCCGTTTTTAGAAACACTAACAGTGTGGATACTGATCAGCTGATCAGGATCCACAGTTTTGCATTCAGTTTACGGTCTTGCCAAAATTTAGCTATATTTGCTCAGCATTACAGGGTTAAACAATTTAATTTGATAGTTTGTGTAGAATTGTTGTTTTTTATGTGTGCACAGCCCCAGATAAGGCTGCGTATTGCGTATTTACGCAATTGCTTGGACCCAAAAACGCAATTAAATTATTTTCTGTGCGTACAAAAACGCAATAAAAATTCTTGATACTCAATTCCAAACTTTTTCATAGCGTATGACGCTTTGCGATTGCCGTTTTTTGTATACAACACTGGCAATTATCGGGTACAAATTAATACACGGCATGGTGCCAAATCTAGTATATTAAATTGTAAACCAGTCCAGGAACATTCTTATCGCTGTTTAGCGGTACCCAATATTTACACAATAACGACATTCATCTCACTTTACGATAACAATGGCGAAACATGGGCGAAAAAGCCATTGTCTGCGCATGTGCGATACTAAAGGATCGACCTGTCTGCTATGGGACATCACGACTGAAAAGCCGGGTTTGTGCTGTTACGCGGTGCGCATTACTCAAAACACCTACGTTAAAAAGTAACAAGCGTTAAATGCCATAGATAATCCTTCATTGGAGATATCTAGTCATATTTGGTAGCCAAATCATAACAATGATAGGTATTACGGTATTCAGCCATAGACTGATCATATTGTTTGCACTAAAACATTTTTGAAAACATTCTCCGCATGGCATTTTCGTGAAACCGTTTCAGTGACACGTGATGACGCGCTTGATAAACAATATTGAATCAGCCAATCGGGCGAATCACATGACTCTGTGACGCATTTGGTAAACAAATATGTCACATGTACCCACAGTGCTCAAATCAGACAGGTCAGTATTTGATAAAATGCTTCCGGTCGATGACAATGGCAAAAAAGCAATAAAAAAAATATTGTTTTGTACAGTAGTAACTCAACTTTAATACCGCGTTGAAGGTTAGAAGAATCATAGATGACTTGATAAATATGTTGGATTTTCGAAATAAGTCGGAAATAGCGGTCTCAGGTGTACTAAAGCAGTATTGGCAGTGGGTTTCTGAAAGTGAAACCGAAAGTAAACCAAGAAAAATCAGGAGAAACTAGCGCAGGCCCAGTTTCATTGCTTATTTGCTTTCAGATGGATACCCAATACAAAAACTTGAAATACCCAATTTAAAATTTGAAATACCCAATTAAGCCAAAAAGAGGTGGGTAAATACCCAATTGCCTCCAATCCTTATCTGGAGCTATGTGTGTGTACATATTATTTATTTTGTGGGCCTCATGGAACTTAATGTTGTCACCCTCTTTAAATAAAGACTTTACTTACTTACTTACTTAATTAATTTCAAAGATTTATACCAAACTTTGTGTGTCATCTTACAAATAAGATATAAAACATGTCAAATAGGATTTTTGTTCTGACGCCTGGGTCATGCCGCCTGGGCCATGCCCCAGGGGCTAATTTATTTAACATGGTCATGTGGCATTTCAAATTGACGGGGATGATGAGTAGAACAAAATACAAGTTTTGGACATGGTGTGCTTTTTAGGAAGAATATGTAGGTGTTATTTAGAAATAAATTTCAGTTTTTGAAATACAAATGTATCATGAAGTAATCATGACATGATCAGTTCAAAATCTGTAGTCTCAAACATCTAAGTAGTTATTATAACCTCATAGATTATTTTGTCAAATGTTTGACTATTTGTTACCCATTTCTTTCAGCGATGAGACAAGAGGACTTCCGGCTCCTTAAGCGGGGTAAGTTATGAATTTCTTTAACCAGTTGTAGCCCAGACACAAAATCAAAACTCTTATAATCATCTACTTTTCTTCATATACAAATATTGCATGGGTCCAGATAAGGATAGTTTGTGCACATAAAATTGCATTTATTTCCTTACCCATCAAATTTAACGGGTGCTCAAAAGAACCGTCTCATTGAGACGTTTCTTTTGAGTACCCACAACATATGTTTTGGTTGAGTAATAAGAAAAATAATTTTCCAGTACACACTCTTATCTAGAGGCCTGCTATTGGAATCTGGTATTTTGACAGTAAATTCATATTGGTGAGTTTCATCTAAGTCTGTGCAGTTTGTAGAGTTAAAAGCAAATCTTCAGAAACAGAAATCACAACCCTTCTCATTCTGATGGATTTTCCCAAACATAGTGAAACAATACATATGGGATAAACCATCTTGTGTTTTAAGGGGCCACACAGTGAAATTTCCAAAATTGGATGTAATTATAATGTTTCTAAAGATCGCTTTTATCTTCACAAACAGATAAAACTCTGAAATGCCGCCATATGCAGCATTTCATCTGGGTCTTTACTTTTTGCCAAAGTACCTGTTTATCTGTATTTAGAATAAAAAGGGTTAATATATATTTGTAAACTTTAGGCATTTACTGAAGTACAGTTGGAAATGTTAGGAGAAACAATTTCCGTATATGACAAAATCTTGGTTTTCACATCAAAACTGTTTACGTAAATTATGATTAAAAGAATCGCACATTTCATTGAATTAAACCTGTGGTGAATAAGTGATATAATGCACAGCAGAGCCTCGCATTATAACTAGTTGCTGGTTTGAGCCTCGAAGACTACACTCACCATGTTGCGTCCTTGAGCAAAACTCTTTAGCACTCTAGTTCAACATAGGAAGACTTGTCCCCATATGACTGAAAACTTGTTGAGTGGGAGGTAAAGAATTAAACCAAACAAACAAAACGATCCTTTCTGTGTCTTTTGGATCTATTCAACAGGGAATCTTTTTTAGTTGATTTTGCTTGTTTGTTGTGTATCATTCTAGAATATAGTAGTTTAAAGCATTGTTTTCACCAAATATAGATGCTTAAAGAATGTGCTACAGTAAATGTTCTAAAATTTCAAACATTTTCTCTTTGTGTTTTCAAATGAAAAGTTTGTTTTCAGGGTGTGATTCAC
Organism: Loripinus fragilis; assembly: GCA_964019695.1. Taxonomy (NCBI): domain Eukaryota; kingdom Metazoa; phylum Mollusca; class Bivalvia; order Lucinida; family Lucinidae; genus Loripinus; species Loripinus fragilis. The sequence goes on along the minus strand of OZ026527.1, from coordinate 88,623,223 downwards.
AAAATGCTTGTCAGAATAGCATTGAGGGAAGACACTGATCAGACTGCTACTTCAGAAGCAGTCTGGTCTGGGTCTGAGCTGTTTGTCTTGGCTGTTTTTCAGGCATTTATTGTTCTAATTTTAGACTAGACTGCAAATGTGCAGTTTTGTAGCGATCAAATTTCAAAAAGATTAGGTTGCAAGCAAAGTTATATGTTGCCCAAGCTCTTTAGGAACATTGGCTTGTTTATAAAAAACTTAGCCATGCAGTATTCAAAACATTTGAGGGGCACTGCATGACTATCAAAAGTTGCCTAGAAATATAGAAAGCTATTTGTTGTTAGTTTCCAAACTCAGAAAGAAAAGAGGCCTGGTCGCCACCAGTAGAAAATCCATTCTGCGTGTTTCAATGGTTTTATCTATTGTGCAGAGGGTATTGAATCTATCCAATGATTGTGTCTGTTTTAATTACTTTGTTTTTTTTTCATCATTTTTATTTTATGGTGTTTTTGTACACAGCTCATGATCATGTTTACACATTGGTTTTAACATTTATTCCAAGTGTCTATTACATGGAACATAATTAAGCAAACACAAAGACAGTAATTCCGCAGAACGTGTCCTCACACCAGGGTCTTCATTGCTTACTATCTTATAGCTTGATTTTTGATAATGAATTATTCCCCAAATTATAGTATATTATAAATAGTTGAATGAAATTGGGAAAAAATAGTTTTTCAAACCCAAAGCCTCCCACAAACTATGAAAGAAGAATATCCACTGTGCCATGAATATCCTGTTGCCATTGTGTGCATATTTCATGGTGGATCCAGAAAGTTTTGTCAGAGGAGGTCCAACTCTGACAACTTTTGTTTTAGTTGATGGAGGGAGAGAGGTTCCTAATACCACCAAAAGTGGGGCATCATCTGCCTGCCAGCGAACTGCCATTTAAATGAGGTTTCCCTTGCAGACCGATACTGGCCCAACATTGAATGCTGTTTTGGTAGCTTTGTGAATTTCCAGGGGTTCCAGACCAGTATTGCTATGGAGCCCTGTAGCTTTGTGGTTTTCTTAGGGTGAATGGGGTCAGAACCCCTCCCCTCCTTGTATCCATCACATACTACATCCTAAATATATAATAAAATGCAAGTATATTTCTAAGAATAGTAAGATTGAGGGGCTACAGGTAGGCATTGTCTACTAGCAGCTACTTTTGTCATCAATGGATAACCTTTGTCATAATGAGGACCACAGTGGCTCAGTAGTTGTGTTTGACTCAAGATTGAGGGGTTGCAGGTTGGAGCTTCACCCCAAGGCTTAACACTGTCTGCTAGCAGCTACTTTTATCATCTATGGATAACCTTTGTAATAATGAAGAGCACATTGACTCAGTGGTAAAGTGCTTGACTCAAGATTGAGGGGTTGCAGGTAGGCATTGTCTACTAGCAACTACTTTTATCATCTATGGATAACCTTTGTAATAATGAGGAGCACATTGACTCAGTGGTAGAGTGCTTGACTCAAGATTGAGGGGTTGCAGGTAGGCATTGTCTACTAGCAACTACTTTTATCATCTATGGATAACCTTTGTAATAATGAGGAGCACATTGACTCAGTAGCAGAGTGCTTGACTCAAGATTGAGGGGTTACAGGTTGAAGCCTCACCCCAGGCTTAACTCTGTCTGTTAGCAGTTACTTTTGCCATCTATGGATAAAATTTGTAATAATTAGGACCACAGTGGCTCAATGGTAGAGTGCTTGACTCAAGATTGAGGGGTTGCAGGTAGGCATTTTCCGCTAGCAGCTACTTTTATCATCTATGGATAATCTTCGTAATAATGAGGAGCACATTGACTCAGTAGTAGAGTGCTTGACTCAAGATTGAGGGGTTGCATGTAGGCATTGTCTACTAGCAACTACTTTTTAAATCTAAGGATATCCTTTGTAATAATTAGGACCACATTGACTCAGTAGTAGATTTCTTGACTCAAGATTGAGGGGTTGCAGGTAGGCATTGTCTGCTAGCAGCTACTTTTATCATCTATGGATGACCTTTGTAATAATGAGGAGCACATTGATTCAGTGGTAGATTTCTTGACTCAAGATTGAGGGGTTGCAGGTTGGAGCGCCACTCTAGGCTTAAATCTGTCTGCTAGCAGCTACTTTTGTCATCTAAGGATAACCTTTGTAATAATTTGGACCACAGTGACTCAGTAGTAGAGTGCTTGACTCAAGATTGAGGGGTTGCAGGTTGGCATTGTCTACTAGCAGCTACTTTTGTCAACTATGGATAACATTTGTAATAATGAGGACCACATTGACTCAGTGGTAGAGTGCTTGACTCAAGATTGAGGGGTTGCAGTATGGAGCTTCATCCCAGGCATTGCATTGTGTCAATGGGCAAGACACTTTATACCGGGCAGCACATAGCGCAGTCGGTAACGTGTCTGGCTACAGATGTGTGTCTGACTTCTGATCCAGGGGTCACGAGTTTGATCCCGGTCCGGTCCCATACTTTCATTGGATTGATCATGAAATAATTTCTACGGTCATTACTCTCCCTTCATCTGAATGATTCAAGAAGGGTTTTTGTCAATTACAAGCGAAAGTTTGTGCACGAAGTACTGGTAAAACGCTTGTTCAAGCATGCCCAGTAAAAATGTGTTTAGGTGAACTGGCGGTCCCGCCATGACCATAGCTGTTTACATGGGATGTAAAGGAACAAACAGGACACTTTATCCTCTGCTTAGTACTGGTTCAACCCAGGAAGACCGGTCCCTATATAACTGAAAGATTGTTGATGGGACGTAAAGAATCAAATCAAAACAAACAAAAAGTACTGGTTCAACACTGGAAGACACATCCTGACATTATATAAAAACATTTGAATGGTATGCAGAAAACTTTGCAAACAGTTAAATGATCTCAGTTTAGGACTGAAATATTTTTAGCTCACCTGAGCTGAAGGCTAATGGGTGAGCTAAGCAGTATACCAATTACTCTGGCGTCCGTCCGGCGTCCGTTCATCGTCCGTCCCTCAACATTTTCTAACATCTTCTCTGAAACCACTGTGCCAATTAAACTCAAGTTTCATATGAATCCTCCTTAGGATGCCGGAACAAATGTTTGTTCAAATGGTCCTGGTCACATGACCAAGATGGCCGCCATGCCCATATAGGGTAAAAACCTTTTAAAAATCTTCTCCAGAACCAGAAGGCCGATGACCTTTGGACTTGGTATGTAGCTTTGGGGATGTAAGGCCTACCAAGTTTGTTCAAATGATGATCCTATGTTGACCTTGACCTACTTTACGTCAAGGTTAAAGGGGTATGTGCATTAGGGCTATTTTGGCCCCCTCTAGAGCCAAAAACTGAAAGGTTTTTTTCACCAATTTCATCTTATTGGTTTATTAGAGGAATAGCCCAAGTGTAAAATTCTGGCATTTATTTTACTTTTACCGGTTGCTATGGTAACCAAAATGGCCGACTAAATAGGCTTAAAATAGAGAAATTGCCATTTTTTAAAAATTAAGGCCTCCTCACACATAGACGAAAACCACCCAGCGTCATCATGTGCATACTGACGAATAGGACTTCAGCCCGATTTGTTATCATTCGTAAATGTACGTTTTAAATCGTTGGTGATGTTTGCATGGATGCGTTTGTATTCGTTTGTGATCGTTACAATAGTGTTGTTTGTCAGAAAATTTGAAGCATGTTTAAAAATTTGTGACAAATAAATGTTCGTCACAGTTATTCGTAATGATTCGCTTTAATACTTTTATCAATCGTAAGTCTTCGTATAGGGTTTGTCTTCATACGTAAGAGATCGCAGCTGCGTGCAAATTTGTATATCGTGGTCGGCTAATTTGCATATCTAGCGAAAGATGACGATCAAGAGACACATCCTTGCGATGTTTTGCGACTGTAACTAACATCTGTGCATTGAAGCGATTTGAATCTGATGCGTGAAAGCGAATTATAACGTTCGGAAAACGCTTACATACCAATCAATACGTACATGTATTGTACATGTAACTACAAAAAACAAATCGATGTGAATTGAAGCGTTCCTATGATGTTTTTGATCCAATGCCACTTTATATTTGATGAGGGGAGATAGCTATAAGCGGGCAATCATCGGCCCGCCAGCGAAATGCCATTTGATAGCCCAGCATTGAATAGGCGCTTAGTAGCCATTGTGAATTTTAGGGGTTCCAGGTCGCCCTATAGTGTTGTGATTTTACAAGGGGTGGGGACTGGATCCGTGTATGTTAAACACCCTCAGATCGTTTGTGTCTATTGCATTTCTCTGTCTATCTGTCTGTCTGTCGAAGTCTCTACATGTATTTGTCTTTCTGTCTCTCCCTCTCTCTAAGCATATGTGGTGTAGTTCCAGCAGACCAGGGTTCACTAGCTCGATACCGGGCATTTCAAGTCCCGTTCCCGATAAATGTGATTGATTCATATTTAGGTTCAATCAATTATTCATATTACAGTTGAATTTCATAATTTTGCTGTCATAAATGCAACCACAATGCCCTAATGAAAGAGGCAAGGGGGTAAAATAAATTTTTCCAAGATGCATCACTTTTGACGTGTTACTGTAGTTTTGCGATTGGACAATTCAATTTTAAAGAACCAGTCTGAAAGACAGGCTATCGAATTATTTTTTAAAGTTCAAATTAGACCGGATCACCCTTCAAGTAAAACAAATTATAGTGGCGTTTAAACGTCCATACCCCTTTATGTGAATGTTACAGTGCTTTCAATAGAATTTCCCATAAGAAAATGTTTGCCATTTTTCTTCCAAACTGATGGGAATTGTTATCAGATTATCTTGTCACGTACTCAGGGCAGAAGTCCAAACAAATCGCTGGTAAAAAATTTCAAATGTCATCTGAGATCAAGCTTTTAGCAGGGACTAAAGTATACTATTGTTTTAATTCAAAGGGAGATAATTTCAATGTGAACCAACTTTAAGATGCTGCCAAAAATTAACTTTATGTCAGAGACAAAATGTCTCGCAGTATTTTTAATGGGCAATCAATGGCCCTTTAAAAAGCGTGTTCAAATCCTAGGTTTACTTTGGATTTTGTTAGGAAAGGCTAATTTTGTGCTTTTAATGAAAGCACAGATAACTCGAAAGAAGATTAATTGACCTAAGTTGTTTTTCTAGAATTATGTTAGGGCAGGTTACGAGGTACCAACAACTCATTGTAATACTTAATTTGGTTAAAATCAAAAACAGTAAAGATATATATGGTAGTTCAAGGTGTAAAGCTACTTTTGGTTTCGAGTATATATTGTGTGCCGTGATAATTCTTTTCATCCCGTAAATTTTTTTTTTGGTATTTGCGTATGCTCTATATTAATTCCTCTGTTACATGTCTCCAATTTGCTCCAAAATGGTCATTTTCCTATTTTTAGCCTATTTTGGCGGCCATTTTTGTTACCATAGCAACCGTAAAAGTCGAATCAATACCAGGCCTTTACACTTTGGCTTTTGTCCTAATAAACTAATAAGAAGAAACTTGTGAAGAGCAACTTTTATTTTTTGACCTCATAGGGGGCCAAAATAGCCTCTTAATGCACTTACCTCTTTGCTTCCAAATGCATTTAAATGAGAAAAGTTTTGAAATGTTGATTTTTTGAAATCTGTTGAAGTCATCATTCTTACTTGACATGTTTAACCTAATGTGACAATGGCTATAGACAAGTTCCAAAGGTCAAGGTGACCTTTCAGCCAAGGTAGCTCATATTGGAGTCCCATCAATATATTAAAAGCTAGTTTTCTCAGAAACCATTAGGCAAATTGAACTTAATTTATATATGAAGACTCCTTATGACAAGTTGGCCAAAATTTATACAAATTGTACTGGTCACATAACCAAGATGGCCAACATGCCCATATATTGTAAAAACGCATTAACAAAATCTTCTCGAATCAGAAGGCCCATGACCTTGAAACTTGGTATGTAGCATTTGCGATGTGGGGCCTCCTAAGTTTGTTCAAATGATGATCCTAGGTTGACATTGACCTACTTTATGTCAAGGTCAAATTTGCTTCCTAAAGCATTTAAATTGGATTTTTTAAAGTTGATTTTTTGAAAACTGTTGAAGCCAAAGTCATTAATCTCACTTGATATTTTAACCGAATGTGACAATGGCTATAAATAAGTTCCATAGGTCAAGGTTGACCTTTCAGCCAAGGTCTCTCATATTGGAGTTCCATCAATATATTAAAACAGTTTTCTCAGAAAACACATGGCCAATTGAACTCAAATTTCATATGGAGACTCATAAATTAAGAGGAGTAAAACTTATAACAAATAATAATGGTCACATGACCAAGATGGCCGCCATGCCCATATAAGGTAAAAACCCTTTTAAAATCTCCTTCTCTGGAACCAAAAGACCAATGGCCTTGGGACTTGGTATGTAACATTGGCGATGTGGGCCCTACAAGGTTTGAACAAATGATGAATATGGGTTGACCTTGACCTTTTTTACGGCAATGCTAGTTTGATTCCTAATGCATTTATATTGGAAAAATCTTAAAATGTTCATGTTTCTAAAGCTGTTTAAGTGGAAATCATAATACTTGCATGAAATGTTAAACCTAATGAGACAGCACCAAAGGTCAAATTGGCCTTTCATCCAAGGCCACTCATTTTGGACTGCCACATACATTTCTCAGAAAGCACTGGGCTGTTTGAACTTAAATTTCATATAGAGTATAATACTATTCAGTAGAAAAAAACACAATAAAAATATGATATTTATTTTAGATCACTTGACGAAAATGGCCACATTGCTCATATATGGTAAAATAAAAAGTTTAAATAATAAGCCTAAGTTGACCTTGACATTATTAAGGATATCAGGTGAGCGCTTCAGGTCCTCTAGTTAGAAAGTGCTATTTGGAATAGTCAGCAGCATGAAAAATTCCACAGCTGGCAGAGTTAAGCTTACATCACTGTTTACTTGTCTCCATCTTTCACCTTTGTTTGTTAATTTATTTCAGGGGATGGCCTTGAAGGGTGGTTGTGTCAAGTTTGCTCCCAGGGTAGGTTTTATTTTTTCAATATTACAACATTATCATAAGTCTTGATAAGAAAATCTTTGAACATAAAATTGTAAATATTTTCTTATCCATCATTTTAACTGTTTTAACATTTGGTGTGGGTGCTCAAAAGAACCATCTCATTGAGATAGCTATTTTGAGTACCCACAGCATATGTTTTGGTTGAGAAATAAGAAATTGAAATTTTGTTTATGCACTCTTATCTAAATGCCTTATTATTGATATTTGTGAACATCATAAGGCCAGATTTTTTTTATTAGTTGATTTACAGGAATTTTTTTTTTCAGATCTAGGGTCGGGGGACGAAAAAAAAAAAATAAAAAAGCTCTGAAAATGACCAGTTAACTGGTCATTTTCAGAGCCTTTTTTTTTTTTTTTTTTTTTCATTTTCAGAGCTTTTTTTTAACATCTCCAGAAAAAAACAGTAAAACTAGGTAAACCAACAGTCTGTATTAAATCTTTATATATTTCATCATTTTCCTAAACATCTGAACAGGACAATCACTTTTTACAGTGTCACTCTCAAAAATACACAGACAGAACCTCAGAAAAATATTAAAAAATATTATTTTTTCTGCGAAACAAAAAAATATTTAGAGTCGAGGGATAAAATAATTTTTTTTTTTAGAAATTCAATTTTATTTTTTTCCTACTTTCCGGAAAATTACAGTAGGGGGGTTCTAAAATCAACTAATAAAAAAATTCTGGCCTAAGACTGTGCTAATGTTTAGTCTTACATGTGTCACCGCGGCTAGCATATGCAATCACATATAGCGTCTTGACATATTTGATAATTTCTATAATTACAAACACTTCTGTTTAAAACTACCAAACCTGGATATGTTTTCTTAAGAATACTTTATATCCAGATTAGCTGTTAGCTGAAGAATATCTCGAGTCAGCTAAGCAGAGCATCAATTTTATGATTAATCATATGAATCTATGCTGATTATTGTCAGAACAGGATAACACAATCACTTTGCCTGCTTAGGATGATGTTTGTTGTTACAATTCAAAAAAGTTTGGATCCAGATCGGGTCTAAAGAATAGTCTGGCTTAACCTGTATCCAAATGGTTTGATACAATGATCATATTCTTCAAAGAATATTTGGAAAAACAAATTTTGAAAAGAAATCCTGTAAAATTATGCAAGATGCTAAGAACAGTTGAGCCTAACAGACAACCCTATCTTAAGTATACATTACATTGGTTACATCCTTGAACCTTACCAACAATTCTATCTTAAGTACACAGCACATTGGTTCTATCCTTGAACCTTACCAACAATCCTATCTTAAGTATACAGCACATTTTTTCCATCCTTGAACCTAACCAACAATCTTATCCTAAGTATACAGCACATTGGTTCCATCCTTGAACCTTACCAACAATCCTGTCTTAAGTATACATCACATTGGTTCTATCCTTGAACCTTACCAACAATCCTATATTAAGTATACAGCACATTGGTTCTATCCTTGAACCTTACCAACAATCCTATATTAAGTATACAGCACATTGGTTCTATCCTTGAACCTTACCAACAATCCTATATTAAGTATACATCACATTGGTTCCATCCTTGAACCTTACCAACAATCCTATCTTAAGTATACATCACATTGGTTCCATCCTTTAACCTTAACAACAATCCTATCTTAAGTATACAGCACATTGGTTCCATCCTTGAACCTTACCAACAATCCTATCTTAAGTATACAGCACATTGGTTCCATCCTTGAACCTTACCAACAATCTTATCCTAAGTATACAGCACATTGGCTCTATCCTTGAACCTTACCAACAATCCTATCTTAAGTATACAGCACATTGGTTCTATCCTTGAACCTTACCAACAATCCTATCTTAAGTACACAGCACATTGGTTCTATCCTTGAACCTTACCAACAATCCTATCTTAAGTATACAGCACATTGGTTCCATCCTTGAACCTTACCAACAATCCTATCTTAAGTATACATCACATTGGTTCTATCCTTGAACCTTACCAACAGCCCTATCTTAAGTATACAGCACATTGGTTCCATCCTTGAACCTTACCAACAGTCCTATCTTAAGTATACAGCACATTGGTTCTATCCTTGAACCTTACCAACAATCCTATCTTAAGTATGCAGCACATTGGTTCTTTCCTTGAACCTTACCAACAATCCTATCTTAAGTATACAGCACATTGGTTCTATCCTAGTACCTTACCAACAATCCTATCTTAAGTATACAGCACTTTGGTTCTATCCTTGAACCTTACCAACAGTCCTATCTTAAGTATACAGCACATTGGTTCCATTCTTGAACCTTACGGACAATCCTATCTTAAGTATACAGCACATTGGTTCTATCCTTGAACCTTACCAACAATCCTATCTTAAGTATGCAGCACATTGGTTCTTTCCTTGAACCTTACCAACAATCCTATCTTAAGTATACAGCACATTGGTTCTATCCTAGTACCTTACCAACAATCCTATCTTAAGTATACAGCACATTGGTTCCATCCTTGAACCTTACCAACAGTCCTATCTTAAGTATACAGCACATTGGTTCCATCCTTGAACCTTACCAACAATCCTATCTTAAGTATACATCACATTGGTTCTATCCTTGAACCTTACCAACAATCCTATCTTAAGTATACAGCACATTGGTTCCATCCTTGAACCTTACCAACAGTCCTATCTTAAGTATACATCACATTGGTTCTATCCTTGAACCTTACCAACAATCCTATCTTAAGTATACAGCACATTGGTTCAATCCTTGTACCTTACGGACAATCCTATCTTAAGTATACAGCACTTTGTTTCTATCCTTGAACCTTACCAACAATCCTATCTTAAGTATACATCACATTGGTTCCATCCTTGAACCTTACCAACAATCCTGTCTTAAGTATACAGCACATTGGACCCAGCTTCATTATCGGCCTGAATATTGCATGTGAATAGTCTAGATGGCAGATTTATTACCATTAAATATTGCTTCTTGTATAATAACGGGATTTTTTACAAAAAATTCTTTGGTACCCATATATGCTCAAGTAATATATTTACATGTTTTTTTGGGGGAAAGCAATTTGTTTGTTTATTATGCCAATAAAGTAACAGTATTGTAATGTATGATCTGGTCCTAAAAATAATCAAATACTATTACCCTTTTCAAACTGTTAACTGCTTTTTATATTTAGAGCTTTTGGAATAGCTCTTATCCTGCCATACACGCATGACTAGATTTTTTCATAGAAGCAAACATGACTATGATCAGACTGCTCCCAAGGAAGTAGTCCTGTCTGGGTACATACTGTTTACAATATTGGCTTCATAAGAACATAAGCAGATGAGAGAGGATCAGGACATTTTTTTATCATGATCTTTTTTTATATTTCAGACGAGGAAGTTGACCCCCCAGATGTGGAACCTGACCCCCCAGATGTGGAACCTGACCCCCCAGATTTGCAGGAGATACCACAAGATACCATCCCTGCTTCCTCGTCCGTTGTTCCTGTGCTGGTTCCTTGCCCCCAGTCTGCCAGAGTTTTAGAGTTAAGGTATCCCTTTTCATTTCTGACAGACTTTAGGTTATTTTTCCCTAGGTTTATTTGGGAGGGGAAGTATCCAAGCCATGTGAGGATTACTGTCTTTGAGGTATGTGACCATGTGTGGCTTCAACTTTGCTACTTTCCATATACAGAGATGTTAGAAACAGAGCAAGAGTTGGAGCTGGGTACAGGGAGGAGTTTGGAGTGGGAGTAGTTGTTCATCAGGGCTCTGTCCTTAGTCTGCTTCTCTCTGTTGTCATGCTAGAGGTTTAATCAAGAGAGCTCTGAGCTGGTGCTCTATAAGAGCTGCCCTATGCAGAAGATCTGATGGTTATTGCAGAGTCCCAGGGGGAACTACTGTTGAAAGTAGAGACATAAAAGTCGGGCATGGGGAAGAAAGCTGAGCATGTAAACCTGGGAAAAACAAAGATTCTGGCATCTATCTTGAATCAGGATCTACTGAAGAAGCCTGAAAAGGACCCCTGTGCCGTCTGTCTTGCAGTAACCGGTAGAAGTCCAATCTTCTTTGGTGGCTGCTTTCATGAGTGCACATGAAAGGTAGTGTTATCAAGATTCACTTAAGCCCAGACCCTGAGTTTAGATGAACCTGGGCAACAATTCACAGCTGATGGAAGACTGATCAGGGAGGTGTTGGTTGGTGGCAACATGCTTGGATGTCCTCCCAGTTCAGCTACCTCAATAGCATTCTCTCTGCTAAGGCAGCCTCAAGCTGGCTGGGACACATGCTGCTAAAGTGCATGTAGCTTGTCTGGCTTACTTCTCCCTCTTCTGAGAGGCAGTGGCTCAGTGATAGAGTGTTTGACTCGAGACAGAAGGGCTGCGGGTTCGAGCCTCACCGCCGTCATTGCATTGTGTCCTTGAGCAAGACGCATTAATCCTTGCTTAGTACTGGTTCAACCGAGGAAGACCTGTCCTGACATAGCTGAAATATTGTTGACTGGGACGCAAAGAATCAAATCTCCCTCCTCCCACCAACTACCATTGCTAACCAGAGGATAGGGATTCTCAACATGTATGAGGAGTATGATGCTTCATGCTTCAGAGGCCTGAGCCGTGACAACAGACACCTGATCCCCCTATGGTGCAATGACTGCCATGATCCTTTCAGGACTTTAGTTAAGAGTGCGTAACGAAATTTTAATTTTCTTATTTCTCAACCGAAACATATGTTGTGGGTACTCAAAAGAACCGTCTCAATGAGACGGTTCTTTTGAGCACCCAAAACATATGTTAAAACTGATGGGTAAGAAAATATTCACATTTTTACGCTGAAATGTTTTGTTTATCTAAACCTGTGTCCTCTGGATCAGAAACCTCAAAGTGAAGGACTTAGTTAGCTCAGACTTCCTTCTCACAAAGCTGTGCATCAAAGATATGCCCCTCACTAGTAGAATTTTAGTGGCTTGTTAGCTTGCAGTGCAACACAGGCTGGATCAGCAATACACTTATGCTTGAAGTGGTTGGGCAGACCAAGGCAAATGTAGGAAAAAGTAGTAAAGAAGACAATGAAGCTTACAATGGATTCAAAAAGACTCTCAAAATTGCTTTGAGCGGAAGGTGTCTCTTCAATGAAAGCAAGACATACAAGTCCCATCCTTGGTAGAGGATTAATTCTTGTCTGTAATAAGTTTGGTTTTCCATATTAGTCTTTTTGATAGTCCAGGCCTCAGTCGGAGTGAAATTCTAATATTGCACAGGGACATCTCTTATTTGTTAACTTTTAACATTAGAAAGAAAGTCTTGATTTATTATGGTTAACTGTCATTTGATGAAAACATAATTTCATGCTTTTAAATAGTTGACTTCAATAATAAAATAAAAAAGACTGTCGCAAATCCAGGATTTTTTCTAGTTTTGTGACAATCTTTCATATTCATCAAACTTAAAAAAAAAACATTTTTGAAATTGGCTTGAAAATCTTTTGCAAGAATTAATTTGGCTTGTTTTCCTTATTGTTGAGAGCATCTATGCATAAGCATGAAGTTAACATTTTCAGCAAGTGCCAATGTACCCTATTCATGAATCAATGACTTTCTGTGCAATATTAAAGTTGACACTTGAGTGATGTCCCAGGATGAGCCATACTCATGAAGTTAGTTAGAGAGCACATGCTAAGGAATCCATCAGTACATAATCCCATGGTAGTATTATAAAAATAGACAGATGATCAAAGTAAACTTTGCCTTATTTTTGTTCATAATTAAACTATCTAATTTGTGAGGAATATTATAGTTATGCATCTGCAGCTGAAACGTTTAAGTTACCTGAAAAATTCATCTGTAAATGCTGTCTGCTTAAGTCATCTGTCACACTTTTTTGCTAATAGTATTTGACTAGTGTATGTATATGGACAAACAGTGTGGACCCAGATCAGACTGCTGCTTCATGTGCAATCTGATCTGGGTAGATGCTGTTTATCAAAAAGGTTTAAAAAACAATTTAACTGACAACAAAATCAGATGACTTATCTCATGATTGCCTAGTTAAGAGTTTAAAAATATAGGATTTTTTTTTCAAGATTTGTTAAAATCAAGATACTACAGGGTCAACGATTGATTTGTCCTGGTGATATGTGGAGGTCGCCAGGAGAAATCAGGTGCTAGTTTGTAAGGATACAACTGGTCATTGAGTCTGTTTGTCTTCAATTTTCACTGAACTTAATTGCATTTTTGAAATTGGCTGGAATTTAAATTTAAATTTGGCAAGTGGTATCTAAAACAATAAGTTGCAGCTGTATTGCTGAAGTCCCTTAACATATAGAATAGTTTTGCTATGAATGAAATTGGGACAATATTTAGTTTGGTTGTCTAACCTATCTAATAATACTGCCATGGGATTACAGACACTTAATCCTCTGCTTAGTACTGGTTCAACCCAGGAAAACCAATCCCAACATGACTGAAAAAATGCTGATTGGGACATAGAGAATTAAAACAAAATGCAACAAAACATATTTCTGAGTTCCTTAATAATGGCTCACCAATCAATTCATCAAAATAATTCACATTAAAATGGCTTATATATGTAGATCATGCATCATCCTCATCAACCATATTTATTTTATACAGGCCAGAATTAATCCTTTCCCAATGATCTGGTCTGTTTGACATTTCTACCTAGAAAAAACCCTTCTTTTGAGAGTCTGTTAAATCTATACATAGCTTCATGCTGTGCTGTCATTCCTAATCACTTCCTCCTCAGTTTCTTTGGCTTGATAGATTTCTTTGCCTAGCCACTACTAGCATGTGTGATTGGGTGAACTAGTCTGTATTGCACCATATGTTAGCAAGCTACCTACATCTTACTAGTGCTGAACATCACATCTATATCCAGAGTGCAAAGCTTTGTGAGAAGGGAGTCTAAGTTGATGTAATGGATCTGGGAGATCATGGAAGCCATTATGTGGCAGGCAGTTCAAGGTATCTGTTGTCTTGGCCCTTTTCTCTGATTCATGCAGCCTCACAACCTTCAAACATGTTGCATACACTTATCCTTGGGCCAACAAAGGCAGATTGTGGATGGTGGGAAGAAAAGAGTCATTGTGTAAACTTGCCCCATACACACTTGCAGCCTGTGACTGCAGCCACTCCAAGCAAAGAACATGCCACTGAGGTAGTGAAACTCTGAGAGAACTTCAAGTTTGTCATCACCAAACATCGCCGTCCTCATCTGTCCTTCATCAATCAGCTGAGCATTTCTGGGGCATCAGATTAAGCTAAATTCAGTTTGGTTTCAGTGGACCCTTGATACCACTACATTTCTTGAGCACCCATGCAAGCAGCTACCACAGAATATTGCACTTCTATCTGCTTCTGTATGACAGACAACACAGAGGTCCTGTCCAGACATATTCTGCAGGTACCGGTGCATGACAGACACCAGATTCTTTGTGTTTCATGTTTGGTCACATGTTTGGCTTTCTTCACCATCAACGCCTTCCATGCCTCAACCTTCAAAAGCAGTTCCCCTTGGGACTCTGCAATGATGATCAGATCATCTGCATACAACAGTTCTTATGGAGTACATATTGGGAACTCTCCTGACGAAGCTTCTAGTATGATAGAGAGAATCAGACTAAGGACAGAGCCCAGGTGCACACCTACTCCCACTCCAAACTCCACCTTGTACCCATCTCCGACTCTCGCTCTGCTTCTAATGTCTCTGTACATGGATAAGATCAGTAACTGTTGCTTCAGCCACTGGTCAACCCCCATGAACACCCCAGCCATTGCTAGCTTAAGATTCATGAAAGAGTCTTGAAAGTTTTAAAAAGATCTTCGGGATTTGCTACCCAGTAAAACTCCCAATCAACTGTCAGCCAAAGATTCTAGAAAGAATCTTAGAAAATTTTAAAACTTGTCTCTGAGGTTTCCTACAGAGAAAAACTTACCCACATGCTAAGTATACATTCTAGCAAGAATCTTTGGAAATATTGAAACTTTTCTTTGAGGTTTCCTACAGAGAAAGACTTTTACCCACATGCTTTAGATTCTAGTAAGAATCTTAACTTTGAAACCTGTCTTCGTGGTTTGCGTCACAAAATGATCCCCTCTCATTTGCTCAGCTACAGATTCTTTTTATAGAAAGCATCTTGAAATTTTGAAAATGTCTTTGAGGTTTTCTATCCAGGAAGACCCCAACCCATCTGCTCAGCTGCAGATTCTATAATTTTGAAAAATTAGATGCAGCCAGTATCTTTTATACTTTACTAAGAACAATTAACTAAAATGTTAATCAGACTGTTAATGTGCAGTTGATCTCTTTCTTTGTTTTCCATATACAGCAAAGATGGTCCTCACATGGCATTTATTTTTATAGTTTTCCATTGATGATAAATGGGTTGCTTGAGCATTTATCTCCTAAGTTCAATCAACAGTATTTGTTCATCCACAAGTCAGTGCCTGCCCAACTTGCCACATAGCTTATCATTAGTTCAATCAACAGTATTTTATCCATCCAAATCAACAGCATTTTGTCCATCCAAAAGTCTGTGCCTGCTCAACTTGCCATATATATCCTCATTAGTTCAATCAATAGTATTTTGCCCATCCACAAGTCGGTGCCTGCTTGACTTGCCTCACACACACAACAACTATTCTCATCTTCATCTGGTAAATATTTTACATTGAGGGATTCTGCATTTGCAGAATTCTGATATGTATGAATATTCAGATCAAAGATATTTTGCATCTCTCAATAATCGTAGTAGATTAGTTGATAGAATATTTTGAAATGTCCCAGGGCATTTTTAGGTGTAAGATTTTCTGGTGTCCTTGAGCAAGACATGATCCCCTGCTTAGTACTGGTTCATCCCAGGAAGACCTGTCACAGCATGACTGAAAAAATGCTGACTGGGATGTAAAGAACCAAAACACAGAAGAAAAAAAGATTTTCATCAAAAACCTGCATTGATGAGCCATTACATGAGATTTTGGTACTTGTTGCACCAGAGAACAAAAAAGGCTCAGATGAGTCTCTGTATCCATGCAGTCTCAGCAGAGCCATTGCTGCTCCCAATCGCAATAAAAGTAAGAAAGGGGGCAAAGATGAGGAATCAATACAATCAAGTACCACACCTGACCCAGGATACCACATGGGAAAGTGACAAACCCACAATTAAAAATCCCAAACGTGAGCCAAGAGGTCAGCCCTTTCCCAGCAGGTGACCACAAGGCAGCAATGAAGTGAAACGAAAGCATGACAAACACAAGACATAAATAACTCAAAATGGTGAAAGCCTCAGGTCATCAAATATTAGAATTTTATCTTCCTAGATATCTGTAAATACACATTTTAAAAGTGGCTTTAAGCAAACAGTAAAACCTGACAAATTTAGCGGCTACTCAAAAAAACAAAAGGAAAATCTTAATGACGATTGGTAGAATAATGAAGTTTTGACCTGCATTAAGTGATAATCGGTCTTGAAAACCAATTTATGATCTTTTTGAGTGGCCACTTAAAGACAGTTTGACTGTATACAATAGGAAAATCTCATGTAATGTCCCAATGATTTATAAAATACTTTTCTAGAAAAACAAATTTTCTATCATTTTTTATTTTGTTATATATAATGTTTCGAAAATACCCCCTGAAAATTGAATGTAATCATTTGCTACCTGCTGAGCTAAATTTTAGGAGTATAATTATCTTCAGTGAAGAGTGCATAACAAAAAAATATTTTCTTATTTCTAGTATAAACTTCAGCTGTGGGTAATTAAAAAGAAAAGTCTCAATGAGGCGGTTCTTTTGAGCACCCAAAACTGATTTTAAAACAGATAAGAAATATTTACAATTTTATGCTCAAATCTTTTGTATATCTGAACCTGTGGTATATACATGTAATGTGTTAATAATTGTCTGAGTTTAACAAAACTCATAATGAGTGATGCAAAATATTTTTGTGTAGAATATTTAATTTGAAACTAAGCTGATTGCCAAAAAAAAAACTCTTGATACTGAAGGCATAAAGTTAAACATGTTAGAAAATTGTCCCTTATTGAGTTGTTTCGTTTTTGGTATGACCTTGGAGTATAAGCTACTTAAGGTTTTACCATTTAGCAGCCATATTGGGATATGTTTGCGCATCAATCTTTAAAGCTTCAATTTATGTTTTGGCTACACTAAAGGAATAGGAAAATTATTTTACTAAATTGATTATTTTGATATTACTGGATTAATAGTATAGGCTGATAAAAATGGTCAAATTCTCTAAGGGCTAGGCAAATTTGGTCTAATGAATCAATAGTACTCGTACTTTCATGAACCTCTTAAACATGTCAGATCTTCCATGCTTACAAATCTGCATTAGAAAATGGATATATCTTTTGAAATGAGTTTCATAATAAATATAAGGATATAAATAAAAGAAAATATTACACTTCATTCCTCATATCTATAATTACATGCTTAACTTATGCCTGCTGTATATATTTAGTAATAGTTATATTTAGAGATAGGAGTGGGTAAGCAAGGAACACTAACTCTTCTAAAATGCAATATATTTCTTCTATCCTACTTTTATAGTTCTGTGTTCCTTTGAGGGTTGGCGCCCCTCCCCTGGCCTAGCTGTAATCGATTTCTGTGGTTTGAGATGTAAAATTAACCATACTACACATAGAGTGGCCAAAACTCTATGGAAGTTTGCCAAGTTTGTGTGCAGTTAGTTAATGTACAAACATAAAAAGCACAGAAAATGTTGCTCTTTTGGCCATTAAAGAGGACTTAAAATGTTTTTTTTTTGTTTTTTTTAACGTAAAAAAACTTTTCTCTTTCTATTTGCAAATGAAATGTTGGTTAGTGGAATTCTCAAATTTTTTGGCTAAATAGCAAACAGAGAAGACCCTGACCAGACTGCTTTGGGATTGGCGCAGATCCGGATTGGCAAATTAACAGAGAAGACACTGATCATACTTCTGAAGAAGCAGTCTGATCAGGGTCTTCTCTGTTGCTTTTGTTAATCAGGATCTACACTGTTTATCTATGCCTTGTTGGCAGGCAACTAGGGTTCAAAATTTTAGAACATTTACCATAATATTGGTTCTAATGGTTAAATAATAGTTTATTTTAATCAGTGCTTTTTGTTGAAACCACATGAAATTGTATATATGCATGTTATAGAAAAACATCTTTTGTCCGTGAGAGCAGGAATCTTCTTTACAAATTTGTATTCCAAAACAAGGGGGGCTCATTTACACATACAAAGTTTAAAAAGTTGTACTTGTTAAATGAGTAGGTAATAAAACACCTTGCACACCACAGCATTGACTGCAGAGGAATTTTGGTTTGAAATATCACATGCCTAGCATAAATTTAAGCGCTATTCTAGTTAAACAATGGCTTAAGGGATTCGGTTTTAAATTTCTCATGCCCCTAACTTTGACTTTAGTGTACAAGTTTTGTGTAGATCTCCCATGCACTTTTGATAAAGATGTTGTTCTATTGACATGCTTCATAATAAACATGCTGTAAATGAGCACAGTGGCTCTGGTAGAGTGTAAGTGACTTGATTAAAGGTCACTGGTTCAAGACTTGACGGGTGCATTGTGTTTAGTCCATGAACAAGGCACTTTATCCTCTGCTTAGTACTGGTTCAACCCAGGAATACAGGAAATTGTCCTGACATAACTGAAAAATTGGTGACTTTGACATAAAGGATCAACACAAACATGCTGCAGCTTTGACAATACATTTGACTCTTGATAACTATAGATTTTATCAATTTAACCAGTAATTTAACACTTTACATGCTATGGAATTTTCAGTTTTTTTTCTCATTTTTGATAGCTACATTTTTTATCAAAATAAAGGAATAGGATCAGTGTCAAACAGTTTGGATACAGATCAGGCCAGACATGTGTCTAATTTTGTCTAACCTGATCTTGGTCTCAACTGTTTGCGATGCTCATCAGCAGATGAAACTAGCAGGTAAGGAGCTAAAAGCAATTGGTTTGTGAACGATGCCTTACCTTGATTGTTTTTAAGTACACAAAATATACTTTGCAAAGAAGAAAAATATTCCAGTTATTGAGAGTCAACTATTACTTCTTGTAATTGTCTCATTATGTCACAGATGGTCTGTTTATAAGGTAAAATATGTTGTTAGCACAACAAGCCATAATATGTATATGAATGAGCAGGGTACAAGTTGTCATGTGCACATAGCAAATATTCAAATCCATCTGCACATCCCAGTGTCTGATCAGTCTTAGTTTTTACCTTAAAGAAACTTTGAACCCTAGCCTTAATATAGAGCACCCGCAGAGATGCAGTCTGATCTAAGTCTTCAATGGTTGCAAACACCAACTTGTATATCATGCATGGATTTAGAGGGGGGATAGACGGTTTCTATAGAAACTAGCATTTGGACCCCCCCCCCCCTGGAAAATGTTGGACCCCCTCTGAAACCTTGGAAAATTATAGTTTTCTTTTAAATAACCATTGGACACCCTCTGTAAAACTGTAAAATAAGTAAAACACAAGAAAACATCAGAGCTGTTTTCTGGCAGTTGGACCTGGACCCCCCCCCCCTTACCCCGGCAAAAATTCCTGGATCCATGCATGTGTATATTTTGTGTCTCAGCTCATTAATGGTGATGGAACTGGTAAAAGTTGGAGTTGGGTATAGAGAGGAGTTTGGTAAGGGAGTAGGTGTTCATCCGGGCTTTGTTCTAAGTACACTTTTCTCTATCATCCTGCTAGAGGTTCTATCAAGAGTGTTTTGAACTGGGACTATAAGAGCTGCTATATGCAGAAGACCTGATGGTCATTGCCTAGTCCAAGGGGGAACTGCTATTGAAGGTGGGAGTCATTGAAGTCAAGGTTTAGAAGAAATTTCTACATATGAACATGTGAAATACAAAAATTCAAGCATCTGCAGGGATTCTGGGCCTGTTGTGGATGTTTGGAAGGGACCTCTGTGCTGTCTGTCTTGCAGAAGCTGATGGAGGTGCAGTCTTCTGTGGTGGCTGCTTGCATGGGTGAGCGAGAAATGCAGTGGTGTCGGTGGCTCGCTGGGCCCAGACCTCAGGTTTGGGTGAATCGGATGCCTCCTCAGTGCACGGCTGATTGAGGGTGGACTGGTGAGGGAGGAGTTGTGTGGTGGCAGCAAGCTTGAGGACCTCCTGGAGTTCTGCTGCCTCGGTGAAATGCTCTTGCTGGTTGCGGCTGTGGGCTGGCTGTGGTCGCATGTTCCTGGTGTGCATGGGGCAGGTCTGGCCGGCAACTGCCTCTTCTCACCAACCACTGTTTGCCTCTGTTGAACCAAGGTTTGGTGTGCTCAACGGGTGTGGGGAGCCGGATGGGGCATGAATCAGAGACATGGGTGGTGACAACAGAGGCCTTGGGCGGCTTGTGGCATGCTAACTGCCATGGTCCCCTGGGTCTGTTGCATCGGCGTGGGGAGCAAAGATTGCTTAGGCCGACATCTCGCAAAGCTTGGCAATCTGGATATAGATGTGATACTCTGCATTATTTGGATTTAGTTGGTTTGTAAACATACAGTGCATCTAGAAGTGGATGGGAAGAAGAAATCCAGCAGGCCAAATAGACCACTGATCGGGCAGGGTAGTGCAGTCGGTAACATGTCTGACTACTGATGCACATCTGACTGAAGAACCAGGGATCCCGAGTTGGATCCCGGCCCGTTCCCATACTTTTGTGGAGATTGATCATGAAATAATTTCTATGGTCTTTCTCCTCCCTTTTGCTGAAGCATTCAAGAAGTGTTGTTGTCAGTTACAAGCAAAATTATGTGCACAAATTACTGGTTAACCACTTTTTCAAGCTTGCCCAGGAAAAAAGTGCGGTTAGATGAACTGACCGTCCCCTCATGACCATAGCTGTTGACTGGGACGTAAAGCAACAAAACAAACAGTATGAAGGATCTCGCAGGTAGATAGTCCTGTGGCAGTGTTTTGGGAAAGATCATATGACAAACTGAATTTTGTCTCATTCTAAGGAAAACTTCCTATTTGTTTAGGGACTACTGTAAAACAGCTGCAGCTTAACAAATTTAGGATTTTTTTCTAGATTGTAAAGGTCAATTTTTAGACTGATTTCAGTCATCCAGATAAAGCAGGGTCATTGATTTGTCTTGGTGATTGTGGAGTTTGCCAGGATAAATCTCTTGCTGGATTGTAAGGATATGTCTGGCTCTTGATTCTGCTTGTCTTCTTATTCACTCAACTCATTTATATTTTTGACTTGAATTTGGTAAGTGTATTCTAAATAAATAAGGTTGTAGCTGTATTTCTGCAGTCCTAGATACAAAGTGGGATATAATCCTAGCTTAGTACTGGTTCAACCCAGGAAGACCCATCCCTACATAACTGAAAGATTGTTGATGGGACATAAAGAATCAAATCAAGCAAAGTGGGATAGTTTGGCTATGAATGATAATGGGACTATATTTAGTTTGGTTGTCTAGCCTTTCTTAGAAGACTGCCATGGGATTGTTTACCCCACAGATCCTTTATATGGGAACATTTAATTAAATCTTCAATTAAAATGGTCTTTCTGTTTATACTGGCCAGATTCTATCCTCTCCCAAGGGTCATGCAGGACTGACTGACTTTTATTCTCTGGTTTGTAGGGTCTGTTGAATTCATAACTTAGCTTTACTGGGCTGAGTATCGCAGTCAGTAATATGTCTGACTACAGATGCACATCTGACTACAGACCACCTCAGTCCAAATAATGCAGAGTATCACATCTATATCTTGTGAAATATGAGCCTAAGCAAAAATAGTGAGTATGATCAGGATATACCACAATCACAAACCACAGACAAACCCATGGCACCACGAAGAAGAGCCACACAACCACCATGAGACACCAGGTAGACAACTAAGCAAAGCAACCAGCTCTCTCTTCCCCATCAAGATGATTACAAAACAAGAATGGACATAAAGTAACGTACAACAAAACATAGAACAATTACAGACTCCCACAATGGGAGTAACAATAAACAAAAAGTCAACAACAGAACCACCGCTTTAGAAGGGACAGCAGCCCAAGCCATCAGGCTTTTCTCTTCATGTTGATGTGACAGATCCAGGGGATCATGGCAGTCAGTATGCCACAATCAGTGTGCCACAAGCCGTTCGGGGTTTCTGTTGTCGTTGCCCGGGTCTCTGGTTCATGTTTCGTCTGGCTCCTTCCGCTTGTTGAGTGCACCCGGCCTTGGTTCGGCGGGGGCGGGTGGTGGTTGGTGAGAGGAGGCAGTTGTTGGCCAGACTTGTCTCATGCACACCAGCAACATGTGACTGCAGCCAGCACACATCTGCACCCAGTGGAAGCATTTCACCGAGGTGGTGAAACTCTTGGAGGTCTTCGGGCTTGCTGTCGCCGTGCGGCTCCTCCCTTGTCGGTCTGCCTTCAATCAGCTGTGCATTGATAGGGCATCCGACTCACCTGGACTTGGGGTCTGGGCTTGGTGAGCCATTGATACCACTGCATTTCTTGCTCATCCGTGCGGGCGGCTGCCGCGGAGGATTGCATTTCTGTCGGTTTCTGCAGGGCGGGCGGCGCGGGGGTCCTTTCGGGACGTCTTCAGCGGGCCCGGAGTGACTGCGGATACTTGGGTTTTTGTGTTTCGCATGTTCGTGTGTGGGAGATTCTTCTCCACCTTGACTTTGGTGGCTCCCACCTTCAATAGCGGTTCCCCCATGGACAGGGCAGTGACCATAGGGTCTTCTGCATGTAGGAGCTCATATAGTCCCCCAGTTCAAAGCCCTCTTGATATAATCTCTAGCAGGATGATAGAGAGAAGTGGACTGGATGAACATCTGGTGCGTTGCCGGACTCCTCTCTGTGCCCAGCTGCGGCTCTTGCCGGTTCCATCACCATGCGCATCAATCTTAAAAGCTTCAATTTATGTTTTGGCTACACTTAATGAATAGGAAAATTGTTTTACTAAATTGATTATTTTGATTTTACTGGATTAATAGTATAGGCTGATACAAAATGGTCAAATTCTCTAAGGGCTAGGCAAATTTGGTCTAATGAATCAATAGTACTCGTACTTTCATGAACCTCTTAAACATGTCAGATCTTCCGTGCTTACAAATCTGCATTAGAAAATGGATATATCTTTTGAAATGAGTTTCATAATAAATATAAGGATATAAATAAAAGAAAATATTACACTTCATTCCTCATATCTATAATAACATGCTTAACTTATGCCTGCTGTATATATTTAGTGATAGTTATATTTAGAGATAGGAGTGGGTAAGCAAGGAACACTAACTCTTCTAAAAAGCAATATATTTCTTCTATCCTACTTTTATAGTTCTGTGTTCCTTTGAGGGTTGGCGCCCCTCCCCTGGCCTAGCTGTAATTGATTTCTGTGGTTTAAGATGTAAAATTAACCATACTGCACATAGAGTGGCCAAAACTCTATGGAAGTTTGCCAAGTTTGTGTGCAGTTAGTTAATGTACAAACATAAAAAGCACAGAAAATATTGCTCTTTTGGCCATTAAAGAGGACTTAAAATGTTTTTTTTTTGTTTTTTTTTAACGTAAAAAAACTTTTCTCTTTCTATTTGCAAATGAAATGTTGGTTAGTGGAATTCTCAAATTTTTTGGCTAAATAGCAAACAGAGAAGACCCTGACCAGACTGCTTTGGGATTGGCGCAGATCCCGATTGGCAAATTAACAGAGAAGACACTGATCATACTTCTGAAGAAGCAGTCTGATCAGGGTCTTCTCTGTTGCTTTTGTTAATCAGGATCTACACTGTTTATCTATGCCTTGTTGGCAGGCAAATAGGGTTCAAATTTTAGAACATTTACCATAATATTGGCTCAAATGGTTAAATAATAGTTTATTTTAATCAGTGCTTTTTGTTGAAACCACATGAAATTGTATATATGCATGTTATAGAAAAACATCTTTTGTCCGTGAGAGCAGGAATCTTCTTTACAAATTTGTATTCCAAAACAAGGGGGGCTCATTTACACATACAAAGTTTAAAAAGTTGTACTTGTTAAATGAGTAGGTAATAAAACACCTTGCACACCACAGCATTGACTGCAGAGGAATTTTGGTTTGAAATATCACATGCCTAGCATAAATTTAAGCGCTATTCTAGTTAAACAATGGCTTAAGGGATTCGGTTTTAAATTTCTCATGCCCCTAACTTTGACTTTAGTGTACAAGTTTTGTGTAGATCTCCCATGCACTTTTGATTAAGATGTTGTTCTATTGACATGCTTCATAATAAACATGCTGTAAATGAGCACAGTGGCTCTGGTAGTGTGTAAGTGACTTGATCAAAGGTTACTGGTTCGAGACTTGACAGGTGCATTGTGTTTAGTCCATGAACAAGGCACTTTATCCTCTGCTTAGTACTGTTTCAACCCAGGAATACAGGAAATTGTCCTGACAAAACTGAAAAATTGGTGACTTTGACATAAAGGATCAACACAAACATGCTGCAGCTTTGACAATACATTTGACTCTTGATAACTAGATTTTATCAATTTAACCAAGCTTTGTTCTAAGTACACTTTTCTCTATCATCCTGCTAGAGGTTCTATCAAGAGTGTTTTGAACTGGGACTATAAGAGCTGCTATATGCAGAAGACCTGATGGTCATTGCCTAGTCCAAGGGGGAACTGCTATAGAAGGTGGGAGTCATTGAAGTCAAGGTTTAGAAGAAATTTCTACATATGAACATGTGAAATACAAAAATTCAAGCATCTGCAGGGATTCTGGGCCTGTTGTGGATGTTTGGAAGGGACCTCTGTGCTGTCTGTCTTGCAGAAGCTGATGGAGGTGCAGTCTTCTGTGGTGGCTGCTTGCATGGGTGAGCGAGAAATGCAGTGGTGTCGGTGGCTCGCTGGGCCCAGACCTCAGGTTTGGGTGAATCGGATGCCTCCTCAGTGCACGGCTGATTGAGGGTGGACTGGTGAGGGAGGAGTTGTGTGGTGGCAGCAAGCTTGAGGACCTCCTGGAGTTCTGCTGCCTCGGTGAAATGCTCTTGCTGGTTGCGGCTGTGGGCTGGCTGTGGTCGCATGTTGCTGGTGTGCATGGGGCAGGTCTGGCTGGCAACTGCCTCTTCTCACCAACCACTGTTTGCCTCTGTTGAACCAAGGTTTGGTGTGCTCAACAGGTGTGGGGAGCCAGATGGGGCATGAATCAGAGACATGGGTGGTGACAACAGAGGCCTTGGGCGGCTTGTGGCATGCTAACTGCCATGGTCCCCTGGGTCTGTTGCATCGGCGTGGGGAGCAAAGATTGCTTAGGCCGACATCTCGCAAAGCTTGGCAATCTGGATATAGATGTGATACTCTGCATTATTTGGATTTAGTTGGTTTGTAAACATACAGTGCATCTAGAAGTGGATGGGAAGAAGAAATCCAGCAGGCCAAATAGACCACTGACCGGGCAGGGAAGTGCAGTCGGTAACATGTCTGACTACTGATGCACATCTGACTGAAGAACCAGGGATCCCGAGTTGGATCCCGGCCCGTTCCCATACTTTTGTGGAGAATGATAATGAAATAATTTCTATGGTCTTTCTCCTCCCTTTTGCTGAAGCATTCAAGAAGTGTTGTTGTCAGTTACAAGCAAAATTATGTGCACAAATTACTGGTTAACCACTTTTTCAAGCTTGCCCAGGAAAAAAGTGCGGTTAGATGAACTGACCGTCCCCTCATGACCATAGCTGTTGACTGGGACGTAAAGCAACAAAACAAACAGTATGAAGGATCTCGCAGGTAGATAGTCCTGTGGCAGTGTTTTGGGAAAGATCATATGACAAACTGAATTTTGTCTCATTCTAAGGAAAACTTCCTATTTGTTTAGGGACTACTGTAAAACAGCTGCAGCTTAACAGATTTAGGATTTTTTTCTAGATTGTTAAGGTCAATTTTAGACTGATTTCAATCATCCAGATAAAGCAGGGTCATTGATTTGTCTTGGTGATTGTGGAGTTTGCCAGGATAAATCTCTTGCTGGATTGTAAGGATACGTCTGGCTCTTGATTCTGCTTGTCTTCTTATTCACTCAACTCATTTATATTTTTGACTTGAATTTGGTAAGTGTTTTCTAAAAAAATAAGGTTGTAGCTGTATTTCTGCAGTCCTAGATACAAAGTGGGATATAATCCTAGCTTAGTACTGGTTCAAGCCAGGAAGACCCATCCCTACATAACTGAAAGATTGTTGATGGGACATAAAGAATCAAATCAAGCAAAGTGGGATAGTTTGGCTATGAATGATAATGGGACTATATTTAGTTTGGTTGTCTAGCCTTTCTTAGAAGACTGCCATGGGATTGTTTACCCCACAGATCCTTTATATGGGAACATTTAATTAAATCTTCAATTAAAATGGTCTTTCTGTTTATACTGGCCAGATTCTATCCTCTCCCAAGGGTCATGCAGGACTGACTGACTTTTATTCTCTGGTTTGTAGGGTCTGTTGAATTCATAACTTAGCTTTACTGGGCTGAGTATCGCAGTCAGTAATATGTCTGACTACAGATGCACATCTGACTACAGACCACCTCAGTCCAAATAATGCAGAGTATCACATCTATATCTTGTGAAATATGAGCCTAAGCAAAAATAGTGAGTATGATCAGGATATACCACAATCACAAACCGCAGACAAACCCATGGCACCACGAAGAAGAGCCACACAACCACCATGAGACACCAGGTAGACAACTAAGCAAAGCAACCAGCTCTCTCTTCCCCATCAAGATGATTACAAAACAAGAATGGACATAAAGTAACGTACAACAAAACATAGAGCAATTACAGACTCCCACAATGGGAGTAACAATAAACAAAAAGTCAACAACAGAACCACCGCTTTAGAAGGGATAGCAGCCCAAGCCATCAGGCTTTTCTCTTCGTGTTGATGTGACAGATCCAGGAGATCATGGCAGTCAGTATGCCACAATCAGTGTGCCACAAGCCGTTCGGGGTTTCTGTTGTCGTTGCCCGGGTCTCTGGTTCATGTTTCGTCTGGCTCCTTCCGCTTGTTGAGTGCACCCGGCCTTGGTTCGGCGGGGGCGGGTGGTGGTTGGTGAGAGGAGGCAGTTGTTGGCCAGACTTGTCTCATGCACACCAGCAACATGTGACTGCAGCCAGCACACATCTGCACCCAGTGGAAGCATTTCACCGAGGTGGTGAAACTCTTGGAGGTCTTCGGGCTTGCTGTCGCCGTGCGGCTCCTCCCTTGTCGGTCTGCCTTCAATCAGCTGTGCATTGATAGGGCATCCGACTCACCTGGACTTGGGGTCTGGGCTTGGTGAGCCATTGATACCACTGCATTTCTTGCTCATCCGTGCGGGCGGCTGCCGCGGAGGATTGCACTTCTGTCGGTTTCTGCAGGGCGGGCGGCGCGGGGGTCCTTTCCGGACGTCTTCAGTGGGCCCGGAGTGACTGCGGATACTTGGGTTTTTGTGTTTCGCATGTTCGTGTGTGGGAGATTCTTCTCCACCTTGACTTTGGTGGCTCCCACTTTCAATAGCGGTTCCCCGATGGACAGGGCAGTGACCATCGGGTCTTCTGCATGTAGCAGCTCATATAGTCCCCCAGTTCAAAGCCCTCTTGATATAATCTCTAGCAGGATGATAGAGAGAAGTGGACTGGATGAACATCTGGTGCGTTGCCGGACTCCTCTCTGTGCCCAGCTGCGGCTCTTGCCGGTTCCATCACCATGCGCATCAATCTTAAAAGCTTCAATTTATGTTTTGGCTACACTTAATGAATAGGAAAATTGTTTTACTAAATTGATTATTTTGATTTTACTGGATTAATAATATAGGCTGATACAAAATGGTCAAATTCTCTAAGGGCTAGACAAATTTGGTCTAATGAATCAATAGTACTCGTACTTTCATGAACCTCTTAAACATGTCAGATCTTCCGTGCTTACAAATCTGCAGTAGAAAATGGATATATCTTTTGAAATGAGTTTCATAATAAATATAAGGATATAAATAAAAGAAAATATTACACTTCATTCCTCATATCTATAATAACATGCTTAACTTATGCCTGCTGTATATATTTAGTGATAGTTATATTTAGAGATAAGAGTGGGTAAGCAAGGAACACTAACTCTTCTAAAAAGCAATATATTTCTTCTATCCTACTTTTATAGTTCTGTGTTCCTTTGAGGGTTGGCGCCCCTCCCCTGGCCTAGCTGTAATTGATTTCTGTGGTTTAAGATGTAAAATTAACCATACTGCACATAGAGTGGCCAAAACTCTATGGAAGTTTGCCAAGTTTGTGTGCAGTTAGTTAATGTACAAACATAAAAAGCACAGAAAATATTGCTCTTTTGGCCATTAAAGAGGACTTAAAATGTGTTTTTTTTGTTGTTTTTTTAACGTAAAAAAACTTCTCTTTCTATTTGCAAATGAAATGTTGGTTAGTGGAATTCTCAAATTTTTTGGCTAAATAGCAAACAGAGAAGACCCTGACCAGACTGCTTTGGGATTGGCGCAGATCCCGATTGGCAAATTAACAGAGAAGACACTGATCATACTTCTGAAGAAGCAGTCTGATCAGGGTCTTCTCTGTTGCTTTTGTTAATCAGGATCTACACTGTTTATCTATGCCTTGTTGGCAGGCAATTAGGGTTCAAATTTTAGAACATTTACCATAATATTGGCTCAAATGGTTAAATAATAGTTTATTTTAATCAGTGCTTTTTGTTGAAACCACATGAAATTGTATATATGCATGTTATAGAAAAACATCTTTTGTCCGTGAGAGCAGGAATCTTCTTTACAAATTTGTATTCCAAAACAAGGGGGGCTCATTTACACATACAAAGTTTAAAAAGTTGTACTTGTTAAATGAGTAGGTAATAAAACACCTTGCACACCACAGCATTGACTGCAGAGGAATTTTGGTTTGAAATATCACATGCCTAGCATAAATTTAAGCGCTATTCTAGTTAAACAATGGCTTAAGGGATTCGGTTTTAAATTTCTCATGCCCCTAACTTTGACTTTAGTGTACAAGTTTTGTGTAGATCTCCCATGCACTTTTGATAAAGATGTTGTTCTATTGACATGCTTCATAATAAACATGCTGTAAATGAGCACAGTGGCTCTGGTAGTGTGTAAGTGACTTGATCAAAGGTTACTGGTTCGAGACTTGACGGGTGCATTGTGTTTAGTCCATGAACAAGGCACTTTATCCTCTGCTTAGTACTGGTTCAACCCAGGAATACAGGAAATTGTCCTGACATAACTGAAAAATTGGTGACTTTGACATAAAGGATCAACACAAACATGCTGCAGCTTTGACAATACATTTGACTCTTGATAACTAGATTTTATCAATTTAACCAAGCTTTGTTCTAAGTACACTTTTCTCTATCATCCTGCTAGAGGTTCTATCAAGAGTGTTTTGAACTGGGACTATAAGAGCTGCTATATGCAGAAGACCTGATGGTCATTGCCTAGTCCAAGGGGGAACTGCTATTGAAGGTGGGAGTCATTGAAGTCAAGGTTTAGAAGAAATTTCTACATATGAACATGTGAAATACAAAAATTCAAGCATCTGCAGGGATTCTGGGCCTGTTGTGGATGTTTGGAAGGGACCTCTGTGCTGTCTGTCTTGCAGAAGCTGATGGAGGTGCAGTCTTCTGTGGTGGCTGCTTGCATGGGTGAGCGAGAAATGCAGTGGTGTCGGTGGCTCGCTGGGCCCAGACCTCAGGTTTGGGTGAATCGGATGCCTCCTCAGTGCACGGCTGATTGAGGGTGGACTGGTGAGGGAGGAGTTGTGTGGTGGCAGCAAGCTTGAGGACCTCCTGGAGTTCTGCTGCCTCGGTGAAATGCTCTTGCTGGTTGCGGCTGTGGGCTGGCTGTGGTCGCATGTTGCTGGTGTGCATGGGGCAGGTCTGGCCGGCAACTGCCTCTTCTCACCAACCACTGTTTGCCTCTGTTGAACCAAGGTTTGGTGTGCTCAACGGGTGTGGGAAGCCGGATGGGGAATGAATCGGAGACATGGGTGGTGACAACAGAGGCCTTGGGCGGCCTGTGGCATGCTAACTGCCATGGTCCCCTGGGTCTGTTGCATCGGCGTGGGGAGCAAAGATTGCTTAGGCCGACATCTCGCAAAGCTTGGCAATCTGGATATAGATGTGATACTCTGCATTATTTGGATTTAGTTGGTTTGTAAACATACAGTGCATCTAGAAGTGGATGGGAAGAAGAAATCCAGCAGGCCAAATAGACCACTGACCGGGCAGGGTAGTGCAGTCGGTAACATGTCTGACTACTGATGCACATCTGACTGAAGAACCAGGGATCCCGAGTTGGATCCCGGCCCGTTCCCATACTTTTGTGGAGATTGATAATGAAATAATTTCTATGGTCTTTCTCCTCCCTTTTGCTGAAGCATTCAAGAAGTGTTGTTGTCAGTTACAAGCAAAATTATGTGCACAAATTACTGGTTAACCACTTTTTCAAGCTTGCCCAGGAAAAAAGTGCGGTTAGATGAACTGACCGTCCCCTCATGACCATAGCTGTTGACTGGGACGTAAAGCAACAAAACAAACAGTATGAAGGATCTCGCAGGTAGATAGTCCTGTGGCAGTGTTTTGGGAAAGATCATATGACAAACTGAATTTTGTCTCATTCTAAGGAAAACTTCCTATTTGTTTAGGGACTACTGTAAAACAGCTGCAGCTTAACAAATTTAGGATTTTTTTCTAGATTGTTAAGGTCAATTTTTAGACTGATTTCAGTCATCCAGATAAAGCAGGGTCATTGATTTGTCTTGGTGATTGTGGAGTTTGCCAGGATAAATCTCTTGCTGGATTGTAAGGATACGTCTGGCTCTTGATTCTGCTTGTCTTCTTATTCACTCAACTCATTTATATTTTTGACTTGAATTTGGTAAGTGTTTTCTAAAAAAATAAGGTTGTAGCTGTATTTCTGCAGTCCTAGATACAAAGTGGGATATAATCCTAGCTTAGTACTGGTTCAAGCCAGGAAGACCCATCCCTACATAACTGAAAGATTGTTGATGGGACATAAAGAATCAAATCAAGCAAAGTGGGATAGTTTGGCTATGAATGATAATGGGACTATATTTAGTTTGGTTGTCTAGCCTTTCTTAGAAGACTGCCATGGGATTGTTTACCCCACAGATCCTTTATATGGGAACATTTAATTAAATCTTCAATTAAAATGGTCTTTCTGTTTATACTGGCCAGATTCTATCCTCTCCCAAGGGACATGCAGGACTGACTGACTTTTATTCTCTGGTTTGTAGGGTCTGTTGAATTCATAACTTAGCTTTACTGGGCTGAGTATCGCAGTCAGTAATATGTCTGACTACAGATGCACATCTGACTACAGACCACCTCAGTCCAAATAATGCAGAGTATCACATCTATATCTTGTGAAATATGAGCCTAAGCAAAAATAGTGAGTATGATCAGGATATACCACAATCACAAACCGCAGACAAACCCATGGCACCACGAAGAAGAGCCACACAACCACCATGAGACACCAGGTAGACAACTAAGCAAAGCAACCAGCTCTCTCTTCCCCATCAAGATGATTACAAAACAAGAATGGACATAAAGTAACGTACAACAAAACATAGAGCAATTACAGACTCCCACAATGGGAGTAACAATAAACAAAAAGTCAACAACAGAACCACCGCTTTAGAAGGGACAGCAGCCCAAGCCATCAGGCTTTTCTCTTCGTGTTGATGTAACAGATCCAGGGGATCATGGCAGTCAGTATGCCACACTCAGTGTGCCACAAGCCGTTCGGGGTTTCTGTCGGTTTCTGCAGGGCGGGCGGCGCGGGGGTCCTTTCCGGACGTCTTCAGCGGGCCCGGAGTGACTGCGGATGCTTGGGTTTTTGTGTTTCGCATGTTCGTGTGTGGGAGATTCTTCTCCACCTTGACTTTGGTGGCTCCCACCTTCAATAGCGGTTCCCCCATGGACAGGGCAGTGACCATCGGGTCTTCTGCATGTAGCAGCCCATATAGTCCCCCAGTTCAAAGCCCTCTTGATATAATCTCTAGCAGGATGATAGAGAGAAGTGGACTGGATGAACATCTGGTGCGTTGCCGGACTCCTCTCTGTGCCCAGCTGCGGCTCTTGCCGGTTCCATCACCATGCGCATCAATCTTAAAAGCTTCAATTTATGTTTTGGCTACACTTAATGAATAGGAAAATTGTTTTACTAAATTGATTATTTTGATTTTACTGGATTAATAGTATAGGCTGATACAAAATGGTCAAATTCTCTAAGGGCTAGGCAAATTTGGTCTAATGAATCAATAGTACTTGTACTTTCTTGAACCTCTTAAACATGTCAGATCTTCCGTGCTTACAAATCTGCATTAGAAAATGGATATATATCTTTTGAAATGAGTTTCATAATAAATATAAGGATATAAATAAAAGAAAATATTACACTTCATTCCTCATATCTATAATAACATGCTTAACTTATGCCTGCTGTATATATTTAGTGATAGTTATATTTAGAGATAGGAGTGGGTAAGCAAGGAACACTAACTCTTCTAAAAAGCAATATATTTCTTCTATCCTACTTTTATAGTTCTGTGTTCCTTTGAGGGTTGGTGCCCCTCCCCTGGCCTAGCTGTAATCGATTTCTGTGGTTTAAGATGTAAAATTAACTATACTGCACATAGAGTGGCCAAAACTCTATAGAAGTTTGCCAAGTTTGTGTGCTGTTAGTTAATGTACAAACATAAAAAGCACAGAAAATATTGCTCTTTATGCCATTAAAGAGGACTTAAAATGTTTTTTTGTTATTTTTAACGTAACAAACTTTTCTCTTTCTATTTGCAAATGAAATGTTGGTTAGTGGAATTCTCAAATTTTTTGGCTAAATAGCAAACAGAGAAGACCCTGACCAGACTGCTTTGGGAGAAGCGCAGATCCGGATTGGCAAATTAACAGAGAAGACACTGATCATACTTCTGAAGAAGCAGTCTGATCAAGGTCTTCTATGTTGCTTTTGTTAATCTGGATCTACACTGTTTATCTATGCCTTGTTGGCAGGCAACTAGGGTTCAAAATTTTAGAACATTTACCATAATATTGGCTCTAATGGTTAAATAATAGTTTATTTTCATCAGTGCTTTTTGTTGAAACCACATGAAATTGTATATATGCATGTTATAGAAAAACATCTTTTGTCCGTGAGAGCAGGAATCTTCTTTACAAATTTGTATTCCAAAACAAGGGGGGCTCACTTACACATACAAAGTTTAAAAAGTTGTGCTTGTTAAATGAGTAGGTAATAAAACACCTTGCACACCACAGCATTGACTGCAGAGGAATTTTGGTTTGAAATATCACATGCCTAGCATAAATTTAAGCGCTATTCTAGTTAAACAATGGCTTAAGGGATTCAGTTTTCAATTTCTCATGCCCCTAACTTTGACTTAAGTGTACAAGTTTTGTGTAGATCTCCCATGCACTTTTGATAAAGATGTTGTTGTATTGACATGCTTCATAATAAACACGCTGTATAGGAGCACAGTGGCTCTGGTAGAGTGTATGTGACTTGATCAAAGGTGACTGGTTCGAGACTTGATGGGTGCATTGTGTTTAGTTCTTGAACAAGGCACTTTATCCTCTGCTTAGTACTGGTTCAACCCCGCAATACAGGAAATTGTCCTGACATAACTGAAAAATTGTTGACTTGGACATAAAGGATCAACACAAACATGCTGCAGCTTTGACATGGAAGTCAAGGTTTAGAAGAAATTCCTACATATGAACATGTGAAATACAAAAATTCAAGCATCTGCAGGGATTGTTGGCCTGTTGAAGATGTTTGGAAAGGACCTCTGTGCTGTCTGTCTTGCAGAAACTGATAGAAGTGCAATCTTCTGTGGTGGCTGCTTGCATGGGTGAGCAAGAAATGCAGTGGTATCAATGGCTCACTAAGCCGTGCCCTCAAGTTTAGGTGAATCGGATGCCTCATCAATGCACAGCTGATTGAAGGCAGACTGATGAGGGAGGAGTTGTATGGAGACAGCAAGCTTGAAGACCATTTGGATTTCTGCTACCTCGGTGAAATGCTCTTACTGGATGCAGCTGTGTGCTGGCTGTAGTCACATGTTGCTGGTGTGCAGGGGGCAAGTCTGGCCAACAACTGCCTCTTCTCACCAACCACCATTTGCCTCTGTTGAACCAAGGTTGGGTGTACTCAACAAGTGTGAGGAGCCAGATGAAGCATGAATCAGAGACATGGGTAATGACAACAGAAACCTTGAACAGCTTGTGGCATACTAAATGGCATGATCCCCTGGATCTGTTACATCAACATGAAAAGCAAAGTTTGCTTATGCTGACATCATGCAAAGCTTGGCAATCTGGATATAGATGTGATACTCTGCATAATTTGGATTTAGGTGGTTTGTAAACATACAGTGCATCTAGAAGTGGATGGGAAGAAGAAATCCAGCAGGCCAAATAAACCACTGACCAGGGAGGGTAGCGCAGTCGGTAACTTGTCTGACTACTGATGCACATCTGACTGAAGAACCAGGGAACCTGAGTTGGATCCCGGCCTGTTCGCATACTTTTGTGGAGATTGATCATGAAATAATTTCTATGGTCATTCTCCTCCTATTTAAGAAGTGTTGTTGTCAGTTACAAGCAAAATATGTGCACGAATTACTGGTTAACTGCTTGTTCAAGCTTGCCCAGGAAAAAGTGTGGTTAGGTGAACTGACCGTCCCCCCATGACCATAGCTGTTGACTGGGATGTAAAGCAACAAAACAAACAGTATGAAGGATCTCGCAGGCAGATAATCCTGTGGCAGTATTTTAAGAAAGATCATATGACAAACTAAATTTTGTCTCATTGTAAGGAAAACTTCCTATTTGTTTAAGGACTACAATAAAACAGCTGCAGCTTAACAAATTTAGAATTTTTTTCTAGATTGGTAAGATCATTTTTTAGACTGATTTCAGTCATCCAGATAAAGCAGGCTCATTGATTTGTCTTGGTGATTGTGGAGTTTGCCAGGATAAATCTCTTGCTGGATTGTAAGGATACGTCTGGCTCTTGATTCTGCTTGTCTTCTTATTCACTCAACTCATTTACATTTTTGACTTGAATTTGGCAAGTGTATTCTAAAACAATAAGGTTGTAGCTGTATTTCTGCAGTCCTAGATACAAAGTGGGATATAATCCTAGCTTAGTACTGGTTCAACCCAGGAAGACCCATCCCTACATAACTGAAAGATTGTTGATGGGACATAAAGAATCAAATCATAGTGGGATAGTTTGGCTATGAATGATAATGGGACCAAATTTAGTTTGGTTGTCTAGCCTTTCTTAAAATAATGCCATGGGATTATTTACCCCACTGATCCTTTATATGGGAACACTTAATTAAAACTTCAATTAAAATGGCCTTTCTGTTTATACTGGCCAGATTCTATCCTCTCCCAAGGGTCATGCAGGACTGACTGACTTTTATTCTCTGGTTTGTAGGGTCTGTTGAATTCATAACTTAGCTTTAAAAGGCAGCGCAGCGCAATCGGTAACATTTCTGACTACAGATGCACACTTGACTGCAGATCCAGGGGTCCCAAGTTCAATTCCGGCCCGGTCCAATATTTTCATGGAGATTGATCATGGTATGATTTCTATGGTCATACTCCTGCCTTCTGCTGATTCATTAAAGAAGGATTGTTGTCGGTCACAAGCGAAAGTATATGCACAAATTACTGGTTAACTGCTTGTTCAAACTTGCCCAGGAAAAAGTGTGTTAGGTGAACTGACCGTCCCCCATGACCATAGCTGTTGACTGGGACATAAAGCAAGAAAACAAACAAAACATAACCTAGCTTCACTCTGTCATTGCGAACCACATCTCCAACAGTTTCTATTGTCTGCTTGATTTCTCTGCCCACCCACCTCTGACAAGCATGCATACATAAGTGGCACAGTCTGTGCTCCTATGTATGGTCCTTAAAAGGAGAACCTGTCTTTATGGTTGGTGAACAACAAAGGGGCTGACCAGCCTGTGCATCCGAGCAGAATGATCAGCACCTTTATTATTCCCTTTTGTGGAAAGTATATCTCAACTGGCTATACGAGAAATTCCAATTTTCTATTTAGTCTCTGTAGTTAAGGTTTGAGTCTCGCATTATCGGAAATCCTGAAGACGGGTTTTGTCTCGTGGAGGCCTGTATGTTTATAAGTCGCCCAAGTTTTCCAAGTGAGGAGTATCATATCATTATACTGGTTGAAGAGCTTTGTGAGATGGGAGTCAAAGCTAACATTGCTCTTCATGTTGATGTTACTGGTTCAGTGAATCATGACAGTTATTATGTCTTGGGTCGCTCAATGTTTCTGTTATGACCCATGTCTCTGATTCATGCTACATCTCACTCCTCACACCTGTTGAATACACCCATCCTTGAGGGAGCGCAGTGGCTCAGTGGTAGAGTGCTTGACTCGAGACCGAAGGGCCGCAGGTTCGAGCCTCTTCGGCGTCACTGCGTTGTGTCCTTGAGCAAGAACATTAATCCTAGCTTAGTACTGGTTCAACCCAGGAAGACCCGTCCCTTTATAACTGAAAGACTGTTGATGGGACGTAAAGAATCAAATCAAACAAACAAAAAACACCCATCCTTGAGTCAACAGAGGCAGATGGTTGTTGGTGAGAAGAGGGAGTAGGTGGCCAAACCTGTCCCATGTACACATACAGCATGGGACCACACCCAGCTTGCAGCTTTCCCAGCAGAGAGCATGTCACTGAGGTAATAGAATTCTGGGAGGACTTCAAGCTTGTCATAACCAATCCACTCTTCCTGATTGGTCAGATTCATCTCAACAAAAGATCTGGGCTCAGTGAGTCCTTGATACCACTGCATTTCTTACACACCCATGAAAGCAGCCACCACATTAGATTGCAGTTCTATCATTTTCTGTAAGACTTACTGTGCATGAGTCTTTTCCAGATATCTACAGCAGGTTCATATTTCCAACAGATGCCAGGTTCTTTGTGTTACCCTTGTTTACACATAGGGCTTTCTTCTGCAGCCTAGGCTTCAAGGTTTCAACTGTGTGTTTAGTCCTTGAACAAGGCACATTATCCTCTGCTAAGTACTGGTTCAACCCAGGAATACAGGAAATTGTCCTGACATAACTGAAAAATTGTTGACTTGGACATAAAGGATCAACACAAACATGCTGCAGCTTTGACAATACATTTGACTCTTGGTAACTAGATTTTATCAATTATAACCAGTAATTTAACACTACATGTTGTTGAATTTTCAGGTTTTTCTCATTTTTGATAGCAACATTTTTTTATCAAACAAATAAAGGAATAGGATCAGTGTCAAACAGTTTGGATACAGATCAGGCCAGACATGTGTCTAATTTGGTCTAACCTGATCTTGGTCTAAACTGTTTGGGATGCTCATCAGCAGATGAAACTAGCAGTTAAAGAGCTAAAGGCTAAAGCAATTGGTTTGTGAACAATGCCTTACCAAATATTGGATTCTTTTCTATCAAAGATATGTTGCTGCTACTTTAAACGCTATCTTACTTATATTGTTTAAAAGACACAAAATGTACTTTTCAAAGAAGAATATGTTTGAAATCTAAAGCATATTCCAATACTTCAACAGGTTAATTGAATCATTAATATTTTAGTTATTGAGAGTCAACTAATACTTCTTGTAATTGTCTCATTTTGTCACAGATGGTCTGTTTATAAGGTAAATATGTTGTTAATACAACTAGCCATAATATGTATATGAATGAGCCGGGTACAAGTTGGCATGTGCACCCGGCAAATTTTCAAATCCATCTGCACAGTCTGATCAGTCTTAGTTTTTACCTTGAAGAAACTTTAAAACCTTGCCTTAATATAGAGCACCCATCAAAGACTCTGATCAGACTGCAGAGATGCAGTCTAATCTAAGTCTTCAATGGGTGTAAACACCAACTTGTATATCATGCATGGATTCAGAGGGGGATAGGCGGTTTCTATAGAAACACACCCCCGCACGGAAAATGTTGGACCCTGTTTGACACTTTGGAAAATTATAGTTTTCTTTGAAATAATCATTGGACACCCTTTGTAAAATTATAAAGTAAGTTAAGGCCTAAAAACAACAACAAAAAACCCATCAGAGCTGGACTTGCCCTAAATGGCAAAAATTCCTGGATCCATGCATGTGTATTTTTTGTGTCTCACCTCATTAATGGTGGTGGACCTGGTAAAAGTTGCAGTTGGGTATAGAGAGGAGTTTGGTAAGGGACTTGGTGTCCATCCGGGCTTTGTTCTAAGTCCACTTCTCTCTATCATCCTGCTAGAGGTTCTATCAAGAGGGTTTTGAACTGGTGGACTATAAGAGCTGCTATATGCAGAAGACCTGATGGACATTGCCTAGTCCATGGGGGAACTGCTATTGAAGGTGGGAGTCATGGAAGTTGAGGTTTAGAAGAAATTCCTACATATGAACATGTGAAATGCAAAAATTCAAGCATCTGCAGGGATTGTGGGCCTATTGAAGATGTTTGTAAAGGACCTCTGTGCTGTCTGTCTTGCAGAAACTGATAGAAGTGCAATCTTCTGTGGTGGCTGCTTGCATGGGTGAGCAAGAAATGCAGTGGTATCAATGGCTCACTAAACCCAGACCCCAAGTTTAGGCGAGTTGGATGCCTCATCAATGCACAGCTGATTGAAGGTAGACTGATGAGGGAGGAGTTGTATGGTGACAGCAAGCGTGAAGACCTCCATGAGTTCCGATACCTCGGTGAAATGCTCTTACTGGGTGCAGCTGTGTGCTGGCTGTAGTCACATGTTGCTGGTGTACGCTGGGGCAAGTCTGGCCAACAACTGCCTCTACTCACCAACCACTATTTGCCTCTGTTGAACCAAGGTTGGGTGTACTCAACAATTGTGAGGAGCCAGATGAAGCATGAATCAGAGACCTGGGTAATGACAACAGAAACCTTGAACGGCTTGTGGCATACTAAATGGCATGATCCCCTGGATCTGTTACATCTGTTAAGAGCGAAGTTTGCTTAGGCTAACATCTCGCAAAGCTTGGCAATCTGGATATAGACGTGATACTCTGCATTATTTGGATTTAGGTGGTTTGTAAACATACCGTGCATCTAGAAGTGGATGGGAAGAAGAAATCCAGCAGGCCTAATAAACCACTAACCGGGCAGGGTAGCGCAGTCAGTAACTTGTCTGACTACTGATGCACATCTGACTGAAGAACCAGGGATCCCGAGTTGGATCCCAGCCCGTTCCCATACTTTTGTGAAGATTGACCATGAAATAATTTCTATGGTCATTCTCCTCCCTTCTGCTGAAGCATTTAGGAGGTGTTGTTGTCAGTTACAAGCAAAATTATGTGCACGAATTACTGGTTAACCACTTTTTCAAGCTTGCCCAGGAAAAAGTGTGGTTAGGTGAACTGACCGTCCCCCCATGACCATAGCTGTTGACTGGGACGTAAAGCAACAAAACAAACAGTATGAAGGATCTCGCAGGTAGATAATCATGTGGCAGTATTTTTAGAACAATCATATGATAAACTGAATTTTGTCTCATTCTAAGGAAAACTTCCCATTTGTTTAAGGACTACAAAAAAACAGCTGCAGCTTAACAAATTTAGGATTTTTTTTTCTTGATTGGTAAGATCATTTTTTAGACTGATTTCAGTCATCCAGATAAAGCAGGGTCATTGATTTGTCTTGGTGATTGTGGAGTTTGCCAGGATAAATCTCTTGCTGGATTGTAAGGATACGTCTGGCTCTTGATTCTGCTTGTCTTCTTATTCACTCAACTCATTTACATTTTTGACTTGAATTTGGCAAGTGTATTCTAAAACAATAAGGTTGTAGCTGTATTGCTGCAGTCCTAGATACAAAGTGGGATATAATCCTAGCTTAGTACTGGTTCAACCTAGGAAGACCCATCCCTACATAACTGAAAGATTGTTGATGGGACATAAAGAATCAAATCAAACAAAGTGGGATAGTTTGGCTATGAATGATAATGGGACCAAATTTTGTTTGGTTGTCTAGCCTTTCTTAAAATACTGCCATGTGATTATTTACCCCACAGATCCTTTATATGGGATTACTTAATTAAATCTTAAAAAAAGGCCGGCCAGATTCTATCCTCTCCCAAGAGTTCTGCAGGACTGACTGACTGTCTTTTATTCTCTGGTTTGTAGGGTCTGTTGAATTCATAACTTAGCTTTACCGGGCAGCGCAGCGCAGTCGGTAACATTTCTGACTAAAGATGCACATCTGACTGGAGATCCAGGGGTCCCGAGTTCAATCCAGGCCCGGTCCAATATTTTCATGGAGATTGACCATGAAATAATTTCTATGGTCATACTCCTGCCTTCTGCTGATTCATTCAAGAAGGATTGTTGTCGGTCACAAGCGAAAGTATGTGCACAAATTACTGGTTAACTGCTTGTTCAAACTTGCCCAGGAAAAAGTGTGTTAGGTGAACTGACCGTCCCCCCCATGACCGTAGCTGTTGACTGGGACATAAAGCAAGAAAACAAACAAAAAATAACCTAGCTTCACTCTGTCATTGCGAACCACATTCCCAACAGTTTCTATTGTCTGCTTGATTTCTTCTGCCCACCCACCTCTGACAAGCATGCATACATAAATGGCACAGTCTGTGCTCCTATGTATGGTCCTTAAAAGGAGAACCTGTCTTTATGGTTGGTGAACAACAAAGGGGCTGACCAGCCTGTGCATCTGAGCAGAATGATCAGCACCTTTATTATTCCCTTTTTTGGAAAGTATATCTGAACTGGCTATACGAGAAATTCCAATTTTCTATTTAGTCTCTGTAGCTAAGGTTTGAGTCTCGCATTGTCAGAAATCCTGAAGACGGGTTTCGTCTCGTGGAGGCCTGTATGTTTCTAAGTCAAACAAGTCTTCCAAGTGAGGAGTATCATATCATTTTTCTTTGTTGAAGAGCTTTGTGAG
Source organism: Loripinus fragilis (assembly GCA_964019695.1). Lineage (NCBI taxonomy): Eukaryota > Metazoa > Mollusca > Bivalvia > Lucinida > Lucinidae > Loripinus > Loripinus fragilis. The sequence continues at coordinate 88,582,097 of OZ026527.1, read as the reverse complement.
ATGGGAGTCAAAGCTAACATGGCCCTTCATGTTGATGTTACAGGTCCAGGGAAACGTCTTGGGTGGCTCAATGTTTCTGTTATGACCCATGTCTCTGATTCCTGCTACATCTCACTCCTCACACTTGTTGAATACACCCATCCTTGGGTCAACAGAGGCAGATGGTGGTTGGTGAGAAGAGGGAGTTGGTGGCGAAACCTGCCCTATGTACACATGCAGCATGGGACCACACCCAGCTTGCAGCTTTCCCAGCAGAGAGCATGTCACTGAGGTAATAGAATTCTAGGAGTACTTCAAGCTTGTCATAACCAATCCACTCTTCCTGATCGGTCAGATTCATCTCAACATAAGGTCTGGGCTCAGTGAGTCCTTGATACCACTGCATTTCTTACACACCCATGAAAGCAGCCACCACATTAGATTGCAGTTCTATCAGTTTCTGTAAGACTTACTGCGCAAGGGTCTTTTCCAGATATCTACAGCAGGTTCATATTTCCAACAGATGCCAGGTTCTTTGTGTTACCCTTGTTTGCACATAGGGCTTTCTTCTGCAGCCTAGACTTCAAGGTTTCAACTTCAACAGCAGTTCCCTCCAGGACTTTGCATTGACCATCAGGTCATCTGCAAACAGCACTTTATGAACCGCAGGTTTAGACTCTCTTCATAAAGCCTCTGCATTATGTGTATCCTCTGCTTACTGTAAATTTGGAAATTTTTCGTGAGTGAAAATAAATTCTCTAGAAATGGTAAACTCACTCTTGTCGTTCACTGATGAAGGTGAATCATGTCAAAATTGTGAATTTTAAATGTGGCAAATATGTCTTTACACCATTTTCCTGGAAATAAAATTCTTGCAAAAAGTTTCGACTTTACAGTAGTACTAGTTCAACCCAGGAAATATCTTTATCGTCTGATTAGTACTGGTTTAACTCATTCTACCTGATGTGGGAGCGCAGTGGCTCAGTGGTAGAGTGCTTGACTCGAGACCGAAGGGCCGCGGGTTCGAGCCAACCGGCGTCATTGCGTTGTGTCCTTGAGCAAGAACATTTATCCTAGCTTAGTACTGGTTCAACCCAGGAAGACCCGTCCCTTTATAACTGAAAGATTGTTGATGGGACGTAAAGAATCAAATCAAACAAACAAACAAAAAACTCAGGAAATATCCCTATATGACTGACAAGTTGTTTACTGGGAGGTAAAACATTGAAAAACCAGATCATCCTAATTATCATTGTCATTCTCATGACCTCTATCATCCCCATTTACATCCTTATATTCACTATTTTTATGGTTTTAAAAATTGTATGTAAAAGTATAAATAAAATGTTTTTAGAAGCTTCAGATATTTTAGCTACAGGACACCTTGCAGTGTGGAGATTTACCCCTGGGAAACCAGCATTAACACATCTGGATGTTGGCTCAGCTACCAGACACCTTGCAGTGTGGAGTGTTCAGCATAGATGTCTGAGGATTCACCCCTGGGAAACCAGCATTAACACATCTGGATGTTGGCTCAGCTACAGGACACCTTGCAGTGTGGAGTGTTCAGCATAGATGTCTGAGGATTTATCCCTGGGAAACCAGCATTAACACATCTGGATGTTGGCCAACGCTGATCTAGGTAAGTGCCTTATTACTTGTAGGTGATGCTTTCATGCTCTATGGATGTTGAATTTTTTTTTTAAAACATCTGGCTTGATCTGGAACCAAACTGTTTGACACTCTGATGGTACAGTTATTTGCCTAGTTCTGAATCACTTTTTGAGGTGTATTCCAAATAGTTGCTCTGAGTAAATAAGATTTCGAAGCACTATCATACCCCTAAATTGTATCATTCAGATTCTGCTATGTGTCATACCACGGCTTTGAAGTAGGCCCCCAATTTTCCTAGTTCTGGGTCATTTTCCCAGTTTCGAATCACTAGAAATTCTTAGAAATTAGCTACAGTAGTGCAGTTGCATTAAGGTTTTGACATTGTTAGCTTAATCACTACTTCCAATGACGAGTTTGACGCATTCTTTTACCATAATCATTGAAATAACTTGCGCTGAAAGTTCAGAGTTTCTTCGGGGTAGTCCAGGTCCAAAGTTTTGACATCTATTTTTTTAGCCAACGGTCGGATGATGACCCGACCTCGGTAGCTTTGTGCTTTTCCAAAGGTTCCAAACCAGTGTTCCTGAGGAGATCTACAGCGTTGTGCTTTTCCATGCTGTAGAGGGTAGTCCAGACCCCCAGTACCCACTCCTCTGGATCCGGGCATGAATAAGCATCCTAGAACTATGAACATTTTTATCACACGCAAGTAATACTCTCTATTATATACCCTCCATATCTTAAGATTTCCTGTATTCTGAAACAATCATTTTTGGGCGAATGATCGAAAGGTTTACATGTATGCTTGGTCTAGGAAACGTGGTAGAGTTGAACTAGATCAGATGGCTGCTAGAGGCGCGTTATAATCAGGACCTGCACTGTCAGTCATTGGACGCATCGATTTGTGATACAGACACTAAGTGGCATTCACTTTTTCAGAGTATTTTTATTATTTTATTTTATTTTTATCACATTTTTATTTAACGTCTATGCTCATTTCCATTGTTATTAAGCGCACGCATGTACCAACACACATTGTAAGAGTGAAATGCATTTGTAACCACTGCCCCACCCCTACCTGCCAACACCGACGCACTTATGAGATAATGTAGCTGATAGGGGGGTCATGGTAGATGTTTGGATGAATCTTCCCCCCCCCCCCCAACCACACCAACCCCACAGTACGGGGTAAAGGCTAGTTTTTTTACATTTATATCTCCAGGTGAAGACAGCATTAAAAAGACAAACAATAAATATAAATTAAAAAGATGTCGGTCCAAATCGTTTGCAAAGGTCCTCAGCAGACGATATTACTGTCATACCAACCAAGTGTGACAGTGACATCATGTTTTGTTTACAAAGTAATCAGGGACTTAGAATCGATAGATCACTTATGTATTAATCCTATCCTGCTGATTAATACACAAGTGATCTATCGATTCGCATTAGCTCACTTGGTGTGTACAAGATAGTGTTTTACTAAACAATTGTAAACAAACATGATGTCGCTGTCACTCTTGGCTGGCAGGACATTAGAAGGCAAAGAGATTGATTGTTTGTTGATTAATGATTCACCAGCCCTTGTGGATCCTTAATATCAGATGGTACGAAGGTCCAAACTGTTTGACACTCTTAAACTTTTCAAAAAAATTGATTTTGGAAAAAAAATCAGCAGATGACAAAAAAACATGTAAAGTTACCTAGTAGGCAGTGATAGACAGAAATGGTGCTTAACAAATCTATATTTTCTATTCACAGATTCAAGAGTACCTAATATTGCAGTGAAATGAATCAATCTTTTTAAATTGTAAGTATATTACAAGCTTTTCCTGCACTCCTTTACCACATGATTATTAACAATTGATATTAACCCGTAAACTGCCAATCACAACTGCAGCAGACAACAAATTTTGTTACATCTTTTCTAATTAAAAAAAAGTTTGATATATCATAAGCATTGTCTGCCAGCAGTCAATGTTTTATCAAAATTTGAATGAAAATGAAAAATACCACCCAACAACCCTTAAAATGAAATGGACTGGTCTATTTGATAAGAGTGGAAAATTCCATTTGGCTTAAATGGGTTAATAAGTTTGAAATGAAGGAATAATATGTATATAAATCTACAAGTATAGATGTATCACAACTTCGTAGTAATGACCTTTGGATCAGTCTTTTTCAATAGGTTGATGCGTAATGTGTAAACTGAGCTAGTTGGGCTAGAACATTTGTCAAAATATTACAGTAAATGTAAGATAAAACCAGAAACCCCTATTTCTAAAGCCATATTTTCATCTTATAAATACAGTCACACTTCAAAGATTTTTGTTTATATTTTAGCAAAGGCATTTAGTAAATTCAAACATCGGGCCAGATCTGGATACAAACTCTTTGCCACTCTGTTGGTATTCTGGAAAGAATGTTTTGAAAAGATTTCATATTTAAATAAAAAATCAGCAGATGACAAAAACGTGCAAAATTACCAAGGGTGCAAAAATGTATTGTTGGCAGATGTTATGATAATGTCATTACATTTATGCTAAAATGGTTGTGTATCCACTGGCATAGCTGGATAATTATTTATGCTTTTATTGCAGTCTGCTGATTTTTTTTCAAAATGAAAGTTTTCAAAAATTCAGATATTGTGTCATTTTGGATCCAGATCAGGCCTCAAGTTTTATCAGGTCTGGTCTAGGTCCAAACTGTTTGCAAAGGTTGTCATCTAGCAAGGAAAGGGCTGTATAGCAGTCATATGATATACTTTTTATGGACAACAATGAAGGCCCTGATGAACCTGATTGGTAGCTCAGGCTGACCAGGACCTTTGTAGGCTGGACATACTTGAAGGGGTTATCCACAGTTGGTTATATTTGGGATTGGAAGGGTTGCTTGTTCGAGACTCACAGCCAGTGGAGTCACTGTGTTGTGTCCTGGATAGGAAATCATCCCAACAGGACTGAAAAATTGACAGGAACATAAAGCATCAAAACGCACAAGCTACCAGCTTTGTTGACTTAAGGCATAAATATTTTATACTTGAATCGACTTGTATTTTACAGTGCATGTTGTAAGCAGAGCTTCATCAAGGAGGTGTAAGGATGGCTATAAGGGGATGGTGGAGGCCATTATTATACCATGATTGGAAATAGAAATAGTAAGTCTTGGTTTTTCTTTTTTATACTTGAGCCGAAGGCTCATGGGTGAGCTAATAGTACAGTCACTCCGGCGTCCGTCCGTCTGTCAACATTTTCAAACATCTTCTCTGAAACCACTGGGCCAATTGAACTCAAATTACATATGGAGACTCCTTAGGATGGGGGAACAAAAGTTTGTTCAAATGGTTCTGGTCACATGACCAAGATTGCCGTCACGCCCATATAAGGTAATAACCCTTCAAAAATCTTCTTCTCCAGAACCAGAAGGCTGATGACCTTGGGACTTGGTATGTAGCATTGGGGGTGTGGGGCCTACCAAGTTTGTTCAATTGATGATCCTAGGTTGACCTTTACCTACTTAACGTCAAAGTCAAATTTGCTTCCTGATGCATTTAAATGGGAAATTTTTTGAAAAGTTGATTTTTGAATCCTGTTGAAGCCAAAGTAATTATTCTTACCTGATATGTTAAACCTAATAAATAAGTTTCAAAGGTCAAGGTCCTTTCAGCCAAAGTTGCTCATATTGGAGTCCCATCAACATATTAAAACATAGTTTTCTCAGAAACCATTTGGCCAATTGAACTCCAATTTCATGTGAAGACTCCTTATGATAAGTTAGCCAAAATTTATATGAAATATTTTGGTCACATGACCAAGATAGCCACCATGCCCATATACGGTAAAAACACTTTAAAAATCTTCTACTCAAGAACCAGAAGGCCAATGACCTTGGGACTTGGTATGTAGCATTGGGGATGTGGGGCCTACTAAGTTTGTTCAAACGATGATTCTAAGTTGACCTTGACCTACTTAGCGTCAAGGTCAAATTCGCTTCCTAATGCATTTAAATAGGAAAATTTATGAAAAGTTGATTTTTTGAATACTGTTGAAGCCGAAGTCATTATTCTCACTTGATATGTTAAACCTAATGAGACAATGGCTATAAATAAGTTTCAAAGGTCAAGGTTGACCTTTGATTTTTCAGCCAAGGTCTCTCATATTGGCGTCCCATCAACAGATTAAAACAGTTTTCTCAGAAACCACTAGGCCAATTGGACTCAAATTTTATATGAAGACTCCTTATGATTGGTTAGCCAAAATTTATACAAATTGTTCTGGTCACATGATCAAGATGGCCACCATGCCTATTGATGCTAAAAACCCTTTAAATATCTTCTTCTCTGGAACCAAAAGGTCAATGGCCTTGGGAATTGGTATGTAGCATTGGGGATGTGGGCCCTACCAGGTTGCTCAAATGATCAATCTAGGTTGACCTTGACCTAATTTATGGCAAGGTCAAATTTGATTCCTAATGCATCTATATGGAAAAATCTTGAAATGTTCATTTTGCTATATCTGTTTAAGCCAAAATCATAATACTTGCAAGAAATGTTAAACCTAATGAGACAATGTTTATTTATAAGTATCAATGTCAAGCTGACCTTTGACCTTTTATCCAAGTCCACTCATTTGGACTGCCACATACCTAACTAAACATCTTTTTCTCAGAAATCACTGGGCTGTTTGATTGAGTATTCATTAGATTGTTTGACCAAAATGGCCGCAACCCCTAAATATGGTAAAACAAATTATGTTTCATTATAAGCTGTAGTTGACCTTGACTGATTTTAACATTATTAAGGAGATCAGGTGAGCGCTTCAGGACTTTCAGGTCCTCTAGTTTCAAACAAAGTAAGGAAGAAGACAAAGATCAGGAATTGATGCAATCCAGTACCATACCACTGCCTTGGAACGGTCATTAAGAAAATTACTGGAGGTATTCACTGTACCAATCTCACCCTTAATTCTGATGTGGATCAAGACACATAGTTACCGGCCATATAGCGTAGTTGGTGACTATGTAATTCTGATGTGGATCAAGACACATAGTTACCGGCCATATAGCGTAGTGGGTGACTAGGTAACTGGCTACTGATGCTTGTCTGACTGCAGATCCAGGGGTCACAAGTTTGATCTCTGCCTGGTCCAATACTGTGGTGGAGATGAATCTTGAAATAATTTCTATGGTCATTGTCCTCCCTTCCGCTGAATCCTTCAAGAAGGGTTGTCAGTTACAAGCAAAAGTATGTGCATGAAGTACTTCTGGTTAACCACTTGTTCAAGCTTGCCCAGGAAAAAGTGGGGTTAGGTGAACATACCATCCTGCCATGACCATAGCTGTTGACTTGGTTTCTACGGTCATTTTCCTCCCTTCCGCTGAATCCTTCAAGAAGTGTTGTTGTCACTTACAAGCAAAAGTATGTACACGAAGTACCTCTGGTTAACCACTTGTTCAAGCTTGCCCAGGAAAAAGTGTGGTTAGGTGAACATACCCTCCTGCCATGACCATAGCTGTTGACTTGGGACGTAAAGAAATAAAACAAGTAAACAAAACACATAGATGTTTGGTTTGCAAGTCTCATTATGTTTGAATTGACTTAATCTTGTTAATATTGAAGTCTAGCAAAGGACTTTTACTTTATGTAACATAGAATTTCTAAGTATATGGATGCCTTACATTGCCTATACAGCAGTTCAAATGATATCTTACTTTTAATTCTCTATCTGCCAGTGTTGTCTGCTGATAACCTTTGTGAACATTATGGGTCGAGATCATAGAATTTCTAAGTATATGAATGCCTTATACAGCAGTTCAAATGATATCTTACTTTTAATTCTCTATCTGCCAGTGTTGTCTGCTGATAACCTTTGTGAACATTATGGGTCGAGATCATAGAATTTCTAAGTATATGAATGCCTTATACAGCAGTTCAAATGATATCTTACTTTTAATTCTCTATCTGCCAGTGTTGTCTGCTGATAACCTTTGTAAACATTATGGGTCCAGATCATGCCAAACTGTAAGATTTTGATGATAATCCTGAAAGAAATTTTTTAATGTCGATTTTGGAAATGTAGACAATCATAAAAAATTACCTAATTTGCAAAGTTAACTTGTCATAGCTCTTTATAAGATAGGTTTCAAAGTGGAGATTTTTTGAGTTTGTGCATGTCAAAACACACAATTATGGTAAATGTTCTAATATTTCAAACACTTTATCTCTTTTATTCCCAATTAAAATGTTGGTTATCAGGACAGAATGCTTGTCAGAATAGCAAAGAGGTTAAACCCTGATCTGGGTCTACACTGTTTGCCTTTGCATTTTTTGGCAGAAAAATTAATGCTTGGAAGCTCAGTACATTTACCATAGATCTATGCAGAGTGAAATCTCGGATCACCCAGGACATCAACCTACTCGGATCAGATTCATGAATTTTCTATTTTTTGTCGGCAAACATATTTTGCTAATTTTATCTGCTTTTACAGCTTGTGAAATTCTCATCTCTATTTATGATGTTTGGATAGTTCACGGGCTTTTATTTACCGATCCTTTGAAAATATCAACTATATGAGCCAGTGCATGAGATTTCCAACAATGTGGTATGTGCGACCAGCAAAGCCTCAGACCAGCCTGCGCATACGCGCAATCTGATCAGAGCCTTTGCTAGTCGCTTGAGTATTCTATGATTGTTAAGCCACTGACTGAACACCATTTGGAGTTTCTAAGCTTAACAGGTGGCTGCACAGGCTCGTCTGAGTCTACACTTATCAAAATGCCACATTGTTGGAAATCACATGTACTGGCTCAAATTATTATATCAATGTACATCACAAAATGCAGCATATGGGAGCACAGTGGCTTAGTGGTAGAGTACTTGACTCATGATTGAAGGGTTGCGGTGTTTAAGCCTCACCGATGGCTCTGTCTTGTGTTTCTGAGCAAGACACATTAATTCTTGCGTATAATAGTACTGGTTCAACCCAGGAAGACCCATCCTGGCATGACTAAAAATGTTGACTGGGACGTAAAGAATCAAATCAATCCAAAAATATCTTTTAACAAACACTTATTAGAGTGCAAATGGTTTGGATGCAGATCAGGACTGACATTCTGTCTGGGCCAAACTTTGCGAAAAGCTAATCAGCAGAGGACAAGGTCATCTCTAGCAGGGAAAATGTTCAGGGAGTCTTAGATTCAGATCAGGAATAATTTGGATACTAAAATTTTGAATAAATTTTTATCCTTCAGGTTAAACAAGTTTTGGGTGCTTATAAAGCCATCTCATTGAGACGGTTTCTTTTGAATACCCAAAGCATATGTTAAACAAGTTTTGGGTGCTCAAAAAGCCATCTCACTGAGACGGTTCTTTTGAATACCCAAAACATACGTTAAACAAGTTTTTGGTGCTCAAAAAGCCATCTCATTGAGACGGTTCTTTTGAATACCCAAAACATATGTTGTGAGAGAAATAAAAACATCAATATTGTCATCTTATCTGGAGGCCTGCATTAGTCTTGACAGAGCTACATTTAACTCTTTTTGTTCTTTATTTTTAAATATATATTTTTTTTCATTTCAGGTTTTGTACCTCAAGTCTCAGTCCTGGATCTCTGGAGTTTCATGAAAACAACAAAACAACAACAGCAACAAAAACACACTAGCATTCAGTTCATATAAACAAGTTAGCATCAATATAGACTCGAGCAGTGAAATTATAGACTATTAGTTATAGAAGTTTTATCATTATTTGCCAGTAGAGAGACAATTACATAATTTGTTTTTCTGTTATTTTGGCAATATCACTTTGAAATTCCTAGTTCTCTTGTTCATTTACTTGGACACCATAAAGCATGAGCAGTGAAGGTTCTTGTTAAACTGTGTATTTGCACAGGCTGGTCTGATCCTTGGCTGGTCACCTTATGGTCTATTTACTCACAAATACATCATTCTAGTATACTAAAGATTTACACTTAGCCTGCATTAATTGCATCTGAAAATGTCTGCTTTAGTCATCTGCTGCATATGTTTGCTAAAATTATTCACTTATGAAAGAGCAGAGGCAAATAGTGTCAACCAGATCAGAGAGCTCCTTAGGGAGCAGTCTGATCTGGGTCTACACTGTTTGACCAAGAGATTAGTAAAATATTTCAGCATCCGTCTGAAATAATTAAATGCACTTTATGCACTAGTCATTTGTAATCACGGCCCCCTACCCCCGGGGGAAATGTGCCGGGTTTTTACTTTCGCCATGTCCTGGCAGTGGCGGGTGAATGCAGTGGTTTTGTTTTTGCGCCAAAATAGTGGGGATTACAGCTTCATGTATATATTTTCTGTGAAATTATGGATAATGTTTAGCACCCGCTCAGTTACACAGTGAAAGTGAAAATTCGTCTTGATGATAGTACCCCGAGTTTACGGTAGATCGTCTGTGTGACTGAAATCTCTGAAAATTTTCCGGTCAGTCTGCTGCCGATTTTTCATTATTTCCATTCGTAAGTCATTCCAATATTTGTTGAATTTTGTTTGTAAAACTAGAGAACAGTGTTTATAAACTTAATTTTACATTTCTTCATTAGGCATGATGTTTTTCTTCTGAAAGAAGGAACTAACTTGTTGTTGTTGTTGAAAATCCAACGATATCTCCCAAAACTCACCCCACCCACAAATGTCGGCATTACTTGTCAATTAATGTGGCATTTGTATTTTGGAGCCTGAGTTTTAAATATAATTATTTTAAGTAAATAAAAGCAAGACACTTCCTGGGCAAGCCGCTCATTTTTTTTTAGCCGAGACTTGACCATTAGCTTGAGCGCCGCAGTGTGGAGTCATTTAGCCGAGAGTTTACCATCTGATTGTCCTGCAGTGCAGGGCTTCTAGCAGGGATTTGCTGGGAAAAAAGTCAAAGTCCCCGCTATACCCCGGGGGTGGGGGGGTGGCAGTGGTTACAAATGACTAGTGCATTATAGTTCTTTGATCCTTTCTAATTAGTTATCCTTTGTTTAGTTTTGCAAAAGAAGTATTAAAGATAATGGGCCACGTCACGACAAAACCTGTCCTCGGGGTTTCTGACAAAGCGAGTTTCAAACCAGTATCCTCAGCTACAGAGACTAGCTAGAAAATTGAAATTTCACCTGTAGGAAGTTTACATAAGGTACTTTCCGTAAAGCGAAAAACAAAGGCACTGATCAGACTGAGCACATGCGCAGGCTGGTCTGCACCTTTGTTGTTTGCAAACCCCCGAAGACAGGTTTTGTCGCGACTAGGCCCATATGATTTTTAGGTCTCATTAATTTGTTTACCATACTAAAGATTGGTGTATTGTTTTTGAAATAGTTATGATTGAATAAAACAGAGATGACCAATCAGAAATTTTGTTCAGTGTACATTTGAGCCCGCTCATGAGGTGTTGGCAGTTATCACATAGCTGATTGGTGTGAGCATACCTCTCTGTGCAGCTATTGCTCACAAGTTCAACTTTTACAACTCTCTTCACATGATAGCTTCACATGTAGGTTTAACTATTTGCGTACTAGTGTCACCTGCTGATAATCTTTGCAAACAGTTTGGACATAGATCAGGCCCAACAAAATGTTGGGTCTAATTGGGATCCAAACTGTTTCACACTTATAGTTTTCCTGCAAAATTGATTTTGTAAGAAGTCCGAAGTTGACAAAAGCTTGCAAAATTACCCAGTAGGCAAAGAGTAAACCCTTTACCTCATAACAACGCCTTTTAACACTTTTGTAAACAGACCCAGATCAGGCAGTTCTTGTAAGAGCTGACTGAGCAGGGTCTGCTATGTTTGCTTAAGGAAATATGATAAGATATGGTCCTACACAAGTAGACCTGACAAGTAATTTCTTTGTTCTATAGATGTACAGACATGAAAGTTTATTTATATAATTATTCATAGTATGTGGAGCTAAGCATGAATATTCATGAAGGTGAAAGATGGGTACTGTTTTTTTCATTCGCTGATTAATTTGTGAAGGAATTGTTATCCCCTGAATGACACTATCAGCTTTTGGTCTTGAAGCTATATAGGTGTGATATAAGGACATAACTTCAAGCTCCTGTGGTATGACAAAGGTCTGAATTGTCTAGGAGACTTCTTCTTCTTCCTTGTGTTCTGAGCCACACTCTTGACTCTCAAAATCACATCTCTCATTGATCCTAGATCTTTTTTTTCACCTGCAGATACAAATGTTGGCTCATTTGGCGTACCAGATCTTTTCTTCTCCCAGAATGTCCTTAGCTGCTGGAAGTGTTTCCTTGGTGGTGTGCTCTCTTTCGCTAGTGGAGATACCATTATATTAATTCTCTGGTTCATCTTGCTCAATTCTGGAAATACATTCCCATGTACATGTATTTTATACCATGGAACATATACAATGTAACATACTGTACTTGATCTAACAAAGGCTTGTGTTCCTATAAGCACAAATTTAAATTTTTGATTGGTAGCTCACACTAAATGATTTTCCAATTTGAAATCCATGGTGCAACAGTATTATTAATGTTGATTCATTATCAAGATGAAATGGTGTCAAACAGGATGAGCTGACCTCAGGAACCAGCTGATCTGGATCTACACCATTTTCAAGAGTACAGATTCTTGCAATAAATAATCTGGAGACCTGGATCCTTCAGGAATAAAGAGCACTTAGAAGATAAATAAAGTCTTGAAGCCTGACTGTATTTACAATATTACAAATACAGATCTAGAAATAGGGGTTTCAGATATTTACTTATATCTACTATAAGATTGTAACACATATAGATGTTCCAGGCTGACTGGCTCATGTTACTTGTTAGGTATCAACCTTTTGAAATAAAATGAGCCATTAGGGTAAAGTCAGGTAAATTCGGACATCAGGTAAATTCGGACACACATTTGCAAACAGTGTAAATCCTGATGAGACGGCTCCTTATGAGCCGTCTCATCAGGATTTTCACTGCTTAGTTAATTTATTTTTTATTCCAATATTTGAAATATGAAACAAACAAGGTCACTGCCTGAGTTTAGATGTCTGTCCGAATATACCCGACTTTACCTTATTCAAAGGTCGTAGTACATCTATACAAATTAGGAAAAAAATGGATTTTGTTTCATTGTGCCAGCAAAAACTTTTGTCTGTATATGTGTTCCCTTATTTTACACATTGTATGAAGGTGGCTTTCTGGCACAAGGTGATGCGGAATGTTTCTGGCACAAGGGGCAGGGAATGATGTTCTGCAGCTCAAAAAACCAGGACCAAAGCCCATAAAATACTTTTTCTATGGAATAAGGAATAAATGACAGGAATGGGTTCTCTACGGGGTTCTCTAGCACCAACCTCCTAGTTTGGTTCATATTGTGCGCTAGTTTAATATAAAGTACATAAAGATTAGAAGTAGAATTAGCATGGTTTATGTATATATTTTTTTCATAAGAAATAAGTTTAGTTATTTTATGACACATTCCTTTGCAATCATTCTGTACTTATATCTTTGCATGCTGGGTAATTTCTCATGCTTTTAGTTATCTGCTGGCTTTTTTCAAAATTAAGAAAAATGCTCAGGAACACTATAAGAGCGTTCTGTTGGTCCTGATCTGGGTTTAAACTGTTTGCAAAGCTCATCTGCAGATGACAAAATTCTCCACTGGCATGCAAAGATTTCTATCTACAGTTAACTGGTCATTTTCAGAGCTTTTTTTTTTTTTTTTTTTTTTTTTTTTAATATCTCCAGAAAAAACAGTAGAACTGGTAAGGCAAACCAAGTGTCTGTTTTAAATTTTTAAATTTTCCTAAAAATCTGGATAGGACAATCACTCTCAAAACTCAAAAATACACAGACAGAACCTCAAAAAAATATTATCTTTTGAACGAAACAAATAATATTTAGAGTAGGCAGATAAAATTAAAAAAAAAATTTAGAAAATAAATTTTATTTTTACCTACTTTCCGGAAAATTACAGTAGGAGGGTTTGTAAATCAATTAATAAAAAAATTCTGGCCTTATTATGCAGTATCTGCAGTGCTTCTATTATAAAAATTGAGAATGTTATTGATTGCTCGCTGACATTTTACATTTAACTACCAACAATATTAATTTTATTGCTAAACAAACTCTTTAAATCTATGATTTATCAAAATTTATTGAAGGACTATTTATCCATTGAACACAGAATACAATTGGGGAGGAACATATCTTTATGATCTTAATAGAATTTTTAGTAAAATCCTTGTTAATTACCAATATGATAACACTGCCAACAGTATGGGTGAGCATAAAATGTTTAACATATTAACACACTTTCATATATGTTTTATGAAAGGCCAAATCTATGTTACATGAACGGTCCAATCTATTATATGAAAGGCCAAATCTATGTTACATGAACGATCCAATCTATCATATGAAAGGGCAAATCTATGATATATATTAAAGGCCAAATTTGTTATATGAAAGGCCAAATTTATGTTATATGAAATCCAAATTTATGTAATATGAAAGGCCAAATTTATGTCAAATCTATGTTATATGAATGGCCAAATCTGTTATATGAATGGCCAAATTTATGTTATATGAAAGGCCAAATCTATGCTATATGAAAGGCCAACTCTGTTATATGAAAGGCTAAATCCATGTTAATGGAAGGCTAAATCAATGTTATATGAAAGGCCAAATCCAGGTTATATGAAATGCCTAATCTGTTATATGAAAGGACAATTTTATGTTCTATGAAAGGCCAAATTTATGTTATATGAAAGGCCAAAATTATGTTATATGAAAGGCCAAATCTTAGTTATATGAAAGGCTAAATCCATGTTATATGGAAGGCTAAATCAATGTTATATGCTCCAAAGCCACAAAATAAACTTTCAAAGCCGAATTTATTCAGGTCCAGTCATTTAGAACAATTTACCAGACTGGTTAAAGAATTTAGAAACTGTTGATGATTTTCATATACCTTGTATTAAGTGGATGAAATCCAGCCTATACATTGCATTAAGTGGATGAAATCCAGCCTATACATTGTATTAAGTGGATGAAATCCAGCCTATACATTGTATTATGTGGATGAAATCCAGTCTATAATACGTTGTATTATGTTGATGAAACCCAGCCTATACTTTGTATTAAGTGGATGAAATCCAGCCTATAATACATTGTATTAAGTGGATGAAATCCAGTCTATAATACATTGTATTAAGTGGATGAAATCCAGCCTATACATTGTATTAAGTGGATGAAATCCAGCCTATACATTGTATTAAGTGGATGAAATCCAGTCTATATTATACATTGTATTATGTTGATGAAATCCAGCCTATACATTGTATTAAGTGGATGAAATCCAGCCTATAATACATTGTATTACGTATGTTGATGAAATCCAGCCTATACATTGTATTATGTGGATGAAATCCAGTCTATAATTCATTGTATTAGGTATGTTGATGAAATCCAGCCTATACATTGTATTATGTGGATGAAATCCAGTCTATAATACATTGTATTACGTATGTTGATGAAATCCAGACCTCTCAATTTTTGGAACTTATGCATACGTCCATATTAACATAATTTTGAGTGAAAAATTGTGAATATTGTTTGTTCGTCAGTTTGAACATTTGAAATGCTTCTTTTGATTGCCCAAGATCATGTGTTTTGGTTGAGAAATTGGTAAATTGAGTATAATTACACACTTCTGTCTAGAAGTACATGTATGATTTACATATGTATAAAATGTATGTTCAAATGTGTGCTGTGCATATGTAGGTGTGAAAGTGTTCCATGATGCTTGTATTATTTTTTATTCATGTAAGTCATCTTTGTATTTTACACTTGTATTTTAGGTAGTTTATTGAAGGCTTTATGGATAGATGAGCGGTTTAATGCTAAATGTGTTGCCCTCTGAAAATAAAGACTTATTATTATTTATTATTATTGAGATTAGTATCAGACTGACTCTCTTTAAGTTGCAGGCTTAGCATGGTTTACAATGTTTAACCCATTGAGGACTGGAAACCATTAACATGTGTTTCGGCAAACAGTGATGACTAAGATGAAATGCAGAATAACACAATGCAGCATTTCATCTGGGTCCACACTTGCTTACCTAAAATTGACTTTCAGAGAAAGATAAATCGTATTTTTTAGGAAATTAAACCTTGTGATCCCTTAATATATACTATGAACCATCTGAACTGTTGTATGTTGCTTAAGGAAAATCCAATTTCAGGGTTCACACAGGCTTAAAAAGTACTTGAATATACAAGACTGTCTTGAAAAGTCCTTGAAAATAAAATTTGCCTTGAAAAGTACTTGGAAAAACACTCAAAGGCCTTGAAAAGTCCTTGAATTTTACCATTTACAGGAGGAATCAACAGTGTTTTTGGAGACCTAAATCAGTATAAAATTGTGGTGCCTTTATTTGGTGCAGCATATGCTGCACCAAATAGTCACCACAATTTTATACTAATTATCTTAAACTAATATCTTTAGTAATGAACTCTAGCATTAAAGAAGTAGAATTTTAAATTGTAAATCAGTATTTTTCTTAAGTTTTTCAGTCTCTGAAAACAGTAAGAAAGGCTTTGAGAAGTCCTTGAAAAGTCCTTGAATTTTACACAATCTTGCTTGTATGAACCCTGAATTTGTCTGAAAAGGGTTATTCAATCCTTCCTAGGTCATTATGGTATATCATATTGAGAAACCTTGATGTGCAGACTGTATATGAGCCACAACATGAGATTTTAGTCCAACAATGTGGTATGTGCGACCAGCATACTCACAGTCTGATCAGAGCCTTTGCTAGTCGCTTGAATATTCTATTACTCTTAAGCTACTGACTGAACATCATTTGTAGTTTCTAAGCTTAAAAGGAGGCTGCACAGGCTCGTCTGAGTCTTCACTTGTCAAAATGCCACATTGTTAGAAAACTATTTACATGATGGATATCTCATTGCACGGCTCATATGTGTGTTAATTATTTGCATGATGGGTATTTTGTCATATTATTGTATTATGCTGACTTTTTTCATTGAATTCTTTCAGGAACACTATCAATGTCAAACGGCTTGTATCAAGATCAGGACCTACTATCTGTGAATCCTGTTCTGGGTCCAAACTGTCTGCAAAGGTCATCAGCTGACAACAAAAATCAGTGATGGCAAGCAGTTAACTATTTGCATGCTGTGTAATTTTCCGTGCCTTTTTGTCAGCCGATTCAAATCTTCCAGGAATAATTATGTCAAAACTGTTTAGATCCAGCCCGGGTCTTGATTTTTCCGAGCCAATCTAAGTCCAAACTGTTTGTATGGACTACCAGCACAAGCTTAAGGCTTCACTAGCAGGCTGAGTTAAGGAACTGTTTGTTATTTAAAAAGGGATTGTCATAATTGTTAGATCTTCATTATACCCTTAACCATGTTATTGAATCGTATTAAAATATTATTACTTTACTTTTAGTTTCTTCCTGATTAACCCCTTATTAGTTCAAAGTGAGCTATTGGTTTCAGTCAATGTCCATAGTCTGTTGGTTCCCGAGCGTCATCAATAATTTGCTTTAAATGACAACTCCTCCTATCTCACTTGGCAAGTTTTAACAAAACATCACTGGAATGATCCTTAGAGACCCTTAAAATAGATAGCTAAAAGAAATTTTATGTCAAAAACCATGGCAGCCAGCAGGTGTGGTTTATTGCAGTAAGGAAAAAAACAAAACTATTCTCTGAAACTGGTGGTCAGAATTCAAAATGATTCAGTGTACAGTAGATACTCAGATTTATCTGGGTTCATGTAAAAGCTGATCTGTATATTCGCTGGGCGCACAGTTAATTTTATTCGTTCTGTCATGTACAAGATCACTTAAATGCATTTTACTGGTACCAATCTTCGTCCTAGATTCTGCTGTTGATGAAGTACAAGAAATGTTCAGCTCGCATGGAGGCCATCTAACTAATGCAATGTATCATCATGGAGAAACACTCTAATCATATAACACACCATGATGAAACAAAGAAAAGGGCTCACGACCACAGATAGCTAGAGCAAAAGAAAAAGCTTTTATCAGAATAGTAAACAAGGAAGGCTTTTGATCACACACCCAAGGTTAGAAAGCTTTCTTCATACTCAACTCAACTGAGCATAAAATTAAGAATGCTCATAAATGTAACTAGAACACATTCGATGGCGCACCATCGCAAATCCCCATGCTCTTGAAGAAATCTAATGGTAATTGACCCTTTGACCCCATCCCAAGGTCACCAGTTTGATCATAGGTTAAAATTTATCAGTGTATCCTGGTCTACTGCTCATCCCCTTAAATTTGATATGCTACATGACCATGTTCAGAAAATTAAATTTTTGACCCTTCCCCAAGGCCCCAGGGGTTGGGGACCCAAAAAATTGTGCCGGTGCATGTGCCATTCATGTAAGTAACTCACACACCAAATCTGGTTGAATTTTGGAAAAAAAAAATTTTGACCCCTAAACCCCCCCACGGTACCCCCAAGTCCCACCCCTGAGCATGACCCAGGCTGCCGAATAAAAATCCCGTCTGATATGTTATATATCATTCATTTGTGAGAAGATACACAAAGTTTGGTTTAAAAATCTTTGAAATTAACTTAGTAATTCAGATTTAATGATATTCGACCTTTTGGCCCCTCCCCAAGGCCCCAGGGGGGGGACCCAAAAAATGGTGCCGGTGCATGTGGCATTCATGTAACTCACACACCAAATCTGGTTGAATTTCAGAAACATTTTTTTTTTATCCCCCAACCCCCCCACGGCACCCCCAAGTCCCACCCCTGGCACATGACCCAGGCGGCCAAATGAAAATCCCGTCTGATATGTTTTATATCTTTCATTTCTGAGAAGACACACAAAGTTTGGTTTAAAAATCTTTGAAATTGACTGTAATTGAATTTTAATGATATTTTATGATATTTGACCTTTTGGCCCCTACCCGGGGCCCCAGGGGGCGGGGCCAAAAAAAAAGTGCCGTTGCGCGCCCCATTCATGTGAGCAACTCACACACCAAATTTGGTTGGATTTCGTCTAATGGTTTAGGAGGAGATATTGGACGGACGGATGGATGTACGCCCAATATGGAATATCGGGCCAGTCTATAAAGGGCCATTAATAAGGGGCCAAGTGTCCAAAATAACGGGCCAGTTTAGCTCCGAATTGGCCCGTTGATATTAGACTGACAAATTACTACGGGTCATTTCCAGTTTGGACGTCCATCACCATGGACATAAAATGGCCCTTTTTTAGAAGTTTATTTTATTACCTCCCCTGAGGTCCCCTGAATCATTTGAGGCAACTTACAGAGGGCCATGGCCCGTTGTTAAGAAAAAGCCCCTTGTCTATCTCCAGACGACTAAAATGGCCCAAAAATCCATATCGGTAGCACGGAGGGACAGACGGAGGCGATTGCAATATCCCCCGACGCTTTTTTAAAAAAGCGTGGGGATAGAAATAGCTCAATTGTTGACAGTTTAACATTAGAAGCATGATAAATCTAACATATGAGAGTTTGAAAGCAACAAGTATTTTTCAGCATTTTAATTTTTTTGAGCAGATGGAATTTCATATTCATCGAGCTGACCATGAAAAAAAAGTTTTATAACTGTTATATGCATGAACAGATATGTATGCAATGATATGCTCTAAACTAACAAAGTTTGAAACAACCTTACCCTTTCATGTTTAACACAATTTATTTTGAATATGGTATGTGAGAATCAGCTGGCCAGCAACTTATTGCATCGGTGAGGAGCTAAGGCTCAGATGAGCCTGGGCATGCACAGACCCTCACCAGCACCGCAACTCCTCACATTCACAATATATGGAAGTAGATGAGAGCTCATACCCAAAATTAGGTTTCTAGCCCTACTACATGTAGTTAGCCATGTATGCATGTTTGAAGACAGACTTTACTCGTATACAATAAGTATCAAAACTCATGTGCTAGCTCTTATATAATTTTCAAAAACCCATCAATTGGCTTCAATGAATATAGAATTAACACTTTTCCCCATAGAGATGCCTTTTAACACTTTTGCAAACAGAGCAGACCCAGATCAGGCAGCTCTCACAAGAACTGCCTGACAAGAGCTGCCTGATCAGGTATACTCTGTTTGCTTATGAAAATATTAGATATGAACCAATACTAGTGGACCTGACAAGTAATTTCTTTGTTCTATGTACAAACATGAAAATTTATTTATATAATTATCCGTAGAAGGTGGAGTTTAGCATGAATGTTCATGCAGGAAAGGGTTAAGATGTTACAGGACAATGAATGGTAATCATAAGATCAAATTGTGAATGAATTCATATTTTTCACCGTTTTACACCTGCTTTGAAATAAATGGACATAGTATGGGGTGTACGTCTCTCTGTAAAAATCTTGTTTCTAGAAACTTCTTAGAGGCTATGGTCACCAAATGTTATTGTTCTTTGAAGATTGAAAATGGGGTGGTTTGTTTGGTGATAACTCCTCTAATTTCAAAAGGCCTTAAAAGGTGCATGTTTCAGGTTTAATATCTGACTTGCTAATTTTTTGCCCTTAATCCATTTTTTTTAAAGAATGTTTCAAGAATTTCAAGGGAATTCCCCTTTCCCACCATAGTCCCATCCCCATGTAAAGGCATCTAACAAACTAAAGATATTTACCAACCTACCATCAATCTTCTAAACTCACATATAACTAAAACACATATGTTTATTCTCCCAACCAAACAAATTCATACAATTGATGGGTAGTAAGGCTGTGATGTGGTTAAGCACATACTACACTTAGGTTATAGTTAATCAAATTTTAACAGAGAGTTTTGAAAAGTGTGATTGAGAGCACAGCTTTTGCATGCATGCAGGTTCTACTCTTCATGTCATTCAATTTGATATACATTGTATATCACAAGCTTTTCCAAATAATTCAAAGCTCGATTTTTGGCCTATTCAGGCCCCTAGATGTGCATAATCAAAAATTAGCCGTGACACGTGATTTCCAACAATGTGGCATTTTGACAAGTGAAGACTCAGACAAGCCTGTGCAGCCTCCTTTTAAGCTTAGAAACTCCAAATGATGTTTGATCAGTAGCTTAACACTCATTGAATATTCAAGCGACTAGCAAAGGCTCTGATCAGACTGGGCGTATGCGCAGGCTGATCTGAGGCTTTGCTGGTCGCACATACCACTTTGTTGGAAATCTCATGTTGCAGCTCAAATTAATTTTCTTATTTCTCAACCAAAAAATATGTTGTGGGTACTCAAACGAACACAGTCCTTTCGAGCACCAAAAACCTATGTTAAAACTGATGGGTAAGAAGATATTCACAATTTTACGCTCAAAAAGTTTGCCTTACTGGACCAATCTCATTGCTTAGTAAGCATGGTAATTCCAAGATGTGAAGCAGCACCTATATTAACCCTTAATGCACCAGTCAGAACAAAAGTTGTCTGCTTTTCTCGCCTGCTGAAATGTTAAAGAAGCCTCTATGGCTAACAGTGGACCTAGGTCCACACTGTTTGCCTCCATACTTAGATTCGTCAGTAATGTTAGGCAATTTTTTGTAGCAGACTTTAAAAATTAAAATTTTGCTTGCAATTAGCTTCTTCTGGCTCTTTATAAAGAACAGGGCTTTGCTACGTTCATGGCTTCATACTTCGATATATTGCATGTACGCATGGAACCTCAGTACCCCTTTGCATACTGGGAAATTTTTCATGCTCCTGTTGTGGTCTTCAGTCATTTTTCAAAAACTTTCAATAAAAACCTAAACAGTAACACTGACAAATGGTTTGAATCCAGATCAGGATGGACATTATGTCTGTCCTTTTCTGGGTCCAAACTGTTTGTAAATTTTATCAATTATCAGCAGACAACAAAAGTAGCTGCTAGACAAAAGTTGCTGCTTGAGACAAAAGTAGCTGCTAGACAAAAGTTGCTGCTAGACAAAAGTTGCTGCTAGACAAAAGTAGCTGCTATGCAAAAGTTGCTGCTAGACAAAAGTTGCTGCAAGACAAAAGTAGCTGCTAGACAAAAGTAGCTGCTAGACAAAGTAGCTGCTTGAGACAAAAGTAGCTGCTAGACAAAGTAGCTGCTTGAGACAAAAGTAGCTGCTAGACAAAAATTTGCTGCAAGACAAAAGTAGCTGCTAGACAAAAGTAGCTGCTAGACAAAAGTAGCTGCTAGACAAAAGTAGCTGCTAGACAAAGTTACTGCAAGGCAAAAGTAGCTGCTAGACAAAAGTAGCTGCTAGACAAAAGTAGCTGCTAGACAAGTAGCTGCTAGACAAAAGTAGCTGCTAGACAAAAGTTGCTGCTAGACAAAGTAGCTGCTAGACAAAAGTAGCTGCTAGACAAAAATAGCTGCTAGACAAAGAAGCTGCTAGACAAAAGTTACTGCTAGACAAATGTAGCTGCTAGACAAAAGTAGCTGCTAGACAAAGTTACTGCTAGACAAAAGTAGCTGCTAGACAAAAGTTGCTGCTAGACAAAAATAGCTGCTAGACAAAAATAGCTGCTAGACAAAAATAGCTGCTAGACAAAAGTAGCTGCTAGACAAAAATAGCTGCTAGACAAAAGTAGCTGCTAGACAAAAGTAGCTGCTAGACAAAGTAGCTGCTAGACAAAAGTAGCTGCTAGACAAAAATAGCTGCTAGACAAAAGTAGCTGCTAGACAAAAGTAGCTGCTAGACAAAAGTAGCTGCTAGACAAAAGTAGCTGCTAGACAAAAGTAGCTGCTAGACAAAAGTAGCTGCTAGACAAAAGTAGCTGCTAGACAAAAGTAGCTGCTAGACAAAGTTACTGCTAGACAAAAGTAGCTGCTAGACAAAAATAGCTGCTAGACAAAAATAGCTGCTAGACAAAAGTAGCTGCTAGACAAAAGTTGCTGCTAGACAAAGTAGCTGCTAGACAAAAGTAGCTGCTAGACAAAAGTAGCTGCTAGACAAAGTTACTGCTAGACAAAAGTAGCTGCTAGACAAAAGTAGCTGCTAGACAAAAGTAGCTGCTAGACAAAGTTACTGCTAGACAAAAGTAGCTGCTAGACAAAAGTAGCTGCTAGACAAAAGTAGCTGCTAGACAAAGTTACTGCTAGACAAAGTTACTGCTAGACAAAAGTAGCTGCTAGACAAAGTAGCTGCTAGACAAAAGTAGCTGCTTGAGACAAAAGTTGCTGCTAGACATAAGTAGCTGCTAGACAAAAGTTGCTGCTAGACAAAAGTTGCTGCTTGAGACAAAAGTAGCTGGTAGACAAAAGTTGCTGCTAGACAAAAGTTGCTGCTTGAGACAAAAGTAGCTGCTAGACAAAAGTAGCTGCTAGACAAAGTAGCTGCTAGACAAAAGTAGCTGCTAGACAAAAATAGCTGCTAGACAAAAGTTGCTGCTTGAGACAAAAGTAGCTGCTAGACAAAGTTGCTGCTAGACAAAAGTTGCTGCTAGACAAAAGTTGCTGCATGATAGCAAATGGCAACTATTTATAAAAAGCAAGATATCTATGAACACACTATTTTCCTGTGGCTCAGATTATATAAAAAATATCATAACTAATCTTAAAAATGAATTTTGGAAGGACGTGTTAAAAGCCCTATTAAAACTACAAGCGGTGTTGGAGGTAGATAATGGAAAAGGAAAAGCTGACCATATACCTATCTTTTATAATAAATTCCTTCATATTGCAAATGAAGGATTCTTTTACAAATCTTGGTTTAATAATGGTGTGAAATATATCACTGATTTAATGGATAGTAATTGTAACTTTATCAAATATGAGGAATTTGTGGAAGGGATAGGTGTACAATCAAATTTTATACAGTTTACAGGTGTTATCGCATGCATAACAAAATTCATGAAAGAAAATAGGGTAAAAATTGAAAAGAAACCAGGACCAATATTCCCTTCACTAATTGAGGTAATACAAAAACAGAAAAAAGGATCACAAAATATCTACTTAATTTTGAATAAAAACGATGATATCCCTACAGGTAAAATTAAATGGAATCAAATATATGAAACACCAGATCAATCATGGGTATATATCTATAAATCACCATATCAGCTAACAAAGTGCACCAAACTTAGATGGTTCCAAACATCAATTAATCATAGGATACTGCCGACCAACCACTTATTAAATAAGATGAATATTTCAGATGATCCCAAATGTACTTTTTGCGGAGAGGAAAATGAAACCATTTCACATCTGCTCTGGAACTGTTCACATACAAAAGCATTCATTACAGAGTTAACAAATCAGTTCCGATATAAATCAATTATATTAGACCTAAATGAAAAAAGTTTTATCTTAAGTCTTTATCCAAACATTATGCCGGAAATAATACAGCTCTTAATGTTAATAGTCAAATACTATATATACATGTGCAGAAATAATAAATGTGCAATGAATTTTAAAGTTTATAAATTATATGTTAAGACATTCTACCAGACTCAAAGAGAGATTGCTTCAAGTAATAATGATATTGACAACTTTCAAAAAAAATGGTACCGATACCAATGGTTAATAGTGTAATCCTGTTGAGCAAAAATTTTATACATAATTATCGGTATCAAAAAATAAAAAAACTGAGAATAACAGTCCACCCCACATAATGATTATTTATAGCGCAAGCCAATCAAAAACTAACTATGAAGGCAACGAAAGCAACCCTGCAAGACTGATCACAATAAATATATATAATTTTTTTTTTTTTTTTTTCGCAACTGTAAGTATACCATAATTACCATTGTATAATTATCATCAGTATATATATATATATATATCATGTCATTGTGTCATTGTATGAAAGGAAGAATGAATGAGCTAGTTGCATGATCAAAAATCTTGGTATGCTACCCTGGGCTACCTAGGTCTAATTGTTACAGGACAGTACTGAATAAATTAACAGACGAAAAAAAAAATAAAAGAGCTAGCAACTTTGATTTGAAAAAAAAAAAAAAAAAAAAAAAAAGTTGCTGCCAGCAAGGAAAGTTACAGTAAAACCTGTCTTAAACAACCACTCAAAAAAAAACAAAAATTGTTTTTCAAGATACATTATCGCTTAATGCAGTCAAAAGTATTGTAGAATGCTCAACCTGCATTAAGCTACCATTTGTATTTTAGAACTTTATTTTGTCTATTTTTGAGTGGCCGCTTAAGACAGGTTTAACTGTAAATGTGATTTTGGTATTTATTGTATCATCAAGCAATGAAAGCTCAGATAACCAAGTCTGTGTCTCCATCCAGTCTGGCCAGAGTTCCCTGATGGCACACCTAGGGGGCAGGCCTTGATTTATGGTGGGCCCGGATCATTGTCCCATGATTTCAAAATATGGCCAATCACTTTCCAAGGCAATGGGGCCCAGTGGACCCATCCTTTTTAGTCACGAAAAAATCTAACTTTGATAAAAACATTCATCTTACAGCGAGTCTACGAACTCCACAAAACAGAAAGTACATGTAGGTTGACAATACAATAAAACCTGTCTTAAGCGGCCACTCAAAAAAAGACAAAAGAAAGATCTTAATAACAAATTGTAGCTCAATGAAGGTCAAAAGGATTGCAGAATGCTCCCTTTGAAGCATTCTGCAATACTTTTGACTTGCATTAAGTGATAATCAAACTAGAAAACCAATTTTTGTCTTCTTTTTTGAGTGGCCGCTTAAGACAGGTTTTACTGTATAATCAGCAGTCAATATATATATATATATATATATATGCATACAAGTGTCTGTGTCAGTGTAAAGTATACTACCCAAATGTCAACTGTGTTTAGTTTGATACGCTTGAGCTCATCATTTCAGAAAATGACCCACCATATTTTGCTCCATGGGTCACTACCGCCCACCAATCTTGAAAAAAATCTGAAGCCCTGAGGGGGACAAAATTTAGGCATCTAGCCACAGCAGATTTTTATCCCCCCCATCCGACAAGGCTCAGCGGATATAGCGATCAGCCTGGCATCCGTCAGTCTGTCGGTCAGTCTGTAGACAAAAGCTTGTGCGCTCAATAACTTTAATCACCCTTTGAGAAGTTTTGAAAATATATGGTGGGCTTATGTATCAGGTCAAAAGGGTGTATCACATGCAAGAATAGTTGCTCTCCCTAGATGCCCCCAAATTAATTAGTGTGTTCAATTACTCTAATACTTTTCGAGATATTTGGATGATATTTGATAGGCATGCATGTCAGAACAAGACAGTGTGTTTCATGCAGTCATGGTTGCTCTCCCTTGCTCCCTTTTAGAATTATCTCCCTTGTATGAAATTTTAAGTGAAAACCTTGTGCACTCCATAGCTCTCATACCTTTTGAGATATTTCAATAATATTTGGAATGGGATATATTATTATAGGTCAGACAGATTGTCACTTGCAATAATGGTTCCCTCCTTCCTTGTTTGAGTTATCTGCCTTGATGGAATTTAAAAAAAAAAACAAAAAAACTTTTTGTGGCTTTTACATGGGTAGTAACCAGTACTGGGCTGGGAGGGTTTATGATTTGTGTGTTTATTGTATGACCGGAACTCCCGAAGGCTCAACCAAAAGTGGTTTTATGGGAATCGAACCTGCGACCCCTGGTTTACAAGACATAGGTTTATCCCCTATACCACGGCGGCTTCACTTGATGGAATTTTAAAGGAGAAATCTTAACAATATGTATTCTATTACTTCCATACTTAGAGATATTATATTTTGTAGGGTTATATATCAAGATTTAAAAATGGTTGTTTTCCTCTGCTCTCCAGTTGATTTATCTCCCTTAAACAAGGCAAACCCTTATATGCACCATAACTTTCATACTCTTTGTGATTATTATATTAGGTTGGATTATATTTAGCCTTGGAAAAGCAAAACAGTGTATAAATAAACCCTGATCAGACGGTTCCCCCAGATGTAGGCTGATGATGTTTGTCAAAATTGGCTTTGGATTCCCGGCTTCTCCAGAACCACTTTCGGTTAAGCCTTGGGGTGCTCCCGTCATAAAATACACACACATTTCATAAACCCTCCCGATGTGGTACTGGTTACTACCCAGGGAAAGCCACAAAAAGCTTTTTTTTTTTAAATTAATTGGCTTTGGAAAAGCAAACACTGAATAAGCCCTGATCAGGTTGTTCCCCCAGAAGGCTGAGCTGGGTACTGTAAATTCGGAAATTTTCACGAAAATTTAATTTTTGCGAATAGCGTTTAAACACATATTTGCGACGTTAAAAATTCTCGACAAGGGCTTGATTTACTTATACCAGTAAACGGCAGAGTGGTTTTGCCAATTCGTGAAGATTTCATTTTCACGAAACTTCGCATATGTGAAGTTTTGCAAAAATAAAACCCTCGCGAAAATTTCCAAATTTACAGTGTTACGTGCCAGGCGTAACTAGAAAAGAATTCAGGAAACCAAAATTTTCTATTTGGAAAGTCAGCAAAAAGCACCTTTAAAATTTAACAAAATTTATTAAAAACAAAATTATCATTTACAATAAGCAATGGAAAATAGTTATACAATCAAAGAAAGTCTAATTTACAATACCTGGTATGTCCAAACTGTCCCTCAGAATATTTATCAACACAAGTCTTTCTGCAGTTTCTGATCCCCAGATTTTGAATTTAAATCCAAATGAACATGAAGTCTGAATCCAAAACTGAATAATCCAAAGTAATCCAGAATGAATAAGTTAAACAGTAAGTATTCCAATATAGAATTCCAGCACAAAAGGTTTAGACTTTTAAAAGGTGAAATTATTTCAAAGATGCCCTTATGAAAAATTTACTCTTATATATACCCTTTAAGAAAGTTCTAGAACGGTCAAGAAAGACTATTAAATCATATGCTATATTTATTTATTCTGGAAAATTCCACAAACTTCTACTGAATTCCAGAACCTACTCAAAGTTTCTATTTGCATGGAAAAGAAAATTCTAGTAAGTGCTGGTCTTTTCTCAAAGGTTCCAGTACCTTCTATGACAATGTATTTTTAGGTTCTAGATGATTAGTCATCATTCTAGAAAATTCTTATAACCAAATAAATAACTTGTTTACAATAACTTATTTACCATCAATTTCTCCAATATCTGGGTCAATCAGAAACTAAGTAAACAGATAAACACCATACATGTTACACTTCCCCTCCTCAAAGAAAAGAAAGTTTTATGAAGTAAAGCTTTCTTTTGCAATAATGAACAATTATATAAAAAACAATAATGTGAAATCACATCAGATCAATAAGGAGCAATAGCACAAACTCAATATCAAAATTGCTGAGGCATCTAAGCCCTAGAGAGTGCATCTGGGATGATATTATCTTTTCCTTTAATATGCCTGATATCTAGATTGTGCTCTTGCAACATGAGACTCCATCTGAGTAAACGCTGGTTCTTGTTTTTCATTTTATGAATGAAAGTCAGTGGATTGTGATCAGTGAAAATGACAATAGGTGCAACTGAAGAAGCTAGGTAAACTTCGAAGTGCTGAAGAGCAAGGATGAGAGATAAACATTCTTTCTCTACAGTAGAGTAATTTCTCTGATGTTTGTTAAACTTTTTAGAATAGTAACAAACAGGATGATCAACACCATTGTCATCTTCTTGTAACAATACACTGCCTGCACCAACATCACTGGCATCTACAGCCAACTTAAATTCTTTATCAAAGCTTGGTGCTAAGAGAACTGGAGCACTTTTAAGTATGGCTTTAAGCTTTTCAAAAGACTTCTGACAATTATCAGTCCAAATAAACTTGACCCTTCTGCCAAGTAAGTTTGTCAAAGGCTCTGCTATGACAGAGAAGTTATTACAGAATTTCCTGTAATATCCAGCCATACCGAGAAAGTGCATCTGTTGTCTTTTGCCAGAAGGTACGGGAAAATCTGCAATAGCCTCAATTTTAGCTTCTACAGGTTTTACCTGACCTTGTCCCACCGTATGACCTAAGAATGACAAATTTGCATGGCAAAATTCACTCTTTGTTAAGTTAACTGTTAGTGTAGCTTCACTAAGTCTATCAAAGAAATTTCTAATAGTTTGTAAGTGCTCTTCCCATTCTTCGCTGAAGATGATAGCTTCGTCGATATAGGCTTTACAGCCAACCAGATTAAATATCAAGCTGTTAACCAAGCGTTGAAATGTTGCTGGAGAGTTCTTCATTCCAAACGGCATAACTTTGTACTGATACAATCCGTCTGGTGTAACGAATGCTGAGATCTCCTTGGCTCTGTTTGTGAGAGGTATTTGCCAAAATCCTTTAAGCAGATCGAATTTTGTAACATATTTGGCTTGTCCAATGTTATCGATGCAGTCATCGATTCGTGGGATAGGAAAAGTGTCTGTTTTGGTGACTGAATTTACTTTATGGTAGTCCGTACACATGCGAAATGTCCCATCAGGTTTTGGTACAAGAATACAAGGAGAACTCCATTCACTTTGACTAGGTTCTATAAAGTCATTATCCAGCAAATATTGAACTTCATCTCTAAGAATTTGTTGTTTTACAGGGTTCATTCTGTATGGATGTTGTTTCACAGGTTTTGAACCATCAATAAGTTCAACATCATGATAAATTTGATCAGTTTTGGATGGAATGTCCGGAAATAAGTGCTCATATTTGAGAATTAACTGCTTCAGTTCAAGTCTCTTGTCTGAACTAAGATGAGACAATTTCTGGTCAAGATCCTTTAAGATATCAGAGTTCTTGAGTTTGGACGACGCGGGATCAGATTTCACAAAGTTCATATCTTCGGAGTCCATTTGATTTTGTTCAGGAGGGACAGTATTAACTAAATTTACTGATGAAATAACAGAACTATCCCTATCAATGTACTTTTTAAGCATGTTGATATGACATAATTGTTTTTGCTTGCGCCTCCCAGGAGTGTTGACAATGTAATTTACATCACTTAACTTTTTGTCAACAGTATAAGGACCATAATATCTAGCTTGCAGTGGCTTACCAGGAATGGGCAAAAGAGCAAGTACCTTGTCTCCAGGTTCAAAAGTTCTATCCTGAGCATTTTCATCATAACGCAATTTCATTTTGCTCTGAGCTGATTTGAGATTGGACCGAGCAGCTTCACAGGCTTTTGATAATCTGTTTTTGAAATCAGACACATACTGAAGTAAGTTCAAAGAACTATCATCATCTGAAAAAAAAATTTCTTTCAGAAGTTTCAAGGGTCCGCGCACAGTATGCCCAAATACCAATTCAAATGGGCTGAACCCAAGAGACTCTTGTACAGATTCTCTTACAGCAAATAAAAGTAAATGTATGCCTTCATCCCAATCCTTTTCTGTGTCAAAGCAGTAAGATCTGATCATTTTTTCCAAAGTTTGATGAAATCTTTCTAAGGCACCCTGGCTTTCAGGATGATGAGCTGATGACTTGTATTGTTTGATGCCAAGTTCATGCATGACTTGTTGAAAAATTCCAGACATAAAATTTGAACCTTGATCAGATTGTACAGACCTTGGAAGTCCCACAAAGGTGAAAAACTTCACAAGTGCCTTAACAATTGTCTTAGTCTTGATATTTCTGAGTGGAATGGCTTCAGGGAAGCGTGTTGAAGCACACATAATAGTCAAAAGATATTGACAACCTGATTTTGTTTTGGGTAGGGGACCTACACAGTCAATAATGATTCTGCTAAAAGGTTCATCAAAGGCAGGAATGGGCTGTAAGAAGCTTTTGGAATGGTCTGATTGGGTTTTCCTACCATTTGACATGTGTGACAGGATTTGCAGTGCTGAGAAACATCAGATTTTAATCTTGGCCAAAAGAAATGATTAAGAATCTTGTGATAGGTCTTATTTACACCTAAATGGCCTGACATAGGAGTTTCATGAGCTAAATTTAAAATTTCAGAACGATAAGCCCTAGGGACCACAATCTGATGGTTAACAGTCCACTCATCATCTGCTGAGACATCAGGAGGACGCCATTTTCTCATCAAAATGTCATTTTTTACATAATAGCAAACAGGGACTTGTGACATTTCATTGTCATCTAAAGCTCTATCAAATAAAGGTGATATCTCAGGATCACTATGTTGTTCCTTACAAAGCTGTGACCTTGACTGCTGGTCATTTGAAATTGAAGGTGAAAGGTCAATGTTTGACCTTGAAATGTCAAAGTCAGTCTGAATGTCAGACTGGCTGGGAGAAAGAGAATTTGAAATCTCATCATTAAAGGACTGACCTATCAAAGTATCAGCTAAATTAATATCCTGCATCCCATAATTCTGATTGGCTTTCTTTGCCATTGCCCTAGTTACAGCACAAGAAGGGTAAAGGTCAGAAATTTCCTGCTCAATAGGATCAGGCAGTTGATCAACACAAGGTGTGCTGGTCAAAAGTGGGTCTACAACCTTATCTCCAGCCAAATCGTTGCCTAACAGCAAGTGAACACCTTTAAAAGGTAAAGAAGGTCTAATACCTACAGCCACGAGACCAGTAACTAAGTCTGAGGACAAATAAATGTTATGGAGCGGTACATTAATAAATCCACACTCTACACCCTGGATAAGGACACTTGTCCCAGAAGAAGTCTTCTCAGAAAAAGGCAGGGTATCTGCCAAGATAAGGGATTGAGAAGCACCAGTATCTCGTAAGATTTTAATAGGGGTAGACTGAGCAAAGTCACTATTTAGTGACACAGAGCCATCTGATAAGAATGGTTCATAAATCTCCATAACGGCATCAGTCTCAGATGTTTTGGCCAAAATAGGATTCTCATCCTGAACAGAAGACTGAGGTTTTAGCCTTAAAGAGGTGAGACCTGTGGGTTTAGGACTCTCCTGTCTTTCTTTTTCTCTCTTTCTTTTCAAAGCTATACATTCAGAAATAATATGACCTGATTGTTTACAATAATTGCAAATAGGCTGGGATAAAGGACTTTGACCTTTGTTTTCACCAGAAAATCTAGGTTTGGGAGTAAATGAATGACTGGAATTATCGGATGGATTACTGGGGTTGGATTTTGGACCTGACTGAGGGGAATATGGTTTTGACTGAGGGATAAATGGTCTTGATTGAGGTGTAAATTTTAATTGAGGGTTGAATGGTTTCCTAGGAAATGGCTTGTTAACAAAAGAAGTTTTATGAGTCAAAGAATAATCATCAGCCAGCCTAGCTGCTACATCGAAATTTTCAACTTCTTTTTCATTTAAGAAAGCCCTGACGTCAGAATTTATACACCATTTGAATTCTTCAACAAGCATGAGCTCTCTTAGTTTTTCATGATCAGAACCTACTTTCTTTGAAGAGCACCACCTATCAAATAATTGTTCTTTTGTTCTAGCAAATTCCACATGAGTCTGGTTAGGTTCCTTCCTACAATCTCTAAATTTCTGCCTGTAAGCTTCAGGGACCAACTCATAAGCCTTAAGAATAAGTTCTTTTACTTTGTCATAATCTGAGCTTTGTTCTAGTGAAAGCTGAGTGTAAATTTCTCGAGCTTTGCCTATTACAACGCTCTGCAAAAGTAAGGTCCAGTGCTCTCTTGGCCATTTCAGGTTTTCTGCCACCTTCTCAAAATGTAAAAAGTATTTGTCAACTTCTTTTTCTTGAAATGGAGGAACGAGTCGGATGTGTTTTGTCACATCAAAAGATTTGCCAGAGTCTAAAGGCAAAGGTTTTGATTTAGATTTTCCTTCAAACTCAAGTTCTTTCATTTTTAACTCAAATTGTAATTTCTCTTTTTCAATTTCAATGCGTTCTTCAGCTTCAAGCTTTAATTTCTCATGTTCTAATCTTTCTCTTTCCATTTCTCTTTGTTTTTCCTTCTCCCATTCTTCCATTTCAATTTTTTGTCTCAACAACCTATCTTCTCGTTCCATTGTTTCCATTCTTATTCTATCCTCCCGCTCTTCTTTCTCACGTTCACGATCTAACCTTAATTTTTCCATCTCAACTTGCCTTTTAATTTCCAATTCTCTCAACTGCAAATCAGTCTGGGTAACCAGAATCTGAGATGTGGCTGAGGAATCAAATATTTCTTCTTCCACAAAGAACTGAATGAGAATATTCTTAATTTCATGTTTTAACATAGTCTTTTTGACATTGGGTAGGCCATAATGGTCAGCAATGTCCAAAAGATCAGACTTTTTTGCCAAGTCTAACAGCTCCTGAGAAGGTGACGCAGTAAAATCACTAAGTTTGAATGACATATTTGCTTTCTGCTGGCTTCAGCTAGGTAAACAGCAAACAGTAAAGATCATTTTAAATTTCAAAGTAATTTGATGCAGAAGAAATTTCAATCCCGGACGAGCCCCCAATTTCTGTTACGTGCCAGGCGTAACTAGAAAAGAATTCAGGAAACCAAAATTTTCTATTTGGAAAGTCAGCAAAAAGCACCTTTAAAATTCAACAAAATTTATTAAAAACAAAATTATCATTTACAATAAGCAATGGAAAATAGTTATACAATCAAAGAAAGTCTAATTTACAATACCTGGTATGTCCAAACTGTCCCTCAGAATATTTATCAACACAAGTCTTTCTGCAGTTTCTGATCCCCAGATTTTGAATTTAAATCCAAATGAACATGAAGTCTGAATCCAAAACTGAATAATCCAAAGTAATCCAGAATGAATAAGTTAAACAGTAAGTATTCCAATATAGAATTCCAGCACAAAAGGTTTAGACTTTTAAAAGGTGAAATTATTTCAAAGATGCCCTTATGAAAAATTTACTCTTATATATACCCTTTAAGAAAGTTCTAGAACGGTCAAGAAAGACTATTATATCATATGCTATATTTATTTATTCTGGAAAATTCCACAAACTTCTACTGAATTCCAGAACCTACTCAACGTTTCTATTTGCATGGAAAAGAAAATTCTAGTAAGTGCTGGTCTTTTCTCAAAGGTTCCAGTACCTTCTATGACAATGTATTTTTAGGTTCTAGATGATTAGTCATCATTCTAGAAAATTCTTATAACCAAATAAATAACTTGTTTACAATAACTTATTTACCATCAATTTCTCCAATATCTGGGTCAATCAGAAACTAAGTAAACAGATAAACACCATACATGTTACAACAGTATACTCTGTTCTTTGAAAACATTGTAAACCCAGACCAAACTGCTCCTTCAGGGGATTCTGATTGTTGGTATTGTCAGTTGAGTAATTTTTTTTCATATGGTTTGCCCATGCGCAGATCCAGAGGAGGGGGCAGGAGGTCCGGATCCCCCCTGGAAAATCACAAAAATTAAGGGTTTCCTAGCATTATTGATCCAGATCCCCTAAAATCACAAAGCTACTAAGCCAGCACTCAATGTTGGGCCATCATCAGCACGCCAGCAAAATGCCATTTTATGGCGTTTTGCTGACGGGCCAATGAAGGTCCGCTTATAGTGGTATTTGGATCCTCCCTTCGCTCATCAACTAAAGTAAAAAGCTGGACCCCATCTGACAAAACTTTCTCGATCCGTGCATGGTTGCCACATGTCATGTGATGCTCTGGGCACAGCCTCGTGGTAGAATGTCCACTACTGAACCTGAAAGGTGTGAAATTTATCTCTAGTAGGGTCATAACCTGAAAGGTGTAAAATTGATCTCTAGTAGGGTCATAACCTGAAAGGTGTGAAATTGAGCTCAAGTAGGGTCATAACAAAACAAAATTGACTGAAAACCAGTAATTAAGCTTTAATATAAGAATATCACAGAACAAAATATCACACAACCATGAATAAATAATGTGTTTTGAAAAGATCTTAAAATAAGTAAACAAAACCTAAAACTGGGAAATCTGCCATCAACTGTATTAATAAGGGTTTACATGGCATGTCTCAGTAGATGATGTGGCTGTGAAAAAGTTCTTTCATCATAAAAATGGAACAAATTCAAAGGCATATGCTTTCGCTGGATATGCAGTACCCTTGTAGTGGATGCTATTTTTGTGCCATTTAGAATTTCAACTTTTCTTTATCATTGGTAGGATGACTTTTGCCTGTTTCCTAATGTTTTATCACCTGTCCCTTGTATTGTACAGCGCTATACCACAGGTTTAGATAAACAAGAAATTTCAGTGTAAAATTGTATGTGTTTTCTTACCCATCAATTTTAATATATGTTTTGGGTTCCCAAAAGAACCATCTCATTGAGACGGTTCTTTTGAGTACCCACAACATATATTTTGGCTGAGAAATAAGAAAACTAAATTTTTGTTACGCACTCTTAACTAAAGTCCTGGCTATACCACAATTTTTTGAGGACATTGGACTGGCAAATCTCAATATTTACCAATTTTCTTTATTTTGATAGAATGTCACAGACTTATTTGTAAAAACTAATTGTTTGCTTTCTTTTAAATGTTAGAAAAGAACTGACCTCTTCAAGTACAATGTACATGAATATGAGGAAAATGAAGGATCTGATCAGTCTGTCTATACGTATGGATCAGACTATTATTTACAGGCCTCCACATAAAAGTGTGCATTTGAAAATTATTTCTCAATCAAAACACATGTTGTGGGTACTCAAAAGAAAGTCAGCAATGAGACAGTTCTTTTAAGCACCCAAATACATGTTTAAACCAATAGGTAAGAAAATAATTACAATTTTACACTAAAAAATTGCTTCTCTAACATTGAAATTGTAAAGACACAACAGGGTTGTAACCAGTAGAGCTACCACTGTACAGGTGTATTTTCCTCAAAGAAACCTGACTATATTTCTAACAAGCTGGAAATGCCTAGAGTGTTCTAAACAATGGACTGATAACTTGAAAAGTAAACCATTAAAGTCCGTCCATTCTAAAATTTGCAGCACCACTAACTTAAAGGTAAAAAAAAAAATGCGTATTAAACAAACCTCAAAAAGCTTAGTGGTTTGTGTGAAAGGCATAAACTGTCAAACCTTCTGTCACAGGATTATTCCTCAATTGTTTTGATTGTTTGATTTGATTCTTTACGTCCCATCAACAATCTTTTCAGTTAAACAGGGACGGGTCTTCCTGGGTTGAACCAGTACTAAGCTAGGATAAATGTGTCTTGCTCAAGGACCAAAAACGCAATGACGCAAGTGAGGCTTGAACTCGCGGTCCTTCGGTCTCGAGTCAAGCACTCTACCACTGAGCCACTGCACTCTCTTAGAATTAATCCTGAATTCAGGGTTTTGAAATGCTGGATTAGGCAGATTATGATAGCTTTTCTGATTTGTTTTCAATTCATGTTAAGACAATAGACCATTTAAATTTAAAATTGTTGGTATTTTCTAGGCATACTGCATATTTAAAAATTGGAATTTCTAATGTTCAGGATTTTGAAAATTATGAACTTTCACCCATAAGTTGATACTGATGCTTTAATTCTTTCTTCGCTAGCAGACACTTAGGTATCATCCCTTATATGGGCCTCGACACGACAAAACCTGTCTTCGGGGCTTCTGACAAAAGCGAGACTCAAACCAGTCTCCTCAGCTACAGAGACTAGATAGAAAATTGAAATTTTGCTTGTAGCAAGTTTAAACATGATACTTTCCAAAAAGCAAATAACAAAGGTGCTGATCAGACTGCACGGATGCGCAGGCTGGTCTGTGGCTTTGTTGTTTTCGAACCCCCAAAGACAGGTTTTCTCGCGTTGAGGCCCATATATGCTGATAATCTTTGCAAACAGTTTGGATCCAGATCAGGACCGACAGAGACTCGGTCCTGATCTGGATCCAAATTGTTTAAACTCTTACTAGAGTTACTGAAATAATTTTTTGAAAAAGTTAATTTTGAAAAAAAAAGTCAGTAGACAACAAAAGCATGTAACTAAGTGCTTTTTAAAATAGTCAATCTAAATGTTGAGAATAGCTTCATGTTTTCCATCATAGGAGCCTTGACCTCTGATGTACAAACGTCTGGGAGTCTCCCCAAGTACCCCATGCACTGTAAATACTGTCTCATAATCCTCAGCATGCCTGAAAAATAAATAAAACATTATAGTATCAACCCTTTGTATACTAATTGATTCTTCCTTCTGGTTTGATACAATACACTTGGGATAGTCAGGTCCTACTTTTAAAAATATATTGTATTCTTTTGACCTTTACAAACCGTGTTTTTCATCTGTTTGCAAAAGTACTCGTTTAAGGGTTTCCCAAATACAAAGGGTTGATAACTGCTTACTAATTGTACTAATTCACAATAACCACATTGAT
Source organism: Loripinus fragilis (assembly GCA_964019695.1). Taxonomy (NCBI): domain Eukaryota; kingdom Metazoa; phylum Mollusca; class Bivalvia; order Lucinida; family Lucinidae; genus Loripinus; species Loripinus fragilis. Next base: position 88,545,367 of record OZ026527.1, on the reverse strand, counting down.
TATCACAAGCTGAGAACTGGCCCCTTCTCTCTGAATGCAAGTTTACAGTAAAACCTGCCTTAAGCGGTCACTCATAAAGAAAACTAAGAATGGTTTTCAATACCGATTATGGCTTAATGCAGGTCAAAAGTATTGCAGAATGCTCCAAGAAAGCATGCTGCAATACTGTCTACCTTATTTAAGCTACCATTTGTCTTTAAGGCATTTGTTTTGTCTATTAAAGAGTGGCCGCTTAAGACAGGTTTTACTGTATCAGCATGATGGCCTTGTCTTATTAAACTCTATGCTGAAAGAATTTTGTTTGTTTTGTTGCTTTACATCCCAAGTCATCAGCTATGGTCATGGTGGGACGGTCTGATCACCTAACCACACTTTTTCCTGGGCAAGCTTGAACAAGTAGTTAACCAGTACTTTGTGCACATACTTTCGCTTGTAACTGACAACAACCCTTCTTGAATGATTCAGCGGAAGGGAGGAGAATGACCGCAGAAATTATTTCATGATCAATCTCCAAGAAGTATGGGACCGGGCCGGGATCAAAATTCCCGACCCCTTAAAGAATTTGATTTTCAATACAGATGCACTGCTAAATGAATAACACCTCAGGAACTTCCAAAACTTTGCACCAGGCAACAGTTTAAATGTTGTCCTTACTTTACAAATCATATAAGAATAACATTTCATGTATACTTAAACGCAAAAGAAACGCAACTCTTTCTAAAATGTTTTTTTCCTTCTTTTTCATAAAAAAAATCAGCCAGCGATAACTAAATCGCTAAGTACCGTTATTTGCCTCGCATACAGCACCAAAATCAGACCGCTGTGACTTATGGTTGGCGAGCTGCAACGAGAAATGTAAGGCGCCCCCCATTTTTAAAGTCACAAAGTTAAAAAAATTGTGCCTATTTTGCGAAAAAAACGTTTTAAACCAATATCGAGTTTTGAAAGCAAAATGGTAGACAAAATCAAATCAGGTACTTTAATGTTTCTGTCAACGTTCATTTTGTCAAAATGACGTCTTTAATTTTTGGCGTAATCGGCCATTTTTATCCAAACGAATGTCAACAAGCGAAAACATTTAATGTCACCATATAGCCCTCAATACATTGCATAGAAGACATAAGTATCGCGACATGATCGAACACAATGCGTCTTTAATGACTGTTTTAAAAAAAGTAGGTTGACGTCAATAAAGAAACGCAGCAACGCAGCGACTGGTAGCGTTGATAATCAATAATTTGTAGACCGTTTTAGTGTTTTCCTTTAGTTAAGACATCTGGCTATCAGATCAAGCTGTTTGTTTTCAAATCGATTGAGGCATCACGTTTTTAGACTCCTTTTCTTGAAATTTACTGACGTCATTATAACGTCAGAACGGAAATCGTGATCAAAACCATTTTACGGCAAATCATTATTCAATGCACAGGAACACAGGATATAATTAAGAAATTAGCCTCATATGTTCCGTGTGGAAGAAAAAGTGGATTGAAAACGGTTGCGTTTCTTTTGCGTTTAAGTATATATCACATGAATTGTAAAGTCTAATTTTCCCTGAACATCAAGAAAGAATCACAACATCTGTTTTCTGCAACAGTCTGATGGGCATTTTTACATTAACATGCATTTGTTTTATAATGCACCAAACTAGGTAGTATGTTCATCTAAAATGCTTTAACTCGACTAAAATCCTGTTAAAATATAGCAAGAAGTGAGCAAAGCTCACATACCCCCGGCGGTAGCCATCAGAGGTTGTAACACTTTCAGAGAGAAGACAAAATTGTTAAAGATTTCATAATCCTAAATCAAGTTGTTTCTGAGAAAACTTTGATGAAAAATGTCCATATGTGTTAGATAGGAGTGACAGAATTTAAAATTTGAAAAAAGAAGGCAAAATGAGGATTACTGTGTTTCCAGGTTTGAAGTGACCACCGTTTTTCTTTTATTTCACGACTTTAATCTTTACCAATACGAACGACGTTTAGCATGTGGATGCAAACACACAGCGTAACTAAATCTTATTTTTGAGAGCAGCCCTTATTTTGAACTAAGGCCCAAATGCCCTGCAAATCAGAATGACTTAGCCTTTTTCCTTGAGATATATACCCATTTGTGCCTCTATATTAGTTATCATAAGCTTGATGCACGAGTTTTACACTACTGATCGGTAGTTTATTTATACATGTATATTGATAAGGTACACTTGGGTAGTAATTCAAAGTGGAGGAACAAAAACATGCAGAAATTCCATCTTATTCCAGCCTATATACAAGATCATACTTCAGTGAGAAAATAATCTAATTACACTGTCTATATCTTAATTCATTTCTGTAATTTCTTTTTCAATTGAAATAACCATTAAGGAATAAACGACAAAAAACGGGGTCACGTTAAGCCTGGAAGCACAGTAGTATCTTAATTTTCATTTGCCTACCTGAAGGTGTACACAAAATTTCATAATTCTAAATCAAGTAGTTGCTGAGAAAACTGACAAAAAAAGGTCCAAATGAGTTATATTGGAGTGACAGAAGAAAAAAAATGAAAAAGAAGGCAAAATCAGCTTTAGCATCTTTATTTTCGTTTACACAATACACTTTGCCTACCTGAAGGTGTACACAAAATTTGAAACACTGGCTCTAAGAGGAGCTGAGAAATCTGTGACAGAAAATTCCATTGGAGAGAAAGAAAAATGAACAAGTAAAGGGACTGATAAGCAATATGTGGCTGTTTTTGTTACACAATACAACTCATCACTATCGAGCTTTTAACCAAATTTCAGAATCCTAACTCTAGTAGTTGCTGAGAAATCTTTGACAGGAAAAAAGTTTACAGACAGACAGACAAACATAATTACAGAAAGGCAAAAACTATATACACCCTATATACTTCCTACCGGGGGTATACCTATATACTTCGTACAGGGGGTATAAACAATTGGAGAATATCAAAGCCATGATATGGATGTAAACGGTTATACACGCAGAGGCTCAGTGGTAGATTGCTTGACTTAAGATTGAGGGGTTGCAGGTTCGAGCCTCAACAGTGGCACTGTCTTTTGTCTTTGAGCAAGACACATTAATCCCTGCTTAGTACTTGTTCAACCCTGATAGACCCGTCGCGCCACAACTGAAAAATTGTTGACTGGGACGTAAAAAATCAAATCAAACAAAAGGCTATAAGGACCAACATACGAAAAGGTACATTTCGGAATATGCTGCTGACAACATCGTTGAATGATCACTTCACCTTTTAAGGGTTGATGCCTCATTAAGCACCAAACGAACTTCACCTTTAATGCTTCACTAAATGACATTGACCAAATGGAAATAAAAGATATTCAAGGGTTTTAGGGTTTTCTAGCGTTGAAAACACTCAACATTTCTTCCTAAGATGCCCTCAATACAATGAACACAGAACATTGCACTTTAACGAGGTTTCCAAGCACCAGCCAGTTTCTCTCAATTTGCTACTATATGGAAGTAGTTCACTTCCATATGAAACCAATGTTGCCATCTTTCAAATAGTACATAAGTACATATCAGACACTAAGCGTTTTACTTAATATCCATTTCAATTACTCTTAGCCTCAGGACATAATAAGAGTGAAGATGTAGTAGTGACGGTATCCACTATTGCAATTTGCCTATCGCATATAGGCCTGGCCTGGTATCGATGTTCCCCTCCTCCCTCTCCAACCAACACTTGCACATCCTAGTTTTCATTTATTATCAAAGCTTATGTACTGTCAATGCTAACAAATATGCTTAAATCTGAGTCCTGCTTACTACATTGGATAGTCCAAGTGTCTTGTTTAAGACTTGGGAGTATTTAATCATAAATTCCATCCGTGGACTTACACCACTGCATGCTGATAGGGACATACTCAATAAGCACCTATATTTGTTAGCATTGACTGACTTCTATGTTATAATGTACAGTAATCCATATGATCTGCCTTCCACTTACAGCTTATTTCGCATTGGAGAAGAACTATATAAGCTACATGCTTTCGTTCTTATCCTCATCTTATTGTTTCAATTTGTATTTACCATGTACAAATCAATTTGAATAAAATATGTTTAAACCAAGGGTTTTAAAGATTTCCTATGGTTAATTCTTTGAAAACAGCAAACATGTACCTTGGCAAACAGTGGAGACCCAAATGGAATGCCTCAGAATTTGGCATTCCCTCTGGGTGTATACTTAGGTACAGAAAAACGTAATTTGGTATTCCAACATTTGCCCCTTAAATATATGAAATTTTGAGCCAGTGCATGAGATTTCCAAAAATGTGGTATTTTGACATGTGTAGACTTGGATAACCCTCTGCAGCCTCCTTTTAAGCTTAGAAACTCTAAATGGTGTTCAGTCAGTAGCTTAACAATCATAGATTACTCAAGCGACTAGCAAAGGCTCTGATCAGACTGCGCATATGCTTTGCTGTTCGCACATACCACATTGTTGGAAATCTCATGTCACGGCTCATTTGGAATTCCAACCTGTGCCCCCTTAAATATCTATAATGGATGATCCCATATGAATAAATATGAATGGGAAAATCTAGCAGTACTAAAACAGCAGAGAAGTTGATTATTGAGCCCTACTATTATTTGTATATTCTGCTTCATCACAATACATTGAAACCTGTCTTAAGTGGCCACTCAAAAACAGACAAATCAAAGGTCTTTAAAGTCGTGGTACCTTAATGCAGGTCAAAAGTACTGCACGATGCTCCACTGGAGTGGAGCATTCTGCAATACATTTGACCTGCATTAAGCAATTATCTGTCTCGAAAACCTATTTTTTGGTTTTCTTTTGAGTGGCCGCTTAAGACAGGTTTTACTGTATGCTCAGTCACATTTCTTTCACTGATGTAGGTTATTAGGCTTCAAAAATTAGAGCTGCAGCTACTTTATTAAAAGCTACTACTTGTTCATGATACATAATATTTGTGCTTACTTTGCTGTGAAGTAAACACGTAGCAGGATCTTGCTATCACTGATGTGGGTAATGTGGGCTTCTAGAAGTCCTCGAGTTGGTTCTACTCTTAATGTGTCCGTGGCATAGGTGTCAGATTTAGATTCTGAAAAAATTTATAATTAGAGTATAGATATCAGTTATGAATTCAATTTAATCATTCCTTTACTGCTTTTAGATTTAGGGTCTAGGGATATAATGGCTTAAGCCTATAAAATAACAAATAGCTGGTGACTATCTGATAATCCTTTAATAAGGTTCTGAACTAGCCAAGTTGCAAACCTAGCTTCTATATAGGAAGTGTGCCTAAATGATTTTGTTGATGAAAAGTTATTTACCCCATTTCCAGTTTTGGATTTAGAAAAAAATGGTACAAATGTTATTGGCATATTACTTGTTTTATATTTATTTTCAGTAATTTGTTTTAAAACTGAAATTGAAAACACATTTTAATTGCTGGTCTTCAGCCTTATGCCCCTTGAGTAATTTAGCTACTTGTAGCAGCATCCCTTTGAAAGTACAATTCTTCTTATGTTTATTGGGTGTATCAGGATTTTTATAAATTATTGGAATTACTTTTTTTACGGAACAGAGGAATATTACAGCCATGATGCTATAGCATAAAATACAACAAAAATGAGTTTCTTGCTTCATTATATTACCTGTACTTCTGTGTCCCTAGTGTTGACATGCATTTTACTGATAAGACCACCTTGACTATGATCATGAAGCATGGCTCTCAATCCCTGTATTTAATCCTTTATCTCATTGAGAAGCCTTCAAACACTTTTGAAAACAGAGCAGACCCAGATCAGGCAGCTCTTGTAATACTGCCTGATCAGGGTCACTCTGTTTGCTTATAGAAATATGATTAGATATTATCCTACACTTGTGGACCTGACAATTAATTTCTTTGTTCTATGTACAAACATGAAAATTTATTCATATAATTATTCATAGTGGGTGGAGCCTAGCATGAATAATCATGAAGAAAAGGGTTAAATCTTGAGTTTATTACTGATTCTTTAAGAATACAATTACTGACCTTGTGAAATTGACCAGTGTGTGTGAGAAGAGGTCAGATTAGACAACATCAATTATTCATAGTTGGTGGAGCCTAGCATGAATATTCATGAAGGAAAGGGTTAAAAGAAATCTTGAGTTAATTACTGATACTCTGAGGATAGAATTACTGACCTTGTGAAATTGACCATTGTGTGTGAGATGAGGTCAGGTTAGATAACATCAACTGTAACTCTCTTGTTTGACCCACCAGACAAACACCAAAATCTAATGACTCCTTTGACAAAGTAAACTGTGGTACAGTCAATGTAGCATGTAAGGGGACAAGCTGAAATTGAATAAAAATCAGTCAACATCTTCGTACAGAAGTGATCCCAACTTTGTACCTTTACCCCACCAGACAAACACCAAAATCTAATGACTCCTTTGACAAAGTAAACTGTGGTATAGTTAATGTAGTAAGGGGACAAGCTGAAATTGAATAAAAATCAGTCAACATCTTCGTACAGAAGTGATCCAAACTTTGAACCTTTACCTCACCAGACAAACACCAAAATCTAATGACTCCTTTGACAATGTAAACTGTGGTACAGTCAATGTTACATGTAAGGGGACAAGCTGAAATAGAATAAAAATCAGTCAACATCTTCGTATGGAAGTGATCCAAATTTTTTACCTTAACCAAAGAAAACAAGAGGAATTATGGGATCAGTATTGATAAAACAGTACAGCAGCTTATCATATGGGCCTCGACATGAGAAAACCTGTCTTCAGGGTTTCCTAAAAAAGTAAGACTCAAATCAGGCTACTCAACTACAGAGACTAGGTAGCAAAATGAAATTTGGTTTGTAGCAAGTCTAGATGAGATACTTTTCAAATAGTGAATTACAGACTGTGTGGATGCGCAGGCTGGTCTATGCCTTTGTTATTTGCATACCCCCGAAGACAGGTTTTCTTGTGTCCAGGCTCATATTATGTGGCTTCTGTGAGTGATATATCACCGTGCAATAAAAATTTATAAACCACTAGTAATTTAAATATATTGTTCAAGTTACAAAGTGATGCCCAAAACTATGCCATATATGTTTGGCAAATCTTGATGTTTTCAAGCTAAAACTGTATTTCAAAATAATCTTAGTTTCATATGATAAATATAATCTAATATTTTGTGCTCCTGTATTATTAAATTTATTAGCTCAATGCAAAATCAATAAAATGCTTAGCAGAACCTCACATATTATCTCTTTTCCTCAACTTGGTTAATAAATTCACAAGCACTCATGTATGATCCTCTATTTATTTGTCTATCTTATCCTACAGTTGTTATTTTTCTAGGATACTTTTCTTTAGGTACTCATTGGAATCATTTCTAAAGGCCTCCAATGAGTACCTATACAGATGTATTTTTGTAGAAATCAGAAAAGCCAGAGGTGTGGAAAAACCATGCCTGACTTGTCTGACCTGGTCACCATTTCAATCAGGACAATTAGACATTTCTATTTACTTGTCCTGGGACAAGCATAAAGAAAGTATATGTAATTCTGCATTTCAAATTCAATTTGGATTAAACTTGCATGCAGTTTGGAAACAGTGTGGATCCTGATCTGGAAGCCAGCTGATCTGGATCTTTACTGTTTTTACTTGAGTTTATATCTGGCTTCACACTTTTTTCAAAAATAGTTTACCTTTGGTATGAGCACACAAAGGGCTAAGCTAAGTTTTTTGTGCATTATCTGACCTTTGGGACAAGTAAAATTTTCTTTGGATGAGTACATTATGACTATTTATTATATACCTATAAATAATTCATCTTTTGAACTGTCTGTTTTCTGGCCATCTGATACAGAAAGTGGGATCAACGAACTGAGGTTTTCTGATTCCGTATCACTATCCTTTAAAACGAGGCTAATGTCTATTACCTGTTTTTGCGGCGATGTTATGTAAAGTAAATTTCAAACATGGAACCAGAGATGGAAAACATGATCAGGTAACAATGCAAAAGTTCCAGCATTTTTTTGGGATTTAAGACCAAAACAAGTTATAAAATCAAAATAATGTCAAAAAAAGGTATATAATAAACATATTATTTTGATAGTAACTTGATCTGGCGTACTGTATCACGTCGAGTGGATGAGGTCATACCATCGGATCACCCGAGACGCGAAGGTCGAGGGTGATCCAATGGTATGGCCTCATCCACGAGACGTGATACAGTACGCCAGATCAAGTTACTATTATAATAATGTGTATTTAATTGTCCCTGGGTAAGTAAAAAAATTGCTATTTCCACACCCCTGGAAAAGCTACTTGTATCATGATTATAAGAATTTCAACATTACATGGAAAAGTTTATGTACGGTAAAAGTTATAAAATTTCGAACAATTTTCTCTTTCTGTTCTCAACTAAAATGTTGGTTATAGAGGCTGGAATTCACAAAACACTTGTCAGCATAGCAAACAGGGGAGATCCTAGTCAGACTGCTTCTTCAGAAGCAGTCTGATCTGGGTCTGCACTGTTTGTCCAGGCATTTTTGCCAGGCAACTAGTGTTCAAAATTTTAGAACATTTACCATATCACAATTTACCTCCCTAAATAATTTTACGTACAGAGTCGGTTATCCCAAATCTCAAGCACTTTCAATAGTCTCCCTTTCAAACATCACTATTTTGCACAAAAAGAGCACTGCCAATTATATGAGCCGCTATCTGAGAAAAGCTGCCTTTGGGGTTTCCGACCATGTCATACCCAAACCAACCTCCTCAGCTACAGAGACTAGCTAGAATAGTGAAATTGAGCTTATGGCAAGTTTTGATATGATACTTTCCAAAAGGAAATGACAAAGGGGCTTTTCAGACTGCGTGGATTCAAAGGTTGGTCTGCACCTTTGTTGTTCACAAACCCCAGAAGAACAATGCCAAGGCCCACTACAGATATCAGTGAATGAAAAATAATGTCAAGATTTCATATTTGCTACATCACACAGATTATACAATCACTAATTCTCAGTTTGTAAAATTAATTCTTTAGCAAATGGAATTAGAGGCCAAAATTAACATCCCTATAGTGTGTGTGTGTGTGTGTGTGTGTGTGTGTGTGTGTGTGTGTGTGTGTGTGTGTGTATGTGCGTACATGTCTGTGTGTGTGTGTGTGTGTGTGTGTGTGTATGTGTGTACATGTCTGTGTGTGTGTGTGTTTGTGTGTGTAAAAAGGCTCTTGCGCACATGCACAGATATGTAAGCTCTTTAAAGCCTTGGCTGCATGCATAAAAGATAATCAGAGATTATCACACAGAGTTTTGGTTATCTCCCAAAGTACAAGGGTGAAAAATTTCAAAATTATTCCTGAATTCAGGATTTTGAAACTGAATTTCTGTGTTCTGTGGGAAGTCAGCCTGACTTTCTGTGAAAAGTCAGCCTCAAAATGCTAAATTAGGGAGATTATAATAGCTTTTCTGATTTTTTCAGTCTGTCTAAAGACAATTGACCATTTAAACTTGAAATTGTGATAATTTAGTATGCATACTGCAAGTTTAAAGATTGGAGTTTCCAAAGTTCAGGAATTTGGAAATTTTGAACTTTCACCCATGAAAGTATCAACCTGAGACCCAATTATCAGATGAGAGCTTTAGCTTGATAGCTGATAATGGTCAAGGGTTGATACTGAGGGCTATAACCAAAACTTTGTATTATAATCTGTCTATCACATATTCCAATTCACTATTTTAACGCGTTTCATGTACAAACCTCACGCCACTTGTTAATATTTGACCTCATCTAATGAACAACTTCTCGTGGCTGGAATGATAACCTTTCTCGGTTCAAAATACATGACTTACGTTTATAACCATGGCAGGATGATAACCAGATGGTGGAAAAGTGCTTATCGCGTATGAAGACTTTGGGTCATCACAGGAAAAAGTGTCCCAAAAATGTGATAAGTAACTATATCTCTTATGAGCTGGCCCAAAAAGCAAAGAATAGCAAAAGAATTGTAAATTTTAATGTCACTATAATAAATGAGCTTGGACTAACATTCTAAAGGTAGGGTTTACCTGTGAGGCTTTATTGTTGAACTCGACCACAAGATTATCTTTGAACTCAATCTTTCTACCAGCACCACTTTAGTCATCCTCATTGTTCAAGTAGTCACTGGCTATCTCAGACAATAGATCTGATGTTTACTAAAATAAATGAGTTAAGACTAACATTCTAAAGGCAGGGTTTACCTGTGAGGCTTTATTGTTGAACTCCACCACAAGATTATCTTTTAATTCAATCTTTCTACCAGCACCGCTCAAGTCATCCTCATTGTTCAAGTAGTCACTCGCTATCTCAGACAATAGATCTGATGTTAACTATAATAAATGAGCTAAGACTAACATTCTAAAGGCAGAGTCTACCTGTGAAGCTTTATTGTTGAACTCCACCACAAGATTATCTTTTGATTCAATCTTTCTACCAGCACCGCTCAAGCCATCCTCATTGTTCAAGTAGTCACTGGCTATCTCAGACAAAAGATCTGATGTTTACTATAATAAATGAGCTAAGGCTAACATTCTAAAGGCAGGGTTTACCTGTGAAGCTTTATTGTTGAACTCCACCACAAGATTATCTTTTAACTCAATCTTTCTACCAGCACCGCTCAAGTCATCCTCATTGTTCAAGTAGTCACTGGCTATCTCAGACAATAGATCTGATGTTTACTATAATAAATGAGCTAAGACTAACATTCTAAAGGCAGGGTTTACCTGTGAAGCTTTATTGTTGAACTCCACCACAAGATTATCTTTTAACTCAATCTTTCTACCAGCACCACTTAAGTCATCCTCGTTGTTCAAGTAGTCACTTGCTATCTCAGACAATAGATCTGATGTTTAATATAATAAATGAGCTAAGACTAACATTCTAAAGGCAGGATTTACCTGAGAAGCTTTATTGTTGAACTCCACCACAAGATTATCTTTTAACTCAATCTTTCTACCAGCACCGCTTAAGTCATCCTCATTGTTCAAGTAGTCACTGGCTATCTCAGACAATAGATCTGATGTTTACTATAATAAATGAGCTAAGACTAACATTCTAAAGGCAGGGTTTACCTGTGAGGCTTTATTGTTGAACTCCACCACAAGATTATCTTTTAATTCAATCTTTCTACCAGCACCGCTCAAGTCATCCTCATTGTTCAAGTAGTCACTCCCTATCTCAGACAATAGATCTGATGTTTACTATAATAAATGAGCTAAGACTAACATTCTAAAGGCAGAGTCTACCTGTGAAGCTTTATTGTTGAACTCCACCGCAAGATTATCTTTTGATTCAATCTTTCTACCAGCACCGCTCAAGTCATCCTCATTGTTCAAGTAGTCACTGGCTATCTCAGACAAAAGATCTGATGTTTACTATAATAAATGAGCTAAGGCTAACATTCTAAAGGCAGGGTTTACCTGTGAAGCTTTATTGTTGATCTCCACCACAAGATTATCTTTTAACTCAATCTTTCTACCAGCACCGCTTAAGTCATCCTCATTGTTCAAGTAGTCACTGGCTATCACAGACAATAGATCTGATGTTTACTATAATAAATGAGCTAAGACTAACATTCTAAAGGCAGGTTTTACCTGTGAAGCTTTATTGTTGAACTCCACCTATGATTATCTTTTAACTCAATCTTTCTACCAGCACCACTTAAGTCATCCTCATTGTTCAAGTAGTCACTGGCTATCTCAGACAATAGATCTGATGTTTACTATAATAAATGAGCTAAGACTAACATTCTAAAGGCATGATTTACCTGGGAAGCTTTATTGTTGAACTCCACCACAAGATTATCTTTTAACTCAATCTTTCTACCAGCACCGCTTAAGTCATCCTCATTGTTCAAGAAGTCACTCGCTATCTCAGACAATAGATCTGATGTTTACTATAATAAATGAGCTAAGACTAACATTCTAAAGGCAGGGTTTACCTGTGAAGCTTTATTGTTGAACTCCACCACAAGATTATCTTTTACTCAATCTTTCTACCAGCACCGCTTAAGTCATCCTCATTGTTCAAGTAGTCACTGGCTATCTCAGACAATAGATCTGATGTTTACTATAATAAATGAGTTAAGACTAACATTCTAAAGGCAGGGTTTACCTGTGAGGCTTTATTGTTGAACTCCACCACAAAATTATCTTTTAACTCAATCTTTCTACCAGCTTTATTGTTGAACTCCACCACAAGATTATCTTTTACTCAATCTTTCTACCAGCACCGCTTAAGTCATCCTCATTGTTCAAGTAGTCACTGGCTATCTCAGACAATAGATCTGATGTTTACTATAATAAATGAGTTAAGACTAACATTCTAAAGGCAGGGTTTACCTGTGAGGCTTTATTGTTGAACTCCACCACAAGATTATCTTTTAATTCAATCTTTCTACCAGCACCGCTCAAGTCATCCTCATTGTTCAAGTAGTCACTCGCTATCTCAGACAATAGATCTGATGTTTACTATAATAAATGAGCTAAGACTAACATTCTAAAGGCAGAGTCTACCTGTGAAGCTTTATTGTTGAACTCCACCACAAGATTATCTTTTGATTCAATCTTTCTACCAGCACCGCTCAAGTCATCCTCATTGTTCAAGTAGTCACTGGCTATCTCAGACAAAAGATCTGATGTTTACTATATTAAATGAGCTAAGGCTAACATTCTAAAGGCAGAGTCTACCTGTGAAGCTTTATTGTTGAACTCCACCACAAGATTATCTTTTAACTCAATCTTTCTACCAGCACCGCTCAAGTCATCCTCATTGTTCAAGTAGTCACTGGCTATCTCAGACAATAGATCTGATGTTTACTATAATAAATGAGCTAAGACTAACATTCTAAAGGCAGGGTTTACCTGTGAAGCTTTATTGTTGAACTCCACCACAAGATTATCTTTTAACTCAATCTTTCTACCAGCACCACTTAAGTCATCCTCATTGTTCAAGTAGTCACTTGCTATCTCAGACAATAGATCTGATGTTTAATATAATAAATGAGCTAAGACTTACATTCTAAAGGCAGGGTTTACCTGTGAAGCTTTATTGTTGAACTCCACCACAAGATTATCTTTTAACTCAATCTTTCTACCAGCACCGCTCAAGTCATCCTCATTGTTCAAGTAGTCACTCGCTATCTCAGACAATAGATCTGATGTTTACTATAATAAATGAGCTAAGACTAACATTCTAAAGGCAGGATTTACCTGTGAAGCTTTATTGTTGAACTCCACCACAAGATTATCTTTTAATTCAATCTTTCTACCAGCACTGCTCAAGTCATCCTCATTGTTCAAGTAGTCACTGGCTATCTCAGACAATAGATCTGATGTTTACTATAATAAATGAGCTAAGACTAACATTCTAAAGGCAGGATTTACCTGTGAAGCTTTATTGTTGAACTCCACCACAAGATTATCTTTTAACTCAATCTTTCTACCAGCACCGCTTAAATCATCCTCATTGTTCAAGTAGTCACTGGCTATCTCAGACAATAGATCTGATGTTTACTATAATAAATGAGCTAAGACTAACATTCTAAAGGCAGGTTTTACCTGTGAAGCTTTATTGTTGAACTCCACCATAAGATTATCTTTTAACTCAATCTTTCTACCAGCACCACTTAAGTCATCCTCATTGTTCAAGTAGTCACTCGCTATCTCAGACAATAGATCTGATGTTTACTATAATAAATGAGCTAAGATTAACATTCTAAAGGCATGATTTACCTGGGAAGCTTTATTGTTGAACTCCACCACAAGATTATCTTTTAACTCAATCTTTCTACCAGCACCGCTTAAGTCATCCTCATTGTTCAAGAAGTCACTGGCTATCTCAGACAATAGATCTGATGTTTACTCTAATAAATGAGTTAAGACTAACATTCTAAAGGCAGGATTTAACTGTGAAGCTTTATTGTTGAACTCCACCACAAGATTATCTTTTAACTCAATCTTTCTACCAGCACCGCTCAAGTCATCCTCATTGTTCAAGTAGTCACTGGCTATCTCAGACAATAGATCTGATGTTTACTATAATAAATGAGCTAAAACTAACATTCTAAAGGCAGGGTTTACCTGTGAAGCTTTATTGTTGAAGTCCACCACAAGATTATCTTTTAACTCAATCTTTCTACCAGCACCACTTAAGTCATCCTCGTTGTTCAAGTAGTCACTTGCTATCTCAGACAATAGATCTGATGTTTAATATAATAAATGAGCTAAGACTAACATTCTAAAGGCAGGATTTACCTGAGAAGCTTTATTGTTGAACTCCACCACAAGATTATCTTTTAACTCAATCTTTCTACCAGCACCGCTTAAGTCATCCTCATTGTTCAAGTAGTCACTCGCTATCTCAGACAATAGATCTGATGTTTACTATAATAAATGAGTTAAGACTAACATTCTAAAGGCAGGGTTTACCTGTGAGGCTTTATTGTTGAACTCCACCACAAGATTATCTTTTAATTCAATCTTTCTACCAGCACCGCTCAAGTCATCCTCATTGTTCAAGTAGTCACTCCCTATCTCAGACAATAGATCTGATGTTTACTATAATAAATGAGCTAAGACTAACATTCTAAAGGCAGAGTCTACCTGTGAAGCTTTATTGTTGAACTCCACCACAAGATTATCTTTTGATTCAATCTTTCTACCAGCACCGCTCAAGTCATCCTCATTGTTCAAGTAGTCACTGGCTATCTCAGACAAAAGATCTGATGTTTACTATAATAAATGAGCTAAGGCTAACATTCTAAAGGCAGGGTTTACCTGTGAAGCTTTATTGTTGATCTCCACCACAAGATTATCTTTTAACTCAATCTTTCTACCAGCACCGCTTAAGTCATCCTCATTGTTCAAGTAGTCACTGGCTATCTCAGACAATAGATCTGATGTTTACTATAATAAATGAGCTAAGACTAACATTCTAAAGGCAGGGTTTACCTGTGAAGCTTTATTGTTGAACTCCACCACAAGATTATCTTTTAACTCAATCTTTCTACCAGCACCACTTAAGTCATCCTCGTTGTTCAAGTAGTCACTTGCTATCTCAGACAATAGATCTGATGTTTACTATAATAAATGAGCTAAGACTAACATTCTAAAGGCAGGGTTTACCTGTGAAGCTTTATTGTTGAACTCCACCACAAGATTATCTTTTAACTCAATCTTTCTACCAGCATCGCTTAAGTCATCCTCCTTGTTCAAGTAGTCACTGGCTATCTCAGACAATAGATCTGATGTTTACTATAATAAATGAGCTTGGACTAATATTCTAAAGGCAGGGTTTACCTGTGAAGCTTTATTGTTGAACTCCGACACAAGATTATCTTTTAACTCAATCTTTCTACCAGCACCACTTAAGTCATCCTCATTATTCAAGTATACACTCGCTATCTCAGACAATAGATCTGATGTAGTCTGAAATGCCACTTTAACTTGCCAAAAAACAGAGTGAGATAAACTGACTATATTTACCCAAGGCCCCTAGATAAGAATATAGGGATCACACATGTTTTTTCATGCATTAACATTTGCTGGGTCTCGAGGATGCTGTTTGAAGTTTGAACACAAGGCCGATAGGCAGAGTATTCAAACATCTTCCGAGGGACCCGGCAAGTGTTAATGCAATGAAACAAACATGTGTAATAGTTATTCTTGCATATTTTACCTTATCCCAACCCGATTTGCACTGAAAGCGCTGCTAAAACATTAAATTGTCCATTTTCTTACAATGGATTTCTCTAAAGAAAATGGCGTTGTCTGTGTACCTTTGAGCGTCATAACGTTATCACAACGTCATATCGGTACGCAACATTTTCATGAACAAAAACATTGGCGGAATGATCAGTCTGGTTCGCAACACTTACCGTATATAACGTCATGCAAATAATGAAGGTATCATATTAAAAATTTTCAAATTCAAACCAATGTTCAAACAGCACGTGAATCTCCTGATTTGAACATGGATTTTCGTTCAATTGACAATGGATGTAAACAGCTATACGAATAGACATCTATGCATGAATGCATGATTAAAAATTGTTTTTCTTATTTCTCAATCAAATCATATGTTGTGCATTATAAAAAGAACAGTCTCAATGAGATGGTTCTTTTTAGCACCCAAAACTTATGTATGTTGTGGGTACTAAAAAAGAACCATCTCAATGAGATGAATTGAGTGATAAGAAAATATTCACAATTTCATGCTAAAAAATTGTATGTACCAGGCCCCCAGATACAAGTGCCTAACTGAAAATTATTTTCTTATTTCTCAACCAGAACATATGTTGTGGGTACTCAAAAGAACCGTCTCAATGAGACGGTTCTTTTGAGCACCCAAAACTTATGTTTGAATTGATTGATAAGAAAATATGTACAATTTCATGCTAAAAAATTGTATGTACACTTAATATTTGGACATCCATACTTCTTACTATATGCATCCTGAAACATTAGCATGTCCCAAGAACAATTGTAAACTAATTATAAGTTTCTTTGGACAACAACTTAACTCAATAGGTCCAGAAACAAGAAAAAGTTTGCATAAAAGTTTGATTATTTCCTTATAAGACAGTTTAAATGCTCCATTTTCCCATAATTTTTTCAAATATATGATATTTCAAAGGCGTCAAAAGGTGTTATTATGGAGTAAAGAGTTAAACCTATGTTATGGTTGAGAAATAATAAAATTTTTATTATCAATATTATCCATTATCAGAGGCCAATACATCATGGTCACTAATAACCTGGTGAACTTTGATTCCTGCAAAAGATCAAGTGGCTAGATGATTTTTTCAGCAATAGGTGGGATGCAAAATTAGGATTGACAGAAGGATGGACAAAAGCAAATCTATATGCAATCTCAAGGTAGGAATATAAAAAGTTAAATGATATGGATCATAAGCCTTAGTTTTATTGCTTCTGAAAAATTTTAACAAATTCCTGTAGTTTATCTTTTATATAGGACCATGTTTATATTAAATGAACAATGTTTGTTCTAAGGCCATATTTACTCATTGTAAAACAAGATTTTTAGAAATTCCTATGAAAAGTTGCCATGTGCCCCAGGTTTGTAAGGAAAATATCTCTTAAATAAAAGCACCGCAAGCACTGCATAATACCCCGCCACTGCTGGGGGCACCAAAAATTATTTTGTGAGATATATAATGCCTAAATAGCAACAGAACTGAGATAGACAAGATTAATCAAGGGCAGATAACT
This sequence comes from Loripinus fragilis, assembly GCA_964019695.1. Classification (NCBI taxonomy): domain Eukaryota; kingdom Metazoa; phylum Mollusca; class Bivalvia; order Lucinida; family Lucinidae; genus Loripinus; species Loripinus fragilis. The sequence continues at coordinate 88,528,115 of OZ026527.1, read as the reverse complement.
CATGAACTGGAAAGGTAAGAGTGACGGTCCTTCGTTGTAATATGTAAGCTTTGCTGTTCAACATTTCTGTGAAGTTTCATTCAGATATCATAAACAGTAAAAGAAAAACAGGCCAGAAACCATTTTTTAAAGGGAGAAAGGGCAGTTACTCCATCCAAAATGGTCAGATTTTGCCCATTAACAATCCCATACCACTCATCCCCAATAACAATATGTATGCAAAATTTGAAAAAATTCTGTGCATAAATACTCAAGTTATCGATCGGAAACAGTGAGCACGGACAGATGAAATGAACTACAGGTCAAAAACCAATTCTCAGATCAATCAAGGGTGGATAACTCACAATCTGGAAAGGTAAGAGTGACGATCCTTACCCACAATATGTAACCTTTGATGGTCAACATATCTGTGAAGTTTCATTCAGATACTCCATATAGTAAATGAACTACAGGTCAAAAACCATTTTTCAGATCAATCAAGGGCAGATAACTCATGAACTGGAAAGGTAAGAGTGATGGTTCTTTGTCACAGTATGTAACCTTTGATGTGAAACATATCTGTAAAGTTTCATTTAAATATTCCACATAGTAAAGGAACTACGGGTAAAAAACATTTTTTAATTCAATCAAGGGCGGATAACTCACAAACGGGAAAGGTAAGAGTGACGGTTCTTAGTCACAATATGTTACCTTTGATGTGAAACATATCTGTGAAGTTATATTCAGATATTCCATAAAGTAAAGGAACAATAGGTCAAAAACCTTTTTTCAGACCTATCAAGGGCGGATAACTCACAAACTGGGAAGGTCAGAGTGACGGTCCTTAGTCACAATACGTAACCTTTGATGTGCAACATATCTGTGAAGTTTCATTCAGATATCATGAACAGTAAAGGAATAACAGGCCAGAAACCATTTTTCCAATACAAAAAAGGGCAGTAACTCCGTTAAAAATGGACGGATTTTGCCCATTAACAATCCCATACCACTCATCGCCGATAACAATGTGTATGCAAAATTTGAAAAAAATCCGTGAATAAATACTCAAGTTATCGATCGGAAATGGTGAGCACGGACGGAGGGACGGACGGACGGACTGACGGACGGACAGACGCCGAAGGGTATAACATAATACCTCGCCACTAAAGTGTGGCAGGGTATAAAAACTTACCACACGTTTATGCCTTGGTCTGAGAGTGTGCATATCTGTAGACTGGGCTCTTGTGTTTCCTTCTTTATTGCTCAAGGGATCAAGCTCTACTAACATGAATGGTTTCTGTGTAATTAGTCTGAAGGTTTAAGGGGTCAATGTCTTTAAGAAACTTACCACAAGGTTATGCCTTGGTTTAAGAGTGTGCATATCTGTAGACTGGGCTCTTGTGTTTCCTTCTTTATTGCTTGAGGGATCAAGCTCTACTAACATGAATGGTTTCTGTGTTACCAGTCTGAAGGTTAAAGGGGTCAAGGTCTTTAAGAAACTTACCACAAGGCTATGCCTTGGTTTAAGAGTGTGCATGTCTGTAGACTGGGCTCTTGTGTTTCCTTCTTTATTGCTCAAGGGATCAAGTTCTACTAACATGAATGGTTTCTGTGTTATCAGTCTGAAGGTTAAAGGGGTCAAGGTCTTTAAGAAACTTACCACAAGGCTATGCCTTGGTTTAAGAGTGTGCATGTCTGTAGACTGGCTCTTGTGTTTCCTTCTTTATTGCTCAAGGGATCAAGTTCTACTAACATGAATGGTTTCTGTGTAGCCAGTCTGAAGGTTAAAGGGGTCAAGGTCTTTAAGAAACTTACCACAAGGCTATGCCTTGGTTTAAGAGTGTGCATGTCTGTAGACTGGCTCTTGTGTTTCCTTCTTTATTGCTCAAGGGATCAAGTTCTACTAACATGAATGGTTTCTGTGTTACCAGTCTGAAGGTTAAAGGGGTCAATGTCTTTAAGAAACTTACCACAAGGTTATGCCTTGGTTTGAGAGTATGCATGTCTGTAGACTGGCTCTTGTGTTTCCTTCTTTATTGCTCGAGGGATCAAGCTCTACTAACATGAATGGTTTCTGTGTAACCAGTCTGAAGGTCAGAGGGGTCAAGGTCAGGTTAGACAACATCACACTGTTCACTGACAGACTTTCTGCTTTCAGCTGCAAAACCAATTGAGAAAGCCAATTAAATAGACAATTTAATGAACAAGATTTGAGCCTAAAACCAAATAAAGAAGCCAATTAAATTACAGCATATTTGATATTAAAGTCAATGAATTGTATTCACTCTTTGATGACCATTATGGTATAAATACCATAATGGTCATCATGGATGCAATTAGCTGTATAAATTGTTTCTAATATCCTGAAGAAGGCCAAAGCCCAAATATTTGAGAAAGAGTGAATACAATTCATCGACTTTATAGTTCTTATTCCCTATGGAATTATTATATTGAATTATTTATTTCAACAAACGTATAGATATATGCAGTTATTAATCACCAATATATAGATATTCACCACATAAAGAAGCAGGCTGACATCATAAGCTCATTTAGTATTCTGTTTTTGAAAACACTGTTTCATTACACATGGTAGTGTACTGTGAGTAAAACCAGTGTTAAGCGGCCACTTAAAAAGAAGATCAAAAAATGGCTTTCAAGACAGACTATCACTTAATGCAGGTCAAAAGTATTGCAGAGTTCTCATTCAGTAAGCTACCATTTGGTTAAGACCTTGGTTTTGTCTATTTTTGAGCCGCCGTTTTAGACATGTTTTACAGTATCCTATCTTCAATGCAGCGTGTGTAAATTTGGAAAAGAGCTGGATGACTGCAACTTTATTTTTGCATAGCCAAGAAAAATACCTTTCTATGAAAGTCAATATAAATATAATGTGTGCAAATATAAAAGTTTTCAATTTATTGGCCAGTTGCCATTACACAATGAATCTCTCTTGTACACCCCTTCATAGGACCAATCATGAGAAAAAATCTGTTGCAGGTGGTACGGATTAGCCTAGGTTTTTTCATGTCAATTCATACATGGCTTAAACATAGATGCCTACCCCACCATATTCTTGTAGCAGGCTGCTCATGACAGATCTATATCTCATCCCATCTTCATCAGCACACTCCAATGTTAAACTGAAAGAATAGAATATGACATCTGAGCCATAACATGTGATTTCCAACAACGTGGCATTTTGACAAGTGTAGACTCAGATGAGCCTGTGTAGCTTCCTTTTAAGCTTAGAAACTCCAAATGATGTTCAGTCAGTGGCCTAAGAGTCATAGAATATTCAAGCGACAAGCAAAGGCTCTGATCAGACTGCGCATATGTGCAGGCTGGTCTGAGCCTTTGCTGGTCACACATACCACATTGTTGGAAATCTCATGTCACGGCTCTTTTTATCCCCACGCTTTTTTAAAAAAGCGAAGGGGATATATTGTAATCGCCTCCGTCCGATCGTCTGTCCGTCCGTCTGTCCGTTATGCTATCTCCTCCTAAACCATTTGACGAAATTCAACCAAATTTGGTGTGTGAGTTACTGACATGAATGGGGCGTGCAACCTCAAACTTTTTTTGGGCCCCGCCCCTGGGGCCCTGGGGAGGGGTCAAAAGGTCAAATATCATTTAATTTCAATTACAAAGTCAATTTCAAAGATTTTTATACCAAACTTTGTGTGTGTTCTCACAAATGAAAGATACAAAACATATCAGAAGGGATTTTTATTCTGTCCCCCAGGTCATGCACCAGGGGTGGGACTTTGGGGCGCTGGGTGTGCCCAGGGGGGTCAAAAAAATTTTTTTCAAACATGGTCATGTGGTATATCAAATCAACGGGGATGACTAGCAGAACAGAATGCAAGTAAAATTTTCATCCTAGGGTCAAACTGGTGACCTTGGGGTGAGGTCAAAGGTCAAATATCATTAAATTTCAGTTTCAATGTCAATTTCAACGATTTTTATACCAAATTTTGTGTGTGTTCTCACAAATGAAAGATACAAAACATATCAGACGGAATATTTATTCTGTTGTTTGGGTCATGCCCCAGGGGTGGGACTTTGGGGCACTGGGGGTACCCAGGGGGTCAAACAATATTTTTTTTCAAACATAGTCGTGTAGCATATCAAATCGACGGGGATGACTAGCAGAACAGAATGCAAGTAAAATTTTCATCCTAGGGTCAAACTGGTGACCTTGGGGTGAGGTCAAAGGTCAAATATCATTAAATTTCAGTTTCAATGTCAATTTCAACGATTTTTATACCAAATTTTGTGTGTGTTCTCACAAATGAAAGATACAAAACATATCAGACGGGATATTTATTCTGTTGCTTGGGTCATGCCCCAGGGGTGGGACTTTGGGGCACTGGGGGTACCCAGGGGGTCAAACAATATTTTTTTTCAAAAATAGTCGTGTAGCATATCAAATCGACGGGGATGACTAGCAGAACAAAATGCAAGTAACATTTTCATCCTAGGGTCAAACTGGTGACCTTGGGGTGAGGTCAAAAGGTCAAATATCATTTACATGTCAATTTCAAAGATTTTTATACCAAACTTTGTGTGTGTTCTCACAAATAAAAGATAGAAAACATATTAAACAGAATTTTCATTCTGTTGCCAAGGTCATGCCCCAGGGTGGGACTGCGGGGTGCTGGGTGAGTCAAAAACTTTAGCGTGGGAATTTGCGATGGTGCCCCATCGACTGCACGCTCTAGTTCTGTATTGCGGTAAAGGTTCTAATATTTCAAATACTTTTTTTCCTGCTCTTAAATCAAATGTTGGTTTTCAGTACTGGAATTCACAAAATGCATGTAGAATAGTAAACAGGGAAGACCCTGATCAGACTGCTTCTTCAGAGGCAGTCTGATCTGGGTCTGCTCTGTTTGTCTATACCTTTTTTTTGTATTTAACTAGTGTTCGAAATTTTAGAATATGTACTGTAGCTTTGATAAACCCACAGTATGCTGATTCTTAGTCCCCTATCAATGTTCACACCTGAGGGAACTTAAGGTTTTGTTAAACGTCCCAGTCAACAGCTATGGTCATGTTCACCTATTAACCACACTTTTTGGCTAGGCAAGCTTGACTAAGCCGTTAACCAGTACTTTGTGCACATACTTTCGCTTCTAACTGACAACAACCCTTCTTGAATCAGTGGAAGGGAGGAGAATGGAGAACTCGAAACCCCTGGATCTGCAGTCAGACACGTATCTGCAGCCAGACATGTTACCGACTGCCCTATGCGGCCCAGCAGGTACTATAGGTTTGCCTTCCATCTATATGTCCATCTGTCTGTTCATCCGTTTGTCTGCCCAATGAAATCTGGATTCTAAGATAAACAAGGTAGCTTGATGAAACTTGGTATGTGAACAGGCGACAATATACTTATTATGCACATCATTTTGTTTTTGTGGTCACATGGAAATTGTGGTTGCAACAGTAGGGGTTTTCTCTGTTGCAGGCAACACATGTGCTTGTACCATTTTAATTACGTTGAGACTTGCTTGGTAATTTTGGTTTAACCCTTTACTCCATAGCTATTTTTAGGTATTGACATCATTTTTTATTTTAAGACATTGAAAAAAAAAATCAAGAAAAATTTAAGTTAAGTTTTGAATACTTTTGAAAATATAATGGAAAATTTTTCATAATATTTTCAAATACATGATATTTCAAAGGCATCAAAAGGCGTTATTATGGAGTAATGGGTTAGAAATATGCTATATCTGATTCTACACAAGTGGACCTGACAAGTAATTTCTTTGTTCTAAGTACTGAAATGAAAGTTTTTTTAAATCATTATTTGTAGTGGGTGGTGCCTAGCATGAATATTCATGAAGGAAAGGGTTAAATATGTTTTAGCATGTTGTTTGCTAATTCTTGAAAGTTTTGGTAGAGAGCAGCTAGACTTCCACTGCCCAATTGTATAAAGAGCAAATCTACAGCAGAGAGTAGGCAATTTTTAACACTGTATACTCTTTTAACCTGTTCCTTCATGAATATTCATGTTAGACTCTACCTACTATGAATAATTATATAAATAAATAAACTTTCATGTTGGAACATAGAACAAAGAAATTACTTGTCAGGTCCACTAGTCACTGTGTAGGGTCATATCTAATCATATTTCCATAAAGCAAACAGAGGAGACCCTGATCAGGAAGCTCTTACAAACAGAGTAGACACAGATCAGGCAGCTCTTACAAGAGCTGTCTGATCTGGGTCTGCTCTGTTTGCAAAAGCATCAAAAGGCGTCTCTATGAGGTAATGGGATAAATATAGAAAAAATCATAAATTTGGTGAGAAATGCGGCCAGGGGTGGGGGATGCTTTGAATCATTCAAATTATTTTAAGCTTTACCAAGAGAAGCTGGCACCTAATCTTTAATTCGATAACCCTCCTTTTATATGCAAATTTATTTCTATTCTGTGAAAAGAAATACATTAATATTGTCACTTTAAAAGTTTTCATTCAGAACTTTTAAAATTATTTTACGCAGCTCTTTCCATGTAATTTATAAAAATAAGTTTAAAAAATTATTTGTATTTGCATATTGGATAATTATTCATGCCTTGTTGTTTTCCAAAACACTTATTTTCAAAAATTCTTTCAGGAACACTACCAGAGGGTCAAACAGTTTGGATCCAGATCAGGATTGATGTTTTGTTTCCTGATCTGGGTCCTAACTGCTTGCAAAGATTATCAGCAGGCAACAGGTCACCTCTAGGAAGGAAATACAGTAAAACCTGTCTTAAGCGGCCACTCAAAAGGAAGACCAAAAATTGGTTTTCAAGACCAATTATCGCTTAAAGCAGGTCAAAAGTATTGCAGAATGCTCTCTTGGAGTTATTCAGAATACTTTTGACCTTCATTAAGCTACCATTTGTCTTTAAGACCTTTGTTTTGTCTATTTTTGAGTGGTCGCTTAAGACAGGTTTTACTGTAGTTAAACCAAGTATCTCACTTACAGTGCTGGCTTGAGGTGGGCTGTCATATCTAGTTGCGCTTGAGCAGTATCATACGCCTGAGATTGTGTAACCAACCCCTCTTGTCTGATAGTTTTCTCATTGTCGAGACTCATATAACCAAGTATGTACCCTATACAGTCCATGTCTTTAGGTACCTCGGCTGTGGGGTATGGTGTGAAGCTCAACGCAATATAAGCATGACTTTTGGCAGGGATAACCTGAAATACATTGGGTGAAAGTTCTAAATATCCAAACAATCTCGAACGTATGAGATTCAAATCTAAAACCTTGCAACATACCTACAAAATACAAATAATTTCAAGTGTGAATAGTCAATTTAGCCGCGACAAATGATTTCCAACAATGTGGCATTTTGACAAGTGCACTCTCAGACAAGCCTGTGCAGCCTCTTTTAAGCTTAGAAACTCCAAATGATGTTCAGTCAGTAGCTTAACACTCATAGTATATTCAAGCGACAAGCAAAGGATCTGATCAGACTGCGTATATGTGCAGGCTGGTCTGAGCCTTTGCTGGTCGCACATACCACATTGTTGGAAATCTCATGTCACAGCTCAATTGTCTTTAGATAAACAGTAAATAAAAAACTCTCTTATTCAGTATTATGAATAATACTTTGCATGATCCAGTGCAAATTAAAAATTCTGCATTTCAGTCCTTAAATATGGTCCATCACATCTGGTCTGATGATCTATACAATAAACAGTCTGACAAGCCTGAGCACCAGGGCATTGTTGCCAGAGCCATCATTACTTGAACACACAAAGTAGGGAAGTAGATGCTGGCTCAGGCTATGAAATAGGCTTATCCTTTGATAGATTTACACACAGGTTAAGATAAACAAAATTTTGAGCGTAAAATTGTAAATAATTTCTTACTCATCAATTTTAACATGTGTTTTGGGTGCTCAAAAGAACCGTCTCATTGAGACAGTTCTTTTGAGTATCAACAACATATGTTTTGGTTGAGAAATAATATTTTTTTTTTTTTGGTTCGCACACTTAACTAAAGGCCTGTGTAAGTCATGTATATGGGCCTCGACGCGAAAAAATCTGTCTTCGGAGGTTTGCGAACAACACAGACACAGACCAGCCTGCGCATCTGTACAGTCTGATCAGTGCCTTTGTTATTCGCTATTTGAAAAGTACCATATGTAACCTTGCTACAGGTGAAATTTCAATTTTCTAGCTAGTCTCTGTAGCTGATGAGACTAGTTTGAAATATGCAAGTTTAAGTTTTTGGTAATCTGTAAAAACAATGATTTTGCACCATTATATGAGCCATGACATGAGATTTCCAACAATGTGATAGTGCGACCAGCAAAGACTCAGACCAGCCTGCGCATACACGCAGACTGATCAGAGCCTTTGCTGGTCGCTTGAATATTCTATGATTGTTTAGCTACCGACCGAACAAACTTCAGAGTTTCTAAGCTTAACAAGAGGCTGCACAGGCTCGTCTGAGTCTACACTTGTCAAAATGCCACTTTGATGGAAATCACATGTCACAGCTCTTAAAGACTGGAAATGATAGTAACAGTTGATAAAGGTGGATCTATCCATAAAGCTAAAAGTGTGCACCAATAGGGGCATGTGTGCTTAACTTGTCAATATACAGAGAAAACTAGGTGAGAGTATTTTGATATCAAAACTACCAGGCAAGGTTTCGAGAACGCTTGTTGAATTGCGAGGCTTGTCAAGTGATTCAACATGCATTCTCCAAGCCGAGCCTGGTAAACTTGATATCAAAAGATGCAAACCTGGCATTCTATTTATCAGTTTACCAAGTTGATTCACTCTTCAAACTAGGGATTATGACCATATTATCATTTTTCATGACGATTCATTGTCATTGATGATGTAATTAACTTCATACGGTCCGAAGGTAAAGAAATACAAAAGCATCTTATTAAAATTGGTCCTTTTACTTTATTACTTGTGTTTGCCAGTCAAAATATATTATATACATATGTACACATCAGTGACTGACCTTGTGAATATATATATATATATATATGAAATTAATCCTTCAATTCACATAATCAATAGATTTAACCACGTACAGTCACCTTAATAAATGGCACACTTCCTCACACGAGAGAAGCCGCCAGTATTTAATACAAAATGTACAGAAAAGTATTAATATTCAAAAAAAAAATATGTTGAGGGTTGAAGAGGGTGGGTCAAATAAATTTCTCAACCTTCCAGTTACAAGCGTAAACTGAGAATGACTCAGGCTAGAGTAAGGCCCTGTCCCGAGATAAGGAAAAATTTTCTGGCGAGCGCAAAGAGCACAGCCAATCAATTTGAGCGTCTCATACTAGCGGACCAATAAACGACTCTGATAGTAATACAGTGACGTCAGATGGCGCTAGGGCGGAGACATTATGTGTATACCTAAGAATAGAACAGAACAGAACAGGATATCTATACACCGTGTCCTCCATTTAATTACTAGCTATGAAACATAGCTTCACCATTCATAAAATGCAATGTCATGTATACCTGATAAAGATACATGCCGCGAGATAGGCAACATTTATCAGGTCAATGTGCAACAATGCAGTTAATATGAGAGGTAATTGATAACGTATTTTATTTTTGTTTTCAATTGTTTGTTTGTTTTGTTGCTTTACGTCCCAAGTCAACAGCTAAGGTCATGGCTGGACAATCAGTTCACCCAACCACACTGCTTGAACAAGCCGTTAACCAGTACTTCATGCACATACTTTTCGCTTATAACTGACAACAACCCTTCTTGAATGATTCAGCTGAAAGGAGGAGAATGACGGTAGAAATTATTTCATGATCAATTTCCATGAAAGTATGGGACCCGGCCAAGATCAAAATCGGGACCCCTGGATCTGCAATCTGTATCACATCTGTAGCCAGACATGTTAAGGACTGCGCTACGCGGCCCTGTATAAGGTATTTTAAACTTACCAACTGAGTTGGTTTGATGCTATATGGAGCTGCTGATAATTGTCCTTCATGTGCTGTGCACACAAGGGAGACAACTTTTGGTCGTTGTTGAGCCTTGGTCTCTTCAGCTGTGACATTATTCTGAGAAATGTTGGCCTGTGTTACTTCTCGGCTGGTAGCGACAGAGGTGTCTTCAGAATCAGGAATAAAGTCAGTTGGTTCTCGAACATAAGGTTCTGGCACTGGAAGTGTAGAAGAGTTGGTTGTATATTCACATGATTAATATGCAAGGTTATATAAAAGGGAATTTTGTCATTTTTACAGACATCAAACATTGCAAATATGTAGGTCCTAGTAGAGAGTAGTCCCTTTATAACACACCTTGATATAACATGGATCTGGATATAACATAGTCGTGTTGAAGCTCAAAAAAAATTTTACTATGGAATTTTACAAAGGAATTAAAGGAAAATGACCATAAAATGGTCATTTTCCTATAATTCCTTTAAAAAATTGTCCCTTTATGACATGGTTCTCTTAAAATGTGGTCCATTCTGTTGGACCCCAAACACCATGTTAAAGAAAGATTGCACTGTATTTCCATGTGCATTATCAAATCTAGATTTGTTACATTTAAATGGGTGAAAGTGCAAAAAAGTTCTAAATCCTGATCTTAAACAAGAAAAGATATGACAGTGAACTGCCATATCAAAGACCCGACCTCATTGAAGTGATGGAAATTGAAATTGATTTGACTACATCAACAAATGTTCATACTGGTTTCTATATAAGTGTAAGGGAATGCCTAGATTGATGAAGAAATGGCGTAAAAGCTAACACAAATTGTAATTATTGTGTCCCTGTTGTCACAGTGTCACAAGCTTCCTATAATTCGAATTATCGATAATTTGAAATTAAATCTCTTCAAAATTACGAGATTCGACTGTATTTATTTTTTATATTTCTCAGGCATGTGTCCATTTTCAATTTTACCGAACATGGCTGGTTTTCCAGTTATTTGAATTATTTCAGACATAACGGAGTTTTTGGAACAGGCAAAACTCCAAGCGTCATTGCGATAAATGTTTCACGTCATATAAACGTATAAGTAAACAAAAAGTGTTATTGGAGAAACACAAAACGGGCGTGCAAACGGGCATCAGAGTGGAAAACAGAGGTCAGACGTTTTGTTAGGGTCTGATCTGGATCTAAACAGTTTGCAAAGCACTAGTAGACACAGCCACTTTTTGATTAGTGCTAGTTCAACCCATCCCAACATAACTGAAAAAGTGTTGACTAGGTTTAACTCATTACCACACATTTTTCCGCACTGCGAAATTACCAGCATGCAAAGAGTATTCCACTTTGTGTTAGCCTGGCCTAGGCTCTGAGTTCAAGGAAAACTACTGCTACTGGACACACATTTTCTCTGCATAATCTCCCTTCTTTGCTCAAACTCAGAGCATGTAAAGTCTGCATCCTGGGACCTTTAGTTCCGCTGTCATGCTAATGACCCATATAAAATCGCTAGCTCCATTATCAGAATTTATGACTTAACTTGTGTTCATAGAAACATTTTTCCCCAGAGTGAAATGGATGAAAAAATGAGTTTGGGAGTTTTTAGATAGCAGACAGCCAAAAATCAGAAATGTTAAAGAACAATTTGCAGGGGAATGATGATCTGTCCTGCTCGCCATCCCGAAGTAATAAAAGTCTGACATGCCTGCGTGTACCATGGCTGTTAAAGTCCTTAAGCTCTGATCAGCCTGCACAAGCAACGGTGATCTATGTTTCTCATTCGGTCGCCTTGATGCAGTTCCAAGAAATAATAAAAAAAAATTCAGTATGGGAGCGCAGTGGCTCAATATTAGAGTGTTTGACCCGAGACAAATTCAAGCGGTTGCGAGTTCGAGCATCACCGGTGTCACTGTATTGTGTCCTTTAGCAAGACACATCAATCCTTGCTTAGGCGTTCAACCCAGGACGACACGTCCGGACATAACTGAAAAAAATGTTCTCTTGGACATAAAGAATCAAATCAATCAAATTGATGTCATATATACATCAGCCCAGAATCATTGCTCCAGAAATAATGTTCAGCTGTGGAAAAGGAATATTGTGGAAATCAATCTGGTTTGCATTGTTTACTAAGATACCTAAACAATATACCTCATTTTATAGAAATTATGACCGGCAGCCCCTTAAAAGTATGTGATTCTATACTTGTTCAATATGTATGACATAATGCATCAAAAAATGTTAATCTTCTGAGTGTTTGCAATGCAATTGTCAAATTACGCTAGCAGATGAGAAAGCAGACAATGTTTGTTGTGGAGTATGTGGAGAGCCATATGCTTCACAAAATATAGGCATCTAAAGCTGAGGCTTCACCAGGGTCTGCACCATTTTCTAAGACAAACACAATTTATATTAAAACTTAGAAATTCCAATGTGTGGCCAATATAAAATGGACTTTCCCATACATTTTCCATTATTAAGCTACTTGGTCACTGCATATATGCGGCAACTTTAATATTCATATCTGGGCGTGATTCGACTATTTTATTGCCCAAGAAGGGAGATCTGATAATATTATATTAAGAGTTAAGAGCAATTCTCTGTAAATATGGAGCGAGTTATATAGGAACCATTTCACGCTCCGACTCGGATTTTGATGAAACTTGCTGACAGTGGTAGTGGTCATGTAAAAACAAGAAATCAAGTGTTAGTTCATTCAATTCAACCTCCGTTGCCATGGCAACAGCATCCAAAGATTTGGGCCAAAAAACAAGCAAAAATGACATGAAAAATGACATTTTTACCATTAAACTACTCTAAAAATGGCTTTTACCAATCACAAACATGGAATTATTTTGAACAAACAGACTTAATATAACCGATTTAGCTGATGGTAGCAGCCTTACGAAAACGCTTAGCCATACTTATCTTTCACTGAAAGTGGGTGGGGTAAGTAGGACCGGAAAACTACGCTTTTGGGGCATTTTTGCACAAACACGACAACTTTGCGCGGCTACTTTCACATACATTCATGTTAATATATAATAGGCCAGGGTATGAAATTTTATAATATGAAAGAAAATGTTTGGGAAGTTACCGTCTTCTTGTCGTTACCATGGTAACAAATGTTTCCCTGTAGAAATACTAAAAAAGATAAATATTGCATAAACAATTGATTTATTGCTATATTACAGTGATATAGACTATTATAAATAAAATATTTTCATTACTCATACATCTCGCTTATATATGACATTAAAGTCTGCTGCAGATAAGCTATTTTTAGACTTTTAGGGGCATCATAAGGGGTAAAAATTATGATTTTCAAAATCAAAACCAACCCATTTTGCTAATTTGCCCTTCCAGTACCCCTCAAAATAGCTATTATTTATCACCAATGTGCGATATTTTTAAAAATTTAGACTTAAATTTAAGAAATAAGATGAATGCATTCTAATTAAATTATCTAAACAAACTTATTTATAAGAAGTGGGTGGGGTAAGTAGGACCTGAAAAACATGCCTTTTAAGCATTTTAAACACAGTCATCAACCTAAATCATGCATTTAAACTTATATGCATGTTAATACATATTAGAGCAGGATGTTTTATTTTTGTTTTATGAAAAAATTGCTTTAGAAGTAATCAGCTTCTGTTCGTAACCATGGCAACAAAAGCTTTACTGTAGGATAACTGAAAAATGACTTTATTGCACAATGGTATTAATTCATTGTTATAAGAAATGATAGTGTCTATTATAAATCTCTTTATATAATTACTTAATCACATTTCTTACAAATAACAATAAAATAGCCAATAGGAAAACTGCCTTTGAATTTTTAATGTAATTTTAGTGTTAAAAATTCTGACTTAGACTAGTTAAAACCCAAAACCCAAAAGTTAGGCAAACTTGCGCTCTCACTTGTATTGGAATCGCCCATCGTCATCACAATTAATATGGTTTATGTCAGAAAATGCAAATTTTCATTTCAATAGATGGAAATAATTTAATACAGTAGCCTAATTTAATTGCTACAATATACTTATCTTGCATGAGAAGTGGGTGGGGTAAGTAGGACCCTTGAATTCTCATTAATCATGCAGCAATCTCCCATAGAAGTGTTTCACATATGGTCTCTCGGATTTTGTAAAAAAATAATGACAATTTATGTATTTTAGTAAAATCAACCACATTCATGTTTGCTCAGCTGTTGGTTTTTCGGTTGTCATGGCAACAGCTTTCAAATATTTTGGCATAAAATCAATCTAAATTCCTTTAAATTTAGATATACGTTCTACCAGGTCCAGAGCTGTAAATAGAAAAACTAACATTTGTTTGTGTATTACAACCCCTCTATTTAAATAACTACCCAATTACCAATAAAATTGATTTCATTGCTTTAAAACAGAAAAATATGGATAGTATGTGAGTTTATTGGACAATGTGATATATTTGTTGCCATGGCAACGTTAGCTTTTGTGACATGTTGTTATTCTTCATAAATGTGTTTTCCAATATGTCATTAATATATATGAAACCAATAAGCAAATATATCTTTTATTACCGTTTCTCAGATTTATGCTATGAAACTGATAGAATACTAAAATATCTGTTACTAAAACACATACTCTATTTCTGTTGCCATAGCAAACATAAAATGGGTTTCAAACTTGTAGTTGTTGTTGTTGTTGACTTATATTTGGATATTCAAAACAGGGCAATTTTGGTTATTCGTGAGAACAGAACTTGCGTACATTTGTACCTGTAATTGTTATAGCTGATTTGTAATACATATGGAGCTATCAGCTACTCTTAACACTGAGTCTATGGTTAAACAAAAATTAATAAACCCTCGTGCACTGTGTGACTTATTTACATACATTTATGCATGCAGAACCTTATAGATCTACTTTTCTTATTATTTTGCATACTATTTTAAATGGTAAATGACAGTTTGTTCCGCATGCGGCTTATACCATAAATACCTTTTCTGCAAACCCTTTTCATTCTAAAACATATCAACATACTCATTAAAGTACTAGAAAGACCGAAAATTATGGGAAAGTCTTATGATTCCAGTCTGAAAATGAAATAAAAAATATATACTACTTCGTTGCTATCTGTATGTGTAGAAACTAGTTTTGAGAAGATTGACCAATAAAAGAAAGTTAATCTTAAGAAATGAATAAATATTGTTACCCCACCAATTTTTTTCTACGATTATCTACTCTGACACAATGAAAGAGATAAAAAAAAAATGGCTCAAATAGTTGCATATATACAATTCTGTTGTTGATATATAAAGACATATGCAGTAGTCATCAAAATGTATAAAAATATTATGGGTTATTCAATATTTGTTCAATATTTTGGGGACATTGATGCATTCATAAGGCATATTATAATGAATTTTTTACCCCAAAATGCAAAATGAAGGGCATTAACTCATATTTATGCAAAATTTTATATTATTTAAGTTAACAAATGTAGAGATCTACCAAACCAAATATATTGTGTATGCTTTTACTGAAATCTGATCCCTAGTACGCAAGTTATATGAGAAAATTTGATTTTCGACCCATTTTCTATGTAAATTTTAGCATTAAAGGGCAATAACTCATATTTGAATAAAATAAAAATGTAGCAGAAACAACTTTTGACCTACAGTTTGATATAGTAATGGTTCATAACAGCTTTCATCCAATTTAGCTAGTTATTGAGCCTTTACTCACTATACTGCAGTTTTCCCATAACCTTTCATGATTATGAAAACCTCACTAATACAGTTTATGATTACAGATATTGGTTAAGCCAATCTTACTGGTACACGAAATGCATTAAAGGTACTGATTTCATAGTAAAAAAACTACTTTTGAGATAACCTCCTTATATAATACATGTACTTACGGACTTTTAATTTAAAATTTTAACAGAAAATGAGAAGTTTCATAAAAAATCTAACATTCATTCATTTATCTTGGGTTTATATGTCTAAATTTTCCTGATTTTTTGTCAATAATTTTGTCTTTTCCATTGGCCTAAATGCTAAAGATGTGCTTTTCTAATGGTATATTTGAGACGTCCACTTATTTCCCATATCGTGGTGTTGTTAACATTTTTTTGGACTTAATTGGTCAAAAGGTTAAGTTCTTCCTTACTTTACTTGATAAATGTAGCAGCAGGAGTCAGGTTTTTACAATGAAATTGAGTCAAGTGTCCTAAAACATGTGTTTTGATAAAATATACCTCATTTACCCCCTTTTGAGCCCTTTCCCGAACCCTAGATTGAATCAACCCCACATGTTTATTTTCTAAACTGCTAGCTATTAGTACAATGCCCCAAACATATTTTGATGACATTTGTATGCTACACATGTAGAAGTTAGGCATTTTCGATTAAAAATTAGCATTTTGCCTATATAAACCTCTAAAGGGGCTATTACCAAGTACATTTTAGGGCCTCTCACCACTGATTTGTCAACAAAGTAACATGTGAGTATCATTTTAACATTTTACTTTTTATTGTGTCAGATGTTTTTTTTTTGTTTTTAATACAAAAAGGACCTTCATACTGTTGTTGTCCATTTTGGCTCTTTGAAATGGTTATGGTAAGAAGATGGTTACTTCCTTAAACATTTTTTTTCAATGTATTATATACCATATTTATCTTGGTCTTACTAAAGTTTGTAAACCTTTCCAAGTAACCCCGACTTGAAACAATGTGCTTTCAAAAATGTCAACAACTGCCATATTTTAGTACATTTTTACCCCACCCACTTTTTTGCAACATTGCTAAATGACAGAATTACCAAAACGATTAACCATACCATTCTT
This sequence comes from Loripinus fragilis, assembly GCA_964019695.1. Taxonomy (NCBI): domain Eukaryota; kingdom Metazoa; phylum Mollusca; class Bivalvia; order Lucinida; family Lucinidae; genus Loripinus; species Loripinus fragilis. The sequence continues at coordinate 88,511,368 of OZ026527.1, read as the reverse complement.
GTATTCACATTGAGCAATACTGCCTAATGCAAGTTAACCTAAGGTCAAAATTTTTCATTCTAAAAGTTGCATTTGCGCAAAGTATGTCTATTTTTACTGATTCTCTGCCATATTTTAGTACATTTTTACCCCACCCACTTTTTGCAACATTGCTATATTACAGAATTACCAAAATTATTAACCATACCATCCTTGTATTCACTTTGACCAATACTGCCTATTACAAGTTAACCTAAGGTCAAAATTTTTCATTCTAAAAGTTGCATTTGCGCAATGTATGTCTATTTTCACTGATTTTCGGGCACTATTTGGTAAAAAAAATGACACCTCATTTACTCCCTTTTGAGCCCATTTTCGACCCCTCAATTGAGACAACGCCCTATATCTATTTTTCATAAAAAACTAGCTATTAGATCAATGACTTGAAAATATGTTATTGTAATTTCTACGCTACTTATACATGAGTTTGGCATTTTTTACAAAATAGTGGGGTTTTTTTTGCCTACAGAGACCTCTAAAAGGGCTATTATCAGGTCCCTTTTAGGGCCTTGCACCACTTACTTGTCAAAAAGCAAAATACAAGTATTATTTCAACATTTTATTGTTTATTGTGTCAAATGTCTTCACGTTCTGCAATACAAAACGCCTTATAAGCTGCAATTGTCCATTTTGGATTTTTAAGACGGTGGCATCAGGGTTGCCATAGTAACGATAAGAAGGTGGTAACTTCTTCAATTTTTTTTTCAATTAATAACAGACCATATTTAGCTTGGTCTTACTAAAGTGTGCAAACCTTTCCAAGTAACCCCGACTTGCAACCATATGGTTTCAAAAAAGTCGAAAATTACCATATTTATGTACATTGTTACCCCACCCACACTTTTGCAACCATTGCTTTATGACAGAATTACCAAAATTATAAACCATACACTCCATGTATTCACATTGGGCAATACTGCCAAGTACAAGTAATCACAATGTCAAGAGTTTCTCATTCTAAAAGTTGCATAAGCACAATATATGTCTATTTTTTCTGATTTTTGGGCACTATTTGGTCAAAAAATTTGACGCCTCATTTACCCCCTTTTGAACCTCTTTTGGACTTCATATATTGGTACAACACCCTATATTTTTTTTTATAAAATGCTAGCTATAAGATCAATGACTTATACATATTTTAATGTTATTTCTACACTTCTTATACATGAGTTTTGCATGTTTTATTTTTAAAAAAAGGGCTTTTTTCCCTATGTAGACCTCTAAAAGGGCTATTATTAGGTCCCCTTTAGGGCCTTGCACCACTAATTTGTCACAAAAGCAAAATATAAGTATTATTTCAACATTTAATTGTTGATTGTGCCAGATGACTTCATGTTCTGCAATAGAAAATCGCCTTATAAGCTGCATTTGTCTATTTTGGCTTTTTGAGACGGTGGCATCATAGTTGCCATGGTTACGATAAGAAGACGGTAACTTCCCAAACATTTTTTTCCAATTCATTACATATCATATCTAGGTTTGTCTTACTAAAGCATGTACATTATTCCGGGTAACCGCGGCTTGCAACAAAATTAGTTCAAAAATGTCGAAAAATGACAAATTTGAGTACATTGTTACCCCACCCACTTTTCTGATACAATTGCTACAAGACAGAAATACCAAATTTAATTACCAGACCCTCCTTGACTTAACATAAAGCAAAACTATGGAGTACAAGTTGTCACAAGTTCGAGACTTACTTATTCAAGAAGTTGCAACTGTGCAATTTATGTCTATTTTCAGTGATTTTTGGGCACTTTTTGGTCAAAAACTTTGGATTCGGTTACCATGGCAACGGAAGTAAAAATTAAAGAATTAAGCATGAATGATTTGGTTTTGGATGAAAACAAACAAGTACAGAAAGTTTGGTTGAAATCTGAGACTATGCGTGAAAAACTTTGCTCCATATTTACAGAGAATCGCTCTTAACCTGTTTAATACGTTGTTTGAGCCGCGCAGACGTGCATGCATTTTATGAAAATCGTAAACTGAAAACTACAATTTTAAAGATCATCTGCTTTTGTCATCTGTTGAAACTGTTTTGAAGCCTCGTCGACAGAGTAGATCAAGATCAGACTTCTCCTGTGGTCAGACTGCACCTGTGGGAGCAGTCTGATCTGGGCATACACTGTTTACCTCTATACTTATGTTAATCATAAACATAGTCATTTTGCTGGCATTTTATGGTTTAAATGATAGTATTAGCCATGAAATGAGATTTCCAACAATGTGGCATGTCCGACCAGCAAAGGCTCTGATCAGTATGAGCATCTGCCTGGCCTGATAAGAGCATTTGCTAGTCGCTTGAATATTCAATGACAGTTAAGCTACTGACTGAACAGCATTTGGAGTTTCTAAGCTTAAAAGGAGTCTGAGTCTACCCTTGTCAAAATGACACATTGTAGGAAATCACATGTCACGGCTCATGCGTTTTGTGTCATGGTGCAAGGTGATACTTTTTGCATGTTTGGTTAAATTTAGCATGCTTTTTGTCGTCTGCTGATTTTTTTTCATTTTTTCCCTCAAAATTATGACCGAAAAAAAGGTTGAAGCAACATGAAAAGTAGTCCACACTCTCACTACATAGTTTTTGTGAAAGAAAAGAAATTTCAGTACCTAAACTCTTTGCACGCTGGGAAACTTTGCTATTGCGTCGTCTGCCGATTTCTTTTCTAAAATTAGATTTTTAAATACTTTCAGAAGCAGCTTTATTGTTTAGTATCAAACAATTTGAATTCACATCAGGCAGAATGTAGTGCGTTTACTATATTGGTCTAAACTAGATGCGATAGCACTAGCATGCAAAGGGTGAATGCTGGCCGAATCAACATTTTATGTAAAATTACCCCAGTATTTTCTCAAGATATTAACCAAAACGAATTTGACCAGCAGTGGATAATTATCTAATAATTATTTGAGGTAACAGTACATCACTTAATGGATTCTTCAAACTGATAGTCCTATCAGAGACTACTTTTGTGTGTAAAACGGCCATCATAATTGGGTCGCCGTATCAAATGAAAACGCATTATCAGAAACCTTTACCTGGAAAGCTTGTCTGTGTTTTGATAAAATTGGCTGTAATAAAAGAATTTCGCATTGAATTTTAAAACTCAGACCAATATAATTTCCAAACTATGACGTCAGTGTCCAAATAGACAATTATCGGTTTTCAGTGTTACATGTAATATATGTGGATATATTAAACGTTTAGCCAGGAACCTTTTCCCAAGGCTAGTTAGACTGACAGTCCGTGTAAACTTAAGAGGAATTATTTTAGTCTGGTTCCATCCCCTAGATCTACCAATCAACAGGGCACCAGATTAGATTTATTTGTGTAAGTCTTCTTTACCCTAAAGTCATTACAAATAAAAAAATAAATAGATCTAAATAATAATAATAAGATATAACTTATTATAAATAAAACAGATTGTATAATAAAAATGCATTTCGATTCGACCGTCAAAGACACATTTCCCATGAAATGATTCTGTGTATAGCCCTGAAACTGTGTAACTTTCGACTGGAACTACTTGTGTAAGTCTAATTTAGCCGATTACAATTATAGAGACATATGAATGTTTAGTGAAAGATTTGATCGGGTCTCAAAAAAATCACATCTTAATACATGCAATGTCCACAAAACCAATTAAAAGCTTAAAGGGTCAATTGTCTGTAGATGCACTGAAAATAAATCAGAGCAGCGACATGTGATTTTCAACAATGTGGTATTTTGACAAGTGTAGACTCAGATGAGCCTGTGCAGCCTCCTTTTGAGCCTAGAAACTCCAAATGATGTTCAGTCAGTAGCTTAACACTCATAGAATATTCAAGCGACTAGCAAAGGAATTGATCAGTCTGCGCATATGTGCAGGCTGATCTGAGGCTTTGCTGGTCGCACATACCACATTGTTGGAAATCTCATGTTATGGCTCAAATCAGAGCAGCTATTACAATCTACCTTATTCAATATTTTGATACTGTATTTCTATGGAAAGTCGGTTTCAAAATACTGAATTAACAAATAATCCTGAAAATGTTCACAAATGCAGTTACAATAAATGTTCAAAAGTTTTGAGCACTTTTCTTTTTCTGTTCTCATCTAAAATTTTAGTTTACAGGGATAGAACTCACAAAATACTTGCCAGAACAGCAAACAGAGAAGACCTGATCAGACTGCTTCTTATGAAGCATCCACTGTAGGTGTTTTTCAGGGTCTGCATGTTTTGTCTAGGCCTTTCTGGTGTTCAAAATTTTATCATCAAGGCCCAAATGTAGCACTGATGGGTCCAGGCTGACATAATCTACACTAAAACAGGCTTAACGGTGAGGTTGGTGCACTGTGGTGCCGGTTTGGGCCCTCTGGTAAAATATTTTACTGATTGATCCAGGGCAGTACTTCTCTTGATGCTTTCGCGTCTGTTTATTGCTGCCTTTGCGGTCACCTGATGGAAACAGGCTAACCTCTTGGCTCTTGTTTGTGATGTTTATTGTGATTTTGTTACTTTCCCATTTGGTATCATGGGACAGGTGTAGTACTTGATTGTATGGATTCCTGATCCTTGCTGTCTTTCTTACTTTGTACATACCATAATAGCAATTGCAGATAGACAAATAGCATGCAACAGACACTAATGCCAAAACAACCTGTAACATACCATAATAGCATTGCAGATAGACTAATAGCATGCAACAGACACTAATGCCAAAACAACATGTAACATACCATAATAGCATTGCAGATAGACTTATAGCATGCAACAGACACTAATGCCAAAACAACATGTAACATACAATAATAGCATTGCAGATAGACTAATAGCATGCAACAGACACTAATGCCAAAACAACATGTAACATACCATAATAGCATTGCAGATAGACTAATAGCATGCAACAGACACTAATGCCAAAACAACATGTAACATACCATAATAGCATTGCAGATAGACTAATAGCATGCAACAGACACTAATGCCAGAGCAACATGTAACATACCATAATAGCATTGCAGATAGACTAATAGCATGCAACAGACACTAATGCCAAAGCAACATGTAACATACCATAATAGCATTGCAGATAGACTAATAGCATGCAACAGACACTAATGCCAAAACAACATGTAACATACCATAATAGCATTGCAGATAGACTAATAGCATGCAACAGACACTAATGCCAAAGCAACATGTAACATACCATAATAGCATTGCAGATAGACTAATAGCATGCAACAGACACTAATGCCAAAGCAACATGTAACATACCATAATAGCATTGCAGATAGACTAATAGCATGCAACAGACACTAATGCCAAAGCAACATGTAACATACCATAATAGCATTGCAGATAGACTAATAGCATGCAACAGACACTAATGCCAAAGCAACATGTAATGCCACTCCAATTCGGAAACAGGAAAAGATAGTAAAGTTGCTACAAGCTAAGAAAGGCATTGTAGATACCTTGCAAATATACTCGGTGAATGATAACAACTATAAAGTTTACTGATTTAGTAAATTTACTGATTCAGTAAATTTAAGTTAAGTGGATTATGTCAGCCTGGACCCATCAGTGCTACATTTGGGCCTGGTTAACTTAAATTACTTGGTGAATGATAAGAACTATCAAATTTACTGATTTAGTAAATTTACTGATTAAGTAAATTTAAGTTGACCTGCAAGCCAACTTGACCAGGCTCTGTGACAAAGAGGTGCAACTACATCATAATTGCTTGTTTCAAGAGTGAACCAACTTGTAAACTGATAAATAGAGAATACTAGGTGAATGTCTTTTGATATCAAGTTTACCAGGCAAGGCTTTGAGAACGCTTGTTGACATCGCAAGGCTTGCCGAGGGATTCAACATGTGTTCTCAAAGCCGAGCCTGGTAAACTTGATATCAAGTCGCGAACCTGGTATTCTATTTATCAGTTTACCCATTGTTGAATACTCTTCAAACTAGTGATTATGACGTAAGTTTTGATTTTAGTGTTGATTCAGCGTCATTAGCGACGTCATTCAAAAAGTGCAATGTCATCATGACCTGATAAAGGTTACATGCCGTGAGATAGGAAACATTTATTAGGTTATGTTGAAACAATTCAGTTAATATTAGGGATGACTGATAAAAATAATACCAGGTACCTTTCTTTTGATATCAAGTTCACATGGCTGGGCTTCCTGAGTGCAAGCCCCGCGATTTAACAAGAGTTCTCAAAGCCTTGCCTGGTAAAGTTGATATCAAAAGACACTCATCTAGTATTCTCTATTTTCAAGCATGTACACTCTTGTAAGCACACACTGAGTACTTTATTAACTCATTACTCCATAGGCTATTTTTAGATCATGACATCATTTCTATTTTTGACAACATTTAAAAAAATCCAGAAAAATTTAAGTAAAGTTTTTAATACTTTTGAAAATATTATGTAAAATGGAGCATTTGCTCCAATGGAGCAAATGCTCGATTTTCCATGATATTTTCAAATACATAGTGTTTCAAAGGTGTCAAAAGGTGCTATCATGGGATAAAGGATTAAAGTGGTACCCTAGATAAACGTCTGATTCCAGTCAACACAGAGGGGTTACTTCATTATTTATTTTGTTTTGATTTGATTCTTTACGTCCCAGTCAACATTATTTCAGCTATATCCGGACGGGTCATTCTGGTTTGAACCAGTACTAAGCAAGATGGATAAATGTGTCTTGCTCAAGGACACAGCACAGTGACGCCGGTGAGGCTTGAACCCGCAGCTCCTTGGTCTCAAGTCAAGCACTGTCCAACTGAGCCATTGATACGGATTGACTCTTTGAATGAGAAAGTATGGATCCTGATCAGCTGGTTTCAACAGCCGTGAGCTGATCTGGCTCTACACTGTTTTCAAAAGAGAGCATAGTATTTCGAAGAAAAGTTATTATGCCAAATATGGAAGTTCACTCAAACTAACTCACAAACTTATACGTAAAGCAATATTACAAAACAAAACTGCACACATGACCCAGCCAAGTGACACAAAAAAGCACCTTATGCTATATATACAAAAGGGGTACGTGGATTAAGGGTCAAATTTGGCCCCCTCTGGAGCCAAAAACTGAAAGTTGCTTTTCACCAATTTCACCCAAATGGTTTATTAGAAGAATGGCCCAAGTGTAAAATTCTGGCATTTATTTTACTTTTTACGTTACTATGGTAACAAAATGGCCAACAAAATAGGCTTAGAATAGAGAAATCATCATATTGAACCAAATTTAAGGCTTTTTTAGACCGATTTTTTAAGAATTAGATATTAGCACAAGCGAATACCAAAAAAACCTTTTAATATATTGTGTGTCGTGATAATTCTCACCCTCTGTTAAAATATCTTTTTGGTATTTGCTTGTGCTCTATGTTAATTTCTCTATCAAATGTCTTAAATTTGCTCCAAAATGGTCACTTTCCTATTTTCAGCCTATTTTGGCAGCCATTTTTGTTACCATAGCAATGGTAAAAATAGAACCAATCCCAGAATTTTTACACTTGGGCTATTGTTCTAATAAACTAATAAGAAGAAACATGTGACAAGCAATTTTTATATTTTGGCCTCATAGGGGGGCCGAAATAGCCTCTTCATGCACGTTTCCTCCTTTAAAATTTGGATGTAGTAGGCATCTAGAACTCATCAACAATCACATTGGTCAGAAGTTTAAGGCCTTTGTTGTTCACACATGACAAAAACATGCTTTCTCCTAACCAGTCTCGGTCAAAGAAAACCCCGTGCTATCTGGTTACTTTCACACACCAGGGGCGGATCCAGGAATTCTGAAAAGGGGGTTCATTGTATAAAGGTGGGTGGGGGGGTTCACTTTACTGATTTTATCTAATTTTTCTTAAATATCCCATGAAATTTAAATACTTTGGCCTCACTGAGACCAAATTATTTCATTTTCATAGGATATTTAAATACAGGGGGCGGGGAGGGGGTTCGAGTGAACCCCCTGAACCCCCTCTGGATCCACCACTGCACACTGACTTGAACATTAGCCATTACAATGACATTTTGGTACTTTTTGTGTGACAAGGCTTATGAGCGCAGCAGCCATTGCAAATATTAAGTTTTTGTCTGATAAAATGAATCTTCTAAAATTTTAAATATGGTCTTCTAAGAATTAGCTAGGCGGCTAAGAGCCAAATTTTGGCCTGATTGTGCTATTCCGGATACAAGCATGAAATTTGGCACATTTGTAGACCATGACTGACTAAGCAGAATAGGATATAGAACCACATTGGGAAATGCCTACTGCGCATGCGCAACGCATTCTATGTTTGTTTGTTTGGTTGGTTCTTAACGACGCATCAACCATTGTGAATCATTAGCGTCAGACGGTATTAAACTAAACATGATGAAGATGGAAAAAGTAAAAATTTATAAGATAAAATAAAAGGAATGATGATGATGAGTTTGTATAATGATAATTAGTTGCAATACGATTGTTGACAGGAGAGACCACGTACAATATCTGACAGTTTCAAAGAACTATTCAGATAACTGTACATGTTCTTTAACTGAACAGAATACAACATTAAAAAATCTGTATTATGGTCTGATACAAATGTAAAACAAAACATGATTTTAAAAATAGCAATTAGATTTTGTTAAAAAGATTTATTTGTCTTAAAAATGTCATAATACTATCAATATGTATATCTTGAAATAATTCTTTCATGTTATCAACATGGAAGCAATTATTTCTTACTTGTGCAAAATCGCAACATTCCAAAAGGAAGTGACATACAGTGAATGGTGCGTCGCAACCAACACATTGTGGCTGCTCTTCACCTTGTAGTAAGTATGAATGAGTGACTCTTGTATGACCTACGCGGAGTCAAGCTAAAACTACTTCTTCTCTTCTAATGTTTCGAACAACTGATTGATATTCACCAATAGTTGGTTTGATGTCAAGAAGTTTATTACCAATGCTGTTATTCCATGAAGTTTGCCATTCTTCCAAGATATATTTATTGATAGATGGCTTAAAATTGGAAAATGGAATTTTAAAAGAAGTTGGTTCTAATGAAAGCCATTTTTTGCTTGCTTATCTACCATCTCATTCCCTTGGATACCTATATGACTAGGAATCCAACAGAGAGCAATTTCTTTATAAGCTAAAAGCTCATGACATTTTTCTAAAAGTTTCTGAATCTTTGGATTCTTTGAACTGGTATGGTTCATTGCTTTCAATACAGAAAGCGAGTCAGAAAATATAATAAATTTATTGTTAGCATCACAAGTGCTAATGAAATCTAAAGCTAGATCAATTGCTTTGGCTTCAGCAGTGAAAATTGATGAATCGTCAGGTATACGTTGCATATTACTATGGTTGTCTGATATTACAGCACAACCAACCTTTGAGTCTTCCTTTGACCCATCAGTATAAATTTGTTGGTAATTCTTATAACGCCTTTGCATTTTTCTGAAATCATCTTTTAATATGTGTGGATTTGATTCAGATTTTTTCCCGGAATGTAAATCAAAAAGTATTTCAGGTGGTTTCATACACCAAGCTGGAATATTTGGTGTAAAATGTTTTTCAATATTTTGTGGTTTGATATTGGCAGATTCTAAGAGTGGTGAAATTGTGATGCCAAATGATTTAATAGCTTTAGGTTTTTGTTCATATAAATTAACATAATTTGGTGGGAATGTAACTTCATGAGCAGGATTTGATGGGTTAGCAGCAAGTCTTATAGCATATTGCAAAGAGAGTTTCTCTCTTCGTGAGAATAGTGATGGTTCATCTGCTTCCACATAGAGACTAGCAACAGGAGAAGTTCTAAAAGCCCCTAAAGCTAATCTAAGTCCTTGGTTATGTATAGGATCAAGCATTTGAAGATATGATTTTCGTGCAGAGCCAAATATAATACTGCCATAGTCTAATTTTGACTGGACTAGAGATCGATACAGCTTGAGAAGTGTAGTTTGGTCTGCACCCCAAGAAGTATGGGAAAGCACTTTTAAAAGATTCAATGCTTTTAAACATTTAACTTTGAGATATTTAATATGGGGTATAAAACTGAGTTTTCTATCAAATAAAATGCCAAGGAATTTAGATTCCTCAACAACTGGAATAGGTGATCCATATAAATGTAAAACCGGATCATCATGTTGCTTGCGCAACTGACCGAAATGTACACACTGTGTTTTTGATTTGGAAAACTTAAAGCCATTGCTTGTTGCCCAATTTTCAATCTTATTCAAATTTTGTTGTAGTTGACGTTCAATTGTGGCCATGCTTTTCGAGCGATAACAGATACAGAAGTCGTCAACGTATAATGAGCAATCAGTAAGATTACCCAAACATTTCACAATATCATTAATTTTGATACTAAAAAGTGTTGTAGATAGAACGCCCCCTATGATTTTAGGCTGTAATCATAGAGCTTTCATACAGTTTGACTTTAAAGGAGGGGTCATGCTGGCTGTAGAATAATAAAATGTGTCAGAACTGATGTTAATTGTTTGTAATTTAGTCCTCTTCATTCTTTAATCGCTGCGCATGCGCATAAAATTTGAATTTTTTAACAAAAATGGTATTCTGTTTCTCTATTATTGTAAACTGCGCAAAAGCTGATGCCCCAATCAAAGGACCAAAGCACGTCTTCAATATAGGGACCTACAGACCTGTTAAGATGTGCATGTGCAGTTGGTTTCTTTTAACCGGATGTTGTTTAGATGATAAACAAAGCCCATTATTTACAAGTATAATCTTTCACAATAAAAGCTCTGTCTACATTAAACATATATATAAAATTGTAATCAGACTTAAAAGTCAAGTTTTAAGCAAAGAGGATAGTAGGCTTATGGCAGACAGACAGACATGAAATCAGTTTTGGGATTTGCTCAAGCTCAAATCCCTTGGAACACTGGACAGACGCGCTTACCACCTGAGTTACCAGTCTGGTCCAAAGTCACCACCACATATTTTCTTTGTGTTGACCAATTTGGATTCCTTTGACTTAGGGACGTCTCTGAAAAAGTTATGTTTAAGCCAAGGCAGTGACGTAGTTACTGGCCAAGGGCAATATACACTTTGATAGACAAACAGACAGACTCACAGACAGACAGGTAGGCAGACATATATATTCTGCCGTGCTTGATCTCACAGACCTCATATTACTGTCTGTCGATGGACTGTCTCCAAACTGTCAGTGAACTGTATATGTATACTATGCACAATAAGTTTAGCAATTTCTTATGTTTCGCATCTTTTTGTGCTCATCTTTGTGCAGTGTCGATCAATTTCAATTGCAATGACGAGAACAGGATCTTAGGCAACTGAAACCACGAAATTTCAGACGCCATCCTTTAGATAGGCATTTGGAGAGAGCAAGAATTGCAGAAGGGGTCAGTATGCAAAAATCACATCCCTTGTAAGTAATGCTAAAATGATAAACATGTGATTTTTCGTTTCGTGGTCTTTCATCTTCATTATGCATCACACGCCTATAAAAACTATTGGTTACGCGACAGATGTGATACAGAATTCATGCTGAAAAAAATCAGCTGCCATCAATGACGTCAAAACATAGTCATCATTTGATTAAACTTCTAATGTTAATAGGCATTTCAATTCAACAGAGTATCAGTTTATAAAGATATCATAGGCTTACAATGTAACTCATCTTATGGTTGATTAAAACCTTAAGTTACTGAAAAAATGTGCGACGCATTTGCGAGATAACGGCGACGTTAAATTTTATCTTTCGGCTTTTACACTGTAGTAGTGAAGATGCTTCATTCAACCTTTTTTGTCTGAATATGTTGAAAGAGATCACACGGCTTTACTTGTTAACGTTGTTCAAGAAAACCCGATTAGTAACACCGTTTAAAAGCGATAACGTAAAAGCATTAGTAAAAACGTCAAATTGTGAAAATTTGGTCCTTTATTTCTCTGAGAAAAGTCAGAAAATTGCAGCATTTGCTATGCTTTTTTGGTTTTCAGTGACCAAACAACCGTTTGAAAATGGTTTTGGCTTCCCCCAATAATCAGAAATACCCACGTTACCCACTAGTCTTAAAATTAAACGTCACTTAAGCACCGCCACTGCGTTTGGTAATTTTGCATTTTTTTAAATGGAAAATCTTGTTAGATGATCGGCGCTTGTATCTTCATGACAGCAAATGAAACTCGAGATCTGATGTGGATGGGCTCACCCATACAAAACAATTGCTAAATTTATTGTGCATAGTATATATTTGTGTCTCACTTCCCGTAAACGAACCATACCAAACATTAGTTAGTCTACGCGAGTATGTTTTATGTGGGTATGATAACGTTACATTTTTTTTGGGGGGGGGGGGGGTGCCTGATATGCCTCATAGTTTTGGTTGTGAAGCTACTGACTGGCTTCGAGGCATTTGGTCCCCCTGTAAAAAGATTTCGCACTTGGAGTCAGTGTTGTCATTTTGGATTGAGCCTCCGTTGTTCAGATACTTGAAGGTGTAGGGGCTCGCCCTTTTCAGTGAGCAGTATACCAAATATGTTTTTTAAAACGTTACTTAATATCTTGTGCAGTTGATCGAGTGGATTTAGTGTGCGGCACATGTTAGGCGGACAGTTATAAGAAAAACAAGGGAAAAACGAGGAAACGACAACCACCGGCGGGTCGGTCCATCAGGTAACTGTCGTACCGAAAAACTGGCAAGGTTTCTTGTGAGATGACAATAAACTATTTCATTAACTTTCAAACTGCTGTGTTTCTGGACATCATATATGCCAACTAAGAAACAATAACCACAGATTGAGATAGATGTTGCACAATGAGAGTGCGACAATACTCTTGAGAGAATCCTGCACTTTACAGGAGAAGAAGCTCGGTCTTAGTGTGTCCAGTTTGCGATATGCCTTCATTTGCTCCTTGTTTGCATGAGGAGGCAGATGCAAGAATATTTGCTCATGCTACGGAAGCAGCTAAAAGGCCAAACAAGAAAATACACAGTTGTGCTGTTTATACTGCTATAGTAGTTCTGGTCATACCTGTGGTGCAACAGTTGTGAGTGGATGAACTATGGGGTTGGCAAAAATCGCCAGCTGTCGTTGGTGTGAAATCAAATTGTAATGCTTTTTTATTCACTCACAGGGTGCAATAAAACATCCTTTCTCATTGTTCGTGGAAAACGGTTGGTAAGCTTTCTAGCTGTAACTGGGTATTTTGTAAAAATGAACTCTCTCCCTGAAAAGCCACCTACAGATTGCCTTGCACCATTGAACGATTCATCACAGTACTGTATGACTGTATGACAGCCCTTACAAAGGTGGCTTTGTACCAGCACAGTTTAAAGGCCATATATCAAGGCTCATGTGTTAGGGTCAGTACTAGAAAGGGGAAATGATTACCAAGTCCAGCAAACTGTAATGGATAGAACCAGACACTGGAATGTTAGGTCCACTGTGGACCACCATACCACAAGCATCAAAATATTATCTTGGCCTTGTGAGATATGGCTTTCTTCAAGGTTGCAGAAGTACAAAATGCAGCTCTCCAGTGTATGACCCTTTGTGCCTGTGGTGGCAACTTTGAACACTACATTTCTGTAAATTGAAGATTGTTTTTAAAATAGATAATGTTCAATAACTGAAAATCCTTAAGAAGGCAGTGTCATATCAGCTTACATACAGATTATGGCACATATTGCCAGCTCTCTTGTTTAAATGTCACTTTGAAAATGTACACGTTTGTATATAAGATCAACGTTATCTTGTCATCTTGGCCCAGATGCCATGTAACCAAAAATAAACGCATACCAATGTATGGACATAAGTCCAAAAGACAGACAAACACTCTTCAGTAAACTCCATAAAATGAGTTAAAGTCGAAGTTACTTTACGGTATGTAGTCATTCAAGAACATGATGGGTAAACCATGCATGTCCCCAGCATAACAAGAGAAATTTATGTCAAATGCTGCGCTATAGAACCACTGCACTCGAATAGCATGGTTATCACAGGTTGGCTGCTGTCGAGGAGGGCACAAAATATACCGTTTAAGCGTACCTGGCTGTTAAAAAGGGTAATATTTTTGTCAATATTTACTTTGGAACATATTCTGTGCTTATTATTGTCACGTATATATCCAGCTGTATATCTGCTTAACAAAGATTTATGTGAGTTAAGCGTTAGTCGAGACAGCACCTGAGTTAAGCCAAAAAGTTTATGTTTTCCTGAAAAAAGGAGGGGAGCCAATTTTATTTATGTTCTGGAATTTATGTTTTCTTTAGTTAAGTTAGATAAAATGCAAAATATTAGTACTTTTAATGCGCAAAAGTCCGCAATCTGATGGCGGAGCATTTTGAAAGTTATTGACTAGTGAAACTGGTTAAAAGCCCTCCAGTAAAATACTTTTACTGACCGTTAAAAGGGGGTACTGCTTTGGTGGATCATTTGTGTTGTTTCTGTGCTTTCACGTCTGCTCATTGCTGCCTTGTGGTCACCTGCTTGGAAAGGGCTGACCTCTTGGCTCTCGTTTGTGGTGTTATATTGTGAGATTGTTACTGTCCCATTTGGTATCCTGTGTCAGGTGTGGTACTTGATTGTTTCGATTCATGAGCTTTGCCCCATTCTTAAGTTCATACTGTATGCATAGTATTACATATATCGGCTGTTCTGGTCCAGTGACCGGGTCATAGATTGCATACAAATTGATTATATTTAGACCTTCGACTACTTATACAATGCCCTTCGCTACTAAACTTTTGGGTACAGCTACAAAATGGTTTGCAACTTCACAAAATGCAAAACATTTTATTCATTCACTTATTCTTCATTATGTGATGCCATTTAATCATAACTTATGACTGAAAAAGCGTATCATTAATCTGTGAACACATTCCGTACACATAAAAAATCCCACTGGCTATCAATAAATTGGCTGGTACTTAGCTAGTTTTAGAATTAAAGGGCTCCAATTGACCCAGAATGGACTACAATACCTAATTGCAACTGAAAACATCATCATGAAAATTAATAGCTGTAAAGAAGCAGCTCGTAGAATGGATCACAGTAAACCAAAGTAATATAGTGTGTGCCCTCATCGACTGCAACCGACCCGCAATGACTGCACTGTTCTAGTACAGTGGCTTTCTAGCGTGAATACATACGCAGCAAAACTTATTGGATAAATGATTGTGCAAAAGAATTATTTCAAGATATACATATTGATAGTATTATGACATTTTTAAGACAAATAAATCTTTTTAACAAAACCTAATTGCCATTTTTAAAATCATGTTTTGTTTTACATTTGTATCAGACCATAATACAGATTTTTTAATGTTGTATTCTGTTCAGTTAAAGAACATGTACAGTTATCTGAATAGTTCTTTGAAACTGTCAGATATTGTACGTGGTCTCTCCTGTCAGCAATCGTATTGCAACTAATTATCATTATACAAACTCATCATCATCATTCCTTTTATTTTATCTTATAAATTTTTACTTTTTCCATCTTCATCATGTTTAGTTTAATACCGTCTGATGCTAATGACCCACAAGGGTTGATGCGTCGTTAAGAACCAAACAAACAAACAAGAAAACATTTATTTCCCAGTCAAAAGATATACGTATTCCATTAATTCAATGGTTTCTACCGTTTTGACACCATTAAACGAGATAACCGGAAGCATTAGTTAGTTTGCGCATGCCTGATTATGGAAACTATTTAAAAGTATATTTGTTTATGTCTTTTAGGATATCTAGAGATATGGTGGGTCGATTTTTTACCATGTTAAACGCAAATATTGATCTGTGTAGTCAAGTGAGACCAAATTTTCTATAATGGAAGTGAATTTTGCCTTGCGCATGCGCAGAGGAATATTGTCGAAGTGGTTCTATATCTAAAAATCATCAGCTCACCAACCTTAACAAATGTGGACAGTTTCATGCTTGTATCCGAAATAGCACAATCTTGGCTATTAGCCGCCTAGCTAAATAGATCAAATCCGAGAGTACCTTTATGCTGCACCAAATAAAGACACAGCAATTTTATAAGGATTTAGCTCTCCATCTACAGTGCTAAGTCCTACAGAAAATAGTAGAATTCAAGGATTTTTCAAGGCTTTTAAGTTATTTTCCAGTACTTTTCAAGGCAGCTTTTATTTTCAAAGACTTTTCAAGAAAGCCCTCAATCTTCAAGTACTTTTCAAGCCTGTGAGAACCTTGTTATTTAATGACATTATGTAATGGCAACCATATCAACTCGCCTACATAATGACAAACGTTTACATGCCAAAAAAGTGATTTCAAAATAATTAAATATGATTATGAATCTAACATTCCTGCTCCTGTAATATTGAATTTATCAACTTTGTTACAAAAAAGTGAAAAAATACTTGGCAAGCCTTGCATTTATCTCATTTCACCAACTTGTTTAATAAATTCAATAAAATATGAGTATCATGTAAGATACTCAATTTTTAAAGCCCGCCCTTTTACTTAAAATTTAAAAGCTCCTTTTCCTGTGAATTTTAGAACGTGCCTCATTCATCAAATTTGAACTATCACTGAAGGATATTTATCACACACAAGACAGAAGCAGACATGCAGCCAAACCACACCACTTGATCTTACCTTTGCCATATCTCTTGATATACTCCTCTGTGAGGTATAATAAACACGATAAGATATAGGCCTTTAGTTAAGAGTGTGTACTAAAAAAATAATTTTCTTATCTCTCAACCAAAACATATGTTGTGGGTACTCAAAAGAACCGTCTCAATGAGACAGTTCTTTTGAGCACCCATAACATATGTTAAAACTGAGGGGTAACAAAATATATACAATTATAGCTTAAAATTTTGGTTATAAGATATTTTAACACTTTATGCATCTATGGATTCTTCCTTCTGGTTTGATACAATAAAAGTGAGATGGTCCATTTTATATATTGAGGTGTCATAGGTAATTCATTAATTCCAAATAATATTGTACTTCTTCAAGCCTCCAGATAAGAGTGTGTATTGGAAAAGTATTTTCTTTATTTCTCATCCAAAACATATGTTGTGGGTACTCAAAAGAACCGTCTCAATAGGACAGTTCTTTTGAGCACCCAAAACACATGTTTAAGTTATTGGGTAAGAAAATAATTAAAATTTTACGCAAATAAAATTTCCTTATCTGGACCTATGCTTCTTTCTCAAGAACATAATGGCATTTTGTCTTAGTAATCAGTTTGGACCCTGATGAAATGAAGCATTATGACCCATCTTACCCTCAGGATCATAATATAATCAGGGACTCGCCTATCTGAAGTGTTTATTGAATATAGGCCTACTGAATATGTAGCCAAAACAAGGGCTACTAGGAATAATTTACATTTTCATGTTGTTGAAAAAAATTGTTTCAACATCGGATAGGCGGCAATCGAAAACTCTCTTAACAATCAACGAACACAGACCAGAAATGGCCATAACCAGTGTTTTTGATTGCCATTTGTCGCCAGTTGGGTGACTAAAATTCAAACAAAAACTCTGTTTCTAACTATTTTTGGTCTACGTTTGTCGATTGTATTGACGTTTTCGATTGCTGCCTATCAGGTGTGATTTTGTTGTATGCTTCATGATGTTACGGTGGACGTTTCTGCATAGAATGGAATAAAATTATTTGGAACTGCTTGTGCTTGAAAGGAAGGTATATAACAATGACAATATAACATTCTTTTCCGTATATTAACTTTTGCAAAGCCCTCGTGTGATAATGTGTTGCAGCCCTAACCGCTTTGCAACACTTTATCACACTCCGGCTTGGCAAACGTTAATATACAGAAAAGAATGTTTTATCCTCTTATTGAAGCCGACACTGTGGCATAGGCTGCTGTCCATTCTAAGGGAGTGATTCTGTTGTTGTTGTTGTTGTTGTTGATTGTTGCTTCCATTGTGGGATTCTGTGTTTGTTCCATGTTTTGTTGTGCGTTACTTTGTTTCCTGTTTTGCAATTATCATGATGGGGAAGAGAGAGCTGGTTGCTTTATTTTGTTTGTCTTCCCAATGTCTTGTTTCTGTTATTGTTCTGTAGCTCTTCCTCATGATACCATGGGTTGGTCTGCAGTGTGTAATTGTGGTATTTCCTAATCATACTCACTTGCTATTTTTCTTATATTGGGTTGATTAAACTATCCATTTTCTCCAAAAAAGGGTTTTTCAAAAAACTACATTGCATCTAAGTAATTCAGAATCACTGCACCAAGGCTTAGCATCACTAAGTCTTACTGAGCATCAATGGAAGATAATGATGTAAATTATCTAGGATCACATGAAGGCATCACTTTCTTACTTAGATGTCAATGGAAGATAATGATGTAAATAATCTAGGATCACATAAAGGCATCAGCATTGCAACAGGGTTCCCACAGAAATTCAAAAACACAATTCCAAGATTTTTCCATGATTTTCCATGATCAACAATGTAATTTCCATGACTATTTAATGAACAGCCTCCAACCTCCCTTTTAAGCAGCATCTTCACCAAGCAAAGCATAAATGCAGAGTGCAGTAACAGTTATGTATAAAAATAAGCATGCTTGTAGACCATACGTATATTTTGAAACAATTAAAACTTGAAACCGCCACTAGCCAGAAAACTAGCTGTCAGACACACAAGTTTTGTGTGTCTGACAGCTAGTTTTCTGGCTAGTGGCGGTTTCTTCAAATTACTTCACAAAATTTCATGATTTTTCCATGATTATTCAGGTTTTTTCAAATTCCATGCATGGAACTTTTTTTCCTGTTTTTCCAGGTTTTCCATGATTTCCAGAGTCTGTGGGAACCCTGTTGCAATGCTAATGTCATAGGAAGCTTAGCAAGATGTTGTTTTGCATTTTGCACCTTGATTACAGTAAAACCTGTGTAAAACAGCTACCACCCTAAAAAGACCAAAAAAAAAAGCATTCTGCAATACTTTCAACCTTCATTAAGCTAGCTACCATTTGTCATTTAAATCTTTGTTTTATCTATTTTTGAGTGGCCGTTTTACACAGGTTTTACTGTATGCCAAAATGTGTGAAGAATACTTACGCTCTGTAGGCGGTACTATTTCAGTATCATCACTGTCTTTCAAAGGGAAAGGTTTACCATACGTCGTAATAAGATCTATACGTTTCCCAGTCAACACGAATATCTGGTAAAAACAATGCATCAAATTAAAGTTAAAAGTTTACAATAAGTCACTGTGAGTTTGTTGTCACCTTCAATCACATTGTGTGCTAACCAGTCAACACGAATATCTGTTAAAAACAATGTAATTCATTCAAAGTTAAAAGTTTACTGTAAGTCACAACGAGATCTGTGAGTGTGTTGTCACTCTCAACCAAATTGTGTTTCTCAGTTAAAATCAAGGAAATTCATTTGAATATTTGCGCGCTAGGTAATTTTTCGCATTTTTGTTGTCATCTTCTGACTTTTTCAAAATTGATTTTTTTTTCAAAAAATCTTTAGTTTAAACAATGTTTTATTTCTGAATTTACAAGCATAATACAATATATACTAATGTATAGTGGTACAGGATTTGACAGTAAGCTGAAGCTTCTATTTAAGTAATTTCCTATTACAATGTGGATCATACAAAAATTATTTGAGAATGAGACTGGCAATCAATGTCACTAAGTAATATCAACAGCAGTGCATGGCAGATAAAGAGAAAAAGAAGAAAAAATGTGGGGGAGACAGGGAAGGGAATGACTACAATTTTCTATGCTGAGCATTGAACATTGTGGATATTGTTTTAACATGTTTGACTAGTTTGGAGCGAACCTTCCTGATTCCACTATGAATTCTTGTACCTGCATTTTTGTGGTTTGTTTTGTTTTCCATACCAAACAAAAGATCACTGGTAGTTAAATTGATTAAGCTTGCTGGTAAGTATCCTGACCTAGCATCTATGAATATTGGACAGACAAAAAAGAAGTGGTAAGAACTTTCGAAACCTCCACATTGGCATGTAGGCTCTGGTACTATGTTTTTTCCTGTACAGGTGGGTGTT
Source organism: Loripinus fragilis (assembly GCA_964019695.1). Taxonomy (NCBI): domain Eukaryota; kingdom Metazoa; phylum Mollusca; class Bivalvia; order Lucinida; family Lucinidae; genus Loripinus; species Loripinus fragilis. The sequence continues at coordinate 88,491,315 of OZ026527.1, read as the reverse complement.
TAGTGAGCTGCATTTAAGTCTAATACGAGTATGGAGGATTTGAACCATGCGTGTGCCTGCGCTGTAATATTTTGGTGGTTTCTTCATGTCTCTATTAAGTCGGAATTTGAAGGAAGAAATGGATGGGTATTGCTTTGTATCTTCAGGCAAGCTATTCCACGCCCATATGGTTGATGGAAAGAAGGAACTATAGTATAAGTTTGTGCGAGCATGGAGACTTTGTATGTCATCAGCATTCCGTAGGTTGTAATTATTTGTTTCTTGAATAATGGGAGGGACAAGAGTGAGAATTTGTTTGTTTGATTTGATTCTTTACGTCCCATCAACAATTTTTCAGTTAAACACAGATGGATCTTCCTGGGTTGAACCAGTACTAAGCTAGGATAAATGTGTCTTGCTCAAGGACCACAAGGCAGTGACGCCAGTGAGGCTCGAACCCACAAGATCGAGAAGATAGTTGGGTGCAAGACCATTGATTATCTTGTAGAAGATGATGAGTTTATGTTTATTTTGTCTGTTCTAAGTCAGATAGTAGTTTTTCGATATATCTTTATGGAACACTATTAGATTGTCAAACTGTTTGGATCTAGAATTGGAGTTACATTCTCTCAAACCTGATCTGGATCCAAACTATTTGCAAAGGCTATCAGCAGATTTCAAAAGTTGCTGCTTTCAAAAAGTTCTTGTAAAAAAAGGTGCATGGGTATGGAAAATTTTTTTAAATTTAAAACACTAGTTGCCTACCAAAAAGGCCTACCTTACAGAGTCATGCTGCTTACAAGAATGTTTGTACAAAATTGGCATAAAAGCACAATCAACGGGACATAACTCTGAAAGGAAGAAACCAAAAGCAACTACCAAACATGTCATCCTGACCTTATAAACATTCCTTAAAAATTGCATGAAGATATCTCTACAGGTCACTGAGTTAGCGATTGTACAAGAATTTTTGGAAAATTTTAATCAAAGGGACATAAGTTGTAAACTAGGAAAAGGAGGACAAGACAGCAAAACCTGTCTTAAGCGACCACTCACAAATAGACAAAACAAAGATCTTGATGATATATGGTAGCTTAATGAAGGTCGAAAGTATTGCAGAATGCTCCCCTTGGAGCATTCTGCAATACTTTTGACCTGCTTTAAGCGATAATTGGTCGTGAAAAACAATTTTGATCTTTTTGAGTGGCCGGTTAAGACAGATTTTAATGTAATTCTTTTGCTCTACACATTGTCTTGATGTAATATGTATTCTCAAACAATTATAACGAATTAGCCTGAACAGTTATGGAGACTACAAGAATGTTGGTTGATGGAGGGATGGACAGATGGAAGGACAGACAGCACTATGCAATAATGAACATTTTTTTCTTCTTCAAAATGTGCGTATTAAACCCAACAATTAGAGTTTTGACAGGTAATAATGCTTGCATATTCAATTCTAAGTTTAGGATACAATAGATTCTGAGTATAGGGCACATTTATGAAACATTTCAAAATAATAATTTCCTATCAATACACACATTTTGGGTGCATAAAGAAAGTCTCCCTAAGATGTTTGTTTTATGTATCCCCAAAAACATAGGTTTTGAAAGGAATTAAGGATAATAATCATAGGGCCAGTTAAGCATTTTTTAGCGTAAAATTGCAATTATTTCCTTAGCCATCAGTTTAAACATGTGTTTTGGGTGCTCAAAAGAAATGTCTTGAGACGGTTCTTTTGAGTACCCACAACATATGCTTTGGTTGAGAAATAAGCAAAATAATTTTCAGTAACACACTCTTATCTGGGGGCCCGATAATCATTTTGGAGGTGTTTTTCGCTATTTCATGCATAACTCTAAATTTTGAACAACTTAAACAGGCCTCAAGATAAGAAAGTGCTATTTGAAATTATTTTTCTTAATGAGACAATTTTTTTGATAAACCAAAATATATGTTAAAATTGATTAGTAAGTTATCACACAGTTTTGGTTCTTTTCCAAAGCTCCCAGGCTGATGATGGGGTCTTGGGGCTATAACCGAAACCGTGTGTTATTATCTGTTAATCACATATTCTAATTCACTGTTTTACCACATTTGAATTACAAAAACTTAAGTCGTGTCACCTCATTTGTTTACATCTGACATCATGTACTGAACGTCTCGTGCTGAGCATGATAACTTCTTTCCATTCAAGACATGACTTATGGTTATTATCATGGTAGCAGACAACATGTAGGCGAAAAGGTGCTTATCGCATATGCAGACTTGGGGTTATTGCAGAAAATAGTGTTATAACCTTTAACCCATTTGAGCCTAGCATCCTTTTTGTGGGACAAAGGCAAACAGTGCAGACCAGATCAGCCGCCGCAAAACGCGGCGTCTAATCAGGTGCTTTACTGTTTGCTGACAGAAAATCCTATTAGAATTTCTATAAAAAAATACAACCTAACAACCCTAAATTAGGAAATGGACTGGTCCAATTGATAAGATGAGGAAATTCCATTTGGCTTAAATATGTGAGGATATCAGTTATACACTAACAATTTTTCTTAACTAGACCTATGCTGATCATTGGAAATAAAAGCTTTGGTCCTGAGGACTTTGAATAAGCGAGATTGGTCCACAATCAGGCCCACACATGAGAGTGTGTACTGGAAAATTATTTTTCTTATTTTTCAACCAAAACATATGTTGTGGGTGCTCAAAAGAACCGTCTCAATGAGACAGTCCTTTTGAGCACCAAAACATATGTTTAAATTGATGGGTTAGGAAATAAATGCAATTATAGGTGCACAAACTATCCTTATCTGGACCTATGAACAATTTTTCCTTGATTGCTTACCATAAGGGCTGGTATTATTGACTCGCATAGTTCTCTTACAAGTTGATGTCCCAGCTACATGGCTGCCAAATCTAGAAAGATAATTGAATTATAACATTAAAATTTCACCGATGTGGCAATTTTTTGTAAAAAAAAAACGGAAAAAGAAACCTGTTATTACCCTCTTAAACAACAATTCGTACTGCAACAAACAACACATTATCATATGACGTCGTGCCTGCCTCGTGTCTGCAAGTGATATAATGTCATGCATTAAAATTGATAAAACACTAGTGTGTGTGTGTGTGGGGGGGGGGGGGGGGGGGTAAGGACCCCCTGTTCCCCCATCTGTATCCCCACATGCATTCTCAGTCTGGTACAAGTGCAAAATTTTAATGTTTTTGAACATAGGAGTCTCAGCTCATCTAACAGCTAAATCAGTTGTCTTTTACGACTTGTAAGCTGAGTGACATGACATTGGCAAATACAGCACGTACTGTACATAAACCATAAAGGTGCATGTGGCTATTTTTACGTATTTACTACTACTACTGCTGCAGCAACCACTGGACCTGCTGGTACTTATTTTACAACTTTCACTAATGATTTAGCGTTGATATTAATAAAGACTAGAGCAGCAGTCGATGGTACACCATCGCAAATACCCGCTTTTTTTACCTATAACCTTTACCTTGGGGTCAAGGTCACACAAAACGTAGCTCAGTACCTTCTACATAATGTGACCTATGCACCTGTGAAGTTTGAAGTTGCTGTGTCCAATGGTTAAGGAGGAGATGCATTTACAAGAAAAACATTATATGACCTTGACCTAGTGGTTAAGGTCACACAAAATGTTGTCCAGTACCCTCTAAATCATATGACCTATGCACCTGCAAAATTTGAAGTTGCTATGTCCAACAGTTTAGGAGAAGATGGATTTACAAGAAAGTACATTATATGACCTTGACCTTGGTGTCAAGGTCACACAAAATGTTGCCCAGTAGCATCCACATCATGTGACCTATGCACCTGGGAACTTTGAAGTTGCTATGTCCAATGGTTCAGGAGAAGACGCATTTACAAGAAAATACATTATTTGACCTTGACCCCAAGGTCAAGGTCACATGAAGTGTTGCCTAGTACCCTCTACATCATGTGACCTATGCACAGGCACAATTTGAAGTTGCTGTTTCCAAAAGTTTATGAGGAGATGCATTAACAAGAAAATACATTATTTGACCTTTGACCTTGACCTTGGGGTCAAGGTCACACAAGACGTCACCCAGTACCCTTGACATCATGTGACCAATGCACAGGTAAAATTTGAAGTTGCTACTTCCAAAAGTTTATGAGGAGATGCATTTACAAGAAAAGACATTATTTGACCTTTGACCTTGACCTTGGGGTCAAGGTCACACGAAATGTCACCCAGTACCCTCTACATCATGTGATCTATGCATCTACAAAGTTTGAGGTTGCTACGTCCAACGGTTTAGGAGAAGATACAATTACAAGAAACGTGACGGACGAATGGACAGACGCACGGACGGACAGACGGACGACGGACCGACTTTGATACGAAATTAATATACCCTATTTTTCTAACGAAAAAGCGGGTATAAAAATAAAGAAGACAGAAATGAGCAGACAGACTAACAACAATAAGCAGAATCATATCTTTTCAGTGTTCCCCAATGACCATCTGACATTTCCAGTAATGATTGGCGCAGTCCGGTAATTAGTTCTCCAGCGGCAGACCGTATGTCTGATGAAATTTTCGGAGTGAATCAGGTTCTTTTGAGCCGTAATTACCGATGCGCAAATCCAGTAGTGGAAAATTCAATCGCGTAATGGACTGGTTGGTAAAAACTGTTTGCACAGGATGTGTATTCAGGGTTTACATTTGTGAAAATTAGTGTGGTGTGCAACGGATGTTACAGACTATTGGCAGTCACTGTTTAGGTATCGGTCGTGCGTTTATTGATGTAAATCCTGCCGTTGCATAAGCAGGGCCTAGGGGTGTTATGCACTCTAATGATCGGCATATCAGCCGTGGTTTACTTCTTTGCTTTAACAGATAAGTTCCCCTGTAAGCGCAACATTTGAAAATTGTTCTTCGGATGCATAAAAGATAAATAGCTAACAGCTGATTCAACTAGCTAGACTAAGTTAATTTGGTACATCTGTGTGTGAGAATGGGACTCAAGTGAGATGGAAAATTTAAGGGGTAAGATTTTATTTTGACTATGTTATCTGTCTCTCATCTATCAGACCTGAAGGAGCTGGTACTTTGGTGTAAGTTTCTGTAGTTCCAAGTACCCGACCCCACTTCTTCAGCTTCCTATCTTTTCCGCCACTTTATGTTGGCCGTGGAAAAGGACTGGGGATAAAAGAAATAACAGTATGTATAAGGGAACCCCTGCCCAATTTTTTTTTCAGTGTTTTAACTTAGACAATTTCAAGCAAATTGTATTCAGGGTAGCCCTGCTCAAATTTGTTTAGGGTGGGTTTGCAAAGTCATTTTAAAGCAGTAGGTTTGCAACATCATTTTGAAGAAAATCTAGACCTACTGTGTATTTTATTAAGAAATTATTATATTTTATCATTCAACTTGTTCGGGGTTTTTTTCGGTCCTGTAAAATATTATTTGGTCTGGTAAAATTCATGACTGCACCAAACCAAATGTCTGGTAATGTCTGGAAAGTATTCATGAACACTGTGTTTTCACAATGCTACTACCACATTTTGACATGCATATTTAACGTTTTTTTCTCATGATAAAGTCCACATTCTATACTTTCAAACACTAGCATTTCTTATGAAACATAATTTCAAAAATTACGAACACATGAAAAAAGTTATTTTTTAGTGTTCGAAATTTTAGGACATTTACTGTAATGGGATACAAACTTTTTCTGAGAGCAAGAAGGGAGAATTATAATGGAACAGACCTGACTACAGGTTTAAGGTCCAGTTGTGCAGCTGTCATCTGGAAGGATAGAGGACATCCTACAACTGTCATTGACACGGGGATTTTTGTCTCCTCAAGTTCTCCTATCTGAAACAACGAAGACAATAACAACAACAGGTTTAGATAAACTAAATGTTTGAGCGCAAAACTGTAAATATTTTCTTACCCATCAGTTTAAACTTATGTTTTGGGTGCTCAAAAGAACTGTCTCATTAAGACGGTTCTTTTGAGTACCCACAACATATGTTTTGGTTGAGAATAAGAAAATTAATTTTTTGGTACACACTCTTAACTAAAGGCCTCACAACAGTTGAATTTCCTTAATTTGAAGTCTTCAGAACCAAATACTTTGAATAAGCACATTTAAACTTCAGAATAAAACTGATATGATAAGGGCTTCAACACAAGAAAACCTGTCTTCAGGGGGTTGGCAAACAACACAGGCGCAGAACAGCCTGCACATCCGCACAGTCTGAACAGCGCCTTTGTTATTCGCTTTTTCGAAAGTATCATATGTAAACTTGCTACAGGTGAAATTTCAATTTTCGAGCTAGTCTCTGTAGCTGAGGAGACTAGTTTGAAACTATCTTTGTCTGAAACCCCCAAGACAGGTTTTGTCGCGTTGAGGCCCATAAGGTGTCTAGGCTGTCTGTCAAGTTTCTGGCCTTCGTAAACTATATCAGAAGCAGTCTGAGCAGGGGTTACACTGTTTGCCATTAAATCCTTACATTTTCAGAGATTCTATTTGGCAGTGGCCATTCAATAGAGTTTAAAACTTTCCAGATATCAGAGACAGGTAGGAAATTCTGTCTGACACAATTTCCAGTTTTAACCAAGTTCTTTCTTTGATAGACAGAAGAAGAGTGGCTGGGAAACTCCAATTTACTTAGGAACATAGATCCTGACCGTCATGCGACCAATTTGTAAGCCTTAAAACTTTCACAATGGTTGCCTTCCAATCAAGTGAAATAGCTTAGATGCATTCATATCAACTTAGAGGTAAACATCCCAACTATGCAAGCATGGACAGCATTCAATAAATTAAGATCAAGGTAACCTATTCTGAAAGGGCTTTTCCACTACCACATATTACTTTTGATGATTTATTCCCCATGGCAATGTTCAATGCATTAGTTCAGGCGTGATCTTGTTAGTTAACAATGGTATTTTAGTGGTAATGCATGTAACTGGGTTCCGGGGGCCAGTCACATGATACAGCACAATAACCGGCCCTCTGGGTCTGGTTACATGATAGAGCAAATATCCGGCCCTCTGGGTCTGGTTACATGATAGAGCACAATAACTGGGCTCCGGCGGCCAGTCACATGACACAGCACACTAACCGGCCCTCTGGGTCTGGTTACATGATAGAGCAAATATCCGGCCCTCTGGGTCTGGTTACATGATAGAGCACAATAACTGGGCTCCGGCGGCCAGTCACATGACACAGCACACTAACCGGCCCTCTGGGTCTGGTTACATGATAGAGCAAATATCCGGCCCTCTGGGTCTGGTTACATGATAGAGCACAATAACCGACCCCGGAGGCCAGTCACATGACACAGCACAATAACCAGCCCTCTGGGTCTGGTTACATGATAGATCACAATAACTGGGCTCCGGCGGCCAGTCACATGACACAGCACACTAACCGGCCCTCTGGGTCTGGTTACATGATAGAGCAAATATCCGGCCCTCTGGGTCTGGTTACATGATAGAGCACAATAACCGACCCCGGAGGCCAGTCACATGACACAGCACAATAACCAGCCCTCTGGGTCTGGTTACATGATAGATCACAATAACTGGGCTCCGGCGGCCAGTCACATGACACAGCACACTAACCAGCCCTCTGGGTCTGGTTACATGATAGATCACAATAACTGGGCTCCGGCGGCCAGTCACATGACACAGCACACTAACCGGCCCTCTGGGTCTGGTTACATGATAGAGCACAATAACTGGGCTCAGGGGGCCAGTCACATGACACAGCACACTAACCGGCCCTCTGGGTCTGGTTACATGATAGAGCACAATAACTGGGCTCCGGCGGCCAGTCACATGACACAGCACACTAACCGGCCCTCTGGGTCTGGTTACATGATAGATCACAATAACTGGGCTCCGGCGGCCAGTCACATGACACAGCACACTAACCGGCCGGCCCTCTGGGTCTGGTTACATGATAGATCACAATAACTGGGCTCCGGCGGCCAGTCACATGACACAGCACACTAACCGGCCGGCCCTCTGGGTCTGGTTACATGATAGATCACAATAACTGGGCTCCGGCGGCCAGTCACATGACACAGCACACTAACCGGCCCTCTGGGTCTGGTTACATGATAGAGCAAATATCCGGCCCTCTGGGTCTGGTTACATGATAGAGCACAATAACCGACCCCGGAGGCCAGTCACATGACACAGCACAATAACCAGCCCTCTGGGTCTGGTTACATGATAGAGCACAATAACCGACCCCGGAGGCCAGTCACATGACACAGCACAATAACCAGCCCTCTGGGTCTGGTTACATGATAGATCACAATAACTGGGCTCCGGCGGCCAGTCACATGACACAGCACACTAACCGGCCGGCCCTCTGGGTCTGGTTACATGATAGATCACAATAACTGGGCTCCGGCGGCCAGTCACATGACACAGCACACTAACCGGCCGGCCCTCTGGGTCTGGTTACATGATAGAGCACAATAACTGGGCTCCGGGGGCCAGTCACATGACACAGCACACTAACCGGCCGGCCCTCTGGGTCTGGTTACATGATAGAGCACAATAACCGACCCCGGAGGCCAGTCACATGACACAGCACAATAACCAGCCCTCTGGGTCTGGTTACATGATAGATCACAATAACTGGGCTCCGGCGGCCAGTCACATGACACAGCACACTAACCGGCCGGCCCTCTGGGTCTGGTTACATGATAGATCACAATAACTGGGCTCCGGCGGCCAGTCACATGACACAGCACACTAACCGGCCGGCCCTCTGGGTCTGGTTACATGATAGATCACAATAACTGGGCTCCGGCGGCCAGTCACATGACACAGCACACTAACCGGCCGGCCCTCTGGGTCTGGTTACATGATAGATCACAATAACTGGGCTCCGGCGGCCAGTCACATGACACAGCACACTAACCGGCCGGCCCTCTGGGTCTGGTTACATGATAGAGCACAATAACTGGGCTCCGGCGGCCAGTCACATGACACAGCACACTAACCGGCCGGCCCTCTGGGTCTGGTTACATGATAGATCACAATAACTGGGCTCCGGCGGCCAGTCACATGACACAGCACACTAACCGGCCGGCCCTCTGGGTCTGGTTACATGATAGAGCACAATAACTGGGCTCCGGCGGCCAGTCACATGACACAGCACACTAACCGGCCGGCCCTCTGGGTCTGGTTACATGATAGATCACAATAACTGGGCTCCGGCGGCCAGTCACATGACACAGCACACTAACCGGCCGGCCCTCTGGGTCTGGTTACATGATAGATCACAATAACTGGGCTCCGGCGGCCAGTCACATGACACAGCACACTAACCGGCCGGCCCTCTGGGTCTGGTTACATGATAGAGCACAATAACCCGCCCCAGGGGCCAGTCACATGACACAGCACACTAACCGGCCCTCGGGGTCTGGTTACATGATAGAGCACAATAACCGACCCCAGGGGCCAGTCACATGACACAGCACACTAACCGGCCGGCCCTCTGGGTCTGGTTACATGATAGATCACAATAACTGGGCTCCGGCGGCCAGTCACATGACACAGCACACTAACCGGCCCTCTGGGTCTGGTTACATGATAGAGCACAATAACTGGGCTCCGGCGGCCAGTCACATGACACAGCACACTAACTGGCCGGCCCTCTGGGTCTGGTTACATGATAGAGCACAATAACTGGGCTCAGGGGGCCAGTCACATGACACAGCACACTAACCGGCCCTCTGGGTCTGGTTACATGATAGAGCAAATATCCGGCCCTCTGGGTCTGGTTACATGATAGAGCAAATATCCGGCCCTCTGGGTCTGGTTACATGATAGAGCAAATATCCGGCCCTCTGGGTCTGGTTACATGATAGAGCAAATATCCGGCCCTCTGGGTCTGGTTACATGATAGAGCAAATATCCGGCCCTCTGGGTCTGGTTACATGATAGAGCACAATAACTGGGCTCCGGCGGCCAGTCACATGACACAGCACACTAACCGGCCCTCTGGGTCTGGTTACATGATAGAGCACAATAACTGGGCTCCGGCGGCCAGTCACATGACACAGCACACTAACCGGCCCTCTGGGTCTGGTTACATGATAGAGCACAATAACTGGGCTCCGGCGGCCAGTCACATGACACAGCACAATAACCAGCCCTCTGGGTCTGGTTACATGATAGATCACAATAACTGGGCTCCGGCGGCCAGTCACATGACACAGCACACTAACTGGCCGGCCCTCTGGGTCTGGTTACATGATAGAGCACAATAACTGGGCTCCGGCGGCCAGTCACATGACACAGCACACTAACCGGCCGGCCCTCTGGGTCTGGTTACATGATAGAGCAAATATCCGGCCCCAGAGGCCAGTAATGGCCCTGTATATTGTCAAACAAGGACTGGTTTGAACAAGTTCCCTGGGGCTTGTTTACCGGCCCCCTGATAACTATAAATCCAGAAGAGATTGCCTCAAGAGCAGGCTGTAAAATCTGCTGATGAAATCTATAACTATTGGACAAAACTAGTTAGGTATGTTGCTGTTTATTTATGCTTTTTTTGCCAGGAAGCTATGCACATAGTGAGTCTGGACCACCTCAGCCACTCACTCTTACTTTTCCTTCTTTAACAGGATAGATTAGCTATCATAAAGCCAAAATAGAAACACCAAAAACGTGACTTAGTTGTTGTGTTTAAGTTGGTTTGTGTGTGTGTGTGTTTTTTTTGTGTGTGTGTTTTGGATTTTGTTTAAATACCAATTGAACCACACAAAATTTTTGGTTGGACTGAAAATGACCAATATTTTTTCAGAATAGTCCAACTGCAATTAACCTTTTATGACCTAATGGGTTCTTCCTTCTGGCTTGATACAATAAACTTAGGATGATCCATTGTATATATTGAGGGGACACAGGTTAAAATTTTGTGAAAAAAAAATGTTTTTCTTACTTTGAAGATCCTTTTTGTTTCAGCAAAAAGTATTTACCAGAATAAATGCCTTTCATCGGGGTATTCACTGTTTGCAAAAGTACACATTTAGAAGTCCAGGGGACAAAATTCCACTCCTTTGCTCGTAATTACAAGTGAAATCTAGAAAGGACGAGTAATTCTTCCCAAAGCACTCATCCTACAGGACAAGTGCTTTGGGAAAAAATACTTGAGAAATTCATATTACATATTACTCCCTTATGTTTTTATTGCATACGCTTTTAAAGGACAAGTGCATGCATTTGCAGGACAAGTGAAAATTGTAAGTCACTCATCCCGCAGGACAAGTGCAATATTGAAATATTTTTGTCTCCTGGGAGTCAGTTGCAGATAACTGGTTAAAAGTAGATCTCACAAACATAAAATAAAGCTGAATATCTACATTTGTAGTATGCATATATGAACTTACCCGACAGATTAAATTGTCAGAATAAACTCCCCAGATATCACTATAGGCAGAGATCTCTACGATTTCTTCATTAAAAGGGGAGAGAACTCCAGAAGCAGGTGATGGCACAAATGATGCCCCTTTCCCTTGACTTAATAATGCTGAGCTGAGATCTGAAATATATGGCATGAACTTCACTGATATAGCCTGGTCCTCCATATTCTCACGGTACTAACAGTTCAGTGATCAATATTTATATGCTTACTGAAGATACAATCAAATCAATCATAAACATTGGCAACATTGTTAGCTTATTATCCAGTCTATCAATACATATCATCTAGTGACAGTTATAGCCTAGAATTTCTATCTGGCTTCCAATGTAAACACGACCACACACGGCAGCCGTATTGAATTGGGACTTCATATTCTCACGGTAACTATGCAGGAAGTTTCTGACCTGGTCATGTAATTTTTTCTTCAAATTCATGAAAATCAATATGTAACTCACTTGTAGCTGTCAAAGCTGTGGGCATTACCTAAAAATATTTTGAGAAATATAAAATTTGTATGACATGGGTGGGAAGGCAGATGACATTTGCATTGTTAGAGTGATAAAAAATAGTTTTCATTCCACAACTTTAACATTTTTGAAGTTTCTATTCTGTGAGTGGTTTGTAGCCTTTAGTTCACTTATTTGCATATGTAAATTGCTGATAGATGGTGTGGTGATTCATTTATACTAGAATAATAGGTTACCGTGAGAATAAGGATGCCGTGAGAATATGGCGTTTGAGTATATAGGCCTCAACACAAGAAAACCTGCATTTGGAGTTTGCGAATTCTGATCAGCACCTTTGTTATTCACTTATTGGAAAGTATCATATCAACAGTTAATACAAGCAAAATTTCAATTTTCTATCTAGTCTCTGTAGCTGAGCAGGTTGTTTTGAGCATGACCTGGTCAGAAACTCCGAAGACAGATTTTGTCACCTTGAGGCCCTTATAAGCCATGGCATGACAAAAGCAAACCTAAAACCAGCCAAACAAAAGCTGATCCAGCAAGACGCTGATCAGCCATAGTAGGTAATGATGCAAGATTTCTTAATTCCACTGGGCAGTCACTTAATTGACTTTATCATGCAGTGCCTCATATGTCAATTCCATGACAACCTTTATACCTTGTCAGAAAGAAAATATTCTATAAAAGATTCTTTCATAATTTTCTTCTTTACATCTTATTTAGACTAGGTTCAGTAAAAATTCGAAAACTTGGAACATGTTTCTCTGTTCTCAACAAATTTTTGGTTATCAGGGCTAGAATTCACAAAATGCATGTCAGAATAGCAAACAGAGAAGACCCTGAACAGACTGATCTTGATGTGCCCTGTTTGTCTATGCCTTTTTGGCAGGCAAATAGTGTTCAGAATTTTAAAATATTTACAGTAATTCAATCAAACAACATTTGGTATTGTCATCTCCAAACTATATTCATATAAGCCGCTGAACCTAACACATGTGTATATTTTATTACAGGGATCAACATGATTTTCTATGCATTAACATCTGCTGGGCCCTGAGTGTGGTGTTGTAACCAGGCCCTGAAAAGCCAAGGGCTTTACAAACCCTAAAGGGGCCTAGCACATGTTAATGTATCAGAAAAACATGTTTGATCTCTATTATTGCATAAAGTCAGGTTGTTGCTCAAAAACTTCAGGAAAACGCTTCAAAAAGTTGAATCTCTAGTATTAGTATAATAATGGCACACTCAAGCATAAACAAGTGTGTAACAGAAAAATAATTTTCTAGATTCTCAACCAAAACATATTTTGTGGGTACTCAAAAAAAACGTCTCAATGAGATGGTTCTTTTGAGCACACAAAACATATGCTAAAAATTATAGGTAAGAAAATATTTCCAATTTTACACTCAAAAATGTTTTGTTTATCTAAACCTGTTACTTAATGCTTATATGACATTATCTTATGGTCTGGCTAAAATCATAAAACAAAATCTCTCTTACCGGCAGTGGCTTTAACTGTGGTTTTACTGAAGGGATCAGCTAAGTTTGGAGTTCTACCTAGCAACATTCTTCTTGTACTAAAGAAAATTGAAAATAAAAGCATTGCATACAGTTTGACAAAATTTGGCTGTGTTGATCAGAGTTCATACAGGCAAGATTGTGTAAAATTCAAGGACTTTTAAAGGACTTCTCAAAAACTTTCCTACTATTTTCAAGGACTGAAAACTTAAGAAAAATACTTATTTACACTTTAAAATTCTACTTCTGAAATACTAGAGTCCATTACTAAAGATATTAGTTTTAGGTAATTAGTATGAAATTGTGGTGCCTTTATTTGGTGCAGCAATTTTATACTAGTTTAGGTATCAAAAAACACTGTTGAATCCTCCTGTAAATTGTAAAATTCCAGGACTTTTCAAGGTCTTTGAGTGTTTTTTAAGTAGTTTTCAAGGCAAATTTTATTTTCAATGACTTTTCAAGACAGTCCTGTATATTCATGTACTTTTCAAGCATGTGTGAACCCTGTTGATCACCAGTCACTACATTGTAATGTTTTTGTAAGCATGTACTGTGAAAAGTTGATGATTTGAGGCTATAATATATCTTAACATCAAAAAATCAATTTGATCATGTATACCGTAAAATGGGAAATTTTCGAGTTCTCCAATTTTCGCGGTAAGTCTCGAACGACTGAAATCCGCGAAATATTTTCCAAGTTTTACCAATTGTTTATTTACCTTTATACAGACCAATAATTGTGTATTTATTTGTGTTCATAAAACACCGTTCAGCGTAGTTTACAGATCAAGCTACATGTATACTGTTCATTGAACGTGAATAGATCAATCAAGGTCAAGCTCCTGAGATTACAACCGTTACACAATAGAAGGCTTGGACAAGCGGGGAAAAATAATGGATTAATATTGCTTAAAAACCTGATCATTTATTCCGATTTGGACCAGTGACTGTCAATATGTTTTCACATATTTCTGTTGGCGTTTGTTAAGATAATTATTAAGTAAATGGTACTACAAAGTGATTGATTTTGGAGAGAAAAAAGACGATGTCATTACATTGCCAGTTAAGTTGACACTTAAAATGTACCGCTATTCTATGCAGTAGTTTCAACTTGAGACCAAAGAGAAACTACCATTCGTCTTCCAGATGAAATACGGAAAGCATCTAGTTCCAACCAATGTAATTGACCAACTAAACATACGTCAAACATTTCGCAGGATATTTAACTTGCAATTATAATTTTTGTGGGTACAAAAGACCGCGAAAATTAAAAACCGTGAATAATTATCTTTATGTTTTTGAGGCAAAAACGCAAAAATTTGGCGACCGAAAATATTCCATTTTACGGTATATACATTTTGCATAGTAAAGACCTTAAAACAAATTGGAAATGAAAAAAAATGCATAGTTCATAAGCTGATGCTTTCCCATGAAGTAAACGTATCAGAATAAAAACTGCCAAATGAAAACATTCAATATGGCTATGATCCCTAACCTAATACACAGACTGGCTTGTTTTTCTTTTCCATTTAGTTTGTTCTACATTGCAACAAAGGAAGGGAAGCTACTGTTTAAACTCTTGTTTGATTGAACCAAGATATATTCTCTTCAGAAAACAGTGTATATCCAGATCCAGCCACCTGATCATTATCTGCACTGTTTGCTATGCAGCTTCAGATTCTACTTTATTACCTCTTGACATGCTGAACCTGGATTTATACGTTTTTTTAAAAAAAACACTGAAGATCCAGATCAGCTGACTTCTGACAAAGCCATCTGATCAGGATCCACACTGTTTTCAACTCTAGAATGCTGCAGGTTAACAGGATAACAGTACATAAAAGTGTAGTATATAAAATTACCCCACATGCAGAGAGTTAACCCTTTACCTCACAGAGATGCTGTTTAACACTTTTGCAAACAGAGCAGACCCAGATCAGACAGCTCTTGTAAGAGCAGCTGAATAGAGTCTACTCTGTTTGCTCATGGAAATATGATAAGATATGATTCTAAACTAGTTGACCTGATGCAAACCAAACATCTATGTGTCTTGATCCACATCTGAACTAAGGGTGAGGTTGGCGCCGTGAAACAGGTTTAAGCCCTCAAGTAAAATATTTTTTACTGACCGTTCCAAGGCAGTACTTCGTTTTGTGGATCTTTCATGTTATTTACTGTATGTCTTGTGTTTGTTATGCTTTTGTGTGCGTCTGTTCATTGATGCCTTGTGCTCACCTGCTGAAAAAGGGCTGACCTCTTGGCTCTTGTTTGTGATGTCTAATTGTGAGTTTGTTACTTTCTCGTTGGTATCCTGGGTCAGGTGTGGTACTTGATTGTATCAATTCCTGATCTTTGCCCTCTTTCTTACTCTGACAAGTAATTTCTTTGTTCTATGTACAAACTTGAAAGTTTATTTATATAATTATTCATAGTGGGCGGAGCTTAGCATGAATATTCATCTGGGAAAGAGTTAATTGAAATTATGCAACTTAATTGCTTGGAAATCAAAAGTGAACATGCCATAAATCAGAATTAACTTGGCAGGACAAATGTTGATTTCTCTCTGATTTGCTCTACCACTCATCTACCCTGGTTCACTTACCTACTCGGCCTTCCCACTTCATCCCTGCTGGCATCTGGAGAGGTTGGTGGCTTTGAGAAGAAGTTTTCCATCCCCATACGATACCTTGCTGTGATCCCTGTTTTATTCTGGACATGAAGATACAACTTTGGCACAGAACCCAGTTCAACTTTATCTCCAAAATTGAGTTCTATATTCTCATTTTTTCTGAAATGATAGGATATCAATTTTATTTACACTCATGGGTTCTTTAGCAAACAGTGAAGACCCAGATGAAATGCCGCATAATGTGTTATTTCACGGCAGACCCCAAGATAAGAATGCGTAACTGAATTATTTTTTTTTATTTCTCAACCGAAACATATGTTGTGAGTACTCAAAAGAACCCTCTCGATGAGACGATTCTTTTGAACACCCAAAACACATGTTTAAACTGATGGATAAGAAAATAATCACGATTTTGCGCAAATTATTTTTCTTTTACTGGCCCTATATTTCAGGGTCTTCACTGTGTGCAAAGACAAAATTGATCTTTATGTAAGAAAATACAATGTACAAATTTTTGGGCAAAATTATGACCAGTGATCCCTCAATATATATGATGGACCATCCTGACTTGACTGTATCAAAGTTTATGGAAAATTCCATTGGTCTAAAAAAGGATAAACTTTTAGCAGCTTTGTGTCTATGATTGAGTTCTTCTGTATTTACCAAGATAATTGGTTATTTTTATTCCCAACCATTTTTATCTTAGAATTTAAATCAACCAATTTGACTTAGAAGATGATGCATGGATAAGTTAGGGTCTTTCATGCAAACCAAACATCTATGTGTCTTGATCCACATCTGAACCAAGGGTGAGGTTGGCGCGCCATCAAACCGGTTTAAGCCCTCCAGTAAAATATTTTTACTGACCGTTTCAAGGCGGTGCTTCTTTTGTGGATATTCGTGTCATTCATGTCTTGTGTTTGTCATGCTGTCGTGTCTATTCATTGCTGCTTTGTGGTCACCTGAAGGGAAAGAGCTGACCTATTGGCTCTTGTTTGTGATGTTTATTGTGATTTTGTTACTTTCTCATTTGGTATCCTGGGACAGGTGTAGTAGTTGATTGTATCAATTCCTAATCCTTGCTGTCTTTCTTACTTATATGATACTAGACAGATCGAGATAAACAAATGGTTTGAGCATAAATTGTGATTAATTTCTTAACCATCTGTTAAAACATATACTTTGGTTGCCTTTACTATTTTAGGCCTCGTTGCGAGAAACCTGTCTTCGGGGTTTCCCACAAAGTGAGATTCAAGCCAGTCTCCTCAGCTACAGAGGCTAGCTAGAAAATTGAAATTTCTCTTGTAGCAAGTTTAGATATAATACTTTCCAAAAAGCAAATAACAAAGGGGCTGATCAGTCTGTGCTGATGCGCAGGCAGGTCTGCGCCTGTGTTGTTCGCAAATCCCCGAAGACAGGTTTTCTCGCGTCGAGGCCCATTTTGAGTAAATGAACTACTCACAGTGTAATTTCAGCATCTTGGGAGACTGAGTAAGTCACAGAGAGACCTTTAACATCACAGAATACTGACAGGATCAATGGAGAGTCCATTCCTTCTATCTTACATGGTATTCTAAAGTCGGAGAAATCACCCTAAAATATTTAACATTTAGCTGTTATTAATAGCATATTTGCATGTAAATCACATCATAGAACACTCCAAAGATAAGGTATAAAGTGTTTGACCCTTTACCTCATAGATATGCCTTTTAACGCTTTTGCAAACAGAGCAGACCCAGATCAGAGAGCTCTTGTGCCCTTGAACAAAACACTATATCCTCACTATTGAGTACTAGTTCTTCCCAGGAAGATGTCCCAACATGACTGAAAAATTGCTGACTGGGATGCTAAGGATTAAACTAAAACAAACAAAATAAAACTTTATAACTTTAAGTTTCCTAAATGTTTGATAGTAAAACGATATGTAAAAACCAAAATTAAAAATCTGCTTCATTTCTTTAGGAGGCTATTCACTAACTAGAAACAGAGGACAAATTTGTAAGTCTTTTGTTCATATTGAGAAGGAGTACCTTAATTTCTAAAAAAAAATGTTTTACAGATATAAATGCCAATCAGTGATGTATCACAAAAAGTTTTTTTGCAATTTTAAGTCTTAATCATTTAAGAGCTTGTTTTTACATCTCCTCCTAACGACTGGATATGTATGTGAATGTACTGAGCTATGAGCTAAAGTTTATCGAATGAACTAAGGGAGAGATATATCACAATGCATTTAAAGAGTTACATTCAATATGAACAACACAATTTACACATGCAAGATGTATGGTTTATCTCTACTGTTTCATTGAATTTCTATGAAAATGTTTCTACCTTGGTTATGATGCTAATTAAGATGTTTACAGGTAAGTAGGATTAGAAGAAGATAGATAGAATAACTTATCATTGAAGTCCAGGCTAGTCCTACTCAATCCAGTCCTATTTGATACATGTACTTGTACCTCAACACCATTAAACAGTAATATATACTTATGTTAGAAAGTATAAAATAAATAAAATCCATTAAATATAAATCCATATTATTCTGTAAACACACAAATTAAGAAAAAGTGCAGTTTCTACATAAAATTAAATCAAACAATTACTGCCCTAAAACAAATGACTAATCTGGTCGCTAGACACCTTGGTTATGATAAACTGGGACAATGCTAGATGCTGGGTCATCTCTGTGAGGCTCTTAGAGGGAAATATGCAGGAGATGAAATTGATAAAATAATAGTGTATTACACATTTCATAACATTCCTAATAAAATGGAAAAACAGAACCAGCAATCTCTAGTGGTTAGGTTGACTTTTTATTTTAAGTTGATGTGTTTCAGTCTTACAAGACTTCTTCAGGATGATGTTGACCTCTGATTTGTCTTCACTGATCTCTGATTAAGACACCTTAATTGGGCCTCGTCGCGACGAAAACTGTCTTTGGGGTTTTCCGTCAAAGCGAATTTCAAACCGGTCTCCTCAGCTACAGAGACTAGCTAGAAAATTGAAATTTTACCTGTAGCAAGGTTAAATATGGTACTTTCCAAAAAGCGAATAACAAAGGCGATGATCAGATTGCACGGATGCACAGGCTGGTCTGCACCTGTGTTATTCGCAAACCCCCGAAGACAGGTTTTCTCGCGTCTAGGACCAAATATGGCCATATTGGTGTTACTGTTCTCACTGATCATTTTAAGAGATAGTGTAGGCCGCTGTGTCAAAATTTGGGCTCCCGTGGGAATTTTTGGGTAAAAGTGTTTTCTATCGATTTTCGTCTAGAGAAATATATTCCATTTAAGGAAAAAGATGTTTCCAATTTTTTCTTGCAGTATTAACGTCACAGTGATGTCACAAAATGACATACCCTCTTTTCACATGAATCAAACAGCTGTTATCAGCTATAGTGCTGTATACACCTAAAATAATCACATTTTAGTGTTGTTTATTGCCTTGAAGTGGTTGAAAAGTCTATAGGAGGACCAAAATAAAAATTTGATTCAACATGGACTTTAATTTTAGGCAAATTGACATCGGTTTGATGTCAGTATGCAGGAGATAAACAATACATGTACAGAAATATAATTCAGGAAAATTGTGTGTGCCCTGCGATTAAAATCAAATGGTAGCATGAATCAATGTTTCTGGCGAAGTTTTATGAAACATGTTAGATCTCTGGCCGTTGTAGAGTTTGGCTGTTACAGCATGTTAACTATGTTACCCCTCACATAAACAGGCTAAACTTTCATGCAATATACAAGAACAGTTTATATGATTAACTCAAGTTAAAACACTGGTCAGATTCTACATTTATTAAACATCTTTCTATTTACAACATAACTTTGGCCATGAAGAACCAACCCAGATATGAATGAAAGCCAGCATTGGCTCAGCTAGTATGATTGCAGACCTTTAAGCCCAGTACGTGCTGTTCAGAGGATAATAAGGTGCAGCATGGCATAGTACATGCGGTCTGGCATAGCACAAGCCACTACATAGGATTCCAGCTGACTTTGACCCTGCACATGGTGGACCTGCATAGCCACGAATATCTGAAGAGATAGCTGACTGATACAGTTAGAGTCACCAAGGTCGCCAGGCTGGGTCTGCCCTAGCATCTAGTGGAGCACTATGTCAGAGTATGAGCCTGCAAGTCAGGGTGGTGGACACGGTCGCGGCCACAGAGTCTGTGGTGGACTTGATCCAGCAAATTGGTGTCTGCGGACCCCTAACTGAAACAGGTTAATCAGACAGACAGCTTGAAGGCTTAAAGGGTGTAAGTACAAGCAGGCAAGTCAGTGCATGATTCGGATCCTGCAATGTGGAGGAAATGAGTTGATTTCAGATAGAAATTAATTCCCCCAAAATGAAGACAATGTGGATAGAAAGATGTTAACATTGGGTTGGTTTCCCCACAAGTTAATAAGTTAGAATGACACTCTGTTCAACACTTGGTAATTAAGATGCAGCATTTGCTGAAAGTACATGACATAACATCTTATAAGTAACTATATGAGTCAATGTCAAAATTCGTCAAATTTTGAAAGAAGTAAAAGCAAAAATACGAATTAAATAAAATGATACGCTTTTTTTATGAAAGTAACAAGTTGTTTCTGAAAATACTATGACAAGCGAAAAGAAACCTTAACAGCCAATCAGATCCTTATAATTAAGTTTCAAAGATCACATGACCAGATAAAATGTCAATACCGTAACAAACTTCAATTCCTGTTTTTTCTTAAAATCTCGTCATGGATATTTATTTTGTTGCATTGATAAGTTCAATAAATCATGTGTTTAATTGTGTCAAATGTAAAACTTGAACAAAATGATTATTTATGACAATTAGCAAACGTAAAATGCATTTTTTTTCTTTTAAGAGATTTTGCATACTATTTTCTCAGTACTTTGTTTAAAAAACCACATTTCTAGAAAATTACAATGCTTTGGTATGATTGTAATCAACCAAAGGAATTGATCAGGTACTTAAAATCTACATGTTGGTTCTGTCTGATATACTTTTTTCCCAAAAATATCACTGTTACGGTAGTTGACAAAAATGTTACGGTATTGACCTTTAAAGAATATATCCTAGCGTAATTCTTCTGTTTAAGATTTGGTGTAGAGCACTGTTGACCAGATTGCAATGTTAGTACTCTTGACACATAACAAAAACAAACTGAAAACTAAAACAACAAAAACTCAAGAAAAATCAACACTAACAAATTAGGAGCTAGTAGCTATCTGAAGTCCTGGAGCACAGCCAAACCTGTCGCAAGAAGTACCGAAGACTGGCTTAGGCAAGTGCCTATCCAACACAGTTGCATAAATGAATTGCTCCTAGCACAGTGCAGACAGTGCAGCTTCTAAGGTATTTGAGAAACAGATTTTTACTGAAAACAGGTGCCTCCTATGACAGGGCAGACTGTAACTCAGTCAGAAGAGCCATCCGAGCTGACCGAATAACTGTTTAGCAACATTGTCTTTGCTATACATGTCCAGATAAGTTTAAAATGACTAGAGATTGTAAGTTCATATTTGACCTAGCATTAGTTGACTCAATGTTCTTTAAGAACAAATTAACACTACGACATAACTAAGGGAAAAAAACAGAGATAAAAACCCTTTTTGGAAAAACTCTGGAAACCGTGTCCATATGATAGCATAATACATGTGGTATTAATACCATGCTAATGTCGTAAGAATGATGGACCTCATTCTACATTGAAGATAAAACAAGATGGAATCACATCAACGTCAGAGGCCACAGATCTGACGTCAATGTGCTATCCTCTTGAAGCTCATACACAACACAGTGTAAGAACATGTTAGAGTCGCTTTTTAGAGGGCCACATTCAGCGGCTAAATAAAGCATGAATGATCGCTGTTCTAGCATCATTGGAGTCCTAAACAAATTACAGGTAACCACTGAGAAGTCTTATTATAGACAAAACTAAGATCAGGTAAGTCGTGTCCACGCCGTGGACAACCAAAGAGTAAATAGTGGTGGCAGCCCTGTCTGGATTTCTGAGTTATTATTAATAAGAACATATGATTGCCATAATGTTATGCATAACATCAGCAAAGCTGCCTTTGAACAATCTTGCAACAACACAACATAATGATAATAACAATAAAAGTGTAATGCAAGTAGGTTGAGCACAAACCATGGGTTGCAGTCAACCTCGAGTTAAGACAGCTGGTATCCTATACAAGTTCTACATATTCAAGAAAAAGTTAAGATAGCATGATCTATTAAGAAAGTTTGTCAGATCTCAAAATACTCTTAAGCCGTTAATATGCAACTACAGGAGCGTACATGCACTCATCATGGAAACATCTCCATACATTTCTTTAGTGTTAGCTCAGCTAGTCTGATAATGGAGCTGTGCAGAAAATAACACATACTGACACTGTAGAACTTGCAACTAAATGACCTTGATTCTGCACTAGCTGGACCTGTTGGAAGAGACTGCTGACTGATACAGTAATGTCACCAAGGGTTTGCCCTAGTATTTAGTAGAGCACTAATGTCAGAAATTGTGCCTGCAAGTCAGAGTGGTGGACACGTACTCCAGCCACAGAAGTAGGTGGTGGACATGGTCACGCCAAGAGTCTGAAGAGACCCCTAACTGATACAGGTTGACCCAGCAGACAGCATGGTAAGCTTAAAGGCCAGTTGGTACAGAAAAATACATGTATGTCCATCTGTACCTATCATACAGATATAAGCACCCATCGAGGGGCTCACTGGAAGCATCTGGAGACGCCCCCAATGAGCACCAAAACAAATGTATTATTGAAACCAAATATGAGCTGTATCAAGATTACATGAGTAACCTTTACATATCAAAGCCTCTCAATTAAATGATTGACCGCACAGAAATTTCCATCCAGACTGATATAAATCCACCATACATGCATGAAACAGTGCAGTCCAACAAGAAGCCATAGACTGTGGCATCTCGGAGGGTCTACACAGTTTAAGAAAACACACATAAATCTCCGAGTAAAGAGGCCAAATAAGCTGCAAAGGAAACTCATGCCTGATATTGTTAAACTATGAATTTAAGTGTCCAACCATAAGTGAATACTCAGACAGTAGCATCAGCAGCAAGCAAGATCAAACTGTTAATTTGTAAACAAGCTGATCAAGATAACATTTGTAGCATCATGAGATCTAAGCAAGGATACATGTAAGTGCTATCTCCTTTGAGTGATTATCTGGTGAAAATATGTTAGTCTGATCTTTAGGCTTCCAAGAACAAGCATGCACTCATTGATGCACAGGTGTATTAATAGATCCATTAATTCAGAATAAGTCTGCACAACATGTATATCCTCGAAAACAGTTACGAAACAGCTTCAGGTAAGAGTAAATCCCACATTGTTACACATCAACACTCACAGTGGTTAAGCACAGTCTTATTTCATCAAATATGTTATTAAAAGACTGTCTACATGTCTGGTAAAACTATGTTAATACAAGGTACTATGTTAATACACAGTAAACAATCCTTAGCCTTAAAAAAATGAAATTCCTCAAGGATGTATAGAATGTCATAGTACAATACATCCATAAGAGACTTCCAAGATAATTGTTCATCAAGGCTGTATACATCCCAGATTTAAGAGAATAATTGTTCATCCAGGCTATATATGTAGATCTGTGGCAGTACTCAAAGAACAAGACAATAAACTGAATGTTCATCAATGCTGTATATAATGTCTATAAGTACTTAGACTCCAATTGTTAAATCAAGAGTGTTTCGGTTACCCAGAGCTAAGTGAATAACTGTTCATAAAGCTGTAAATCAGAACTCAAGATATCCAACTTCTCAGACAAACTTTTCAAAGCTGTATAGAATGTTGTAGTTCACAATCTTTCACAGCAATATCAAATTGTTATCAAGGCTGTATGAAATGTCTTAGTGACTTTAAAAATAATACAGTTCATCAAGAACAAATCCATGGAGGCGTTAAAGATCTTGAGTGCATCTTGTTGTCTTATACCGCAGCCTGTAAAGAAAACCCCTCTAACCCGCATGGAAAAATCTCAGCTACAGAAAATAAGTTCTGATTTCGATCATATTTAGTAGCCTTAAAACTGAGACTGGCATCAAACTTCCTAACCTGGTATCACAATCAGGAAGAATCAGATCAGAGCAACCCATTGCAAGGGCTAGTGTAGCTAAGCTAATCGAATTAGAACCCTTAAGCCACGTGCTGTGCAGTTGCAGAGCCTAACACAGGACTCCAGGCAGCTGACCTTGAACCCGCAAGAGGACCTGCAAGCCGTGTGAGTCTGAGGAGACTGCTGACTGATACAGGTGGCCAGACTGGGTCTGTCCTAGCATTTAGTGCATCACTATGTCAGAGAATATGCCTACCAGGCAGGGTGGTATACTGTGGGTCCAGCCATAAGAGTCTGTAGAGACCTCAACTGATACATGTTGATGAGACTGACAGCCCGTCGGCCTAAAGGGGGTGTAAGCAACTAAGTCCGCCAGACCGTGAAATCTGCAAGAGCCAAGTGTGAAAATTAAACCTACTGCCCAAGTGAGATTGCCAGCCTGACAAGAGGAAAAGTGAAGAAGAGCAGCAAGCTATAAAGACCCCTGACTTGCAGGTTGATCAGACCTACGTATATAGCTTAAGGCTTAAAGAGAATAAATTACTGATCATGAAAGTAGAATGGCAACGTCAAGGTTTACTAATAAAATGCTCTTGACCCTTAATCTATAATAAGCTGAGATTATCCCATACATGGTTCCTGTACCCCCTAAATAATAGTGCCTCAGAGCCCCACTTAATGCATTCAGAGTGGAAGGTTCTAAGACATAAGAATGTATATATATATCCATGTTCACATAACCCCAAGGGTATAATTGAACTAAATCTGAATTCAGTGTGAGATGAATTATCCTTTAAGTAAGTTGTCCAGGTCTTAAAACAAAACTAGTAATTGTTATATAAAAAATCCACATGCAGTTTTTATCCAATGCAGTCCTGCAAACAGCTAGCAAGCAGAATGACAACTGAGCCCAGATTTTGTCTGGGACAGCTGATGTATGCATAAATTCTATAAATAACAATTTGTCATAGAGACCTAATGTCAAATGCACACCCTAGTACAGGGCTGCAGAATAGTTACAAGTATCATATAAACTATATTTATTCCACAATAAATAACAATTTATTCCCTACATATATTTATGTTTATAAAAGTTATCAGGGCCCATTGTGTCACTTATGTTACATTTAAACTACCCCCTGTACAACCCTTGAAATGTTGTTAATAGGTTCATTCAATAAGCTTCTCATTTAACATTTATGTTTTAAATATATATTCCAAATGACAAATAATGGGCCATTTTATAACTGCAAGCAGCTGGTTTTTATCACAAAACTTTAAGAGTTATAAACTTCTTTATATCAAAACCCTGAATAACATTTTAAATGTAAGAATATTTTCATTCTAAAAGAACTTCTAGCGATAAGGCGTATATTTTCCCTAGTTGACATGATTACAAACACCAAATTTTCAAATTGCCCTAATGTTTTTAAAAATTGTGTAGTTTGGCAGTAAAGTATGCATAGTAGGCAACAAAATACGTCTTAAAGCGATTTGCTATTTACAATACGGTGTAAACGTGCACTTTCTACCCCCACCCCTCATTTAACGCCTTTATACTGAGTGCCGTTTAGACCAGATTTTGAGTTAACGCATTGCGAATTTTAAAAAAATAAAAGTGCTAAACTGTTAAGGATATAAGTGCTCTTCATTTCCAAAACCGTACCGTATTCCTTCTGCGCATGCGTACAAAATACACCTAAATTGTGACGTTTGTCATTGGAAAGATGAAACTGGTGTCTTTCAGTTTATTTTTAGATGCTTTGCCCCCCTAGACCCAAGATGCCCTTTGGACAACGACATGTCGCTATAAACATTTACAACATATGTAAAGGGCATCTTGGGTCTAGGGTCTTTATCAGCCAAAATTATTTCCAGCCAAATTAGACCAGGTGACATTAAAGTTATTGTGAAATAGATTATACAATGTTCTGATAGAAAAGTGAAATATTTAATAAGAAAGTGCAGTCATGAGAGCTGACTTAATTTTAGCAATGCAAACTTATATATCTGAACAGACTGTGACTTTGCAAAATATTACAGGAACCTTATAAACATGGCAAAGGGAATTATAACAAAGAGTTATATGTGCATTGACCTATAGAATAAGTTGTAAACTCGCCAGGATATAGATTCAAAGAAACATGCAAAAATGTCAACTGCTCCAGCAAAACAACATTAAGAGGACAATCTACACAGTATTATACTGACGCCAATGATAGACTTACTTGCAAAGTACCAAAATCAAATGAGCTTGTTCCTTTTATTTTTTTAAGTTAGTACAATTAATTTATGTTGTTTTATTGGAAATATGCAAAGAATTAATTGGATGTATTTCTGCGTCACATTTGTGTTCACATTTGGTTGACTAAATATCAAAATGATATTATCTGCAACAAAATTCAATTGCAAGGCTAAATCTAATTGACAGATTAATGTTAAACAAGTTAACCAATATTTTTTTTGAGTCCATGAATTTAGCAATGGCTAATATACGTATTATACTAGCAATGTCAGGGAGTTTTCTGGGTAATTAACCTATTTTACAAATGTATGACTATAATAAACCATAAAGAACTAATTTTGTTCTGTTCAATGCTTCACACAATTTTAGAACCAGCCAGAATAGATGATAAGTGTAATACTCTCCTTAAAATTATCTTGTTATAAATGGGATTCTGACCTCACCAAACTAGACATGCTTCAGATATATAGTGATTATAACCATAGGAATAGGCTTGGCGTGTGTCATACATGTATGTGGGTTGAAAGCGGTTAATTAAAAAAACAACAATTCAGTTCATTTTTTCAAATGACAAAGATAAATGCCTCAATTTTCATCTACGCCTGAAATAACTTACAATGTTAACGAATTCTGGGTAAGTTTTTGTCTTTGAATGGTATCAATATAGTTGTTGTAATCACTGGCTGGCTTACACAATGCGTGATAGATCTTGCTCACTTAAAGCTACTTCATGCTACAGTTTATTGTGTCGTCTTAAATGAGGTGAAGTGAGTGACAAAAATCGTGTTTTTATATATCATTTAATGTATAAAAAGAAGCAAATACATGAGTTTCAGTGGAATAAATGATATCATGTAAGCCTTAAAACATTTTATCAAATACACCGACTTGATATGATGACGCTTTATGTGATTAAGGCTCAAATTTCTTCCTATAAACATCAATGCTTTGTTGGTATTTTCAGTTAATTGCAGAGAAATGGCAGTAAATAAACCACTAGTAGTGCTGTTTTTGCTTTAACATAATGTATTTGAAAAAAAAAGTAAAGTGCATAACAGTAATAACAGGTCCTTTAATCGGATACAACCATACTGCTAATAATTCAAATATAATTAAAATATCATAGTGTCACGTAGGAATAATGAACAATTTGGTAATATTTCCTGTTATTTCAGGGTAACAAAGTAAATTTTGCTATTGCAAGGTAATGCTTTAACCGCTATAGAGTTAACATACATGTTTATGTGTCTTTTATATTTTAGTTTTAGAAAATTACAGGGACCAAGCTAGGGGGCGACTAGGGCGAAAATTCGCCCTAAATGGGACCCAGGGAGAAGTGGGAGTCTCCCTAAAAAAAAAAAAAAAAAAAAAAAAAAAAAAAAAAAAAAACATTTTTTTTTTTTTTTTTTTTTTTTTAGGGAGACTCATTTTCATTCTGTCACCACACAAATGCAAGCTGTGGTGACATTATCAGACAATCTACTACCACTGCATCGTGTTTCTCCTTCCATTAAATGGCAATAGTATGTGTAATGGCTAATTTGCTTCTAAATTGAGTTAATTGACAGAAAAAGCCATAATTTTGATCTATAACTTCTCCCTATCTGACTGCCACTTCTCCCTAATTTTCCTGCAGGGAGAAGTCACTTCTCCCTAAAACTCTGGGCCAGCTTGGTCCCTGAATTATAGTCTAAAAAACCCACTTGGAGGTCTTTTGGCAGCCCATTGTTTCGTGATAGTACTGCGTTAAGTAGTAATACGTTTGAAGTAAGTAACATATATAACTGTAATAACACAGGGGTATATTGTTTAAACGCATACTGGTTGTTTGTTGCTTTTAGATAAATGTGTTTAAGACAATCAGCATGTCCATAAATAAGAATTAGATATAACTTGGTATTTACACAATATGATTCGAAATTACAATATGGTAACGCAGCTAACATAGTGGTTACAAGTCAGAGCGCTAATCTGTGTCATTTTGCATCTTATATAATGTAGTTTCAGAAAGTCATAGTGTACAGTATCCCAGCAGTGGGAGAAGAGGCTCCATTAGCACATTGTGATCTAATGTCATTTGAGCTTTTACTATAACAGACTTTTCAATTTGATACTGACGTCATTTATTCTTGTACTGACATCATTCTGAAGGAAATGTAACATCTGAGTCAGGGTCTATGCTCCAAATACAATATGTCGCCAGTAATTTTACCATAACTGATCAAACAGTACATGTTTATGCAAGCTGGAATTCATAGTACTCAATTTTCAAACCCTAAATAGGTCCAAAATTGGTACATCACTGTGTGACGTCACCATGACGTACAAATAGCAAAAATAGATTGGAAACATCTTTTTTCTTAAACAGAATAGATTTTTCCACATGAAAATGACACTTTTACCCAAAACTGCACACAGGATTACCCAGTGGCCTACACGTCATTTTTCCTATGTTGACGTCATTTTGACATTAAATGTAACCTATACATAATTCTTATTTAGTGTTTATGGACATGGATGCCCCCGCTATTGCCAAATTTGCACAAATAGGGAACTGTCATTAACAAAGGGCTATAACTCCTGTAGGCATGATGCATTATTGGCAATTCTCGAACTTGAAAAAGAAAGTATGGTACTTAATAATGAGACCAAGTTTCATAGAGTTATAATGGAAACTATTCATCTTAGAGATCAGACATCGTTTCAATTGATTATTTTTCATAAACTAAGGGCAATAACTTCTTAAAGCATGGTGTGATATAGACCATTATCACATATTTAAGACACTTTTTGCCACGATAACCCAAAGTCTGCATATGCTATAAGCTCTTTCCCGCCAACTGGTTATCAGCCTGCCGTGATGATAACCGGAAGTCATGAATTTTGAAGGGAGAGAGGTTATCATGCCCGGCACGTAACCCTGATCATTTGATGACGTCAGATGTAAACAAGTGGCTTGAGGTAACGCAAAATTTACGCCATTCCTCTGTTGTACTTACATTTTTTATGTCAAACGCTTTGAAATACTGAAATGGAATATGTGATAAACAGATTATAACATGGGGTTTTGGGTATCACCCTCAGTTTCAACCCTTGACCATTATTAGCGCTCGAGCTAAAGCTCTCGGGCTGATAATGGGGTCTCGGGTTGATACTTCGGGCAATAACCAAAACGCCATGAGATAATCTCTAATTATCAAACTTGAAGAAGATAACATGGTACTAAACAATGTGACCAAGTTTCATAAAATTCTGATCAAAACTATTTGACTTAGAGAGCGGACATCGTTTCGAACGGTGAATTTTCAAAAACAAAGGGCCATAACTGCTGAAAGCATGGTGTGATATAGACCATTATCAAACTTGAAGAAGACATCATGGTTCTAAACAATGTGAAAAAGTTTCATAAAATTCTGATAAAAAAATAGTGGACTTAGATAGCGGACATCGTTTCAAATGGTGAATTTTCATAAACAAAGGGCCATAACTACCGAAAGCATAGTGCGATATCATATGGACCATTATTGAACTTAAAATAGACATCATGGTACTTAACAATGTGACCAAATTTCATAAAATTTTATAAAAAGTATTTGACTTGGAGAGCGGACATCATTGGGACAGACGTACGTACGTAAGTACGTATGTAAAGTACGTATGGACAGACAGGGTGGGGGCATGAACATATGTCCCCCACCCACTTCTGGGTGACATTGCAATTTGATCAAGGTCTCCAAAATAAGTTCCAGTAATAAATGAGCCAGCTCATGAGATTTTGGTATTTAACACATATGCAAGTAGCAAAGGCCTGCGCAAGTACAAGTTTAGCTAGTCTTCACTACTCCCCCTCACACAATGTAATGACCTGGATAAAGACAGATGAGCCGCAACATGAGATTTCCAACAATGTTGTATGTGCGACCAGCAAAGGCTCGGACCAGCCTGGGCATACGCGCAGTCTGATCAGAGCCTTTGCTAGTCGCTTGAATAATCTATGACTGTTAAGCCACTGACCGAACATCGTTTGGAGTTTCTAAGCTTAAAAGGAGGCTGTATATGCTCGTCTGAGTCTACACTTGTCAAAATGCCACATTGCTGGAAATCACATGTCACAGGTCAAATGTCAAATTTTATACTTCTTTGCCCACTAAACTGCGGTGCATGCATGTAATAAGAAATATAAGAATTATAGACTTTTTACATGTGCAATAAGTGTCAAAATCTCATGAACTGGATCAAAAATGTTTTTGTTTAGAAAAATAAATTTAGATACCCCAATTATCTAGTGTTGTGGGTTTCTCAACTCTTCATACTAAAGCTTCTCATGAATTTCCTTTGAGATCCCGTCAGCAGTTGCTGAGAATTCAAGTGGAAAAGATTTTATCAAAGGGCTGTAACTCCAATAAATTCATACAACCATAACATGCCAGCGACATGCATTCTGCCGTATTTTATCTGGGTTACCACTTATCATCAAAGTACTCCTATGCAGGTTTCCAGTATATCATTATCATAAACCATATCTATTTTAAACAGACCAGAGTTCCGAGGGTGGGAGTCTGACTTGTCTACCTAAGAAAATAAGGGTATATAAATAGAACCTACATTTTCCCATTCAAACACAGTGGGCAGGAGGGTCTGGTTGATTAGTTTTATGGCTGCTAATGTGCGTTCAGAAATTCAGTGAACAACGCTTTTTTGCGTTTATTTTGTTTTGTGCGGACTGATCGCACAATGACCATCAGAATTTAATACATCTATAAACCGCCTAATTGGTGATATTTTTTCGTTACAAAATGTATTGTCAAATGGGCTGTGATATGATGGAATTTGTCCTCATTTGAGCATCTGCATTTTTAAATTTACCCTAAATGCACCTTTGTATGGATCACTGCCTTTAGTTTAATATCGATGAATAATTATACGGTTTTATAAGACGAAGTAACGTGTAAGGAGAAGGGATTCTTACCAAATCAAAATCAAATGCAAATTATGGCCATAGTTTGAGCGCATAGTATTTTGGCATACGAAAACATATTAAGGCCTGCCCAGTGGGTACCCGTCCACTTGCTCCTATGAAATGAATCTCTGTGTTCCCCTGTTCCTCAATTTTAAATCTTGATTTTCTGTGTTCCCTGCTCCTTCTCTGATCATCAGATTTTTTAAAAAAAATCAAAATTGTTTTATTAAATAAATTGAACTTTCTATCTGTTTATTCCAAAAACTGATTTGTTGACACCAGACAATGCAAAACATGCATGCCAAAATGTAATTCCCGGCAACTATAAGTGATAAGGTAACATAATCACTGGGCTCACCCGTCAGGCGTGATTCAAGTGAAAAAAAATGACTAATCCAATAAAAGAAAATCATAAAAATAATGCTGAGGTCGGAAAGAGAAACTAGTGATGGGGTGGGAATGTGCTTGCAAATAGGTTGAACAATATATCAGCGGATATCATATTTTGTGTTTGGGGTCAATATGGTTTTGGGCTGAGGACTAAATGTTCATGCGAAGCGCATCATAGGCTATAAATAATTCACCATTTGTGACCACTGCTTCAACCAAGCCTCTGAGCAGGATGGGGATATAATGTGCTGTGTTCTTACTTTTACGCTGTCTCCACAATGCGGAGAAAATATAGGGGTTTGATAGACCTAGACAAACATTGCTGTGTAGTATAATAACAGACTGCGGGGGAGAACTGTCATGGTTTTACCAGCTAGCTGCCCCCACAGTATGGTGGTTACTATGGGGAACTGCAGACACAAAGTCAAAGTCCTCGACATTCCTCTCACAAATGACTGGCGCATAAAGACGAAAAAAATTATGTGCACCAGTCATTTGTAGCCACGCATAAGCCGGGCAAATGTGCTGTTAGTGCAACTGTAGCCAGAAAATCGAAGCCCCCGCCGTTCCCTGGCTCTTGTGTATTAGACGATGTAGAGCGCAATCAAATAATGTGAATCCCGTTAATATATCCAATGATTAGCCTCCTAATTATATTTGATTTTAATATTATTATCTGTTGCACTTGAAATATTTGTCCTAGAGCTGTCGAGCAAGCAACACAGGCCACAACGCGAGAAAACCTGTCTTCTGGGTTTCCAACAAAGCGAGTCTCAAACCAGTCCCTTCAGCTAAACAGGCTAGATAGAAAGTTGATTTTTTTTCGTAAGAGGCAAGTCTAGGGATGATTCTTCTCAAAAAAGCAGACAAAAAAGTTGCTGATGAGACTGCGTGGATGCGCAGGCTGGTCTGGGCCTTTAATATTACAAATCACCGGACAGGTTTTCTCAGTCGCGGTCCAATTGCTATATGTGTCATTTAACCATGACACATATAAGAAAACAAGATGCGAAATTTGATTATCGTGAAATATGATAACTCGGTTGTGCAGTCTCTTCAAAGCATTTTCAGTGAATATATAAACATACCAAGATTTGTCCTGCTGGTGACCGTTTTCTTTATCATATACGAAAGTAAACATGGTATTCATTGAACTGTATAAACCACGTGTTCCTCATATGAAATACACTGAGGGAAAATAAGGATTTTTCTAAATCGAAAATGACTAAGTTATTTTATTTCACAAGAGATTCCAGACTTATTTTTCTATCATAAATATTCAAAAATGCATTTGTATATTAGGCGGTGTTTTATTATATGTATGTGCAAAATTCTGGTCCAAAATTTTATCATTAAAGACATTTTAAAAAAGAAAAACGATGTTCACTGAATTTCTGTACGGACTATAGAACTGGTACTTTCTTGTAGATTTCTGGAATAGCCAGTTCACATCGTTCTAGGCATACTTGTGCCACTAGTACTTCAGCAAAGCAGGATATGTTGCTGTTCAGAAAACAAGATTACCCTTGACATGTTATAGTTTTGTACACTACAGTAAAACCTGTGTAAAAAGGCCATTCTCAAAAAGACCAAAAATTGGTTGTCAAGACCAATTATTGCTTAATGCAGGTCAAAAGTATTGCAGAATGCTCTAAGAGGAGCATTCTGCAATACTTTCGTCCTTCATTAAGCTACTATTTGTCATTAAGATCTTTGTTTTGTCTATTTTTGAGTGGCCCTTTTACACAGGTTTTACTGTAGTCACCTGCCAGAAAGGCCTAGACAAACAGTACTGTTTGCTTTTCAGAAAAGCATTTTGTGAATTTCAACCTTAATAGCAAACGTTTATTTGAGAACAGAAGACAAAAGTGTTCAACATTCATCATTATACTGTCTTTTTATACACCAATAAAAGTATTAATTTGAGGGACTATTTCCTTTAAAAATGAGTTTTTTTATGAATAATTAGATAAACATCTGATGTCATTAACCCTTTGTACAGTCAACTCTCTTTACAACAGCAAAATTCTTTACAACATCATTAGTATTTGCATGAAAATGTACCAGTTTAGCTAAAAATTGAATTCATTACAACAGAAATTCAGTTTAACGTCAAATAATTGAGGGACAAACACTGTCGTTTTAAAGAGGGTTGACTGTATTCGGGAAACCAAGGCCTCGAAATATCTTAAAATAGGCACTTGCCCTACATCACAAAAACTGTTGGCATATATTGGAAAAAATTTAATTTATACTAGAAATATAAAAGAAAATTCACTTGCCTGAGGCACTAGTAAATATACTTAAGGAATAAAGAAACACAACAAAAACTTCAAGTCATTGTAAGCATACAATATGATGCAAATTTTTAGTGCAAATGATATGTATCCATAGGAACAGTATGTGTCCTTCAAATTACAACAGGTTCAACGTAATTATCGATTACGTAATCATTTTGGTATGCGCGTAACCAGCCTGACCCCCGTAGTAAACTGCAGAAACAGGGTCAATAAAAGCAAAGTTTGAATCAACCGTCGGTTTATTGTTTTAAAAAGTCTTGGCATAGATTGTAGATCAAGGAAATGATCAAATGGCAACGTTTTTGTAGGATTCTGAAACGGCTTAACGTCATTAACGTCAACTATGAAGTCTGCGTAAAACGCGTAATTTTTCGTTTCTGCTTGAGATTTATTCATTACAAGGACATTTTGTTCAAGAATTATGAGGAGAGATCTTCAGACGTCAAAAAACATCAATTTTGACGTCGAAATTCGATATCCTACGTTTTTTTATGGTTTCCATGATGTTTACGTGTTTTTCTAATGATAAAATGGTCCAGTGACAAAGTTTAAGTTACAGTTAACAAATTTGGTGTTCACTCTCCGCATGTAATCAGATGTTTTCTCTTGCATTATGCCGCGTTTTGTTTGGCTTACGTCAATATAAACACCTTACCAGCGTATTTCTACGGTATCTGAAAAGTCAGTTGTTCCCAAGAAAGCATGTTCTGATGTCTCTAGGTTTATCTTATCCCGTATAGTCACCAGCGACCCAAACCCGACGGCTCTAAGTGACGTTTACCGCTTATTCACTACCATTGTGAATATTGCCATTCAAGTAGCGTGTTTTGACGCAATATTTGACTGCATTACGAATATGATTGGACGTTTGCTTAATTTGCACATTGTCAAGTCGACGCCAAATAACCGAACATGGAAAAGACGGGGTTTCTTGGTCTTTATTCTTACGTTAACATCACATTTTACATTTTCATATGTTTTCAACTTGTAGCGTGAGATGTAGCGTTAAAATGACGTATTTGTATTTCATCACATGCTATAAATACTCAATAAGAAATTTTCAAAAGAGATTTCACTAAACCGTCATTTAAACACACAAAAATTATATTTTTGTCTGTTGCGTTTCTTTATTCTTTAAGTATACAAGTGGACCAGTGCTATTTTCGAGGCCTGAAACCACTAAACAGGTAATTTTGCAAATCGTTAAAAAAACAGATGAAATGCAACATAATGCTGCATTTAATCAGGGTCTACACTGTTTATAAAGGTAAAACAAATCTTCAGACAAAAGAATATTGTAACCTGACACCCCTAGATATGTACAACGGACTTTCCCATAATCCATTAGTATACAAAGGCTTAATACAATCCTAGCTACTAATGATACCAAAAAGTTTTCATGTCCCTCGATCGACGATCATTCATCTCAGTTTTAATTCAGGGGACACATGAGCCACGATATGAGATTTCCAACAATGTGGTTTGTGCTGCCAGCAAAGGCTCAGACCAGCCTGGGCATACACAAAGCCTGATCAGAGCCTTTGCTAGTCGCTTGAATATTCTATGAATATTAAGCTACTGACTGATCATCATTTGGAGTTCCTAAGCTTAAAAGGAGGCTACACAGGCTTGTCTGAGTCTACACTTGTCAAAATGCCGCATTGGAAATAACATGTAGTTTTTTCTATCTTTTGCTCTGGCAATCATCTTGTTAAGTGGAGCAGAACAATTTTTAAGCAGTTTTGACAAAGGGCATTATATAAGGAAACAGTGTTAAGATTAGGAGAAACCCTGAAACATTTCCAGACCTTCAGTTAAGACTACATACCAAAAAAAGAATTTTCTTATTTCTCAACCAAAACATATGTTGTGTGTACTCAAAAGAACCGTCTCAATGAGACGGTTCTTCTGAGCACCCAAAACATATGTTAAAACTGATGGGTAAGAAAATATTTACAATTTTACGCTCAAAAAATGTGTTTATCTAAACCTATGATTTCTATAGATGTGAAAACACTGTGGAAAAAAGAAAATGCTATGAACAGGCTTATCTACATGGCAAGAAAATGGACCAATTGTGGGTTTTGAAGACTGATTGTAACCAAAGTAAGTGTCTCTAGTGATTCAAATATTGTAGACAAAACATATTTTTGTGACCGAACAGGGAGAATTTTTTTAAACTAATGGCTTACTTCATGATGTAAAATTATTTCGAACATAGGTATTATGACAGTGAAAGTCCCCTATATACCCTAAGCCATCTAAATCCTTTATCCCATTTAGGCCTAGTGTCCTTTTTTTGGGACATGTGCTAACAATGCAGACCAAGATCAGATGCAGCAGAACGCTGCATCTGATCTGTGTCTCCACTGTTTGCTTACAGAATTTTCTTTCAAAATTTGAATGAAAATTAAAAATATTACCCAGCAACCCTTAAAACGGAAATGGACTGGTCTATTTGATAACAGTGGGAAATTCCATTCTGCATAAATGGGTTAAAAAGAGTATGATACAGGTCTCTGTGTTGCAGACATTGCTGAAAGCTGGGTGTACATATATTGTCAGTATTCCCATCAATGACCCTACTGTGTGTTTCTAGTATAAATATGTTGATCAATTTACCAATCAGTTCCATCTTCTACCATGACTTCAATGACACGCCTTACAGACTTTGCTGAAACTGGCTGGAAGGTGACCTTGACCTTCTTACTCTCCAGAGGCTTCAACTCCCCGCCAGATGGCTCAAATGTAAACTCACTAAAGGCCTGCAAAATAAAAAGAATATTATCAGGATTTTAGTTAAGAGTGCATTACAGAAAATTAACTTTCTTATTTTTCAATGAAAACATATGTTGTGGGTCAATGAGACGGTTCTTTTGTGGGTCAATGAGACGGTTCTTTTGAGCACCCAAAACATATGCTAAAAATAATGGTTAAGAAAATATTTACAATTTTATGCTGAATTTTTTTGTTTATCTAAACCTGATATTATCCTTATTTAACTCTTTACATGCTGGGTAAATTTTCCTATTTTTGTTGTCATCTGCTGACTTTTTTTCAAAATTAACTTTTTCTAAAATTTCTTTCAGGAACACTATCAGCTAGAATGTCAAACAATTTGGATTAAAGCAGAGTGTTTTCAGAAAAAAGGGTCGGCTAGCATGCTTACTGCTCTTTATTGTGTCACAATGATATAGGCTGAAATCCATCAATTATTTCAAGGGAGAGCATGCACAAACACAATTTTGGTCAAGATTTTAAATTACAAAGTACTGTGATACCTTGAATATAAGGTCAAGGTCATGAAAATCTAATAAACTCTTTTCTGTCTCCAAACAATGTATCTTTGCAAGTTTGGTGGAGAAAACCCCACTTGTACAGAAGACACACATATCTCAGAAAAGGCTGATTTTACTGTTTTTAAATGGTGGGGACCTTGAAAATTATGTCAAGGTCACCAAAATCATATCAACTCCATTTGCCAATCCAGAAGGGGGGAGGGGGATCCCCGCCCCCTGGAAAATCATATGGATTTCTATAGAAACTAGCATTTGGACCCTCGCCCCCCCCCCCCCTGTAAAAAGTTGGACCCCCCTGGAAAAAGTAGGACCCCCTCTGAAACCTTGGAAAATAATAGTTTTCTTTGAAATAACCATTGGACCATTGGACACCCTCTGTAAAACTGTAAAATAAGTTGAGGTAAAAAAAAAAAAAAAACGTTGTCAGAGCTGTTTTCTGGCAGTTGGGCCTGGACCCCCCTGACAAAAATCCCTTGTTCCGTGCATGAACTCTTCACTTTGCCACAATGATACTATATATAAAGTTTAGCTAGAATCCAATGTTCAATTCAAGATTTCAAAGTGCTGGTGTGACCTTAAAAATAAGGCCAAGGTCACAATTGTTGGCATTTTAACATTTATAAGCAGGATAAATACAGCATTTGAAAGATTTAAAGCAAGAATACTCATTTTTCACCATTTTACCTTTTATGAGAAATTACAATTTCATGCTCAAGTGAGTTGAGCATGAAAAAGTTTTATAACCTTGGGGCCAGGTCAGCCTTTGAGTCACTACACTTATGATAAAAGCTGTAGCAGTGTTTCCAACTTTCGCCACTTTCTGCCACATCGGAAATTTTGGAATGACAACTAATTCCAGTTTTCACAATTTTATTTTATGCACAAAACACAGCTTTCACATTTATCCAACAAACTTTAATTAAACACTTTAAAGCTTTCCTTTTTTACACTTTCATCAACTCAATCCTTTTATTTTAGCAACTCCTTTCGCATTCATTATTTCTCTACAGTTCAACTCAAAAGGCACATGCAGCAGTATTTATACTCAGTTCAAGATTCCAGCTTAAACTGAGTATGCACACAAAGCACGTGAAATGCGTGAACGGAGCACTGAAGGAGCAAAGACATATACGACAATTTTCCCGCCTATTTGAGCACCAGCGGAGCAAAGCTTTAAAGTACATATTACATAAGCAAATGTTTATCAATGTGACATATAAGTATTGATCGATAACAGAGCAAATATACATAATACAGCAAATATATGCATCGTTACGGTCAAATGGATATAATCAAAAGTTCGTATTCATGACAAAAGCCTTCAATGTTAACTATTTCAATTTTTGATATGAATGTACTTAGCTGTTGTCTTAATAGCCAGAGTTTTCTTAAGATTTATCTCTTCGATTCCACAGACCCTCAAACCCCTGAGAATATCTTAAAAGAAGGCAAGTCAGACAGTGTGATATATCAAACAATAATTCACAGTGCTGAAAGTGCAAGAAAGTTTGTGCTAGCTGATGTCATTTGTTACTGGAAAATGACGTCATTCATGGCGCTAGATGGTGTAATGTCATTTTTACGCTTAAAAGACGTTGCAAAAACATGTAAACGAATGCAATGTAGTCTAGGTATTGGCATGAGTTCTTCAGTGCAATGGTGGAAAGTTGGAAGAAGCTGATGACTTCAAATGTGCTTTTGTCGTTTATTGTGTGTTCGAATCGAAATAGATCAGCTCCAGTGCCTGAATTGATGAGTAAAAATTATTTTGTTTGTTGGTCAGTTGTACTAAGATAAATCACTCGGGCTACGCACTCATGATTTGATTTTTTCACAACTGACCTCCAAACAGCGAATTATTACTCAACAATTCCTGCTCGAGCTGATCTATTTCTTAAATAACCAATCCTTATCTTTAGTATGTTTTATCTTTTTTGCCTAAAAACCATCAAGGGTTTTTCAAGGTATCTGTTCCTTGGTACGTGTTGCAATTTTGGTACTACAACTCCTGAAATGGACCATCCTAGGTTTAATATATAAACTAGAAGGTAGATTCCATTAGTGCATAAAGGGTTAGCAGTACCTTGAATTCTGCCTGAACTTGTAAGTGGAGTGGTTCCTCAAGGTTCATCACATGACAGTATAGAGTATGATCTATCTTCCCTGGTTCTGGACCAGTGATACATAGTTCCATGTCCATAGCCATACCTGGGTCTGAAATATTTCAAATAATAACAAGATTGTAGGTGGAGGGGTTCCACAAGGTTCATCACATGACAGTATAGAGTATGATCTATCTTCCCTGGTTCTGGACCAGTGATACATAGTTCCATGTCCATAGCCATACCTGGTCTGAAACATTACAAATAATAATAAGATTGTAGGTGCAGTGGTTCCTCAAGGTTCATCACATGACAGTATAGAGTATGATCTATCTTCCCTGGTTCTGGACCAGTGATACATAGTTCCATGTCCATAGCCATACCTGGGTCTGAAATATTTCAAATAATAACAAGATTGTAGGTGGAGGGGTTCCACAAGGTTCATCACATGACAGTACAGGGTATGATCTATCTTCCCTGGTTCTGGACCAGTGATACATAGTTCCATGTCCATAGCCATACCTGGGTCTGAAATATTTCAAATAATAACAAGATTGTAGGTGGAGGGGTTCCACAAGGTTCATCACATGACAGTACAGGGTATGATCTATCTTCCCTGGTTCTGGACCAGTGATACATAGTTCCATGTCCATAGCCATGCCAGGGTCTGAAATATTTCAAATAATAATAAGATTGTAGGTGGAGTGGTTCCTCAAGGTTCATCACATGACAATATAGGGTATGATCTATCTTCCCGGGTTCTGGACCAGTGATACATAGTTCCATGTCCATAGCCATACCTGGGTCTGAAATATTTCAAATAACAACAAGATTTATACCCCTACTATGTTAACACTTAATCCTTGCCATGCTGGAGATTTATACGTACTACA
This sequence comes from Loripinus fragilis, assembly GCA_964019695.1. Taxonomy (NCBI): domain Eukaryota; kingdom Metazoa; phylum Mollusca; class Bivalvia; order Lucinida; family Lucinidae; genus Loripinus; species Loripinus fragilis. Next base: position 88,450,939 of record OZ026527.1, on the reverse strand, counting down.
CTCCTTTCTAATTGTTATTCTGTTAACCTGCAGCATTCCAGTTATCTAAGAAATGAATTCAATTTTTGGAATGTTCATGGAATCATGAATACTCCGGGTCACTTGCAAAGTAAGTGAAGCCCATAGGGCTTCATGTTAACTTTGAAGACACTCGAAATATTCATGATTCCATGAACAGATCAAAAATTGAATTTATTGCTTATATTTACATTTTATTATAAATATCTAAAATATAAAAAAATAGGAATTAAAACAGTTTTGTATTTAAAATATAATCGTATTAATGGTTAAGTCAGAGTGTAAAGTGGAAAAACGGAACAGCCAGCTTGAACACGGACAGCCAATGGAGCAAACAAGAGGCTTGTTTTACACGTGCGACTCAGGTGTGACTTGCTGTCAATCACAACACCAATATCACTTCTGGCAAATGAGTTCGAAGTTCGAAGCGTATTGCACGGTAAAGTGAGCTTGGCAGCTGTCAATCAAATTTGTGTAGTTCATGAGGCTATGAACGGTTGCAAAAATCTAAAGAATCATTGAAGGATTGCTTCAAAAATGTAAATATAAGCATGTATTTACAAGCAGAGTGGACAACAGTATGGGGTCTGATCAGGGAGACCCAAGATGACATGGAAAAAACTGACAGAAAATGACTGCCATGAGTGGAAGCTCATGACAGTTGACCCTCAAGAAAGGAGCACCTGGAGATCTGCTATGGGTGCAGCTAGCCAGTTACCTGGAAGGGGGCCCGCTGATGTGGATGATACCCCTGCACCTGCACGTTAGTCAAAAATCTGATTATGATGATGATGTCAGATGGTTTTGTCAGATGCCAGCTGAATGGATCGACAGTGTTTTCAACAAAAAAAAGGATAAATCTTGGTTCACCAGGACAAGAGTTAAAATACTAACAATACTGTCCTAGAATTTCAACAATTGCATTTGACAGCCCTAAAAGGTGTGTAAAGTAGTGATCAGATGATAAATAGTGTAGATCCTCATAGGGCCAGTTAACCAAAATTTTTGAGCGTAAAATTGTGATTATTTTCTTATCCATTTGCTTAAACATGTGTTTTGGGTGCTCAGAAGAACCGTCTCATGGAGACGGTTCTTTTGAATACCCACAAAATATGTTTTGGTTGAGAAATGAAAAAAATAAATTTTAGTTACACACTCTTATCTGGGGGCCTGGACCCTGATCAGATGGCTTTTCCAGTTGTTTCTGGTAAATATAGGTCCAAAATTATGGAAACTGTAAATGTTCTGTTACCAGTGAAGTCTCAATCCTTGAGAAAATCATAATACAGCAATTATCACTTGACCTCCAATCTTGGAGTGATATAATGCCCTGAATTAAAATTGAAAAACAACCTGTCATTTACATATTTAGTAGCATTATGTAATGGTTGAATGGCTGTGGTTAGCCTATAGCTTACCTAATTCACCAAACCTTGGTTCATCCTCTAGGATATATTTCTCTATATAAGGCTCCCACTGGAATGTGATGGTTGAATGGCTGTGGTTCGCCATCTACAAGACAATTATAGCTTACCTAATTCACTAAATTTTGGTTCCACCTCTAAGATATATTTCTCTATATAAGGCTCCCACTGGAATGTGATGGTTGAATGGCTGTGGTTCACCATCTACAAGACAATTATAGCATACCTAATTCACCAAATGGTGGTTCCACCTCTAGGATATATTTCTCTATATAAGGCTCCCACTGGAATGTGATGGTTGAATCGCTGTGGTTCGCCATCTACAAGACAGCTATAGCTTACCTAATTCACCAAACGGTGGCTCCACCTCTAGGATATATTTCTCTATATAAGGCTCCAACTGGAATGTGATGGTTGAATGGCTATGTTTTGCCATCTACAAGACAATTATAGCTTACCTAATTCACCAAATGGTGCCTCCACCTCTAGGATATATTTCTCTATTAGGCTCCAACTGGAATGTGATGGTTGAATGGCTGTGGTTCACCATCTACAAGACAGCTATAGCTTACCTAATTCCCCAAACGGTGGTTCCACCTCTAGGATATATTTCTCTATATAAGGCTCCCACTGGAATGTGATGGTTGAATGGCTGTGGTTTGCCATCTACAAGACAGCTATAGCTTACCTAATTCACCAAATGGTGGTTCCACCTCTAGGATATATTTCTCTATATAAGGCTCCCACTGGAATGTGATGGTTGAATGGCTGTGGTTCACCATCTACAAGACAGCTATAGCTTACCTAACTCACCAAATGGTGGTTCCACCTCTAGGATATATTTCCCTAAATAAGGCTCCCACTGGAATGTGATGGTTGAATGGCTTGTGTATCTACAAGACAGCTATAGATTACCTAATTCACCAAACGGTGGTTCCACCTCTAGGATATATTTCTCTATATAAGGCTCCCACTGGAATGTGATGATTGAATGGCTGTGGTTCGCCATCTACAAGACAATTATAGCTTACCTAATTCACCAAATGGTGGTTCCACCTCTAGGATATATTTCTCTATATAAGGCTCCCACTGGAATGTGATGGTTGAATAGCTGTGGTTCGCCATCTAAAAGACAATTATACCTTCATAAAGAAAATAATAATAATAAAGACTTCTCGAGCATACATTATTATTAGCAATACTAAGAACTTAACTCTTTTGCCGCTTTTCCCGCTTTTCAGGACCTTTATGTGGGCTCTTCTCATCTGTTTATGTTCTTAGCTAGCCTATAGTACACTTGAATATATGCAGCGGACATAAAAAGCAGGCAACCTTTTCAAGACAAAAATTAGTGGTGGGCTAAGGGTTAAAAATCTACTGAGCACTAGATGACACTATTTAAATGTGTTTTGCCTTTCTGTTGATTTATGGAGGTGGACTAGCTAATAGGTAACAAAGGTTTAGATATTGTCAGAAATTTTTCAAGTGAAATTTTTCCAACTGAAATGTTTAGGGGCTGTCTGGTTTGTGTAGTCTGTAACTGAAGCAGTTTTCATTCCTTTGTATTCATACTTTGCATTATAATTGTTCACACAATGAACAAGTGCAGCATATCTTTTGTGCACACATTGAAGATATAACACCTATTTTGTGCACATTTAATCTTTTTTCTCATTTTCGAATGGGTGTTGAACATAGACATTTTTTTGGTCCGAAATGCTTAGGGGGTGCCTAGTTTGAGTAATCTGTAACTCCAATAGTATTCATTCCTTTATATTCAATTTTTTTTCTTGTAACATTCATTTTTAACATATGTTTTGGGTGCTCAAAGAACCATCTCATTGAAATATTTCTTTTGAGAACCAATAGCATGTTTCGGTTGAAAAATAAGACATATTTTCAACTAAAGGCCTGGGTTACAATGTCTAAGAATATATTTAGTTACCGTTATCATTTTCTTCAGGGTTGTTCCAACAAGGTTTTTCCCTGGCACATGTGTAGCATAGGGGTGAAGAACTACATTAAGTGGGGTGCTCTCCCCTTTCACCTCAATCTCAAGAGCTGTCACATCAACATATGGTGCCACTGAAATATGGGATAAAGAAATCTCAACTGACTAATGTGTAGGTTAGGAGTGGAAAACTACATTAAGTGGAGTGTTCTCCCCTTTCACCTCAATCTCAAGAGCTGTCACATCAACAAATGGTGCCACTGAAATATGGGATAAAGAAATCTCAACTGACTAATGTGTAGCATAGGCGCAGAGAGCTACATTAAGTGGAGTGCTCTCCCCTTTCACCTCAATCTAAAGAGCTGTCACATCAACAAATGGTGCCACTGAAATATGGGAAAAAGAAATCTCAACTGACTAATGTGTAGCATAGGCGCAGAGAGCTACATTAAGTGGAGTGCTCTCCCCTTTCACCTCAATCTAAAGAGCTGTCACATCCACAAATGGTGCCACTGAAATATGGGATAAAGGAATCAGGGGTGGAGAACTACATTAAGTGGAGTGCTCTCTCCTTTCACCTCAATCTCAAGAGCTGTCACATCAACAAATGGTGACACTGAAATATGGGATAAAGAAATCTCAACTGACTAATGTGTAGCATAGGGATGGATAACTACATTAAGTGGAGTGCTCTCTCCTTTCACCTCAATCTCAAGAGCTGTCACATCTACAAATGGTGCCTCTGAAATATGGGATAAAGAAATCTCAACTGACTAATGTGTAGCATAGGGGTGGAGAACTACATTAAGTGGAGTGCTCTCTCCTTTCACCTCAATCTCAAGAGCTGTCACATCAACAAATGGTGCCACTGAAATATGGGATAAAGAAATCTCAACTGACCAATGTGTAGCATAGGGGTGGAGAACCACATTAAGTGGAGTGCTCTCTCCTTTCACCTCAATCTCAAGAGCAGTCACATCAACAAATGGTGACACTGAAATATGGGATAAAGAAATCTCAACTGACTAATGTGTAGCATAGGAGTGGAGAACCACATTAAGTGGAGTGCTCTCTCCTTTCACCTCAATCTCAAGAGCTGTCACATCAACAAATGGTGCCACTGAAATATGGGATAAAGAAATCTCAACTGACTAATGTGTAGCATAGGGGTGGAGAACCACATTAAGTGGAGTGCTCTCTCCTTTCACCTCAATCTCAAGAGCTGTCACATCAACAAATGGTGACACTGAAATATGGGATAAAGAAATCTCAACTGACTAATGTGTAGCATAGGAGTGGAGAACCACATTAAGTGGAGTGCTCTCTCCTTTCACCTCAATCTCAAGAGCTGTCATATCAACAAATGGTGCCACTGAAATATGGGATAAAGAAATCTCAACTGACCAATGTGTAGCATAGGGGTGGAGAACTACATTAAGTGGAGTGCTTTCCCCTTTCACCTCAATCTCAAGAGCTGTCAAATCTACAAATGGTTCCACTGAAATATGGGATAAAGAAATCTCAACTGACTAATGTGTAGCATAGGGGTGGAGAACCACATTAAGTGGAGTGCTCTCCCCTTTCACCTCAATCTCAAGAGCTGTCACATCTACAAATGGTGCCACTGAAATATGGGATAAAGAAATCTCAACTGACTAATGTGTAGCATAGGCGCAGAGAGCTACATTAAGTGGAGTGTTCTCCTCTTTCACCTCAATCTAAAGAGCTGTCACATCAACAAATGGTGCCACTGAAATATGGGATGAAGAAATCTCATCTGACTAATGTGTAGCATAGGAGTGGAGAACTACATTAAGTGGAGTGCTCTCCCCTTTCACCTCAATCTCAAGAGCTGTTACATCAACAAATAGTGCCACTGAAATATGGGATAAAGAAATCTCAACTGACTAATGTGTAGCATAGGGGCGGAGAACTACATTAAGTGGAGTGCTCTCCCCTTTCACCTCAATCTCAAGAGCTGTCACATCAACAAATGGTGCCACTGAAATATGGGATAAAGAAATCTCAACTGACTAATGTGTAGCATAGGGGTGGAGAACTACATTAAGTGGAGTGCTCTCTCCTTTCACCTCAATCTCAAGAACTGTCACATCAACAAATGGTGACACTGAAATATGGGATAAAGAAATCTCAACTGACTAATGTGTAGCATAGGGGCGGATAACTACATTAAGTGGAGTGCTCTCCCCTTTCACCTCAATCTCAAGAGCTGTCACATCAACAAATGGTGCCACTGAAATATGGGATAAAGAAATCTCAACTGACTAATGTGTAGCATAGGGGTGGAGTACTACATTAAGTGGAGTGCTCTCCCCTTTCATCTCAATCTCAAGAGCTGTCACATCAACAAATGGTGCCACTGAAATATGGGATAAAGAAATCTCAACTGACTAATGTGTAGCATAGGGGTGGAGAACTCGTTAAGTGGAGTGCTCTCCCCTTTCACCTCAATCTAAAGAGCTGTCACATCAACAAATGGTGCCACTGAAATATGGGATAAAGAAATCTCAACTGACCAATGTGTAGCATAGGGGTGGAGAACTACATTAAGTGGAGTGCTTTCCCCTTTCACCTCAATCTCAAGAGCTGTCACATCTACAAATGGTGCCACTGAAATATGGGATAAAGAAATCTCAACTGACTAATGTGTAGCATAGGGGTGGAGAACTACATTAAGTGGAGTGCTCTCTCCTTTCACCTCAATCTCAAGAGCTGTCACATCAACAAATGGTGCCACTGAAATATGGGATAAAGAAATCTCAACTGACTAATGTGTAGCATAGGGGTGGAGAACTACATTAAGTGGAGTGCTCTCCCCTTTCACCTCAATCTCAAGAGCTGTCACATCAACAAATGGTGCCACTGAAATATGGGATAAAGAAATCTCAACTGACTAATGTGTAGCATAGGGGTGGAGAACTACATTAAGTGGAGTGCTCTCTCCTTTCACCTCAATCTCAAGAGCTGTCACATCAACAAATGGTGACACTGAAATATGGTGTATAGGAATCCCAACTGATTAATGTGTAGCATTGGGATGGAGAACTACATTAAGTGGAGTGCTCTCCCCTTTCACCTCAATCTCAAGAGCTCTAACATCAACAAATGGTGCCACTGAAATATGGGATAAAGAAATCTCAACTGACCAATGTGTAGCATAGGCGCAGAGAGCTACATTAAGTGGAGTGCTCTCCCCTTTCACCTCAATCTCAAGAGCTGTCACATTAACAAATGGTGCCACTGAAATATGGGATAGAGAAATATCAACTGACTAATGTGTAGCATAGGCGCAGAGAGCTACCTTAAGTGGAGTGCTCTCCCCTTTCACCTTAATCTCAAGAGTTGTCACATCAACAAAAGGTGCCACTGAAATATGGGATAAAGAAATCTCAACTGACTAATGTGTAGCAAAGGGGTGGAGAACTACATTAAGTGGAGTGCTCTCCCCTTTCACCTCAATCTTAAGAGCTGTCACATCAACAAATGGTGCCACTGAAATATGGGATAAAGAGATCTCAATTGACTAATGTGCAGCATAGGGGTGGAGAACTCAATCTCAAGATCTGTCACATCAACAAATGGTGCCACTGAAATATGGGATAAAGAAATCTCAACTGACTAATGTGTAGCAAAGGGGTGGAGAACTACATTAAGTGGAGTGCTCTCCCCTTTCACCTCAATCTTAAGAGCTGTCACATCAACAAATGGTGCCACTGAAATATGGGATAAAGAGATCTCAATTGACTGATGTGCAGCATAGGGGTGGAGAACTCAATCTCAAGAGCTGTCACATCAACATATGGTGCCACTGAAATATGGGATAAAGAAATCTCAACTGACTAATGTGTAGCATAGGGGTGGAGAACTACATTAAGTGGAGTGCTCTCCCCTTTCACCTCAATCTTAAGAGCTGTCACATCAACAAATGGTGCCACTGAAATATGGGATAAAGAGATCTCAATTGACTTATGTGTAGCATAGGGGTGGAGAACTACATTAAGTGGAGTGCTCTCCCCTTTCACCTCAATCTTAAGAGCTGTCACATCAACAAATGGTGCCACTGAAATATGGGATAAAGAGATCTCAATTGACTTATGTGCAGCATAGGGGTGGAGAACTCAATCTCAAGAGCTGTCACATCAACAAATGGTGCCACTGAAATATGGGATAAAGAAATCTCAACTGACTAATGTGTAGCATAGGGGCGGATAACTACATTTAGTGGAGTGCTCTCCCCTTTCACCTCAATCACAAGAGCTGTCACATCAACAAAAGGTGCCACTGAAATATGGGATAAAGAAATCTCAACTGACTAATGTGTAGCATAGGGGTGGAGAACCACATTAAGTGGAGTGCTCTCCCCTTTCACCTTAATCTCAAGAGCAGTCACATCAACAAATGGTGCCACTGAAATATGGGATAAAGAAATCTCAACTGACCAATGTGTAGCATAGGGGCGGATAACTACATTAAGTGGAGTGCTCTCCCCTTTCACCTCAATCTCAAGAGCTCTCACATCAACATATGGTGCCACTGAAATATGGGATAGGAAATCTCAACTGAACAATGTGTAGCATAGGCGCAGAGAGCTACATTAAGTGGAGTGCTCTCCCCTTTCACCTCAATCACAAGAGCTGTCACATCAACAAAAGGTGCCACTGAAATATGGGATAAAGAAATCTCAACTGACCAATGTGTAGCATAGGGGCGGATAACTACATTAAGTGGAGTGCTCTCCCCTTTCACCTCAATCTCAAGAGCTGTCACATCAACCAATGGTGCCACTGAAATATGGGATAAAGAAAACTCAACTGACTAATGTGTAGCATAGGGGTGGAGAACCACATTAAGTGGAGTGCTCTCCCCTTTCACCTCAATCTCAAGAGCTGTCACATCAACAAATGGTGCCACTGAAATATGGGATAGGAAATCTCAACTGACTAATGTGTAGCATAGGGATGGACAACTACATTAAGTGGAATGCTCTCCCCTTTCACCTCAATCTCAAGAGCTGTCACATCAACAAATGGTGCCACCGAAATATGGGATAAAGAAATCTCAACTGACTAATGTGTAGCATAGGGGTGGAGAACTTCATTAAATGGAGTGCTCTCCCCTTTCACCTCAATCTCAAGAGCTGTCACATCAACAAATGGTGCCACTGAAATATGGGAAAAAGAAATCTAAACTTACTAATGTGTAGCATTGGGATGGAGAACTACATTAAGTCGAGTGCTCTCCCCTTTCACCTTAATCTCAAGAGCTGTCACATCAACAAATGGTGCCACTGAAATATGGGATGAAGAAAACTCAACTGACTAATGTGTAGCATAGGGGTGGAGAACCACATTAAGTGGAGTGCTCTCCCCTTTCACCTCAATCTCAAGAGCTGTCACATCAACAAATGGTGCCACTGAAATATGGGATAGGAAATCTCAACTGACTAATGTGTAGCATAGGGATGGACAACTACATTAAGTGGAGTGCTCTCCCCTTTCACCTAAATCTCAAGAGCTGTCACATCAACAAATGGTGCCACTGAAATATGGGATAAAGAAATCTCAACTGACTAATGTGTAGCATAGGGGTGGAGAACTTCTATTTGGAGTGCTCTCCCCTTTATCCTCAATCTCAAGAGCTGTCACATCAACAAATGGTGCCACTGAAATATGGGATAAAGAAATCTAAACTTACTAATGTGTAGCATTGGGATGGAGAACTACATTAAGTCAAGTGCTCTTCCCTTTCACCTCAATCTCAAGAGCTGTCACATCAACAAATGGTGCCACTGAAATATGGGATAAAGAAAACTCAACTGACTAATGTGTAGCATTGGGATGGAGAACTACATTAAGTCGAGTGCTCTCCCCTTTCACCTCAATCTCAAGAGCTGTCACATCTACAAATGGTGCCACTGAAATATAGGATAAAGAAATCTCAACTGACTCATGTGTAGCATAGGGGTGGAGAACTACATTAAGTGGAGTGCTCTCCCCTTTCACCTCAATCTCAAGAGCTGTCACATCAACAAATGGTGCCACTGAAATATAGGATAAAGAAATCTCAACTGACTAATGTGTAGCATAGGGGTGGAGAACTACATTAAGTGGAGTGCTCTCTCCTTTCACCTCAAGCTCAAGAGCTCTAACATCAACAAATGGTGCCACTGAAATATGGGATAAAGAAATCTCAACTGACTAATGTGTAGCATAGGGGTGCAGAACCACATTAAGTAAAGTGCTCACCCCTTTCACCTCATCTCAAGAGCTGTCACATCAACAAATGGTGCTACTGAAATATGGGATAAAGAAATCTCAACTGACTTATGTGTAGCATAGGGGTGGAGAACTACATTAAGTCGAGTGCTCTCCCCTTTCACCTCAATCTCGAGAGCTCTCACATCCACAAATGGTGCCACTGAAATATGGGATAAAGAAATCTCAACTGACTAATGTGTAGCATAGGGGTGGAGAACCACATTAAGTGGAGTGCTCTTCCCTTCACCTCAATCTCAAGAGCTGTCACATCAACAAATGGTGCCACTGAAATATGGGATAAAGAAATCTCAACTGACTAATGTGTAGCATAGGAGTGGAGAACCACATTAAGTGGAGTGCTCTCCCCTTTCACCTCAATCTCAAGAGCTGTCACATCAACATATGGTGCCACTGAAATATGGGATAAAGAAATCTCAACTGACCAATGTGTAGCATAGGGGCGGATAACTACATTTAGTGGAGTGCTCTCTCCTTTCACCTCAATCACAAGAGCTGTCACATCAACATATGGTGCCTCTGAAATATGGGATAAAGAAATCTCAACTGACTAATGTGTAGCATAGGGGTGGAGAACTACATTAAGTGGAGTGCTCTCCCCTTTCACCTCCATCTCAAGAGCTGTCACATCAACAAATGGTGCCACTGAAATATGGGATAAAGAAATCTCAACTGACTAATGTGTAGCATAGGCGCAGAGAGCTACATTAAGTGGGGTGCTCTCCCCTTTCACCTCAATCTCAAGAGCTGTCACATCAACAAATGGTGACACTGAAATATGGGATAAAGAAATCTCAACTGACTAATGTGTAGCATAGGGGTGGAGAACTACATTAAGTGGAGTGCTCTCTCCTTTCACCTCAATCTCAAGAGCTGTCACATCAACAAATGGTGCTACTGAAATATTGGATGAAGAAATCTCAACTGACTAATGTGTAGCATAGGGGTGAAGAACTACATTAAGTGGGGTGCTCTCCCCTTTCACCTTAATCTCAAGAGCTGTCACATCAACATATGGTGCCACTGAAATATGGGATGAAGAAATCTCAACTGACTAATGTGTAGCATAGGGGTGAAGAACTACATTAAGTGGGGTGCTCTCCCCTTTCACCTTAATCTCAAGAGCTGTCACATCAACATATGGTGCCACTGAAATATGGGATGAAGAAATCTCAACTGACTAATGTGCAGCATAGGGGTGAAGAACTACATTAAGTGGGGTGCTCTCCCCTTTCACCTTAATCTCAAGAGCTGTCACATCAACATATGGTGCCACTGAAATATGGGATGAATAAATCTCAACTGACTAATGTGTAGCATAGGGGTGAAGAACTACATTAAGTGGAGTGCTCTCCCCTTTCACCTCAATCTCAAGAGCTGTCACATCAACAAATGGTGCCACTGAAATATGGGATAAAGAAATCTCAACTGACTTATGTGTAGCATAGGGGTGGAGAACTACATTAAGTGGAGTGCTCTCTCCTTTCACCTCAATCTCAAGAGCTGTCACATCAACAAATGGTGCCACTGAAATATGGGATAAAGAAATCCCAACTGACCAGTGTGTAGCATAGGGGTGGAGAACTACATTAAGTGGAGTGCTCTCTCCTTTCACCTCAATCTCAAGAGCTGTCACATCAACAAATGGTGCTACTGAAATATGGGATAAAGAAATCTCAACTGACTAATGTGTAGCATAGGGGTGAAGAACTACATTAAGTGGGGTGCTCTCCCCTTTCACCTTAATCTCAAGAGCTGTCACATCAACATATGGTGCCACTGAAATATGGGATGAAGAAATATCAACTGACTAATGTGTAGCATAGGGGTGAAGAACTACATTAAGTGGGGTGCTCTCCCCTTTCACCTCAATCTCAAGAGCTGTCACATCAACAAATGGTGCCACTGAAATATGGGATAAAGAAATCCCAACTGACCAGTGTGTAGCATAGGGGTGGAGAACTACATTAAGTGGAGTGCTCTCTCCTTTCACCTCAATCTCAAGAGCTGTCACATCAACAAATGGTGCCACTGAAATATGGGATAAAGAAATCTCAACTGACTAATGTGTAGCATAGGGGTGAAGAACTACATTAAGTGGGGTGCTCTCCCCTTTCACCTTAATCTCAAGAGCTGTCACATCCACAAATGGTGCCACTGATATATAATTTGTTTGATTTTGTTTGATTTGAATCTTTGCATCCCATCAACAATCTTTCAGTTATGTAGGAACGGGTCTTTCTGGGTTGAACTAGTAGTAAGCTAGGATTTATTTGTCTTGCTCAAAGACACAATGCAGTGACGCTGGAGAGGCTCCAACCTGTGGCCCCTCTGTTTCGAGTCAAGTACTCTACCACTAAGTCACTGAACTCTCAAATATGAGACCAAGAAAACTCAACTGACTAATGAATGAGAACCTCTTCACATCAACAGAAAATTGTATTGATATTTTAACTAACACCATTGAAAAGTAAAAATAACAAAAGGTTTTTTAAACCTTTTTATTCTGATGGATCATCTCATACCGTAGGGCCAGTTAAGCAATTATTTTTAGCATAAAATTGCGACTATTTTCTTATCCATTAGTTACAACATGTGTGTTGGGTGCTCAAAAGAACCTTTTCATCGAGACAGTTCTTTTGAGTACCCACAACATATGTTTTGGTTGAGAAATAAGAAAAATAATTTTCAGTCACACACTTTTATCTGGGGGCCTGTCATACAGGTTGATACAACTAGAATTGTCAGAGAATCTGACTATAGCCCCACTGCAGTGCTTTGCATGCAGTAAAAGGCCAGAGTTCCTCAGGATACTGACATCAATCAAGGGCCATAACTTGCAAAAAAATGACAACTAACAGTCCCAATGTAGATTTTGTCACTTTAAATAGTTATATAAAGTTTGGTCAAAATCTGTCAATTTATTCTCAAGATATTGAGCGGAAACAAAAAAAAATTGGGGTAAATCAAGGTCAATAACTCTGGTAAAAATATGCAAAAAATGATGAGTAACAATCCAACATAGATCGTGTCAATATGAATGCATGTATAAGCTGTGGTGAAATTCTGTCCATTTGTTCTCAAGTTATTGAGCAGAAACAAAATTTTGGTGTAAATCAAGGGCCATAATTCTGGTACAAATGAGTGAAAAATGATGTGTAACAATCATAACGAAGATCTTGTCAATATAAATGCATATATAAACTTTGGTGAAATTCTGTCCATTTGTTCTCAAGATATTCAGCGGAAATGAAATTTTGGCATAAATCAAGGGCCGTAACTCTGAACAAAAGTGGGAAAAATGATGTGTAACAATCCCAATGTAGATCTTGTCAATTTGAATGCCTACATAAAATTTGGTGAAATTCTATCAATTTGTTCTCAAGATAATGAGAGGTAACGAAACTTTGGCATAAATCAAGGGACAAAACTCTGATACAAATGTGCTGATGAAACTCCAGAGGGCTTCTGGCACTCCACCCCTATATATATTAAAATGTGCACTTACTATCCTTCTGGTGTCTCTGAAATATTGTCATCTTCTTCTGATTTATTTTTATCATCATTACCATCTTTGTCTTTACTTGTTGAGCTGCTATGAGACTTACTCTCAACAGAGGGTGGTACCATGTTCAACAATAGATGTAGAACACTGTGGAAGTTATCCACCTGTAATGTTTACAAACTTAAACAGAATAGGGAACTATCTCAGGCATATAATATCATTGTACATGTATATGCGATAAAATAATAACATTAATACATTGATCAAGTTCATTATCTTTCATTAACCACATCCGCAAAGATATTCTAAGATTTAACCAGCCAGGCACCTAGTTTCATCAATATTTTAAGAATCCATCATGAGTGTGAGGGTGGGATAGAAAAATCTGTTCCGAAGGTCACTGTTTGGCCTCTTGGGGCTTGCCAAGTGATGATGAGGGACGGATTTTTCTATCCATTCCTCACAAAAATAATGGATTCCCTTTTCTTGCTCACCATTAAATACCGCATTTTTATGTTTCAATAAAGGCTTTCAGAAGTTCTTGAATATTCTGAGATGCTAAATAACATGATAACATCATATTAATGTGACAATGACATCACTTGTCTTTCCAAGGTGGCTGTTCATTTTTTTATCTTTCCCACAGGTTGGCACAGGGTATATAAGATAGAGCTATCTCATATGAGTAAAGACAGTGGAACCTCTGATCTGGTGTGCAAGATATTGTAATCTGTTCTATTCAATTCTGACATTTTTTACCATTTTGAAAATATTGCATAATCTATTAGTAAATACATTATGTTAAAATTAGCATCAGTGCGGAAGATGATTGGAAGGTCCGGAAAAAAAAACTACTTTACTTTTCATAAAACTATTCTCACTTTTGTTATTTCATATCCCATTTTCATGAAATTTACAAAAAAATTAATAGCATTTTCATAATATGGCTATAAAAAACAAAATAATCCTCAACATCATGTGATCAGTCCAGTAAACACAAACAAAATTTTTCAAGCTTTATGAGATCTTTGATATATTTTTTACTTGGGACATAATATTATGTTTATTGACCTTTTCAGTCAAATTGTTTTCAATTCTTGCCATTGGTTTCAGAGAAAATGTTTTAAGTTTTATATATATGTACATAAAGGAAACAGGCCACACCCTTCAGTGGGCACATTTTTTTGAAAGATCAAATATGTACTAGCTATATTTGTAAATGGTCACCCAGTTACCATTTCTGTCAAATCATTTTGAATTCTGATCAATTGTTTCAGATGAGAAGTTTTTTAAAGCTTCCATCGCTGCAACAAGTCATGTCCATTGGCTTCTATGTTTTATGACAGGTCATTTTCGATTTAGCTATTTCCTTTAGTGACCAATTCTGCCAAATTGGTTTGCAATCCTGACCATTTGTTTCATTGGAGAAGATGTTTAAAGTTTCTTGTATAGGTTCATAAGGGCGACTGGCCACACATCCGCCTGGCAACCATGTTTTTAATGGATCAAATTTGTTTAAGCTTTTTTTAAAGGCCATTCAATGACCATTTCTGCTAAATCATTTTGAATTTTGATCACCTGTTTCAGAGAGTAGAATGAGTTGTTAAAAGCAAATTGTTGACAATGAATGACAATGGACAAGGATGGACTACGATAGACTCCAGACAGTCACTGATCACAACTTCTTGATCAGGTGAGATAAAAAGTAATAGTGAAATGATACATAAAAACTAAAATTCACTCAATCATCACAGCATTTCATCAAACTTTATATTATTTCAGCATCAATGAGTTAATACTGTATATACCCGAGATATTCAGATAAATAGGCAAACAGTGGAAGGGGCTAAACCAGGGTCTCCACTATCTGCCAATCACTAAATGTACTTTACACACCAATCTATTAGTCTAATGTACTTGAGTTTTAGCATCAGAATATTTAGGGATAATACAGCTTAAAACAAATTCCAATAAGATTGTCAAACTGTTGAACTGTAGGCTTTAAGCCATTGACAAGTTGAGACAGGACAATGAATACATTAACAACACTCTGAATTCTGCTGAAGGTAGCATGGGGTGAAGTAGCATAATGTACCGGTAGTACTAGATGAATAAGCTTGTCGAACTGTTGAACTGTAGGCTTTAAGCAATTGACAACTTGAGACAGGACAATGAATACATTAACAACACTTTGAATTCTGCTGAAGGCAGCATAGCATGAAGAAGCATAATGTCATGATTTAATGTTAAACATAAACAATTAAAGCTCAGATATTAAAGGACATCTCTACTTCAATGCAAGTAAATAAAAAAGGACAACTCTGTAAAAAGGACAACTCTGTATCTCCATTCTCTGCTTATGACCAAAGGGACAGTCTATTATTTTGACTGTCACACAGGCATTTAATTTGAGTATCTTTTTTTAAAAAAATGTCAAAGCAAGCAAAATATAGGACATAAAAAGGAGAACAGTATTCAGCTTAGGCATTTATATTAACACATTGAGTATGTCTGTCTTTTCTTAGAAACATAGTAGGTCACAACATCAGGGCCCATGCCAATCAAAACAATCACATATATCAAATACTTTATAAGGCCAGATAATGGTGCAATTGGGGACCACATTTTTCCTGACACTAATCTTTAATTTAAGGGAATGTAGCAGTATTAGGAGTTTTCTGAAAAATTAAAATGGAAGCAAGAAGTACCACCAGTACTAGATGACAGCCTGCTAATGAGAGAAATGAATTACAGAATGATGAAGCAATATCCAGCCACCATAAACTTATTCTTCAACTGCTCACAATTATTAGCCAATCAGGATAAAGCAAGAATAAATCCTCAAACAACAAACAATTAGCGTACTTCCTCTTCACCAATCTATATATAGGGTTAATTCAGAAAATAGATATATATAACTTTTATAACAATATTGCTACAGACTCAATATTAGAAGAAAAAATAAATTTTCTATATAAAATTATTAACCCTTAAAGCACCTGTAAAATAAAGGCATCTGATTCATAGATTTCTTAGATCAGCTTGGTTTTTCCAACGTTTGGCTGGACCAAGATGATTTAACCTGTATCCCCCTACCACAGATTCGGCAACGTTTATTCGACCAGTGTAATCAGTCTATTATTACTGCTGCTAATGGCTCCCAGAAATTAATACTTTACAATCAATATAAAACAGAATGCAAATTGGAACCATATTTAGATTTAGTGTGTGAAAACAAATATAAGATAGCACTGTCCAAATTCAGACTAAGTTCTCACAGTCTTATGATTGAAATTGGTCAATACAATGGAACCCCCAGGGAAGATCGCCTCTGTACGTTTTGTAATATGAGAAAAAAGAGGACGAATATCATTTTTTGCTAGTATGCCCTTATACACTGAGCTACGTAGAAGATACTTTGAAAATTACTTTTGCAGCTGGCCAACTCTAACCAAGTTTGATCATCTTATGTCAGCTACCTCTACGAAAACACTGAATAACTTAAGTAAATTTGTCTATTTTGCATTCAAGAAACGAAATCCTTTATAGTTACACTGTATGTATTATGAAATATATCTGCTCCTGTACCTTGATGTCAAAACTATTGCTTCTCAGAAAAAATGTTAATACTAATTTTGCTCACTCATACATGTATGTTTGATGGCTAAAAGCATTGTATTATTTAATGCCAATAAAACATATTGTATTGTATTGTATAATTCCTACAGTCAAACCTCGATTATTCGAAGTGGCAGGGACCGCAGGATTCCTTTCGAATAATCGGTAGTTCGAATGATCGAAAACGGGAGTTTTCGGATATTTTCCGAAAAGCTCGGATGCTTTCTAAGAACGTCATTGTTTTGCCAGAGTTTGCAACTTCGACTCATGTTTCCGTGAAGTAATCGGAACATCTGCCAAAGCATTAAAGAAAATGAGCTCCTTGGAGGTTGTGGCCTCATCGTCTCTTATGCTTTGCAGGTCTAAGAACGCAGAAAATTAAAAGAAAATCAGATCTTTATTGACATTCACTATATACATGGTAACAACATCGAATAAATGTTAATTGTAAATTGACGAACCATATTTACTGACGAAATATTGTCTCCTTTTATCTCCTGTCTACTGTCATAGGGTCTGCATCCCAGCTAGCACAAAACGTCGGGCCATCAACGGCCCACCAGGGATAGGCCATTGAGATGGCATATCGCTGGCAGGCCGTTGGTGGCCCGTTGGTGTGCTTCTTGGCTTGTACTTTTCGTTTATTTCGGCGAAAACATACGATTTGGGTGTTTAAAAGAACCGTCTCGATGAGAGGGTCTTCTTATGCATCCAAACCTAGATTTTGGTTGTTTCCATCAATCGTAAAATTGTGTTTTAAACATTCATTAGAAGTGTTTCGATGAGACGGTTCTATTGAGCACCCAAAACACATGTCCGTGAAATTCGTCTATTATCGAAATTGTTATTTTTGTTGTAACCTGTTGGCCCGCTTGGTGTGTTCGCTTATTGTAAACAGTGGTCAAGAAATTTAAGACACGATCAGCATAAAATCAATTTTAGCTGCCACTAATTAATATTTTGAAATTTAAAAAACATCAAACAAAACCATCACAATGATAACCTTAATAAAAGAAACCGTTTACTCAAATAGTGTGAGGGTTAATCCGATGTCAATTGACCTCAATTACCTGTCTCAACTGTCTTTTCTGAATCACTCAGGTGTGTTAATCGAACTCGACCAAACAAAGAAATCATGATCACCATGCGTGACATTTGGACTTCGAATCTTGAAGGGTAATTTAATAGCATTTTCTTTAATCGGGACCGACAGATCACTTCGAAAGATTGATTTTTTCGGATAATCGAAATTCGAATAATAGGTAGTTTTATTGCAATCGTTAATAGGGAAAAAAGTCGGGACTGTCCATCGTCTTCGAAAAACTCAGTAGTTTCGGATAATCGACGTTCGGATAACTGAGATTTGACTGTAATAAAACCTCTAGTATATATAGTTTTTGTTTGATTCTTCGAACAATATTTCAGTCCTGTTTGGACAGATCTTCCTAGGTTGAACTAGTAAAGTACTAAGCAGAGGATAATGCACATATTTGCTAACATTGTTGACTAATGTAAGTAAAGAGACAAACAGTGTTGACTGCTCCTAGTCTGATTTTTTACATCCCAGTCACCAATTTTTCAGTCCTGTTTGGACAGATCTTCCTAGGTTGAACCATTAAAGTACTAAGCAGAGGATAATTCACATATTTGCTAACATAGTTGACTAAAGTAAGGAAAGAGGCAAACAATGTTGATGATAGATTGCAATAGTTAGGAATCCTCCATGCGAGCTCAACATTGATTGTGCTTCAACAACAGCAGAATCTAGGGCGAAGATTTGGTAGCATTAAAATGCATTTAAGCCCCCCAGTGGCTTTGGCTGCTGTCCGTTCTAAAGCCATGGTTCTGTTGTTGTTGATTTGTTGTTAATTGATACTCCCATTGTAGGATTCTGTAATTGTTCTATGTTTTATTGTGTGTTACTTTGTGTCCATTCTAGTTTTGCAATTATCTGGATGGGGAAGTGAGAGCTGTTTGCTTTGCTTTCTTTGTCTTCCTGGTATCTCGTGATTGTTGTGTGGCTCTTCCTCAGGATGCCACAGGTTTGTCTGCAGTTTGTGATTGTGGTATTTCCTGATCTTACTCACTATTTTTGACCAAGATCAGACTGTTTCTAGTCTGATCTGGGTCCACACTGTTTGACCTAGAGGCATCTTAAATATTTCAGCAGATGACAAAAGCAGATGCCTTGTTGCTGATTTCTAAGATAAGATAAAAAACATACAGCAGGACTTTAGTCAAGAGTGCGTAACGAAAATTTAATTTTCTTATTTCCCAACCAAAACATATGTTGTGGGTACTCAAAAGAACCGTCTCAATGAAACAGTGGTTTTGAGCACCCAAAACATATGTTAAAACTGATGGGTAAGAAAATATTTACATTTTTACGCTGAAACTTTTTGTTTATCTAAACCTGTGCACACAGTCATGTTATATCCACATCTACAAAATATTGACTAGTCTCTGTTGTTTAGCAGAGACATTGAGTGTTACCTTAAAAGAGACGTTAACATTCAAACCAGGTACGTTGCAAATGCAACCCTTTTTAAATAATGCAATATGCCGCAAACCGGTTTAAAATTGAATGAAAAAATAAGAAATTTACAGATGTTTGCATCTAGTAGATAATTGAAAGCAAATGAGGGCAGCCCTTATTGAAAATGCATAAACAGAAATACTAGTTTTCTGCAATTTATTTGTACTTTGTTTGCATTTTTTTCATCTGTTTGTTGAAAAGTTAATTTTGAAAAAATCTGTACAGTTTGCATTGAAAATGGGGATTTTAATGTTTTTTTCAAAATTTACAGAAAGTTAATTAGATATTCAAAATGGTGGCCTAAATTGGCTAAATTTAAGCCAGAGTTTTGATTTATAAATTGCTCTATCTTTCTTATTTTATATCCAATTTTGACCAAGTTTGTTGCAGATTGCATGGTATAATAAGGGCTTGTATGTCAAACTCACTTGCTTTTTAAGGAACAATTAACCTTTAAAGCAAACCCTAAAGGTAGGTTTTCTCAATACATGATTAGCATAGCTGCAGAAAATGTTGAGAAGTAAAATTCAAGTGTTGAGAAGTAAAATTCAAGTTTTGAAAACCCAATATTGTTTTGATTTTTAAGTAATATGTTTGTTTTGTTTGTTTATGTTGATGCTTTACATCCTAGTCAACAAAATCTTAGTCATGTTCCGATGTATTCCTGTCTTCCAAGGTTAAACCAGTTCTGAACAGAGGAGATAGTGTCTTGCTCAAGGACACAACACAGTGCATCTGGTGAATCTTGAACTAGTGACCATATGACCCCAAGTCTCACTCTCTACCACTGAGCCACTGCACTCCTTTTGATTTCAGCAATAAGATGGGACTTTCTAAAAAAATTCTCAATATGTAATAAAATATTTGCTGAGGCTCTCTCTCTATGATTACTCAAATTATGCAATTCATTAATTTTTAATTTCAACAAAACAGGAGACTGTCCCTTCCACATTTAGTCAAATTATGCAAATCATTATCAACCCTCTAGATAAGAGTGCATACTTGGAAAATTACTTTATCATTTCTCAACAAAAATGTATATTGTGGGACCTCAAAAAGAACCACATCAATGAGAAGGTTCTTTTGAGCACCAAAACACAGGTTTAAACTAATGGATGAGAAAATAATCACAACTTTACACAAATAAAAGTTGCTTGTCTAAAACTATGCAGTATCATTTAAATTTCAGTAAAAATATGGATTTTCCCTGTTAACATTCAATTATATGATTTCATATTTTTTTTTACTTTCACCTATAAGATGGGTATTTCCTTTCCATGATTATTCCAATTAGGTAAATCAATATTATGTTACTATTTGAAACATATTCTTTAACAAGTTCAAATCTCCAGACAAGACTGCATAATAAGATTAGATGAGACTGTCCCTTCCACATTTACTCAAATTATGCAAATTATTGTATACCCTCCAGATAGGAGTGCATTCTTGAAAAAATATTTTCTCATTTCTCAACCAAAGCATGAAAAAATAATTTTTCAAGTATGGACTCTTAAACACAGGTTTACACAGATGGGTATATGGAATTAGTCACAATTTAATGCTAAATGTCTGGTTATCTGGATGTAAGAAACTACCAAATAACTTACAATAGGCGGGGCATAGGTAATCTTAAACTCCATTTGTTCTGCTGGTGGTAGGACTCCTGTTGGTGGGTGAATACTGAAGACAGAGTCTACATCTGGTACCCGGTCATATTTCTTACTGGCTGAGTTGGAACCCGGACTATCAAACTGGGGCTTGTAGATCATCCATTGGAATGGAAGGCTGACATTGCTGAAAACATTTCATAACTAGAGTGCACAGTCGATGGGGTGCCATCGCAAATCCCCACGCTAAAGTTTTTGACTCCCCCCAGCACCCCCCCCCCAAATCCCACCCTTGGGCATGACCCTGGCAACAGATTGAAAATTCTGTTCAATATGTTTTCTATCTTTTATTTGTGAGAACACACAAAGTTTGGTATAAAAATCTTTGAAATTGACATGTTAATGATATTTGACCTCGCCCCAAGGTCACCAGTTTGACCCTAGGATGAAAATGCTACTTGCATTCTGTTCTGCTCATCATCCCCTTCGATTTGATATGCCACATGACCATGTTTGAAAAAAGATTTTTTTAACCACCTGGGGACCCCCAGCGACCCAAAGTCCCACCCCTTGGGCATGATCCACGCAACAGAATAAAAATCCCATCTTATATGTTTTGTCTCTTTGGTTTGTGAGAACACACACAAAGTTTGGTATAAAAATCTTTGAAATTGACTTTGTAATTGAACTTGAATGATATTTGACCTTTTGACCCCTCCCCAGGGCCCCAGGGGGGCATGGAAAAAAATGCTGTTGCGTGCCCCATTCATGTGAGTAACTCACACACCAAATATGGTTGAATTTTGTCCAATGGTTTTGGAGAAGATAGCATAACGGACAGACGGAGGCGATAACAATATCCCCTTTGCTTTTTAAACAAGAAAAGATATGGCATTAAGTGCCATATCAATAAACTCGGCTTTAGCAGATAAAGAGTTCGTTCTTTCATTACATCACAAGCTACATGGTTTAAAAATGAGTACATGTATCATTAAACCGAATAGCGTACACAAACACAATCAATCAATCAATCAATCAATCATTTTTACATAAACAACAATGTCACCTTCCTCCGTGATGAAACACAAATCTTACCATTTAAGTAGAGGCCAATGCATGGAAGGAAGGTACGCATAAATTTATGGTTATAGCCCCACAAGGTGGCTTTGTATTTGAAAACAGAATAGACCTTGAGATTATCGAAATTTGCTTATTTACCAGATGCCTATAGAATTTTTAAAGCTGCGAGAACCTCGACTTTGTTAAAGGCAAGCGGCGCAGTCCCATTGGTGCCTTTGTTTTACACGTAGATTCAAGTGTATATGATAAAAGTCAGGAATACAGTCAGATTTTGATCAATTTTAAACTCTTTGTCAGACCAGATCTGGGCCCAAACTTTCTGCATATGTTATCAGCAGGGGCTCGCTGATAGCAATGTTTAAGATCAGAGAAGCCGCTATGGGTTCTGTTTCACGATGTGGTGCAATGATCAGTGACCTATATATCTGTCACTGCCTTGACGCAGGAAAGGGGCAGTGATTTTGTTACCTGCGCATCCTGCATCTTTTGCGCATAAGTTTTTATTTCAGCGAGTCCCAGGATGCAATAGTATGGCAGACTTGTCATTAAAAATAGTGTTTTGGACTCATTAGTTTGCAGTGGGGACTCATTGATATTGGATGTAGCGAGTCTCAGGACCCATAAGCCCAAAATTGTAAATGCATCACTGAAGCGGACGTAGCACATTCATTAAGCATAGGTTTCCGGCCGCTGAGGCCGTGGGTTGTTTCGGCTGGGTCTTTTTCGGCCTGGTTTTAGGGTGGGTCGTTTCGGCCTATTTTGATGGGTCGTTTCGGCCCAATACCCCCCACCACAATATATTTTATATAACTCCTGATAATGTTCTCTTTCATGAAGTCTCTTACTAGCCCGTACCTAGTCTCGAAAGAACGCAGCAGTCGCTTCTTGCACAAGTTATTTATGTGTCGCTTGTTGAAAGCAGTGTTCTGCGTCAAAAGATTTGGTAGAAATATATTGTCTAATGGGGCTAGTCCAATTTTTGGCGATCCCTAGATATACCGAAACAAAACATTAATATGACAAGGGATTCTGATTTCTAGGGATATAAAACTCAGATTGTAGTTTGGTTTCTTGTACCTTCTGTAATCTAACCAACAATCAAATATAAAATGAACCACAAAATGCAAGATTCAATCACCATGCACACAACGTCATCGATACGCGGCCGTTTTATCAAATACACACAAATCCTGGTCAGTAATTATATTAACCAAAAACGGTAAAAGGACTGGTCCAACTGAAAAGAGTGGGATATTCCATTCGGATTAAATGGGTTAATTGAAGTGTTGACCCATTTTTGTTACATTTATATACTATAAAATGCGGGCAACCCAGACGAGGCTGCACAAACGCCAATCGCAAGAGCATTGCATCAAACATAAATTATTAATAACTTTCCAAGTATTACTCTGCATCAAACATTATTCCGAGCAAACTAACAAAATCGGGCAAATAATGTTTGTGGACAAAATATATCTGTACTTACATATTAAAGCAAATAATGTTACCAACTATGTGCAGCAGACGCCTTAAGCAAGCAGCATTTGGACGAACATATGGGCCGAAAAGGCGCATAGTCCCACTTGATGGCTGTGCATGCATGATTATTACTTCACGCATGTTAAATGCATTATGGCATCTGACACATTTATGTTTATATGAACAGTGAAGACAATTTGCTGCTTGCACACACAGGAAGAATACAGAGGCTGAAATTTAGTGGATGGCTGTGCTAACATGTTTAAAGGGTGTGATGAATTAAATGAGATGGCCCAAATACTATAGCATTTACATACAATCTAATCAAGGAGCGACGTAAAAGCGCCAGGTCATTCAGTTTATGACATGTATGCATGACTGTGATATATGTTTATGTAAAGACAAGCACGTGCACACTGCTGTTGGTTATACATGTGAGATGGTATGATAGCTCAACTTACGACATCAAATTTCTGAGAACTAACTATACCCCCTGTATTAAACAGGCTAGCCTTTTAAAATTCCGAAAGGCAAGTTTTCTCATGAAACGGCTCATTTCCATTCTTCGGAATACACTACAAGGCGTGGTTGACCTGATTAACAGCGATATTCATACGCTCATCACTCTGGTATGCAGTGTCCATTCATAGAAGACAATTAAATAAGAGTTACTGTTCCTGAAATGACCAAATAACCGTTTAAAAGTGACACGTCAGCTTTTCAATTCACAAAAACATCAATAACTCAGTAAATATTCTATTTTCTAGCGAAAATTGGCAACAAAAGATATAATATTGAATAATTAAAACGTGGTATATTCTTCAATCACTATAATTTCAAAGTGAACAGCGATTTTCACACGAACTATTTCTTCAAAGTGTAGAAATTTCGAATACAGATATAACTCTCTAGAATAGCTGATATTGAACAGATCCCGAGTTCCAAAAAGCATGAGGATAAAAACATGGTACTAAAAATGAAAACTAGCAAATTTCCAGCAACAGATTAGAAATAGTTTTCCTTGCAGCCTTGCTAGTGGCAAGATGTAGACCAAGCTCAAATGCTGCATCATGTTGCTATTGATCAGAGCCTATAATATTTGCTTTATGATAGATACCTTAAGGCAAAACTATGTGCTAATCCTTAATCTGAAAATGAACACATCAAAATTGTAAGAAGTAGAAATTTCATTTGACTGTAATATCATATGGTCCTGAGTCTGCTATTCCATGAGGTCTTACTGCATATGCAATCAGTGAAGGCTCAGCCCAGCCTGTGTAGCCTTGCTATCTCCAAAGAGTCTTAGCTGCTCGCATAAACAAAGTGTAGAAATAGAAGATGGTTCAGACCAAAAACCAGTTACAGCTAGACCTATTTGGTAGCTAAGCATAGAAGTGTTAAGTGTGATTGTACATAAATGAGCCACGACATGTGATTTCAAACAATGTGGCATTTTGACAAATGTAGAATCGGACGAGCATGTGCAGCCTCCTTTTAAGCTTAGAAACTCCAAATGATGTTCAGTCAGTAGCTTAACAGTCATAGAATATTCAAGCAACTAGCAAAGGTTCTGATCAGACTGGGCGTATGCGCAGGCTGGTCTGAGCCTTTGCTGGTCTCACATACCACATTGTTGGAAATCTCATGCCACGGCTCATTTATTAATTTCACTCCTCTCCATTTTTTATCTTAATTACTTGCAGGATTCATTTTTATTAGCAAGCAGAATGGAAAACAATGTGGATCCTGATCAGCTGGCACTCCACCTTTTTTTCAAAACAGGGTTCAACTTGGACACAGTAGAGGATATATATATAAGCTGCTAAGCTTGTTCTCCAATCCTCATACTTTTTATACTTTGCTATTTGAAATGTATGTAGCAAATAAAACAAATACAGTTTAAATCAACATGGTTTATAGTGTTGTCATCCTTACAAATCCACTTGAGGCAACTGAAATAGTAGACAATTATGGTGGTTTGTTTGATTTGATTCTTTACATCCCAGTCAACAATTTATCAGTTATGTCAGGATGGGTCTTTCTGGGTTTAACCAGTACTAAGCTTGGATTAATGTGTCTTGCTCAAGGACACAACACAGTGACACTGGTGAAGCTCGAACCTGCAACCCCTCGGTCTCGAGTCAAGTACTCTACCACTGAGCCACTGTGCTCCTCAATTATGGTGGTTATTACAGGGGTGTGGAAATAGCAAATTTTGATACTTGCCGAGGGACAAGTAAACTGCCATAAGATAATTGTTGTCTAGAGAACATTTTACTTGTCCCAAAGAATAAATAATGTTAAAAAAACCTTAATTAAGCCCTTATTGTTTTAAAACAATAAAGATGCATAAAATCTTTTAAAAATAGTATGAAAACAGATAAAAAATCTATTGAAAATGTTTATATTCAGATCATTTGGCTTCTAATGAAGCCAGGTGATCAGAATCTACACTGTGTTCAACATTACACATGAGTGCATAATAATTTTTCGACATGAAAACAAGAATTGTATTATTTTTCAGTAAATTTGTCCCAGGAAAAGTCAATAGAAGTCTCTAACTTGTCCTAAATGAAATAGGACCAGGTCAGACAAGTCGGGCATGGTATTTCAACACCCCGGATTATTACTTACGTCACATTATTGACAACACAAGATCTGTCAGTGTAAGTGAAGGGATTGAGGTTATCAAATCTTATCAGATGTTGAGCGGTAGCATCTGTCAATTCTCCCGGCAGTGGCTGTGTTGTGCCTCGCTCCACGGAAACTAAATCCACACCAGCCTTCTCCGCTTCACCTTGAAAGGAAAGAAATAAGTCAATCAAAGCAGTTTTGTATATAAAACATTCTTGTACACCAGATTGGGATTTCCGCTGTTTTTAACCATATGAGAAAATTCTATCTCATATACCCTGTACCAACCAGTTGGAAAGATACAAAAAACAAACAGCGTGATATGTATGTCACATCTCAGGATATTCAGGAACTTCTGGAAGTCTTTTCAATCTTTTTCAAGTTTAAAAAATGGTATTAATAGTGAGCAAGAAAAAGAATCTATTGTTCCTGTGAGGGTGGGATAGAAAAATCAAGCCTCGAGGCAAGCCTCGTGATGCCAAACAGTGATCCTCAGGACCGATTTTTCTACCCACTCTCACGATAGATTCTTGTAAAATTATATGACCTATTAATAGACAGATTTTCATAGTCTTTTCTGTCCATTAAATATTTGTGGTAAGTTACTGTGTTGCGCCTTTTCCCATTGAAAAGTGACTAATTTGCACACAAGCCATTAAATATAAAGTATACCATAAATCACCTGTTCTAATGTCAACTTTGTCTATGTTTTTGTGCTACATGTTAAGACTTTGCACATACTTTAATACTAGAAAAACACAATGAATGTTCAAACAGTTATTGACAAACGAAATTGAATTTGTAATCGATATTCACTATTTAATACCGATATTGACCTCAGCTATCTTCTTGATCGGCTGATCTGAATCGACAGTGTTTTCAAAAAAGCAAAAAATCAGGGTTGAGCCGGACAAAGATTTAATTGAACATTTGTAACTTGTAGCTAAAATATATGCTGTGTACGCACTCAAAAGAACAGTTTCAATAAGAAGATTCTTTTAGAACCCAAAACAAATGTTTAAACTGATGGCTAAGAAAATGTTCACAATTCTTTGCTCAAAAAAGCTGTTTATCTGGAACAAAGCTAATGCAGGGGTGAAAGTTCAAAATTTCCAAAAACCCGAACTTTTGAAATTCCAATCTTAAAACTTGCAGTATGCCCACTAGATATTGACAATATCAATTTTAATGGTCAATTGTCTTTAGACAGACTGTATATAAATTGGAAAGCCTATTATAATCTCCCTGATTCAACATTTTGAGGCTGACTTTCTATATGATAAAATTCGAAAAGCATTTTCTAAATTCTACCACAGACACTCAGAGTTAATTGTTAAATACAGTGCCGGACTTAAGGGGGGGCCTGGGGGCATGTGCCCCCCCCCCCCCCCCCCCCCCGAAGAGGCTGTGAGTGCCCTAAAAAATATAACATTTGTCACGCATTATATGATATTGCGAGTATATATACGGTAATGCATACTTATATGATAACGGATTACCCACATAACAACTCTGCTGAAAGAAAAGGTGGCCGTGGGGGCACAGACAGGGCTGTGAGCGTGGCCCGGGCTTGTAAATGATGGGATTTTAAATCTCCTGTAGTCTGGTCACGGAGGATAAAACACTTTTGTGCCCCCTCACTGTCCCAAACAAAAAACTCGGAAATTTGGGGTGGGTGGGGGGCACTTATCTTCCATTCCGTTGATGCTTCCATTGCAAATCCCATGTAGTTTAGTAGACGCAGAGCTAATAAGTAATAGCTGTGCCCCCCTCCCCAACCAGACTCAGAGAAATTTAAAAGAAAGCCCTAGGTTGCTGCCGCGCTGGGCCTATGTTATTTGGTTGGGATGAATGCAAAAGGTACAAAATACAGGGAAACATATGCCCAATTTTTTCTTAGTAGGTGTGGACTTCATTGTTTTTCTAGCTTTTTTTCAAATTTTAAGCCACCCACCAACCTCATCCCCCTCACAAGGGCTCTGCTGTTTATCTGACCATTGAATATTGGGCTGACTCAGACTTGAATTGCAACTGCTGTGCTCCCACCCCCCCACATGGGAACCTTAACACAGCTCCAACAGGACGACAAGAAAATGTAAATAGTTAGGTACAAGGCGTTTGAGACCCAGGGAGGGGGGGGTACTCTCATTTTCTCCCCATACTTAGGCTCCGGCCCAGCATCTACCGTTCATCCCAAAATAAATATCAGGAATTTCAAAAAATATCGCCGATTCTGTACCTTGTCCTTAAGAAAAGACCCTAAAATGCATAGATATGACCCCTATATAGCCCAATTTTGTGATAACCCCCGAAAATATCCACAAAATCATCATACCCAAAAGAATATTCATTTTTTCTGAAAACCCCTAAAAATATTAGAATTCAAAATTTTGAACCCCAAAAAATAGCTTGCGCCTACGTATGTGTGAAAAATCGGGAGTACCCCGTTGGGGTTCGAGTGTCTAGCTTTACTTAAAACTGAGGTTATAGAATATGGAAAAAAGGGCTTCAAAATGACCTGAAATGCATTCTCAGAGACATAGATTTTAAAAAATTTCCCGGCGGAGCACCCCCGGACCCCCCTCCAATGAGCAACGGCTTCCTCGCCCTGCTCACGGCTTGCGCCACTCGGTTCAAGTCTTCGGCTTGAAGTGCCCCCCCCCCCCCCCCCCCCCCCCCCCCCCCCCCCCCCCCCCCCCCCGTAAACAACCCCTCTGGGTCCAGCCCTGAAATACAACATTGGTTTAAAAACTCTTCTACAACAAGGCATATCAGAACCTATATTGTATGGTGATTTAGCCTATAAATTCAAACAAATTGTTGGAAAACCTAATTTTGGTGATCAATTCAACAAGATAGTAAAACGTTATATAAGGGTTATATATAACTTAGATATCATGCGACAGTTTGCATGCCTAGTTTTAAACCTAATCATGGTTTATAGCTATGGTTTCGTCTTTATTTGCACGACGGTGGGTCAGGCCTCAGACTCTATGACAGTTCTGACGTAAAGCTTTAATTGGTGGGTTGGTGCCTGATGCTTATCTGTAGCTGGACCCACCATGGCTCAACTTGAGGTTTTCTTTAGCTCTGACTATCTGTGAGTCATGAGCCCTTTTCTTTGTTTCATCATGGTGTAGTAATTTGATTAGAGTGTTTCTCCATGATGATACATTGCATTAGTTAGATGGCCTCCATGCGAGCTGAACATTTCTTGTACTTCAACAATAGCAGAATCTAGGGCGAAGATTTGGTACCAGTAAAATGCATTTAAGTCCCCCGGTGGCTTAGGCTGCTGTCCGTTCTAAGGCGGTGGTTCTGTTGTTGTTGACTTTTTGTTTATTGTTACTCCCATTGTGGGAGTCTGTAATTGTTCTATGTTTTGTTGTACGTTACTTTATGTCCATTCTAGTATTCAGGGTTTTCCCTTCAAAAAAATTTTCAGGGGTCATTGTGACCCCCAGGTAGTTGACTTTGGGGGTCATTTTCAATTTCAGAGGGTCACATACTGATCTCTTACAGAAAACTGTACGCAACTGAACAATATGATGTTGACTTTTCAAACTGCTTTTTTGAAGTTGAATTTGTTCGTGTTCAGCTTTTTCATACTTTTTTCATGTCGGACTGTAGTTTTAGTCCTTTCAAAGCATCAGTGAGAGCACTGGTTTTTTGGTGCCTTACGAGAGAAGAGTTTCTTAAGTTTGTGCAACCCGAACCTGAAAATGGGTTACTCTGTCGAGTGTTTACGCACGGATGACATTTCATTTTGCCATTTTCTAAATACAACCAGTCGTATTTCACGAGCCAGTAATCACGAAACCCCCTTGGTTTTGATGTTTTCTAAGGCGTGCTCGGCCCAGGTTGCGATTCGTCAGCGTCATCGCTATCTCTTTTTCGTTTTTCGGTTGCAGACGAGAAAAACAACATCAATTTTGACTGCGACATTTTCGTAGACTGGTTTATCGCATATCAATAGTGTATGCATAAAGTCTGTCGCTTAGAAGCGAAGAATTGGACGCTGACACAGTCTACAGTTTCGTCCCCAATATCGGCAATTCGGACCCAAGTTCGCGTTGTACTTACTCGAAGATAACAAATGGCGCCGACGTCGATCTGAATCATTCGTTTTAAAAGCAAGTGCTGCGCACACAGCTTTGCGTCCACCATGACGCAGTAGTGATAGTTATTAGGGTCATTTGGTCCAAATGTGCGTCAAAACGCACAAAAATGTGCGTCATGGAAAACCCTGAGTATTGCAATCATCTTGATGGGGAAGAGAGAGCTGATTGCTTTGCTTAATTTGTCTTCCTGGTGTCTCGTGATGGTTGAGCGGCTCTTCCTCGCGATACCATGGGGTTGTCTGCATTTTGTGATTGTGGTATTTCCTGATCATACTCACTACTATTTTAGACAAGTAAAGAATCAAATCAACCAAAACAAATACAGGGTTGAGAACAGCATTTGACAAACTTTGCTAAAAATTGAAAAAAGATGTTGATGTGAATGCTGATTTTAAAGAAATTTCACTAGAGTTTAAAATATAGCAAGAAGTGAGCAACGCTCACATACCCCCAGCGGTAGCCATCAGAGGTTGTAACACTTTCAGAGAAAAGACAAAATTGTCAAAGATTTCATAATTCTGAATCAAGTAGTTTCTGAGAAAACTTTGATGAAAAATGTCCATATGTGTTATATAAGAGTGACAGAAAGAAAAATTGAAAATTCGAAAAAAAAAAGGCAAAACGAGGATTAGCACCTTAATTTTCATTTACACACTACACTTTGCCTATCTGAAAGTGTACACAAAATTTCATAATCTTAAATCAAGTAGTTGCTAAGAAAACTCTGACCAAAAACGTCCATATGTGTTATATAGGAGTGACAGAAGGAAAAATTGAAAAAGAAGGCAAAATGAGGATTAGCATCTTAATTTCTATTTACACAGTACACTTTGCCTACTTGAAGGTGTACACAAAATTTTAAAACACTGGCTCCAATAGGAGCTGAGAAATCTGTGACAGAAATTTCCATTGGAGAGAAATAAAAATGAACAAATAAAGGGACTGATAAGCAATATGTGGCTGTTTTTTTTTTTTGTTACACAATACAACTCATCACTATCAAGCTTTGTACCATATTTCAGAGCCCTTAGTCAAGTAGTTGCTGAGAAATCTATGACAGAAAAAAAAGTTTACAGACAGACAAACAGACAGACAGACAGACAAACAAACATAATTACAGAAAAGGCAAAAACTATATACCCCCTATATACTTCGTACCGGGGGTATACAGACAGACAAACAGACAGACAGACAAACAAACATAATTACAGAAAAGGCAAAAACTATATACCCACTATATACTTCATACCGAAAAGAAAACCACTGAAATTGGTGGATCCACTGTGAATTTTAACAACTGGACTTATTCATTTATGCTTTTCTGTCTTGTGTTTGTTATTGCATATCTGTTTATTTGTGCCTAGTGGTCACCTGCTGGGAAAGGGTTGACCTCTTGGCACTCATTTGTGGTGTCTAACTGTGATTTTGTCACTTTCCCATTGGTATCCTGGGTCAGGTGTGGTACTTGATTGTATTGATTCCTGATCTCTGCACCCGTGCTAACTTTGACACATAATTATGCTACAAGCATTAAAGTCTCAGGAGCTTGCCCAAATACAGAATTTCCCAGGCACGTCTCACAATAATACTTACCTTTAATGGAGAAATGTTTCACATTAAAATTATCACACACCATACACATGTCTACAGAGTAACTCTTCACTTGTGGAGGCTGGAATACTATATCCATGACAACTGTATCATCATGACTCACAATAATACTTACCTTTAATGGAGAAATGTCTCACATTACAATTATCACACACCATACACATGTCTACAGAGTAACTCTTCACTTGTAGAGGCTGGAATACTATATCCATGACAACTGTATCATCTTTGGCAATTTCTAACACAGCAGGTCTTATATCAAAAGGAGGAAAAGGCACATTCCCATTGTGGACAACAGACTAAAGAAAAAATAACAAGAAATGTCACAAACACATGACGAATGCCCCCAAAGGAATTGGTCTAGCATAAGACACATTTGAGTAAAGATAGCTGTAATATAGAACGAAAAACCTAGAAATGAGGCCAGAAGTCAATGTCAAAGTCAAAAACACTTTAAAATGGTATGCACCACTCTGCCATCCCAAGAGGAATCACCACCCCAAATTTGGGATTCCTACATCAAATAATATAGCAGATATGCTCTGGACACAATAATTCTTGAAAACTAAGTCATAAGTCAAGGTCACAGTGACCCAAAAATAGTTTGTGACACTCAGGCATCCCAAGTTGCATTTACATACCAAATTATGAATTCCTATTTCAAAGAATATAGGAGATATGCACCAGTTTCTAGAAACAAGGTCAGAGGTCAAGTTCAAGGTCACAGTGACTTAATTATGGTAAACAACATGTCCTCATCCCAAGATGCATCCACACACCAAATTTGAGATTCCTACCTCAAATAATATAAGAGATAAGCTCTGGACATGATTATTCTAAAACTAGGTCAGAGGTCAAGGTCACAGTGACCCAAAAATGGCACATGACACTCCGCTATCCCAAGATGCATCCACACACCAAATTTGGAATTCCTCACTCAAAGAATATAAGAGATATGCTCGGGACACAATAATTATTAAAACTAGGTCAGAGGTCAAGGTCACATTGACCTAAAAATGGTATGTGACACCCCGTCATCCCAAGATGTATTTACACACCAAAGTTGGAATTCCTATCTCAAAGAATATAGGAGATATGCACCAGACTCAATGCATTTTCTAGAAACTAGGTCAGAGGTCAAGTTCAAGGTCACAGTGACCCAATTATGGTATGTGACACTTTGTCAGTCCAAGATGCATTCACACACCAAATTTGAGATTCCTACCTCAAATAATATAAGAGATATGCTTTGGACACGATTATTTTAAAAACTAAGTCAGAGGTCAAGTTCAAGGTCACAGTGACCCAATTATGGTACGCGACACTTCGTCATCCCAAGATGAATCCACAAACCAAATTTGAAATTCCTACCTCAAATAATATAAGAGATATGCTCCGGACAGGATTATTCTAAAAACTAGGTCAGAGGTCAAGGTCTAGGTCACAGTGACCCAAAAATGGTATGCGGCACTCCGCCATCCCAAGATGTATCCACACACCAAATTTGGAATTCCTCCCTCAAAGAATATAGGAGATATGCACCAGACTCAATGCAATTTCTAGAAACTAGGTCAGAGGTCAAGTTCAAGGTCACAGTGACCTCATTATGGTACGCAACACTTAGTCATCCCAAGATGCATCCACACACCAAATTTGAGATTCCTACCTCAAACAATATATGAGATATGCTCCGGACACGATTATTCTAAAAACTAGGGCATAGGTCAATGTCAAGGTCACAGTGACCCGAAATTGTACGGGACACTCCGCCATCCCAAGATGCATCCACACACCAAATTTGGAATTCCTACCTCAAAGAATATAGGAGATATGGACCGGACACGAAAGCGGGACGGACTGACGGAAGGACTGACTGACAGACGGACGGACACTGCAATTACTATATGCCTCCCAAAGTTCCTTTGGGGGCATAAAAATAATCATAGCTCTGCAAATATTACTTAAAGTGATTATTCGGATCATTTGAAAGTTTATTTTGATAAAAAATAAATTCCTCAGTTATTACTAATTTGTTTTCACTGCTCTGATTTTTCATTAGCTAAGGTGATTAAAGCCCTGTTTATTGCGCTGACTGCAGACATCTTTTTCGTCTGGTACATTTAACAGCTGAGATCAGGCATCTGTTTACCTCAGCTGTGACTAAATGGAATCAGCTCCCAGAAGAGGGGCCTATAATTTGCTATGATTCCATTCAATTATTCCATTGAGTAATAATGGCTTCAAGTGATAAGAATGAGAATTGGTTTAGACACGGCCCATGTGACATTTTTGCACTGCATAATTAAGCAGTCAGGTTAAGAGCCCCTAAGTAAGTAATAGTTTATAGCAATAATTGAAATTGTAACATTAAGCTCTGTTCGCGATATCTTCTGCTTTGCAAACATTTTGGACCCAGACCAGGTCTGACAAAATAAGGGACCTGATCAGGATCCAAACTGTTTGGTGCTCTGATCGCATTCCTGAAAAGTTTTTTGAAAACGTGATTTCTTAAAGAAATAGGCAGACAATTAAAGCATTCAAAATACTGTATTCGCAAAGAGCAATATTTAATGTCATAATTTTTATCATTCCTATTATAATTTCATTAAATCTAAGCAAATGCTTGAAAATTCAAACCAACAAAAGGGCTTGCAAGCCAAACAGACTCAGATCAGCCTGTGCATTGGTCCATGCAGACAGCAAAGACTCTGACCAAACAATGTCAATATTCAGGCTGATTGGAGTCTCTGCTGTTTGTTCATGCATCTGCCATTTCTAGTCAGTCCTCAAAGCTTGGATACTTACCTACCCATTATGTTACTGTTCTGTTCTTTGAAAACATTGATCAGACTATAATCAAATGCAGATGCGATGCTGGATGCTCATACCATTTAACTTTAAACCTGTTTGTGTCGTCTGCTGATAAGCTTTACAAAACTTTTTGATCAAGAGAATGGTCTGACATTTTAACGGGGCCAATCTGGATCCAAACTGTTTGATACTCTTTGATAAACCTTCCGAACAGTTTAGAAATAGATCAGACCGACACTATACACTGACTGTAATTAACCTATTTGACCTGGTAACTGCCACTTCTGTAGGGATGCCTGAGGAATACTTCTTAAAGTATTCAAGCGATTAATAGTGATCCCCTATGGCATGTGAGTGCAATTAAATTATGGGCTAATTGGAGCAGTTTTAACAAAATTAATGGTCATATGGTTCCCAGTATACTGTGAGCTCTATAATAAATGCATATGAAAAAAAATCTGATTCAACCCTTTAACTGAACACTTTTATGTACTGCACTCCTTCCGGTTTTTAAATTTTTATCCTGTTAACCTGCAGCATTTCAGTCATTAGCATGTACAGAAAGTCCCACAGTCCCTTTATAATGCTGTTTGGGGTCCATATAAATGGACCATGTTATAACTTAAAAGAGAAACCTGAAAATATAATATATGACCCTCAAAATATAAAATAGGCTGTGACATGTGATTTCCAACAATGTTGTATTTTGACAAGTGTAGTTTCAGACGAGCATGTGCAGCCTCCTTTTAAGCTAAGAAACCTCAAGTGAGGTTCCGTCAGTCCTATAACAGTCATATAATATTTAAGCGACCAGAAAAGGCTCTGATCAGTCTGAAACTATGTGCATGCTGGTCTGAGCCTATGCTGGTCGCACATACCACATTGTTGGAAATCTCATGCACTGGCTCAAATGGTAAACTTGTATCAAACTTGACAGAAGTTTTCATTGGTCTGCAAAGGGTTAAACCACCAGTATTTCAGGATGCTGGCTAATTACCTTAAAGTTAGTTGTAGGCCATACGGAACTTGGCATAATACAGAATCTTCCTGGACCACCTTCATTCTTGACTACCAGCTGGGTCACATGACAACCTCCAACTAGACAATAGCCAACATCAACAACACTTGGTACTGAAATAATTTAATAAGAAAATTTGCACATGTCTCGTATTTTGTGAATTTTCATACAAGTATTTTACAACAAACAAGAAATATCCAAAGTTTTACTGTTTAGATAGGGCCAAAATAAATAATCTTGTTTCCTACCCTAATATTTTGGGGCCTACTCAAAAGATTTTTGAAGTCTTATGGAATATTTAAGTCTTTTTCTATACTTTTTAAAGGATTTTTTATTCTTTTTACCATATTTATTTTTAGTCAATTTGAAGTCTTATGGAATACAGAATATGTTCTTTAAAAGATTATCCTTTGGAAGCAAAGATTGCACCAAAGAACTGTAACTAGTGTGTGCATATTTTCTTGGCCAGACTAGCTAGTTTCGGCCAATTAGGCCTCATCAGTGACCCTCTAATAGTTTCAAAGTTCCACAATGAAACCCATGATCCGAAAGGACAAGATAATAAAATCTACACTATAGTGAAGTCTATTTCTAAACTTTTTAAAGGATTTTTATACTTTTACCATAATTGTTTTCATATTATTATGCATAAAAGTTTGCCTACCTAACAACCCTAAAAATATTTGAGACGTAACTGGAAACAAGATATTTTTTCTTTTGGCCTAGTTACATATACCCAAAGTTTAAAGTATACAATAGAAATGTACAATTACTTTTGTTTAATTAGTTTAATTCTTTATATCCCAGTCAACAATTTTACAGTCATGTAGGGACAGGTCTTCCTGGGTTGAACAAGTACTGAGTAGTGAACAAAGTCTCTTGCTCAAGGACACAGCAGCAGTGAGGCTCAAACTATAGTCCTGCCGCAATAATAAGAAACGCAATAAAAGCACCGCAAGCACTGCAGAATACCCCGCCACTGCTGGGGGCACCAAAAGTTATTTTGTGAGATATATAATGCCTAAATAGCAACAGAACTGAGATAGAACGTGATATGACGTCCTTAGACACAATATGTAACCTTTGATGGTCAACATATCTGTGAAGTTTCATTCAGATACTCCATATAGTAAATGAACTACAGGTCAAAAACCATTTTTCAGATCAATCAAGGGCGGATAACTCATGAACTGGAAAGGTAAGGGTGACCGTCCTTACTAAAAATATGTAACCTTTGATGTTCAACATATCTGTGAAGTTTCATTCAGATATTCCATATAGTAAATGAACTACAGGTCAAAAACCATTTTTCAGATCAATCAAGGGTAGATAACTCATGAACTGGAAAGGTAAGAGTGAAGATCCTTAGTCACAATATGTAACCTTTGATGATCAACATATCTGTGAAGTTTCATTCAGATATTCCATATAGTAAATGAACTACAGGTCAAAAACCATTTTTCAGATCAATCAAGGGCAGATAACTCATGAACTGGAAAGGTAAGGGTGATGGTTCTTTGTCACAGTATGTAACCTTTGATGTGAAACATATCTGTAAAGTTTCATTTAAATATTCCACATAGTAAAGGAACTACGGGTAAAAAACATTTTTTAATTCAATCAAGGGCAAATAACTCACAAACGGGAAAGGTAAGAGTGACGGTTCTTAGTCACAATATGTTACCTTTGATGTGAAACATATCTGTGAAGTTATATTCAGATATTCCACATAGTAAAGGAACAATAGGTCAAAAACCTTTTTTCAGACCTATCAAGGGCGGATAACTCACAAACTGGGAAGGTCAGAGTGACGGTCCTTAGTCACAATATGTAACCTTTGATGTGCAACATATCTGTGAAGTTTCATTCAGATATCATGAACAGTAAAGGAATAACAGGCCAGAAACCATTTTTCCAATACGAAAAAGGGCAGTAACTCCGTTAAAAATGGACGGATTTTGCCCATTAACAATCCCATACCACTCATCGCCGATAACAATATGTATGCAAAATTTGAAAAAATTCCGTGAATAAATACTCAAGTTATCGATCGGAAATGGTGAGCACGGACGGACGGACGGACGGACGGACAGACGGACAGACACCGAAGGGTATAACATAATACCTCGCCACACTTTAGTGGCGGGGTATAAAAATCTGGAATATTATTTTATTAATTGCATTTTTCCGAACGTTAAGCTCAAATCTGGATTTAGAATATCCTGCAGCGTCAGAAGAAAATTGTTGGAAGAATCTACTACCACTGCCCTGACCCCTTATCTCTTGGGAATTTTGACATTTTTAGGCTTTCTGAAAAGCGGGGGGAATTTAAATGGTGTAACAGCCATACGACGGCCTATTTATCTGTTCTTAAATTTCTACAGGTAAGTGTCAAAAGCATCATGAATTTTAAAATCATGACTGCTTTGTACATGCCAGTTTTATTTTTTAAGCACTGCCATTCAGTTGATAGTATCAATTCAATCAGCGTAGACAAATATCCAACTGACCCAATACGATCAGTTTGATCCAGGTAAATACTGTTTGCTATATTTGTAAGGACATTTTCTACTAAAACAGCGTGATGTGGCTATTATGGACAGTTTTATAAAACAACTTTTATAGTGGTAAACGGCCTAAACATTATCAACTACATATGTAAAATTTAAAGTTTATAGTCAAACGTTCATTTTCTGTAATTAGTTAATTTGAGCTGTTTACATACATTCTAACACTCAAGTCAGGGATAATCATGGACCAAAATGATAATGGGTCCTTAAAATGGGCCAATTGCCATTATCTTATTTTAAATGCATGCAAATTTCACAATTTTAATGGGACTTTTGAAATTTCTATAGGCCCTTTGCAAAATTTGATGGGCCCAAGAATCCTTAATATATATATTAGAGCATAATTGACATGAGATTTGAATAGCTTATATAGGAGGCCCAGCTAAAAATAAAGTCCATTTTAGCAGAAATAATAGTTTTCTAACAAAATGGATTAGGCCTATCCCAGGATTATCCCTGTCAAGTGTCAACTAAGTGGAATAAAATGCCCAAATTCTACCATCAGAATTATAAGAGCAATATTTAGCCGTAATACCAGCCAATATCTTTTGTCAAAATACTGCCTGAAATGATTCACGATTATTGAATGCTCAATGTGATGTAAATTGAAAACGTACATCTAAAGTCATTTATTCGCAATTCTAATTTATGCAGCAGTACTTTATATGTACGATACACTATACTGCTATACTTAACAAAGGTGAAAACGCTGCACTACAATATTTTTAATATTTTGTGAGAAAGTATTGGACGAAAAGTATTTACTAAAGCTTAATAATGTTTTCAGTACATCCGGCAAGCGATTTGTTGAAGCTCCGCCAATTTATCTCGTTTGATGACTGAGTTATGTTCCTTTTTGTTTTTAAAGCTTTATTCACTGAATTTTGCAATTGCACGTGTACAAAAAAGATTGTTATGCTCATCAGAATTCGTTATACTTGTGTTGCATTAATACACAAGAAAACTGTATTATAACTTGAAGCAAGCTCAGAAATCAATCTTGAATTCATCAAATTTGTAAAATATTTGTAAAATGTCTCCCTTTGACAAAAAAAAATTGGGAATATTAAATATTTGGTAATCTTTGATTTATCACGATTTTCGAAAACTTTCTTTCATTTGCCAAATCAGGTAGACCTATCAGCACATTGTTCCTACCATTTCTCGACCAGTAATGTGCTCAGACTAAGATGCAACAACACATTGATTTTCCTATGGAGATTTCAGTGATAAAATTCAAGCTTGGCCAATTTGATGAAAAACTCGTTTTTTTAGGTTGCTTTTCTAAACGATCAAAACACATTTTGGGTTGTCACATGTCTAAGACTACAATTTTGTTCAGTCGGATCTGGCTGGCAGTGGATTTCTGAAGGCCTTAACTGTGTGAGATTTCTGTTCAAGTTTGTAACCTGAAAACTTGGACTCCTGTCACATTTAAATGCCTTCTTTTTCTGTCTTGTTTTTGTTATGCTTTCGTGCGCGTCTGTTTATTGATGCCTTGTGTTCACCTGCTGGGAAAGGGCTGGCCTCTTGGCTCTCGTTTGTGATGTCTAATTGTGAAGTTGTCACTTTCCCATTGGTATCCTGGGTCAGGTGTGGTGCATGATTGTATCGATTCCTGATCTTTGCCCTCTTTCTGACTTTCATGTGTTTTCTCGTGAAAACAACCGTAAACCTTTTACTTTATGCATAACCCAGTCTTTGAACATTCAGATACACTTTCATTTGCTTTACTGAATTGCATCATTTTGCATATAAATGGCAAACAATTCAGGTGTAGCATTTTCGCATTTGTCAGTACACGGCGCTCACTGACCTGAAACGACATTGAATGATTTAGTCAACTGTTGCATATTATTAATAAACTGGGTCAGTTTATGTCCATTCTACCAACAGTAATACTCCCCCGTTGAAAAGAACCAAAAATATGCCAAAATTCCATCTAATTACAGAAAAACACAGTAAAAATATCAGGTTGAAATTTTTTTCAAAAAATACTGCAGCTTTTTCTACCCGCATATCGAAAAGTTCAAGAGAAAATAACGTGAATAGATGCACTTAAAGTAGATTTTTCGCGTTTCTTATTAATGCGGCAGTACTTTAGCAACCCTTCGATCCCCAGTCTAACATTCTATCAACTGAGCCACTGTGCTCCTTAGATGTACAACATATAAATCATGTGCAAAATTTCGCTGGTTTCTTATTCTGAACAGTTCCTGCATATGCAGTAAGAACATTAAACAACAAGCATTTTAACAGACCACTCACTGGTTTCAATAAACAAAGTTTTACAGCTAATAATTGTAAATATTTTCATACTCATCATTTTTAACATATGTTTTGGGTGTTCAAAAGAGCTGTCTCATTGAGACGGTTCTTTTGAGTACCCATAACATATATTTTGGTTGAGAAATAAGAAAATTATTTTTTCGTTAGGCATTCTTAACTAAAGGCCTGTCACTGATTCTAAACCACATGTGCCTAATTGATTGTACATTTTCTTACATGTAAGTTTGGGTGGTGGTCTTCTTCCCAACAGTGGAACTGTGATGGGCACGGTAGACTGGGTCTGTATTTTAATTTCATCATGGAAATCTTGCAGTGAGTCTGGAGCAAATCTTACAGCATAGTGACAACTCATTCCTGGTGCTACAAGACCATGTTCCCCAGGAAATTGCCCTAAAATAAAGCAAACAAAATATGACTTTACATAGAGGATCTTGTATTATTGAATTCATTAAAAAAGTTAGGGGAAAGATCAAATGCAATATGGCTTGCTAAGCCTTGTAACACTTTTTTCAAAATGAATTTGATGATTTGAATTATACATGAGCATGAATGTTCGATTCAATTTATCATATAAAAGTACTTTGTAAATGCGTTTTTGATGTGCAAAGCCAAAGATTTTTGCCAGATATATGTGATGTTGTTATACTCATCAATAGATGTTTCTAAATATGTAAACTACTTCTAGTGGTTTATCAACTTAAATGCATGGAAATATATCATTCCCAGATGCAACATCAAGTGATAATAGGGTTTACAGAAATTTAACATTTGTGACACAGGCCAATGTTACAATGAGTGCTGCAACAAAGATTAAATCCCCAAAACCATAATTTTCAAAACATATTGTATTCTTTTGTCTGAAGATCTTTTTTACCTAAATACAAAGAGTGAAGACTCTGATGAAAAGCAGCGTTTCTGGGTCTTTACTGTTTGCAAAAGTACCCATTTAGGGGTTTCCTGAATATAAAGGGTTAATCCACTTACCAAGACCAAGTGAGAAGTAAGGGGTGGAGACTGGTAGAGCTCTGCACTGCCGTATACAGGATGACACATTCTTCAAAGTTAAGGTCAACTGTAATTACACAATATAAAATGTGAGCTGTTAGGAACATTATCAATCAAAGCGTTGGAGAAAAGCCAAAATTTCAGGTATACAAATGTCACTATTTCTTATTTATCAGTCTAACTGTTTGTTTCGCGCACAAAAAAGAACCACCTAAACATACGCTTTGATTGATAACTAGAAAATTT
This sequence comes from Loripinus fragilis, assembly GCA_964019695.1. Lineage (NCBI taxonomy): Eukaryota > Metazoa > Mollusca > Bivalvia > Lucinida > Lucinidae > Loripinus > Loripinus fragilis. The sequence continues at coordinate 88,409,120 of OZ026527.1, read as the reverse complement.
ATTTAGGTGCCAACTCACTCCGCTTATATAGTATAGCAAATGGTAAAATCTAGTGATAAATTGAGTAACAAATCACTGTACAGACTATAGGGTGACAACTTTTCACATTTTTGCAATAAAAATTTTCAAAACTGACTTACTATTTAAAAGAACTTTAGCATGTGATCACCTTCCTGGTTTATTAATAGCATCTTTTATTAATGAAAAATATTATGTTTTTTCCAGAATTGGCTGTACTCGATAAAGTATGTAAAATAATTTATTATTGTAATTAGAATTACAACAGCTCAGGTTTAAGTTGGTTGACACACATCTGTTAAATAGCATGCAGCATGGAATTTTATACAATAATGCAGAATGAATCCACAATTTTGGCGGGACTATTATATATTTCAGCTTAACAGAGTAGGACAGGTTTCCATATCAACAGCCTGGTAATGCCAAGCAGTGATTCTCAGGATGTTTCTTCTACCCCCACCTCACACACCCATTATAGATTCTTAGGGTCTTACCTCGTAAACTTGTCCAACTTTGTATTCTGAGAAAACCACTTCTGGCGGAGACACAAGGAATACCTGGAAATGCTCATCAGACCTGTAAGCAGAAGAACATGTGCTTTAGATAGGAGCCCTTAATAATAGATTTCCTTATATCTCAACCAAAACATATGTTGTGGGTACTCAAGAGAACCATCTCAATGAGAAAGTTCCTTTGAGCACCCAAAACATATGCTAAAATTGATGGGTAAGAAAATCTTTACCATTTTTGTTTGTCTAAACCTATGAGTGTTTCAGTAGTCATTATTCAAGCCTCAAGTTCAACACAAGTTCTTTTGTGTTTGTGACAAGGAAACACTTTACCCTTGTCATGGTGATTATCTTATATAATGCAGTAAAACCTGTTTAAACCAGCAAATCTCAAAAAAGACAGAAAATTGGTTTTCAAGACCAATTATCGCTTAATGCAGGTCAAAAGTAGTGAAGAATGCTCCAACGGGAGCAATCAACAATACTTTCGACCTTCATTAAGATACCGATTGTCATTAAGATCTTTGTCTTAAAAGCGGCCATTCAAAAAATAGAGAAAACAAGGTCTTAAAGACAGATGGTAGCTTAATGCAGGTAGAAAGTATTGCAGAATGGACATTTAAAGTATTGTTTTGAATCAGGCCTTTAGTTAAGAATGAGTACCAAAATTTTTGTATTTCTTATTCATCAACCAAAACATATGTTTTGGGTGCTCAAAATAACCATCTCAATGAGACGGTTCTTTTGAGTAAAACTGATGGGGTAAGAAAATATTTACAATTTTATGCTTGTTAATCTAAACCTGCATGTATATACAGCACCCTAGATAAGCAGGGTATTTGCGTAAATACGCAATTAAAATCCTCAAAAAGCAATTAAAATGAAATGTGTGCATTGCGAAAAGCAATTCTAATGATCGGTATGCATTTATATGCGATGTCATTGCGTACCATTTGGTCCATTTCGTTTCCATTTGGGTTATAAACAAATGCCAGTCTGGTATTGAATTCTTTTTATTAGCAAGTGCGTAATATAACTCCAGTTTTATGAATAAAACATCGGTGAAAAGTCCAGTATTCGCGGAAAAACATTATGATGAAATTGAAACTTTGCAAAGTGTACACACTCGATTGTCAACAATGGGATAAGATTTGCTTCAGGTACAATAAAATCCACAAGTTTGATACTTTAGAAAGGCAGACGATGGGAGTGAATAAATATGCAAGCACATTTCCTATGGCTTCATGCAATAGAAAAGGTGTAATCACAGAAAAAAATGTGGCGTAAAAAAATATGAAAATATGCAATTGTTTTTGCAAGTATGCAATTGAGGATAACCAGGTTGCGTAAATACCCAATCAATCCAAAAGCTTATCTAGGGCGCTGTATATATGCTGTAAGTACCATACTCTCATAGGCTGAGTTGTATGTATTATACTCATTTGAAGTGTCTCATAGAGATGCTTCCAATAAGCACCATCTCAAAAGTTTTATTCAAAATAAGAAAAGTATCAAACACTTACTTCTTTTCTTCCAGTTGTTTTTCTTGTATTCCAATTTGTTTTGGCTTGGATTTTTCAGCCTTAATGAGGGATCTGCTGCCAGCCCCTGGGGCTGAAGGGGGGATAAATCTCGGGTTTCTAGAATAGTTTGTCATGGCTTGTAAATTGTTGAGACTGGTTCTTTCCTGCTCTTGCTGATCTTCTCGCATCTGTTGCTTCCAAGCATCGCTGCGGGGAAACTTGGCCTACACGATAGAGAATTACAGCAATTCAAAATACTCACTTACTGAAAATAAATTTCGGACACAATGGATTCAGAGAAAATGGCATATTTATGAACTATCTTAAATGCTATCTATAATAAAAATACACATGATATGTGTGGGTAAAAGAAACATCTCCATGAGACGTTTCTTTTATGCACACAAAACATATGTTTTATAGGGGAAAAACTGAAAATAATCATTTTTGGGAAGTTATATGTTCTTATGTCTATCTCCCTTTAAATCAAACTTTTGATAGTTTGAAATAAAATTTCTAGTCCCTAGGACTTCGAATTTACCAGATTCCACTGAGTAGAGACATGTTTTTTTTTCTATAAAAACAGGACATATATTCTTTATATTCACACGAAAATGATTATTATGATGCTTAGTGAGTTGCTTCCAATGAGAATCCACAACATATGGACTTCCTTTAATCCTTTACTCCATAGGCTATTTATAGATCATGACACCATTTTCTATTTTTAGACAATATTGAAAAAAATTAAGTTTTGAATACTTTTGAAAATATTATGAAAAATGGAGCATTTGCTCCAAAAGAGCAAATGTCCCTTTTTAAATAATATTTTCAAATACATGCTATTTCAAAGGCGTCAAAAGGCGCTATTATGGAGTAAAGGGTTAACCGTCCATGCTGACATATCTTGCAGGAGGTCTACCTTTAAGTCTGAGACTTTGCTGCTCATAGGACATTATAGGACTAACAGGATATTTTCATGTACTTCACTACAAAATTAATTGATAGGATTCTATTTGTTGATGTATAACTGGCAATATAACCTAATTATTAACAAATAGAAAAGCAACAATTACCAAATATTCTTCATCTTTTTGTCTCTCCTGATCTATTAGAGGTTCCTCTGATATCAAACTTCCGCCGAGATCAGATCTACTTCGCTTCAATTCTAAGGCATCAGGCTTTGGAATTTCTCTGGATGAAAACAAATCTTCGCGTGTATGCTGACGAGATGTCATTGTCTCTCTGGCATAGCTTGGAACCTTTGGTCCTGGATATATAAAAATACATCACTTAGGTGCAGGGGTGTGGAAATAGTAAAATTTTCTACTTGTCCAGGGGCAAGTAAAAAACCAAAATGTACTTGTCCATGATAGAAAATTTTACTTGTCCAAAAGAAAAAAAAATTTAGCTTCATACCTTTCAGTGCTTAAACAAATTATTCTTTCAAAAACAGTATGAAACCAGATATATATCAACTCTTGTAAGCAGTATGGATCCTGATCAGCTGGCTTCTCTTGAAAACAGTGTAGATCCAAATCAAAGAAGAAGCCAGCTGATCAGGATCCACATTGTTTTCAATGCAAGATGTGAGCTCATAATAATTAATCAAAATATGAGAAACAGAATTGTATTAACGTTATACATTGTACTTGTCCAAGGACAAGTAAATAGAAATTTTTGACTTGTCCTTAATGAAATGGGACCTGGTCGGACAAGTCGGGCATGGTATTTCCACAGCCCTGCTTAGGTGAATAGGCGTAGATCATGTATGTACACAGGGATGTGGAAACAGTAAAAAAAAATTACTTGTCCAGGAACAAGTAAATGGCCATAATGTACTTGTCCAAAAAAAAGTTTTACTCACCAGAAACAAAAGATTAGCTTATAATTTACTGTTCTGCAACAATATATAAACTCCTGCAAAAACAGCATCAGGGGACAAAAATTCCACTCGTCCCCTCGTAATTACAAGTAAAATCTAGAAGGGACGAGTAATTCTTCCCAAAACAGACAAGTGCTTTGGAAATGAAAAAAGTCAATAAGCAATGCTTATTCGATACCCCCCGCACAGTAAGATTCAGTGAAAAAACTTGGCAAGTTATAGTTCAAACCAGCAAACCTAAGTTTTGAAAAGAAGATTTCAGCAGAATCTGTGCAAACAAAAATTATAAACTGCTTCATGCATATGTTCAATGTGTCTACATTGTATCCGCAAAGTATCAAATTGCTCCATCAAAAGCTGTGGTAGGAGTTGAGCGGCCCATAAAGGCACTATCCATGCAAATACAAAAGTCATATAGGGTAATAATGTCTAAGTTCTAATAGCTGTCATTTTGTCATTTTTTTTTTCAACCAGACTCCTTCATGCATATGTTCAATGTGTTTATATTGTAAAGGAAAAATATCAAATTGCTACATTAAAAGCTGTGGTAGAATTTGATCGGCCCATGAAGGCACCATCTATGCATTTACAAAAGCCTTATTAGGGAAAAATTGTCTAAGTTCTCACAGCTGTCATATTGTCAAAAATTATTTTTTCTGAGCCAAACTCCTTCATGCATATGTTCAATGTGTCTACATTGTACAGGCAAAGTATCAAATTGTTCCATCAAAAGCTGTACTAGGGGTTGATCGGCCCATGAAGGCACCTTCTATGCATATACAAAAGCCTTATTAGGGAAAAATTGTCTAAGTTCTCACAGCTGTCATTTTGTCAAAAAATATTTTTTCTGAAGTAAACTCCTTCATGCATATGTTCAATGTGTCTACATTGTATAGGCAAAGTATCAAAGTGTTCCATCAAAAGCTGTGGTAGGAGTTGATCGGCCCGTGTATGGCCTATAATAGCATAAGCATAAAACCCTATATCAAAAGCCATTTAGAACTACAAAGGGAAATAACTCTAATAGAATTGACCCCTAGCCCTTACTTTTTCGTCTAAAGTATTTGTCTTGCATATATGAACATGTTTGCAAGGTTTGATGAAAATCCAGCAATGACTCTTCAAGATATTAAAAAAACAAAAGGTTACGGATGGACGGACGCACACACGGACGCACACATGCACGCACGGACAACGTGAAAACAGTATACCCCACCACAAACAAAGTTTGCGGGGGGTATAATAATTACTTGAGGAAGTCGTATTACTCCCTTATGTTCTTTAATTATGTTACTTTAAATATTTTTGTCCCCTGAGCATGAAACTAGATATAAACTCCCTAGTAAACAGTGTAGATCCAGGATCCACACTGTTTTCCATACAACATTTGAGTTCGTAAAAATGAAATACAAAATTTCATTGACTTCCTTTATACCTATCCAAGCACAAATAAAAATAATTTCCTACTTTGTCCTAATGAAATGGGACCAGGTTGGACCAGTCAGGCGTGGTATTTCCACACCTCTGTACCCTAACTAATTGGACATCTAAGCTATGTATCCTATTTACTCTAAATAAGTGATGGTCTTGGTTTACACTATTTGTTCAAGCCTATCTTGTCTTATATTTTTGATACATACAGTTAAGGCCTTAAAAATTATTTGTGAGCTTCTACTCTTACAAAACTTTCAAGATAAGCACATGAGTTACCCCACAATGCCTAATTTTTAGCCCCTGACCCTAATTTTCTAAGCATTTTAGGGGATTTTCAAGGAATTTTACAGTACTGCCAAACTGTTTCCCTTTTTTCCCCACATAAAAAACTTTTAACATTATAAAAATATTTTCCTAACTACTGTCCCTATTTTAAAATTTCAAGTATTCTGAAACACAAAATATTTTTTATTGGCATTAAGGAAACAGAGAAATATTTCCATTTATGGCCCGGATAAAAAGTAGGAAACATGCATGACAGAATAGCTTATAACAGCTGCAGACAAAAGAAGCTAAAGATTACCATATTAAAGTAAATTTTTTGTAACTTATTTAAGGAAAAAGTTTTTTTTTCTTTTTTTTCAACAAAAATATATGCTAAGGATATACACCATTTGATTGTTCTATTGAATATCCAAAGCCTGTTTTAGGTGAGAAAGAGTAGAAATTAATTCAGAAATAAATTAATGACTGTTTTCTGCTGTTTGTCATCTGCTGGTGGTTTTTAAAACATATCTGTAGCAAACAGGGTCCACACTGTCTGTATGCTAAAATAAGTCCTTGGCGTAAGCAGACAACTTCAGCAGATGGCATTTTCAGATACACTTTTTTTCATAGCTGGTAAAGGGTTAAAAAATGCACACAAATTGATACATAGGTAATTCCCATATAAAAATGGAGGTGCATCAATATTAAGTGAGAAATATTTTACAAGAAGTGAACATCCTACCGAGAGGTGGTGGAATGGGGGCTGGCTCATCAACGGAATAGTCACTAGGTGTCAGCAGTCTGTGCTTCTTGAGCAGTTCTGTGTCAATGCATGAGCGGAAATTGGACCTGCCTGAAATGATTAAACAGAGCTTTTCATTCATACTGAAAAAAAACGAGGATAATTCATAACAGCTGTTCATTTATGTCACAAGCTTTTTCCTTATTTCTCAGCAAAACATATTTTTGGGGTGTTCAAAAGAACACTCTCAATGCTCAATGAGAGGATTCTTTTTAGCACCCAAACAAATGTAAAAACTATAAGAAAAGAAAATATTAATAATTTAACGCTCAAAATTAGGTGAAAGTATCTGCCTGGTTGACTGATGGTGTTCAAATCTATCAGATATATTTAATGGCTGGCTTAGACAATGGAGATGTAGCTCCCTACATTAATCCAGTTATTTGTTTCTTGACAAATGCCAAGTGGCCGAAAATTTGAAACAGAGTAAACAAAGTGTTTTAGTAAAATTAAAGGATTGAGCCCATAATTTTGAAAATAAACTGATCTTTGTGAAAATGGTTTCATTGAGTGTGATCATGGGACAAACATTTTAACAATTAGTGATTTTGGATGCCCCATCCATACCCTTATACATAACCGTGAAGATCTGGCTGATTTCCTGCACAATATAGCATACCTGGAGGTAGTCCAAGGTCACCATAATTATCACAACTCTGATTGGCTCGGTTTAGTTCTCGCTCATCGGCAGACATGGCCCTTGCTTGAGCTTGCATGATATGTCTTTCTAACATTGCTGCCTCCTCCATTCTTCTCTGTCTCTCATCAAATACCTGAAGAAGAGAATGTCATTATATTTATAGGATCTTACATTCAGTGCTCATATTTTATTAAATTTATTAAACAAGTTTGGGAAAAGTATTAAAATGCGAGGCTTCCAGAGCATTTTAATTTTTTTCGCAGCAAGTTAAATAAATTCAATAATACAGGGGCATGAATGTTAGATTCGTTTTATCACATGACATTAAAAATACACAAAATGAACTCAGAATCTTATCTTTGGTGTGAAAAAGTCAAGATTTTCCAAACTTTAATGCAATGTTATAATGGACGTCATTACGCAACATTACTAAATCTGTAAACCACTAGTGGTTTATGATTTATATTGTATGGCCTTATCTCACTCCATGATGCGACATCATGTGATAAAAGAATCTATCATGCGTGTGAGGGTGGGATAGAAAAACCTGTCCCAAGGGTCTACATTTGGTATCATGAGGCTTGCCAAGTGATGACAAACGCTGATCACAAGGGACAGATTTTTCTATTGCATCCTTATATATGCACAAATTGAAGATTCTTTTTCTTGCTCACCATTGAATATCACATTATCATATTTTAAAAATGCTTCCAGAATTTCATGAATATGCTAAGATGTGATAAAACATGATGACCTCACTTCAACTTAGTGACATCACTTGTCTGTTCAGCTGTTCAATTTAACTTTCCTACAGGTTAGTATGGGGTATTGAAATAGAATTCTCTCTCACACAGAAACCTCAATCTGGTGTGCAAGAAATGTCATTATATCAAAGAACAATGTATCAATGTCACATTCAGGGATTTCCTACGCCTGATTGGGGCCAAATAACGGCCCCTTCCCAATTCAATGAAGAGAAAAAACTTCCCAAAAGGGGTGTATATCTTTCTCAATTACTTAGTTCTACATTTTGGAGAAAATTTCATGAAAATCCGATCAAAAATACCAAAGTTACAGATACATGAAAATTTGCATAAAAATGTGAATGAAAACATGTTTTTCATAAGTAATTATATTGGGCCATTAAAGCAACAAATATGTTACAGCTTTACACTGCTAATTTCTTATATGGTTTTAATCTGTTTAAAATGGTAGTCATGTTCTTGTTTTCCCAATTAGATGGTCCAAATGCTTTTTTTCCCCAAATTCAACAGACCTGGCCCTGACTTCAGAAAGGAAGGAAAATGCCAGACATTTATATTACATTACTGATATGGATTTATGGTGTGGCTGAAAATGAGTATGGTAAACGTTCTAAAATTTTGAACAATTTTCTAGATTTCTGTTCTCAAACAAAATGCTTTTAGGGTTGTAATTCACAAAATGCTTATCAGAATAGCAAACAGGGAAGACCCTGATCAGACTGTTTTTTTAGAAGCAGTCTGATCTAGGTCTGCACTGTTTGTCTGTTGTTTTTTTTTGTCAGACAACAGGTGTTTGAAATTCTAGAGCATTTACCGTAGACCATGATAAGGTGGCTTCATCAGAAGTTGATCTGGATAAACACTGTTTTCAAAAGAGTATTGACGCCTTTGAAATATCATGCATTTGAAAATATTATGGAAAATGGAGCATTTGCTCTTTTGGAGCAAATGCTCAATTTTCCATACTATTTTCGAAAGTATTCAAATCTTGAATTCTTGAATTTTTTTCGTGCTTTCTAAAAATAGAAAATGATGTCATGATCTAAAAATAGCCTATGGAGTAATGGGTTAAGTATATTACCTTCTGTAGTGCACCAACATAACGTTCATGGTAGGGATCATCTCCACCTTTGGATACAGCCAGGTTTTTCATCGTATCAATACCAACAGGATCTTTTGTAAATATTTCTCGAAATGTCTTTGCCAGAATATGGCGTACATCTTGTGACTTTCAAGTGGATTGTCTCTGTAGGAACATAGGGGGTTCTTCCCCTCTGGCACCAGTTTGGGCAGGCATTTTCTATCTCTGTGATAAAATGAGAATGATTCATCTTTAACTGCTAGTGGTTTCTTCTGATAACCATTGCAAACAGTTTGGACCTAGATTAGGCCCAACAACCCAGCCTGTTTACAGTGTCAGGCCACCATTGGCTAGGGTAGGCACGCATATTTTTTTAAATCATTTTTTTTCTGGAAAAAAATATAATTTTATGCATTTTGAAAGGCATTTCCTGAAATGCCTTTCAAAGTGCATAAAATCATATTTTTTTCCAGAAAACCTGAAAAAAATTCTAAGTTCCACCAGTTAACTTGGGTAGGGTCAGGTTACCCTAAACACATTTTTTGGGTTTTTTTTAGCCTAACTGTATCAGTCAAGGACCACCTGTTAGAAACATAAAATATACACTCCTACTATAAAAACATGCCAAATTGCAATCAAATCTGACAATCAATAAAACTTCAGATACCACTGATTTGTTTGCACTATGATTTTTTAAAACTCTGATTTCAAATAAATTGTATTTGTTGACCAAACAGTTCTTTCTTGCCTTGTCAATTTTGAAAGTGTCATGTTAAACTGAGAAGAATTTAGGCCAACTTAAACAGTCCACTTGCTATTTTTGCTTTTCCATAACTTTTGAAATGAAATACATCCACTGTATCTTCAGTACTAAGGCTTCCATCAATCCAGGGAGTGTTTGTTTTGAAAATTGGTAAAAAAACAACAGCTAGAAATCGTGTTGTGCAACGCTGCGCCCAAAACCACAAACTTAAGATGGCCTTTTATTATTAAATTGCACCATCCTTATTGACAAATAAGGATGGTGCACTTTAATTATAAAAGGCCATCTTAAGTTTGAAGTTCCTTGCTATACTACTCATCATTTTCTATCAGGCTCAGCTGACATTCCAATGTCTTCTCTTATAACGTGCAATATTTTTCAAACACATTTATTTGGTTTGATCCTTTATGTCCCAGTCAACATATATGGTCATGTCGGGACACTGTCAGTTTACCAGACTTCTTTCCTGGGCAAGCTTGACTTAGTGGTTAACCAGTTCTTCGTGCACATACTTTCGCTTGTAACTGACAAGAGCCCTTCTTGAATCAGCAGAAGGGAGTAGAATGACCGTAATTTCTTTGGACAAAGTAAATGTTTGCAAAATAATTTGACATATTTAGGGATATATTGTAAACAAGTTGGCTGCTTTTAAAAAGCCGCCAATAGTTTAGGTTTGGCAAATAGGTTGTTTTTATGACAGCATTCCTTTACTTTTATTATTATTATAATAGGTCTTGTTTAACAAATCTTAGAGTCAGCAGAATCTCGGACCCAATTATACTGGGTCCGAGGCAGAATAGGTGTTTGAAAAGATTATTTGTACAGATTGTATTATCGAGCATGAGCTCTTGCGAATGAACCTTCGCTACTACATGTAGCAAATGTCTGACCAAAATCTAGACCTTTAAGCCGCTGGGTAGGTTTTATGGGGTTTTACCAAACAATAAAGTACCCAAATTTTGTGTGCTCCCTAAAAATATTGATGTTTTTGTTTTCAAGAAACCACACATCAATTTTCCATGTTTTGATTTTACCCATTGAATTTTCTCGGACGGTACAGAGGTCCAGATAAGCTTTCAGTTCAATTGGGTATTTACCCCACACGATTTTTATGAATTGCTTTTTTCCAAAAACAATTGCTTAAAATATTTTTTAACCCACATAAGATTTTTGAAATTGCTTATTTATAAGTTATAATTAAAGTACCTAATAATCTTAGTTAATAATTTAAATAATAATCTTAGTTTTCATAATGGAAGAAACATACAGATTGGGTGACTTTAAGTACTTTGTGCAAATACTTTAGCCAGTAACTGACAAATGACTTGCTTAATGTATCAAACTTAAAAGGAGACTTAGTAACATCACAACAAAAGAAAGGCTTGAACTGGCTACCACACTAAGTGTGCTAACATGGGATATATTCATATTTAGATCAGTTTGTTTTTTCTTTTGCTTTTCCAAAATTTAATTGCTTTTCGCTACCCCTTCATTTATAAAACCATTGCTTTTCCCAAAATTTAATTCCTTTTTGTTACCCCTTCATTTGAAAACAATTGCTTTTTTCCCAAATTTAATTGCTTAAATACCCCCCAAAAGCGGCTTATCAGTTCCTCTGAGGTACATTTTGAGGTACAACATTAACATGCATTCAAAAGTAAAAAATAATCCAAATTTACATTTACTACCTAATGTATAAACATTGATGTGACATGGCTTTGAATTTTACCTATAGCGTTTCTTTTGTCAGTCAGTATATATTGATGACACTGATGATGAACAGACGCATAAAGGAAGTCCTAACCTAGGTTAGCTAAAAGAGGATTATCTTTTGTTTTAAAATAACTTCAGAGAAATATATTAGGATTCTCAAAATGCCTGTTACCAAATTTATACAAACTGTTCCATTCCACTGAACAAATTAGTCATTATAATTGTATCTGTTAGCACACTCAAAAGGTTGCGATCATTTAGTAAGAGTGCTTGAATGGAAAATTGGGATTTTTCTGTCTTGACTGGGGCCAGTCTAATACCTCCAACTAAAAATAAAAGATACTCTTATTTTTTCTGGTGTATCAATTTGTTTTCAGGACTGATGCCAGTCTAGACTTAAAGTACCATCCAATACCATAAGTATGTCGAACAGTTTGGATTTGGATGACAACCAACATTTTGCTAGTCTGATTAGGGTCTGAAAGGTTAATAGTAGGAATAGCATGCAAAGGGTCCATACATTTCATCTGGTACATGACCTTAGAGATGATAGACTTTATGCATTTATGCATTCGCAAATCATCTCTGGGTAAGGCACCACTTGACTATTTGCCTCTTCAAAATCCATGCATCGTGTAACTTGTATCTGTACTTTAATAAGCTCCCTTTTTACTTTGGATTTCTGACTGACCAACTGTCTTAATATTCTCTTCAGCAGAATAGTGGCTAAATGTCATACCAGGTGGGCCTAGGTCAATCTTTGAAGAACATGATGCAATCAGAATTTCAAGATAGACTGGGAAACCAGAAAATGACTATTCTATATTTACAAATGACATCAGTTTAATCTTAGACAGAGGTCCCATGATTGGTTACATTTGGTCACATGCTCCTCCATGGTAAAGGCTCCAATTCTCACCTTATATATATTGTGTTTAGGTGCTCATGCACCTAAACAATAATGCATTATTCGCATAATAAAGTAGCCTGATGTATTGGCACCTGACCAATTTGGGGTTAGGGATGATCATTTGTGCCCAAAGTCATTAATTGTTTGGGCCTGTCATCTTATCTTAGAGCCTGTATACCTGAGCTCATTAATTGTCCGGGCTTGTCAGTCTGTTTACCTGAAGTCATTAATTCTTCGGGCTTGTCTACCTGTTTAGCAAAAGTCATTAATTGTCCGGGCCTGTCAGCCTGTTTACCTGAAGTCATTAATTCTTCGGGCTTGTCTACCTGTTTAGCAAAAGTCATTATATGTGCGGGCCTGTCAGCCTGTTTACCTAAAGTCATTAATTCTTCGGGCTTGTCAGCCTGGTTACCCAAAGTCATTAATAGTTCGGGCCTGTCATTTTTATCTTAAGAACATTTAGGTCCGAAGTCATTATTTACTCGGGCCTGTCATTTTGTCTATTTTATGGAAAGGCCCAAATATACATTAATCATAAGTCCCGAAAATACATTTATCATGTTCGGACAGGAAGTAGGACATATCCTGTCGGATAGTTTGGGTTTTCGGGCATCTAATTAGCTCTGGGTATAAAAGCAGCTTGTTTTGGCATTAAGGAACGCTTGTTTGGCATTGAAAAGTGTTCATATTTGGAATTACGTTTATTCTTAAGGAACTTATTTGTTTTAGGAAATACTTACTAAATTAACAGGAAATTATCATATTTTGCAAATTGCTATTAAATTTACTTTATTGTATGTATGTGTGTGTTTAACTGTGTTTACTAGCTAGTGCTTAAGCATTAAAGGAAAATATATTTATTTACTTGTTCGTGATTCTTCACCTTCCCTATTCATGGTGGCAGCGAATTTATATTTGGAAATTAACAAACTCGAAGTGTAGAACTTTACAATATCTATCTATATCTATCTCGTATCTAAATTACCGTTACTGAGGGTTAATTCTTTAACCTGCAAAGGGGGTGACTTTGGAATCAAGACAACTCGGGGACAGAACAATTTGGCGACACGGTTTTTGAGACAATTCTAAGACAAATTTTGAGATAACTCAGCAACACTTTTTGAGACAATTCTTTGATGCCTTTGTTTGATTCGTCAATTGAATTGTAACTGATAATTATAATTGGTAATCATATTGCAATTAGGGATAATCATTGATCAGAATGTATCTTGACAGAGTTATTTGTGGCCATCAAATATATGAGCCATGGTATGAGATTTCCAACAATTTGGTATGTGCGACCAGCAAAGCCTCAGACCAGCCTGCGCATATGCGCAGTCTGATCAGAGCCTTTGCTAGTCCCTTGAATATTCTATGATTGTTAAGCTACTGACTGAACACCATTTGGAGTCTTTAAGCTTAAAAAGGGACTGCACAGGCTCGCCTGAGTCTACACTTGTCAAAATGTCTCATTGTTGGAAATCACATGTCACGGCTCAAATATACTATGCCAATGTCAGTATCAATCATTTCTACATGTGACTGCTGTTCTGTATCTGCATGGATGTTACTAATGGAGCCAGTGCATGAGATTTCCAACAATTTGGCGTTTTGACATGTGTAGACTCAGACGAGCCTCTGCAGCCTCCTTTTAAGCTTAGAAACTCCAAATGATGTTCAGTCAGTAGCTTAACACTCATAGAATATTCAAGTGACTAGCAAAGGCTCTGATCAGACTGCACGTATGCGCAGGCTGATCTGAGGCTTTGCTGGTTGCATATACCACATTGTTGGAAATCTCGTGTCACGGCTAAAATGTGAAAGCTATATTGGTAAAGAAAATTGTCAATTTTTTCATTTTTATACTTATGAAAATTGCAGTACAATGTATATTGCATAGATATGGTGGGCGGTAGCTAGGGTGGTGCACTCTCTGATACAGCTTTCTGCTGAGATTGTTATAATTATTATTATACCCGCTTTTTCGTAAGAAAAATAGGGTATATTAATTTCGTACCAAAGTCGGTCAGTCGTCTGTCCGTGCGTCTGTCCGTCCGTCCGTCACGTTTCTTGTAATTGTATCTTCTCCAAAACCGTTGGACGTAGCAACTTGAAACTTTGTAGGTGCATAGATCACATGATGTAGAGGGTACTGGGTGACATTTCGTGTGACCTTGACCCCAAGGTCAAGGTCAAAGGTCGAATAATGTATTTTCTTGTAAATGCATCTCCTCATAAACTTTTCGAAGTAGCAACTTCAAATTTTGCCCGTGTATAGGTCACATGATGTAAAGGGTACTGGGCGATGTTTCGTGTGACAGGTCAATGGTCAAATAATGTATTTTCTTGAAAACGCATCTCCTCATAATGTTTTGGAAGTAGCAACTTCAAATTTTGCCTACGCATAGGTCACATGATGTTGCGGGTACTAGGCAACACTTCATGTGACCTTGACCTTGGGGTCAAGGTCAAATACCCCAAGGTCAAATAATGTATTTTCTTGTAAATGAATCTTCTCCTGAACCATTGGACATAGCATCTTCAAATTTACAGGTGCATAGGTCACATGATGTGGATGGTACTTGGCAACATTTTGTGTGACCTTGACTCCAAGGTCAAGGTCATATAATTTACTTTCTTGTAAATCCATCTTCTCCTAAACAGTTGGACGTAGCAACTTCAAATTTGGCAGGTGCATAGGTCATATGATTTGGAGGGCACTGGACAACATTTTGTGTGACCTTAACAACTAGGTCAAGGTCATATAATGTATTTCCTTGTAAATGCATCTCCTCCTTAACCAGTGGACATATCAACTTCAAACTTCACAGTTGCATAGGTCACATTATGTAGAAGGTAGTGAGCTGCATGTTGTGTGACCTTGACCCCAAGGTAGAGGTTATAGGTAAAAAAAGCGGGTATTTGCGATGGTGTACCATCGACTGCTGCTCTAGTTTATATATTATCATCATTTTATATAGGTTGTTTTCTTTTTTAGATCTTTCGTTTAATTCGTAAGTTAAAAGAATTTTAATTTTTTCCACTAATTTCTGTCTAGTCAGGGCTTTATCCAGCAATCTTAGGAAACGGCCCCTGGCCAAAATTGGGAAAAAATATAGACTTAATGTTTAAATTGGGAAAAATATTGACATAAAATATAATTATGGGAGCAAAATTTATCCTGAAAATCAAGTCATTTTAGATTGTTTAATGCCAAGCGCAAGTGTTAAAGTAACATTGTGATATGGGTCATTGATTCTCATAAGTTGTAGTGGTCTAAAATTGGGAAAAATAGACATGCAATTGGGAAAAAAGGTGGCTATTTTAAATTGGGAATGGGGCCGAAATTCAGCCCCACAGGTGTGGCAGATAAAGCCCTGCTAGTGTATTGATTTTTAAAGATATAAATCAGTTATGTCGGTGAATTGTCTTAAAACTGCCCATGAACCCTTTATCAATTACAATAATTATCAGTTAGGGAATAAAAGTGTCGCCCAATTGTCTCAAAAAGTGTCGCTTAGTTGTCTCAAATCTTTCGCTGAATTGTCTAAAAAAACTGTCGCTGAATTGTTCTGTCATCGAGTTGTCTTGTTCCCGTGACTTTCCCTGTACAGTGGACATCCAGTTAACGTCCTGATTTTTATAAGTGACATCCATGCAAATATGACACTGAGGAAATTGTGCTTGGACCCTGAAACTTTTCCTCTTTCTTTCTTTCTTTCTCTATATACTGCCAGACCCTCTTTTGAGTATTATCGGCAGGTGTACTTTGTATACTCCGGGTTGCAGGATGAAAGCCTACAAGTAACCATATCTAAATTACCGTAGGGTTCTTTAACCTGCACAGGGGGTGACTTTCCCTGCACAGGGGACATCCAGTTAACGTCCCGATCCGAAGGACGATGCACTTATCTAGCATCATCCCCGCAAATGACACAAGAGAAAGCGTGTTCAGACACTGAAATTTGGCGCACCTCTGGTTTACCGGGCGCAGTTTATGACGTAAGACTAAATCTTAACGTTTTGTTTGTTAAATAATGGGGGCTGCCCCCCCACACCCCTGCATCCTTTTCGTGTATGGGCTATTAAATCATTTGTAGGCCACATTATTACGATCTTTTCGGATTTCAATATGGTAGATATCCTAAACAACAAATAGAATAAAGTGCGCCCGGTAAACCAGAAACTACCCTGAAATTTTTCTCGCCGCATGCGGGAATCGAACCTGGGACCTCTAGCACCAGAGGCAAGTGCCCAACCACTGAGTTACCTCTTGCCGAGTGGGGATCAAACCTCTAGCACCAGAGATAAGTGCACTTAAACACTGAGCTACCACGCTTCTGATTGATTAAAAAATCAATATTGCACTTCACAAGCACAGTGCCAAGGCCAAGAAAAAAATATGCTGTGTTTTAGTACATTTCTATGGCTTGTCGAAAATAGGTGACTGTTGTAAATTGGGTGTGTTGCGATGAATTTGCATAGAGCCGTGAAAACAGGTGCCCGTGGTCAGTTTAGGTCGAAATTGATCACATAGACAACATACATCAACGAAACCTACTTTTATTTAAATTTGGTCAAAAACAAACTAAAATATTGCTGTTTATTTTGCTAGTGCTGTTTTACGGTTGTCATGGGGAAAAAATCGGTAAAATGGTATACCGGACCGAACTTCAGTTAAACTCCCCGGTAGTGATATTGAAGACAAACTCCCCAATGGAGGTGGTACATATTGACATATTGACATGGTCGGGTCTGAAAGCCCCTGCCGAGCCGAGCTGCCGAGTGCCGACCTACATAGTTTATTTTTTCAAATTCATCCTCGGTGGAGATTTTTCATAATCATTTTTTATTTAAAATCATCACATAGACTAAAATTGGCTATATCGTCAAATTCCCCCTACGGGAATACTTATACCATTGTTCCGGAATAGTGATACCCTATACCTGGCTGTCTATTTATAGTAACATAACGGTCGTGTGTAAGCAAAAACAATTCACCGACAAGACAACTCGCCGATAGCAAGCAAAAACATAGTGTTAAGAGCATGTCTCATATTATATGACATATTAACCCCAAGTTCAATTTGTGGATATATATTGGGGTCATGGAATGTCGCTCACTGTTTTCAGCCACTGTGACCTTGATATCAGGAGTCAGGTCTTGAAAAAATGCACCTACAGCAGATCGCCTATATTATTTATGGATGGTAGCAGTTCCATATTTGGTATGTAGATACATCTTGGGCCCTGGTGAGTCACCAACTGTTTCCAGCTTACTGTGACCTTGACCTCTGGTTTTAGTTCTAGCAAGGTCAAGCCCAGAGCATATCTGTATACAATTTGAGGTAGGAATTCCAAATTTGGTGTGAAGATATATTTTGTGATCATGGCATGCCGCATACACTTCTGGGTCTCTTTGACATGTAACTTGTACATTAACATGTTTAAAATACTGTAGCTTTAGTTTTATAACTTTACTTATCATGTCCGAAAATGCACGATCTGGCACAGTTGAAGTGATACATGTAGTAACATTGTTCAGAGTTGACCAATGATTTTTTTACAAAATGATCCAGAATGATTTAGTCCGAATAGACCACAGGCAATTAAATGCTCCGAGTTGACCAAAGTCCGAATAGTCAGTGTCATGACCAAGGTCCGAATTGTCTGCTTTTCCTCAAAAGGAGTCATTGGCACTTATCACATTGGAGAACAGCAAAGGCTCAGGTGAGCCAGCGCAATCGCACAGTCTCACCAAAGCCTTGGCTGCTCGCAAACATAAAGGTGTAGATGATAGCTCTGACCAAAACACTATAGTATATATACACCCATAATTGAGCCACGCGTGAGATTTCCAACATTGTGGTATGTGCGACCAGCAAAGGCTCAGACCAGCCTGCACATATGTGGGCCTTGAAAACAACTAACGTTGCTGCTATAACGACGTTTACCAGTCAAAAACAACAGTACTGTTTTCGTTATGTAGACAGGCTTAGCTTTTAAAGCGCCAGGAAAAAATGCATCTAAAAATGACATCTGCTGAAGTCGTCTGCTGCAAAAATTAATTGCCTAACATTACTGATGAATTTAAGTATAGAAATAAAGAGGGTGGACCCGAATCAGACTGCTCCTATAGAAGCAGCTTGATCTGGGTCCAAACTGTTTGCCATAGAGGCTCCTTAAACATTTCAGCAGACGAGAAAAACAGACAACTTTTGTTGCGCTTGATGCTTTAAGGGTTAATTGAAAGGGTTTTTGTGTTTAAGAGGAAGCCAAAAGAGTGGCAATACAATTAAGGGTAAGGGAAGTTTATAAAATGTTGTATCTGGGTGTTTAACTCAATCTGAAGTTTAGGCTAAATGTAAGCGGGATGTTTTCAGAGAATCAACTAACAGAAATGTTCCGTGTGCTTGTGTCACTCAAGCACCATTAAGATTACTTGACCCCTTGATTATTTAAACGCCATAATGGAACGGTAAAAAGAGATATAAACGGGTATCAAACTCTGACGTTTTTAACAGTTTTCATCTTTAAGAACCTTTTGCTTAACGTTATAATTTCCGATGTTCCCATGTGGCCGTGTATCCTTTACATGCACATGATATCAAATTTAACGTTAATCCACTGACGCCTAACCAGGTTACCTTTTTGCTGGCGGACACGAAAAAACAAATTCATGTTGACTACACCAAAAAAAAATGTTTCATGTTCATTCAAAGACTGGCATCGTATTAAAATCCATGCTAAACTATTGTTGAACAGTATATTTCGGAACTGGTGACAAATTGAATAAATGGGCCACGATGCGAGAAAACCTGTCTTCGGGGGTTTGCGAATAACACAGGCGCAGACCAGCCTGTGCATACGCGCAGTCTGATCAGCGCCTTTGTTGTTAGCTTTTTGGAAAGAAGCATACGTGTACTTGCTACAGGTGAAATTTCCATTTTCTAGCTAGTCTCTGTAGCTGAAGAGACTGGTTTGAAACTCGCTTTGTCGTAGACAGGTTTTCTCGCGACGAGGCCCAGATGATGATAATCACAAGTTTAAGACCAGAGTATTAATTTATCTAGACCTATCAGTTGGTTAAAAGTGATGCGCAGTGATAAACATAATGTACTTTGTGTGTACTCATAAGAGCCGTCTCAATGAGATGATTCTTTTGAGTACTAGAAATGATTCTGTTCTCATAGACAAGAAATTCAGGCCTCAGGATAAAGGGGCGAAATCAATTCTAATTTTCCTATCGTCCAACAAAATCATAAATTGTGTGTGCTCTTAAGAGTTTTCTCAAGGAGAATGTCCTTTTGAGCACCCAAAACATATGTTCAACTGATGGAGGGGAACTTGAAGATGAACAATAATCTTGATTAAGTATAAATACTTCATTGACACATGTATTTTTATTGTCCATATCATTTTGTACCAAATGGGTCAAAAGTATAAGAATTACCATCTGACTAAAATTGTGTTTAGTCCCACTAAAATATTATAGGTGAGACTGAAATATAAATAGTCCAACCATTAATATATTCAGTCACACCATAATTAGTTTACGTTTGACTTTAATCAATATAAGTC
This sequence comes from Loripinus fragilis, assembly GCA_964019695.1. Classification (NCBI taxonomy): domain Eukaryota; kingdom Metazoa; phylum Mollusca; class Bivalvia; order Lucinida; family Lucinidae; genus Loripinus; species Loripinus fragilis. The sequence continues at coordinate 88,389,230 of OZ026527.1, read as the reverse complement.
CAACCGAAATTAATTTCAGTCCAACTTGAAATATTAATGTGTCGACTAAAATCATTCTTTTGAGTCTCACCATATTTATTTTATGTTGGACTAGAATTGCTTTACGTCACGCTAAAATTAATTTTGATCAGACTAAAATAAGTTTCATTGCGACATAAAATTAATATGTGAAACTAAAAATCAGTTATGGTAGGACGTTTATTTATATGCGTGACACCTATATATAATTTTTGTGGCCGATCTTTTGAGTTGCACCAATATCATTTTACATTGGACTTAAATTAATTTGGTCAGATAAGATACTTTTCAGTTTGTCATAGAATAAATACGTGAGACTGAAAAGCAATTATGGTAGGGCGTATATTTATTTACGTGACACCTATATATAATTTTGGTGGGATTAAAAATAATTTTCATCAGACTTTAAATAATTTTAGTCGGACGGTAAATCTTCCTTTTAACCCATTACATTCGGCAGGTGTACTGAAAGGATCAAAAGTAAAAATTTGCTGTCAGGCTAAAACTATTTTAAGTACCACGAAAAATAATCATCGGCTGCGACGGAAATACATATACTACCAACCATAAGTATTTTCACTCGCATCATCATTAATTTACGTCGAGCTATAATTAATTTGAGACCAACTGAAATTAATTTCATTCCAACTTAAAATAATTACGGTTCGACTAAAATCATTCTTTTGAGTTGCACTATTATTTAACGCCAGACTAAAATTAATTCTGGTCAGATTAAAATAAGTTTCAGTTTGACATAGAATAAATACGTGAGACTGAAAATCATTTATGGTAGGGCGTATATTTATATACGTGACACCCATATATAATTTTGGTTGGACTAAAAATATTTTTAGTCAGACTAAAACTAATTACTTATGACTCATTAGGTACACCAAATACAGCCACTTCTCGTGGCGTGACCTGTGAGGTAGACTAAATGATTAACTGTAACACGGCAGCCCATCACTTGCATACCTTGCAAGGTGCAGTGTGAAAACAACATTTGGGGACATGCAATAGTGTGGGCAAATGACCGGCAGAGGGAGTTATAATAACCCATCGCTGCTATGCAATGGCATAGCCAGAACGCTGAAAAAGTTATGCACATCAAAGGGAGACTACTGTATCAAGCAGTGATTCTCTACAAGTACGTACCTTTTCAAAATGGGAACTTCTCTGAAGGAAAGAATTTGCTCCCAGAGGGAGCGAATTCTTTCCTTTAAGATCAGTTCCTTAAGGTGTGAAAGATCACTTTTACCACATAAGGTGAGCTCCCTTCAGTGTTACTATTTTTATTCCACACGTGCGTATACTGCTTAATGGGAGCGACGCCAATGCTATGGAGTTGGTCTTTAAAAGTCGGCTCAGTGGTGGCGATGAGTTAACCCTACATAGGCTGGTGTATGGACTCGATTTTCTAAGTCAAAAGTACACCCATCGTTAGAAAGGATGAAAGTATCCTCAAAATTTAGCTACTCATGTCTGCTTTCAATATCCGCCTGTTGACACTTCGAAAAAGTGTAGCGTCATAGTGTAAAATGGGCAGATAACTCTGGAGTTTTGCATATGATTGTGGATTTTTTTGGTCATATATCCAGTGTGAATTGAGGAATAAAATAGAAGGCGAGAAGATGCATGATCTTGTTTGTATTTATAATGCATAGAAAATGACAACTAAGCCGCTACGTGATTTCCAACAATGTGACATTTTGACATTTGGGACGAGGTTGTGAAGCCTCCATTTAAACTTAGAAACTCGAAATGATGTTTGCTCTGTAGCCTATGAATCATAAAATATTCAAGCAACTAGGAAAGACTCTGATCTGACTGCGCATATGTGCAGGCTGATCGGAGCCCTTGCTGGTCACACATACCCTATTGTTGGAAATCTCATGTTGTGGTTCAAATGTAAGTTACAGTAATTGCACATAAAGCTAGAATATTTCCTCCAAATATTAGGCATCAATCTTCTTATCATTTTTTTGTGTGTGACAAAGTCTGTAAAAAGTGAGAATGGCAAATAGTACAAACCCTGATTAGTCTGCTCCTTCAGAATCCCGCTGATCTAGGTTTATACTGTTTGTTCAGATCTATCAGTTGGAAATTACGAGAAAATATGATACTCTTATTTATTTACAGTATAAGCTCATTAATTTGAAGTCATCAGGAATTGATATGTACTTTGAATTATAAGTATCAGTAGTTTACATTATAAGGAGGTAAACATAGAAGTGAGCTGTGACATGTGATTTCCAACAATGTGGCATTTTGACAAGACAGTGTAGACTCAGAAGAGCCTGTGTAGCCCCCTTGTAAGCTTAGAAACTCCAAATGGTGTTCAAGGGAGCGCAGTGGCTCAGTGGTAGAGTGCTTGAATCGAGACTGAGAGGCCGCGGGTTGGAGCGTCACCGGCGTCACTGCGTTGTGGTCCTTAAGCAAGACACATTTATCCTAGCTTAGTACTGGTTCAACCCAGGGAGACCCGTCCCTGTTTAACTGAAAGATTGTTGATGGGACCTAAAGAATCAAATCAAACAAAACAAAAACCAATGGTGTTCAGTCAGTAGCTTAACACTCAAAGAATATTTAAACGACTAGCAAAGGCTCTGATCAGACTGCGCGTTTGCGCAGGCTGGTCTGAGCCTTTGCTGGTCGCACATACCACATTGTTGGAAACCTCATGTCGTGACTCAAGTATATAATCCCCCAAAACGTTTATTATCAGGTATTTTTCCTATCTAACATATGTTTGGCATATAACATTTTTATACACTGTAGATGCATCAATAAAAAATAGTTCATATGTAGGTCTTGTTCTTTAATTGAATCTATTGTGTCAAAAACGAGCAAGTGCATGAGATTTCCAACAATGTAGTATGTGCCACCAGCAACCCCTCAGATCAGCCTGCACATACGCACAGTCTGATCAGAGCCTTTGCTAGTCACTTGAGTATTCTATGATTGTTAAGCTACAGACTGAACACCATTTGGAGTTTCTGAGCTCAAAAGGAGGCTGCAGAGGCTAGTCTGAGTCTAGACTTGTCCAAATGCCACATTGTTGGAAATCACATGTCGCGGCTCAAATGAGTGAGTATTTCGAACATCAGAGTTCAAATTTGAGGTTTAAATGTTTTTTTAATTCAATGTATATAAAATTCCATGGTGTAAATCAATAATTGAGCCACGACATATGATTTCCAACAATGTGGCATTTTGACAAGTGTAGACTCAGATGAGCCTGTGCAGCCTCCTTTTAGGCTTAGAAACCTCAAACGGTGTTTAGTCAGTAGCTTAACACTCATAGGATATTCAAGCGACAAGTAAAGGCTCTGATCAGTCTGCAGGTATGCGCAGGCTGGTCTGAGCCTTTGCTGGTCGCACATACCACATTGTTGGAAATCTCATGTCACAGCTCAAATCAATTAACAAACAAAAGTGAGCAAGAACAGAAACTTTGGGATATTATCACATGATAGTCAAGCAATGGAGGCTCAGACCTGCAACTTATGTACAGTCTCATCAATACTTTCACTGGTCACTCACACACAGAAAGTAGCAATGTCAGATAAAATGCACATCTCTTGACCCACTGGGTTGCTGCAATGGAGATTCAGACAAGCCTGCACAAATGTACAGTCTCATCAATACCGTCACTGGTCACACACAGAAAGTAGCAATGTCAGGCAAAAACATACATCTCTAGGTCCACTAGGTTGCTGCAATGGAGATTCAGACAAGTCTGCACATATGTACAGTCTCATCAATACCTTCACTGGTCACACACAGAAAGTAGCAATGTCAGGCAAAAACATACATCTCTAGGTCCACTAGGTTGCTGCAATGGAGATTCAGACAAGCCTGCACAAATGTACAGTCTCATCAATACCTTCACTATTCACACACAGAAAGTAGCAATGTCAGATAAAATGCACATCTCTTCACCCACTGGGTTGCTGCAATGGAGATTCAGACAAGCCTGCACATATGTACAGTCTCATAAATACTGTCACTGCTCACACACAGAAAGTAGCAACGTAAGACAAAAGCTTATATCTTACAATCCACTAGGTTGCTGCAATGGAGATTCAGACAGGCCTGCACAAATGTACAATCTCATCAATACCGTCACTGCTCACACACAGAAAGTAGCAACGTCAGACAAAACCTTACATCTCTAGACGCACTGGGTCACTACAAATGCAAGTTTAAAGAATGACTCTTTACCTACTGGGTGATTTTCTGTAAATTTTTCCAATATCAGATTTTACAACAAACCTTAACAGTGTCAAACAGTTTGGATCCAGATCTTGACTAACATTTTATCTGTCCTGATTTGGGTACAACCTATTGGCGACCACATTACTAGGCAATGATTTTTGAAAAATATGATATCAAGTATAAAAATCAAATGAACTGTTATTAACACTAACTCCCAATAAATCATATCTTGAAAACAGTGTAGATCAAGTTCAGATGGTGCCAGAGAACTAGCTGATCCAGATCCACACCTTTTCCACTTTCCTTGTTTGTGAAAAAAAGATGCCAATAAATTGAATCCAGCATTTTAAAATGACACAAATTAGGGAAAGGTGTAAAGCATGCATTATTCAGCATGATCAGAACTCCATTATAAAACTTTTTCATGCTCAACTCAACTGAGAAGAACTTTTAACTGCTAATAAAAAGCAAGATATTCTTGCTTTCAAACTCTTAGATGTATTTATCTTGCTCATAAATGTTAAAATGCTAACAATTATTGGCATTGTAACACTTATAAGCATGATTAATTATACGCTAAGTTAAGATGAGCATGAAAAAATTGTATAACTTCTGGGCCAGATTTAATCAATCAAGAAATCTTAGTGACAATAATGAATGAATAAAGTATCTGACAATTTTACAAATTCACAACTTACAACAAATCAGTTTTTTTTTTCAAATAATAAAGCATAGCAATATTAAATAAATATACACCGGTTTAGATAAAAAAAATTAGTGTCAAATTGTTAAAATTTGCTTACCCCAAGTTTTTACATGTTTTGGGTGCTCAAAAGAACCATCTAATTGAAATGGTTCTTTTGAGTACTCACAACATGCGTTTCAGTTGAGAAATAAGTTTTTTTTTCAATACACATTCTTTACTAAAGTCCTGCATATATTCACAAAATAATAAAATTATCTCCAGTACTGCAATATTTTGTTTGGATAAACAAAATTTTTTGGTGTAATATTGTTAATATTTCTTACCCTTCAGTTTTAACATGTTTTGGGTACTCAAAAGAACCGTCTCATTGAGATGGTTCTTTTGAGTACTCACAACATGTCTTTAAGTTGAGAAATAAGTTTTTTTTTCAACACACTTTCTTAACTAAAGTCCTGCATATATTCACAAAATATTAATAAAATTATCTCAAGTCCTGCAATATTTCTTCATAATAACAAATGAGCTGCGACATGAAATTTCCAACAAAGTAAAATAAGTGATCAGCAAAGGCTCAGACCAGCCTGCGCATATGTGCAGTCTGATCAGAGCCTTTGCTAGTCGCTTGAATATTCTTTGAGTGTTAACCTACTCACGGAACAGCATTTGGCGTTTCTAAGCTAATAGTGGGAGGCTGCACAGGCTTGTCTGAGTCTATACATGTCAAAATGCCACATTGTTGGAAATCACATGTCACGGCTCAAATATAAATCCATAGGTTTGGATAAACACAATTTTTGAGCATAAAATTGTAAATATTTTAATACCTATCAGTTTAAATATATGTTTTGGGTGCTCAAAAGTGTCATTGAGACAGTTCTTTTGAGTACAAAAACATAGGTTTAGGTTAAGAAATAAGAAAATCATTTTTTTTGGTACCCAGTCTTAACTAAAAGCTTGCAAATTACAACAATTTTCTACAATAAAGCACTATCTTATTTCCTCTAACTATTAGACTTTATGATGATACATTGCATTAGTTAGATGGCCTCTACGCGAGCTGAACACTTCTTGTACTTCAACAACAGCAGAATCTAGGGCGAAGATTTGGTACCAGTAAAATGCATTTAAGCCCCCCAGTGGCTTAGGCTGCTGTCCGTTCTAAGGCGGTGGTTCTGTTGTTGTTGACTTTTTGTTTATTGTTACTCCCATTGTGGGAGTCTGTAATTGTTCTATGTTTTGTTGTACTTTACTTTATGTCCATTCTAGTATTGCAATCATCTTGATGGGGAAGAGAGAGCTGGTTGCTTTGCTTAATTTGTCTTCCTGGTGTCTCGTGATGGTTAAGCGGCTCTTCCTCGAGGTGCCACGGGGTTGTCTGCGGTTTGTGATTGTGGTATTTCCTGATCATACTCACATACTATTTTTTATAATAAAGTTTGCAGAAAGTTAGAATAGTATAAATCTGGATCATGCTGCTACTTCAAAATCTGGTTTTATGTGTTTTGCACAGGTCTATCTGTCCTAATATCTAGAGAATATATAGTAAAGCTGCTACTTCAGAATCTGGCTTTTTGTGTTTTTGTTCAGCTCTATCTGTCCTAATATCTAGAGAATATAAAGCATTTACTCTTTACTGTGTCATCTACTGTTCACCTTTACAAATAGTTTGGAACCAATTCAGCGCCAACATTTTGTCAGACCTGATCTGGATTCAAACTGTTTCACACTATTTAATATGGCTGCCCTTAAAGCTGCATAGTCTGTAACTTTTGATCTTTTAATTTTTGAAGTAAAGTTTCTATTTTCTAAGAATACAGTAAAAATACTCAAATTCACGTAAAGATTTTACCATTTTCGTAAATCTTAACAAATTATCGAAATCAAAACAAGAGCATTTATGTTAAAAATCAACAGTCTAGAATTATTGGAGGGACGCAAATAATTACTTACAAGAGAAAAAACACCTGTAAGATAATTCACTTTTCCGTGCAGTTTTTAGCTGTACTGAACATATTTATTGTGAAAACATAACTTAATTCAATTTTTACGAATAATTTTAAAAGAAAAGAAAATTTTTCGAAAAATGTTCAAAGTTACAGACTATGCAGCTTTGAAGAATTAAAAAAAAAAATGATTTTGAAAAAATCAGCAGATGACCAAAAAGATAACCCAGTAGGGAAAGAGTTAATCTACGAATAATACAAAAAAAAATTGACCCCCTTCCTGCATGATCCTAGTTTGTCTACTGATTAAAAAAAAGAACTTTCCTGGAAACCAGAAGTTCTGGCCGTGTTTGAGTACACACAACATATGCTTTGTCCCAGAAGGTTCTTCTGAGTACACACAACATTTTGCTTTGTTCCATATATGTAGAAAAATAAGTTTGGAGTCCATCAGGGTTCATACAGGCAATATTGTGTAAAATTCAAGGACTTCAGAAAGACAATCCTATATAATATTATGGTTTTTAAGGACTACCTACAAGTTTATGATAAAATACTGATTTACATGTTAAAATTCTACTTCGGATATAACGAAGACATTAGTATCAGACCAAAAATAGTATAAAATTGTTGTGCCTTTCATTGGTGTAGCACATGCTGCACAAATAACGACACAACAATTTTATACTGATTTATTTCTCTATCCACAGTGTTAAGTCCTACTGAAAATAGTATAATTCAAGTATTCTTTCAAGGTCTCAGGGTGATTTACAAGTACTTTTCCAGGCAAAATTTTCAGGACTTTTCAAGATAAAATTTCAAGCACTTTTCAAGCCTGTGCCAACCCTGGTTTACTCTTCTCTGGGGGCCTACTCCATTATATACTTTGAGACACGAAAGGTTTCATTTTATATTCCGAAATTATTCAACTTTAATTAGGCCTTGTCGTGAGAAAACCTATCTTCATAATTTTCAATCATGTCAGACTCAAACAACTCTGCTCAGATTCAGAGGCCAGATAGGGTATTTAAATTTTGCATGAAGCCATAGGCTGGTCTGAGTCTTTATTGTTCACATACAGTAAAACCTGTATAAAATGGCCACTCTCAAAATGGCCATAAATTGGTTTGAAGACCAATTATCGCCTAATGCAGGTGAAAGTATTGCAGAAAGCTCCAAGCGGAGCATTCTGCAATACTTTCGGTCTTCATTAAGCTACCATTTGTCATCAAGATCTTAGTTTGTCTATCTTTGAGTGGCTGTTTTACACAGGTTTTACTGTACAACAGTCAGGTTTACTTGTGTCAAGGCCCAATTGAAGTTTGATCTGTCTTTGTGCATAAGAGTTAATCCACTGGTCTATAAATCCATTTGATTCTTTAGTAAGGATCATATTAGAACACATTAAATCCATTTGATTCTTTAGTAAGGATCATATTAGAACACATTGAAAGTCTGTTTGTCTTAGTGCATAAGAGTTGGTCCACTGATCTATAAATCCATTTGATTCTTTAGTAAGGATCACATTAGAACACATTGAAAGTCTGTTTGTCTTAGTGCATAAGAGTTGGTCCACTGAACTATAAATCCATTTGATTCTTTAGTAAGGATCATATTAGAACACATTGAAAGTTGATCTGTCTTAGTGCATAAGTGTTAATCCACTGAACTATAAATTCATTTGATTCCATAGTAAGGATCATATTAGAACACATTGAAATCGGTCTGTCTTAGTGCATAAGAGTTAATCCACTGGTCTATAAATCCATTTGATTCTATAGTAAGGATTATATTAGAACACATTGAAATCGGTCTGTCTTAGTGCATTAGAGTTAATCCACTGAACTATTAATTCAATTTGATTCTATAGTAAGAATCATATTAATAAACATTGAAGTTTGGTCTGTCTTAGTGCATATGAGTTAATCCACTGATCTATAATCCATTTGATCCAAAAGTTATTTTCATGTTAGAAAACAATGAAGTGTGGTCTGTCTTAGTGCATACGGGTAAATCCACTGATCTGTAAATCTATTTTGAGTCTAAAGTACCATAGAACAATATGCATATGTAAAGTATGTATAGCTGTTTTAAATTCTGTAGCTTTTTGATGATGCCAGGCAATTGTACTCACACAAAAGGCTTTGAGGCCTGACTGTAACTGTGAATGCATCGAATGAATCGAAGGTCATAATCAGAGATCGTGGTTGAAGTATAGGTTCCATGTTTTGAAACCATGCAATGAATGTACATTGATAACGAAAATAGCAGCACTTGATATACTAGAAATCAGTATAGTGTAAACAATCCATCAAGCACTCAGCTTATAAGGAGAATATGCCCTCTGGTAAGAACATAAAACAATCTCATATCACATAACCTTTACCCTATCAAGGTTGATGGATAGAAATGATTAATTCTTTGTCTACTCTTCACATCCTATGTAAGCCTAGTAAAGTCTACACTTCTTCTGATACTATAGCAAGGTTTTCACTTGGTGGTCTGTCCTTCACCGAGTTCCTCAAATCCTGAAGACAGTTTCCGACCCAGTTATCCCCCCACCGTTGGGTCCTTCGCTGGGTTTCTCGGCCACTTGGGTCTCCTCAGGTATGCTGCAATAAAAATAAAAGCATGGAATTATTTCATGCTGATAAACCTTGAGCTGTAGAGCCCAGATATATACTATGCACAATAAGTTTAGCAATTTCTTATGTTTCGCATCTTTTTGTGCTCATCATTGTGAAATATCGAACAATTTCAATTGCAATGAAAAAAGTCAATAAGCAATGTTTATTAGATACCCACCGCACAGTAAGGGTCAGTGAAAATACTTAATTTTAGTTTTGCAAAGAAGATTTCAGTAGAATCTTTGCAAATGATCTTTAAAGCTTGCAATCTGGAACATTTGTTGATATCGAATACACAAAAATGTTCACATCTGAAAGTTCAATATATCAAAGCTTATATCAGAAAATTAGCTTATATCAGAAAATTATCTAAGTTTTCATAGCTGTCATTTTGTCAAAAAACTTTTTTTAACCAAACTCCTTCATGCATATGTTCAGTGTGTCTATATTGTGAAGGCAAGTATCAAATTGTTCTATCAAAAGCTGTGGTACTCCTGAGTTGATCGGCCCATGAAGGAACTATCTTAGCATATACAAAAGCCATATTAGGGAAAAACTGTCTAAGTTCTCATAGCTGTCATTTGTCAAAATTCAATTCTTTAACCAAACTCCTTCATGCCTACGTTCAATGTGTTTATATTGTGAAGACATAGTATTAAATCACTGAATCAAAAGCTGTGCTAGGAGTTGATGGGCCCATGAACGCACTATCTATGCATATACAAAAGCGATATTAGGGAAAAAATGTCTAAGTTCTCGTAGCTGTAATTTTGTCATTTTTTTTTTTGAACCAAATTCCTTCATGCATATGTTCAATGCATCTACATTGTAGAGGCAAAGTATCAAATTGCTGCATCAAAAGTTGTGGTAGGAGTTGATCGGCCCATAAAGGCACAGTAGCTAGCCCTATTAGAGAAGAATTGTCTAAGTTCTCATAGCTGTAATTTTGTTCACACCTGAAAGTTCAATATTAAAGCTTATATCAGAAAATTAGCTTATATCAGAAAATTTTCTAAGTTTTCATAGCTGTCATTTTGTCAAAAAACTTTTTTTTAACCAAACTCCTCCCATTTCCTCCCAGTGCCGTGGGTTGGTCTGCAGTGTGTGATTGTGGTATATCCCGATCATCCTCCCTTACTTTTTAAGCCAAGCAGAAGTCTAAAATATTAATTTGAAGGGGATGAATTAGTAAAATTCTCATTAAGGCAGATTCTGGATCTGCCTCAAGTTTGTTTTGTAAAATTAGCCGTGACATGAGATTTACAACAATGTGGTATGTGCGACAAGCAAAGGCTCAGACCAGCCTGCGCATATGCACAGACTGATCAGAGCCTTTGCTAGTTGCTTAAATATTCTTTGACTGTTAAGCTACTGACCAAACATCATTGAGTTCCTAAGCTTAAAAGGAGGCTGCACAGGCTTGTCTGAGTCTATATTTGTCAAAATGCCACATTGTTGGAAATCACATGTAACAGCTCAAATATTGTGTTTCTGTAAGATCAATTTTATCTTACAAACAGTGAAGATCTGGATGAAATGGGCCTCAACGCGAGAAAACCTGTCTTCAGGGTTTCCGAAATGGTCATACCCAAACCAACCTGCTCAGCTACAGAGACTACCTAGAAAATTGAAATTTCGCTAGTATCAAGTTTGTATATGATACTTTCAAATAAGCGAATAACAAAGGCGCTGATCAGACTCTGGTCTGCGCCTTTGTTGTTCGCAAACCACCAAAGACAGGTTTTCTCACATCGCGGCCCAAATGGAACATACTCATTTAGGGACTTCTGGTCTTCAAAACAGTTCATTCTCATTGGGATTTGACAAGATAAAAATATAAACTTTTGTAAACTTACAGTTATCAGTTCTAGACTGTTTCCCTTCTCTGTGGCATTTAATTCATGGTTCAGTTGTTCTGCTTTGTGAACTTGCAGCAATCAGTCTTAGGCTTGATCTAACTAGTATTTAGTTCATGGTGAACAGTTGTTCTATTCACAACAATCCACTCTAGACTTATCACCTCTCTGTAGTATTTAGTTCATTGTTCAAAGTTGTTCTATTTACAGCATAAGGTCTAGACTTATTTCTCCTCTCTGTAGTATTTAGTTCATTGTTCAGAGTTGTTCTATTTACAGCATAAGGTCTAGACTTATTTCTCTTCTCTGTAGTATTTAGTTCATTGTTCACAGTTGTTCTATTTACAGCATAAGGTCTAGACTTATTTCTCTTCTCTGTAGTATTTAGTTCATTGTTCACAGTTGTTCTATTTACAGCATAAGGTCTAGACTTATTTCTCCTCTCTGTAGTATTTAGTTCATGGCTCACAGTTCTAATTGCGAACTTAACAGCAATCAATTTTAGACTTATAGTATTTAGTTCATTGTTCACAGTTGTTCTGTTTTGTGAGTTTAAAGCAAACAGTTATTGACTTTTTCACTCTGTAGTGTTTACTTCATGGTCCACAGTGATTCTGTTCAATTTGTGAACTTTCAACAATCAGTTCTAGACTTGATCTCTCTGTACTTAGTTCATGGTTCACAGTCGTTCTGTTTTGTGAGTTTGCAGCAATTGGTTTCTAGACTTGTTCTCTCTGTAGCATTTAGCTCATGGTTCACAGCCGTTCTTTTTTGTGAACTTGCAGCAATCAGTTCCAAACTGATTATTTTTGTTCTCCTCACTGTGGTTTAGTTCATGGTTTGTAGTTGTTCTGCTCTACAAAGTTCCAAAACAGGTTACAATACATCCCACTGCATCAGATTCTCAACTGAACCCTACAGATCCATTATCCTGATTCAGAAATACAACAACCTAATCTAACTGTGAGTGCAAAGATAAGCGAGTTTGAAAATTGACTGAATGGTTTAAAGTTAAATGATCTTCATCAGGAAAACAAATATAGAGGTTTTCCTGATGACTGAACAGTAATGAGCATTCCAAAGCAGTCAAACCATTGCCCGATTTGAAACAACTGCACTGACATGTACTCAGTTAACTTGCTACAGGCTTTAGCTCTGTAACTGTTACCTCTGGATGCAGAGGACTTCTATCAGACATTAGGCCTGAAGCTCTCCTGTATGAATGATACAAGAGGCCCTGCTAAAGAAGCACTCGGCAGCTCAATTAGTTCTATAGCCCCAGTGAGTTTGGTCAAAGCAGAAGCAAATTAAAGAAACATTATGAAATATCTAATTAAATACATGAGTAAGAAGAAAAGCAAAGTTGAAGAAGTTTTCCTGAACAAGTAACATCTAAGAACAGTGACCTTACCACACTTTTAATCTGTTACACATATACATGGCTGCATATTACTGCTCATGGACATAAACACTGAAACAATATATTGTGGAGACATATATATTATTACAGTATTAGTAACTTGCTTCAGGCTATAGCTCTTCAACTATTTCCTCTGAATTTTAAGGAATTCAACCCAGCTAGAAAATCCAAGCCTGCTGGATGAAAGATATAAGTAACTCTGCCAAAGAGGCACTAGACAACCTACATATTTCTATGGTCCCAGTGAGTTGAAGGAATTCTGACTGTAAATCCAAGCCTGCTGTATTAAAGATACAAGCAGCTCTGCTGTAGAGACACTAGACAACCAGCATATGTCTATGGCCCAAGTGAGTTGAGCAAGCCTTAAGAAAATAAAAGAAAACTTAAGATTTAATTAAAAAGTAGGAGCAGAAAAACAAATATGAAGCATTTGTTTGTCTTGATTCTTTACATCACAGTTAAAATTTTTTCAGTCATGTTGGGCGAGTCTTCGTTGGTTGAACCAGTACTTGGCAGTGGATAATGTTGCTCAAAGACACAACACAGTGACACCTCCCACAGTGAGACAGACTAGAAATCCTATGTTCCCCAGTCAAATCAGAGCCACTGCGCTCCCCAAATATTAAGGTGAAAACAGCTAAGATAAGTAACCTTACCACACTCAGTCAGTCAAACATATACATGGTTGAACCTTTTTGCTCATGGATATTATCACATGAGATCACACTATAATATTTTATTGTGGAGTTATAAAATACCACAGTATGATTAATGTGAAAAATATCCAATATGTCAAAACTGCCCAGTCATGTTCTCAGTTTACAACTAAGTTGCTTCAGGCTATAGCTCTTTAACTGCTGCCTCTGAATTAGAAGGAATTCTGTCTGACTGGAAAATCCAAGCCTGCTGTATTAAAGATACAAGCAGCTCTGCTATAAAGGCACTAGACAACCTGCATATGTCTAGGGCCCAGTGAAGTGAAGGAATTCTATCTGTCTGGAAAATCCAAGCCTGCTGTATTAAAGATACAAGCAGCTCTGCTACAAAGGCACTAGACAACCTGCATATGTCTAGGGCCCAGTGAGTTGAAGGAATTCTATCTGCCTGGAAAATACAAGCCTGCTGTATTAAAGATACAAGCAGCTCTGCTACAAAGGCACTAGACAACCAGCATATGTCTATGGCCAAAGTGAGTTGAAGGAATTCTATCTGCCTGGAAAATCCAAGCCTGCTGTATTAAAGATACAAGCAGCTCTGCTACAAAGGCACTAGACAACCTGCATATGTCTAAGGCCCAATGAGTTGAAGGAATTCTATCTGACTAGAAAATCCAAGCCTGCTGTATTAAAGATACAAGCAGCTCTGCTGTAGAGACACTAGACAACCTGCATATGTCTATGGCCAAAGTGAGTTGAGCAAACCTTAAGAAAATAAAAGAAAACTTAAGATTTAATTAAAGAGTAGGAGCAGAAAAGCAAATATGAAGCTTTTGTTTGTCTTGATTCTTTACATCACAGTCAACATATTTTCAGTCATGTCGGACGAGTCTTCGTTGGTTGAACCAGTACTTGGCAGTGGATAATGTTGCTCAAAAAAACAACACAGTGACACCTCCCACAGTGAGACAGACTAGAAATCCTATGTTCCCCAGTCAAATCAGAGCCGCTGCGCTCCCCAAATATTAAGGTGAAAACAGCTAAGATAAGTAACCTTACCACACTCAGTCAGTCAAACATATACATGGTTGAACCTTTTTGCTCATGGATATTATCACATGAGATCACACTATAATATTTTATTGTGGAGTTATAAAATACCACAGTATGTTTAATGTGAAAAATATCCAATATGTCAAAACTGCCCAGTCATGTTCTCAGTTAACAACTAAGTTGCTTCAGGCTATAGCTCTTTAACTGCTGCCTCTGAATTAGAAGGAATTCTGTCTGACTGGAAAATCCAAGCCTGCTGTATTAAAGATACAAGCAGCTCTGCTATAAAGGCACTAGACAACCTGCATATGTCTAGGGCCCAGTGAAGTGAAGGAATTCTATCTGTCTGGAAAATCCAAGCCTGCTGTATTAAAGATACAAGCAGCTCTGCTACAAAGGCACTAGACAACCTGCATATGTCTAGGGCCCAGTGAGTTGAAGGAATTCTATCTGTCTGGAAAATCCAAGCCTGCTGTATTAAAGATACAAGCAGCTCTGCTACAAAGGCACTAGACAACCAGCATATGTCTATGGCCAAAGTGAGTTGAAGGAATTCTATCTGCCTGGAAAATCCAAGCCTGCTGTATTAAAGATACAAGCAGCTCTGCTACAAAGGCACTAGACAACCTGCATATGTCTAAGGCCCCAGTGAGTTGAAGGAATTCTATCTGACTGGAAAATCCAAGCCTGCTGTATTAAAGATACAAGCAGCTCTGCTGTAGAGACACTAGACAACCTGCATATGTCTATGGCCCAAGTGAGTTGAGCAAACCTTAGGAAAATAAAAGAAAATTTAAGATTTAATTAAAGAGTAGGAGCAGAAAAGCAAATATGAAGCTTTTGTTTGTCTTGATTCTTTACATCACAGTCAACATATTTTCAGTCATGTTGGACGAGTCTTCGTTGGTTGAACCAGTACTTGGCAGTGGATAATGTTGCTCAAAGACACAACACAGTGACACCTCCCACAGTGAGACAGACTAGAAATCCTATGTTCCCCAGTCAAATCAGAGCCACTGCGTTCCCCCAAATATGAAGGTGAAAGCAGCTAAGATAAGTAACCTTACCACACTCAGTCAGTCAAACATATACATGGTTGAACCTTTTTGCTCATGGATATTATCACATGAGATCACACTATAACATTTTATTGTGGAGTTATAAAATACCACAGTACAATAAATGTGAAAATATCCAATATGTCAAAACTGCCCAGTCATTTTCTCAGTTAACAACTAAGTTGCTTCAGGCTATAACTCTTTAACTGCTGCCTCTGAATTAGAAGGAATTCTGTCTGACTGGAAAATCCAAGCCTGCTGTATTAAAGATACAAGCAGCTCTGCTATAAAGGCACTAGACAACCTGCATTTGTCTAGGGCCCAGTGAGGTGAAAGGAATTCTATCTGTCTGGAAAATCCAAGCCTGCTGTATTAAAGATACAAGCAGCTCTGCTATAAAGGCACTAGACAACCTGCATATGTCTAGGGCCCAGTGAGTTGAAGGAATTCTATCTGCCTGGAAAATCCAAGCCTACTGTATTAAAGATACAAGCAGCTCTGCTGTAGAGACACTAGACAACCAGCATATGTCTAGGGCCCAGTGAGTTGAAGGAATTCTATCTGTCTGGAAAATACAAGCCTGCTGTATTAAAGATACAAGCAGCTCTGCTACAAAGGCACTAGACAACCTGCATATGTCTAGGTCCCAGTGAGTTGAAGGAATTCTATCTGCCTGGAAAATCCAAGCCTGTTGTATTAAAGATACAAGCAGCTCTGCTACAAAGGCACTAGACAACCTGCATATGTCTAGGGCCCAGTGAGTTGAAGGAATTCTATCTGTCTGGAAAATCCAAGCCTGCTGTATTAAAGATACAAAGAGCTCTGCTATAAAGGCACTAGACAACCTGCATTTGTCAAGGGCCCAGTGAGTTGAAGGAATTCTATCGGCCTGGAAAATCCCAGCCTGCTGTATTAAAGATACAAGCAGCTCTGCTACAAAGGCACTAGACAACCTGCATATGTATAGGTCCCAGTGAGTTGAAGGAATTCTATCTGTCTGGAAAATCCAAGCCTGCTGTATTAAAGATACAAGCAGCTCTGCTACAAAGGCACTAGACAACCTGCATATGTCTAGGGCCCAGTGTGTTGAAGGAATTCTATCTGTCTGGAAAATCCAAGCCTGCTGTATTAAAGATACAAGCAGCTCTGCTACAAAGGCACTAGACAACCTGCATATGTCTAGGTCCCAGTGAGTTGAAGGAATTCTATCTGTCTGGAAAATCCAAGCCTGCTGTATTAAAGATACAAGCAGCTCTGCTACAAAGGCACTAGACAACCTGCATATGTCTAGGGCCTAGTGTGTTGCACTCAAAAAGACCACTACTCTGATAAGTCCATTTGAGTGCAATAGGTAAACGGAGATCAGACATACAATGACCATGAGGAAACCCATTGTACTCAAAAAGACCACTACTCTGATGGGATAAGTCCATTCTGAGTGCAATTGGTAAAAGGAGATCCAACATACTATGACCATGAGGAAACCCATTGCACTCAAAAAGACCACTACTCTGATGGGATAAGTCCATTCTGAGTGCAATGGGTAAAAGGAGAGCAGATAAACCTTGTCCAAAATGAAGTCTGTTGCACTTAAAATGACCAACACTCCATTGATGTATATGTCCATTCTGATTGCAACAGGTGTAAGGAGATCAATTAAACCACTGCCATGGGGTAGAAGGTTGCACTCAAAATTACTACCACTCCAATGACAGAAGTCCATTCTGAGTGCAATAGGTAAAAAGAGATCAGACAAGCCATTACCATACGGAAGCCCGTTGCACTCAAAATGACCAACAGTCAAATAAGATAAGTCCATTATGAGTGCAACAGGTGAAAACAAAACTTCTGAAAGAAATGGATCTGCAGGATCTAGTTGACACCCAACTGCAATAGACGATACAGGTTCCCTGAATGGTTCTTTTCCAAGGGGCTGTTCCACTACAGCTGGATCTGAAAAGACAAGAAGATTAATGTATAAAGGTTTTCCATAACCAAACTTTGACCTCACACAAGACACATATAGTACTAAAAGTAAATAGATACACCATGATTTACTGACTTTTAAATATTTGAGCCAGTGGCTAAGTGGTAAAATGCTTGACTCAAGACTGAGGGGTAGTGTCCTTGAGCAAGAAAAATCAATTATTGATTAGTACTGGTTCAACCCAGGAAGACCCATCCCAAAATAACTGAAAAAAATGTTGACTGGGGTGTTAAGAATCAAATCAAACAAAACTGACTTTTTTAGGTTTTAGCCTAAATCAATTTGCCAAAAATCATTAAAATTCAGACTAGAATTTTTCCACAATACAAGTGGCAAATTTTGAGGCCAGTCAATGATTTACCTGTACTAATTTATGAAACCTTTGTATAATAATGGATTAATGCAATAAACTTGGTATAGTCCATTGCTCATATCCAATGGTTTCAGATTATAGATTAAAAAAAACAATAGTGTATTTTTGTCTGCAGTTGTTTTTTTACTTTACCCTGGGTCTTCATTGTTTGTAAAAGTAGTCATTTACGAGTTTATTGTATACGAAGGGTTAAACTAGCCAACCTAAGAAGCCACTTATTCATTATTACCTAATACAGTAAAACCTGTCTTAAGTGGCCACTCAAAAACAGACAAAACATAGATCTTAATGACAAATGGTAGCTTAATGATGGTCAAAAGTATTGCAGAATGCTCCCCTTGGATCATTCTGCAATACTTTTGACCTGCATTAAGTGATAATCGGTCTTGAAAACCATTACGGTCTTCTTTTTGAGTGGCCGCTTAAGACAGGTTTTACTGTATATAGTTGGATAAAGTTCAAAATAGTTCACTATAAATGGGTAACCACTGCAAGAGTTTCATTCACTCAGACACTTTCCATGTGCAACATCATATTTCTTTTGGTGAGAAAAATATTACTAGAATTCCAAAATGGGATGTGTCCCTTGCCAAAACAGAAGTCAAATAAGGCAAATTTGTCAAATTTATATCCCGGGCAAAGGGTTATTTTAGAGAAACTTCTAAATCACAAACTATAAATCCCATTTCTCCAACCCCTAAGGTCTCCTTGGGTATCATACAGATCAAAATTAGATGACTATAAAATAGTTTTCAGTGGTAATTAAAAAAAACTATCAAATTCTGTACAATTTCAATATCTGACTTCAACCAGACCCAGATGCTAGGGGTGTGTGTAAGGTCAAAGTGTTTGAAAAAATTGAATTTTGAACTTTTGACCCCACCCCCAGGTGGGGGTGGGATCCTAGGGTAGGTGTTTGCCGGCAAAACATTTGCTAACATTTTGCTGCATTCCCGATTACCTTTAATTTGATATGCAACATGACCATGTTCTGGGTGTGTGTGTGTGTTGGGGGGGGGGGGGTCTGCAGGCAAAATATTTGCTACCATGTTGCTGCATACCTGATTCCCTTTAATTTGATATGCAACATGACAATGTTCTGAAAAAGTTGCAATTTGGCCTTTTGACCCCACACACCAAGTCCACCCAGGGGGTCGGACCCAGACCTTCGATAAAAAATCATGTTTGGTTTATTTCATATTTATTGTACCTCTAAATTTCAGTAAAAATATTGACAACTGACAGAGTTATTGCGAAAAATAAATATTTGACCTTTGACCCCACTGACCCATCCTAAGGGGTCAGGGTGGTGGGGTAAAATTTTAATCAATGTCATGCTTATCTACAGGCACTGGGTAATCATGGCCTATAGTGAGAAGTTTTCAGATTTTATAGTTTTAGAGAAATAAAAAGTTTATCCACGAAAAAGCCAATATGAGCCGCGACATAAGATTTCCAACAATGTGGTATGTGCAACCAGCAAAACCTCAGATCAGCCTGCGCATATGCATAGTCTGATCAAAGTCTTTGCTAGTCGCTTGAATATTCTATGACTGTTAAGCTACTGACAAAACATCATTTGAAGTTTCTAAGTTTCAAAGGAGGCTGCACAGGCTAATCTGAGTCTACACTTGTCAAAATGTCACATCGTTGGAAATCACATGTCGCGCGGCTCATATAGCTTCTGCATTAGCCTAAACCTAAGTAAAAAAGGGCCATAACTCAGTCAAAAACTTGCAAATGAACCCCAAATTCGAACTTGACCTGTATTTTATCGTGCTGTACCCTTCTGTAAAATTTGAATGAAATTATTGCATCCTTTCAAAAGTAATTGATCGGAAGCCAAAATATAAGTTGAAAAAGGGCCATAACTCAGTTCAAAAATTTTGTGGATTACCCCCTTTTCAAACTTAACCTGTATTTTATGATGCTGGACCCTACTGTGAAGTTTGAGTGAAATTAATGAATCCCTTCAAGAGTTATCGATAGGAAACCAAAAGTGTGACAAGGCGGACACAGAAGCCGCCGAAGACGACGACAGAGACATGATCCCTATGTTTCATCCATGCTTCGCAGACCACACAACAATATTGTAATATTTTTGTTGAAATAGATGTCTTATCTAGAGAAATTTAGATTATTATAGGTTTTATAGTTTGGTACAATTGAACTATCCAACATTCATCTGATGTAATGTGTATCAATAACTGCCACCTTTGCAAACAGTTTGGACCCAGATCAAGCCCAATTGATCTAGATAATGGGTAGTGGGTATTTCATACAGGTATATCATGCACTGGGTCTACCTTTAATAATATGTTTTACCATAATTTAACTTTTTCTATTAGTAATGGTGTAGCCCTATTATTATGCACCTTTAAATCGACAGTATAATATATTTGAGTGGCGTTGTATAAGAAAAACATAGCAGCATGTCAGTCTGTGCAAATGCCCAGTCCGGTCAGTACCTTTGTTACTCCCTGATTAGGGTCATACTTGATTCATACTGTTCTGTGTGTTCAGAGTACTCCCAGAAGATGATATGTATCAAGTGACACAGAACATTTCTGCAATTACTGACAATATCTTCATCCACAGAACAATAGCTATCCTCGTGTTATCATAATTTAACCCTTAAAGCACCAATAAAAAAATGCATCTGAAAATGTTGTCTGCTGAAGTCGTCTGCTCCAAATAGTTGCCTAACAATACTGATGAATTAAGTATAGAAGCAACCAGTGTGGACCAAGAACAGACTGCTCCTATAGGAGCAGTCTGATCTGGGTCCACACTGTTTGGCATAGAGGCTTCTTAGACATTTCAGCAGATGAGAAAAGCAGACCACTTTTGTTGGGATTGGCGCATTAAGGGTTATAAGACTCTAATCAGTCTATGAAGCTGGGCAGACCCAACTTTAGTGTAACTGGTCTCAAATAATGAAATGTTTATTTTTTAACTGATTGCACCAGAAAACCAGCGAAGTTAAATTTGTGTGCAGGGAGGACTTGGTCAGCCTGGCAATACATCCAGTCTGACCACAGGAAGGAGGCAGGTGGCTTTGAAAATCCTTTTTGTACAAAGATAGAAGATTTTGAAATAGACACAGGCCTCCAGATAAGAGTGCGTATTGGAAAAATATTTTCTTTATTTCTCATCCAAAACATATGTTGTGGGTACTCAAAAGAACCGTCTCAATGAGACGGTTCTTTTGAGCACCCAAAACACATGTTTAAATTAATGGGTAAGAAAATAATAAGATTTTTACGTAAATAAAAATTCCTTATCTGGACCTATGATCTGAGTGGTTTCCAGGTTGTCAAGAGAAAGCCTTATTCCTTGTTTGCTAACAACTAAGGTGCAGACCAGCAGACCAGCCTGCACAGTCTCATGAGCACATTTGTTGTTCGTTTTCTGCAAGGTATGATAGCAAAACTAGCCACATGGATTGCAAAGTTTCATGATATCATCTAGTCTCTGTAGCTGAGCAGGGAGGTTTGAGCATGACCGGGTGACAAACCCCAAAGACACGTTTCCTCATGATGAGACCGAGCCATATGTCCAGATAAAGAATAAAATTGGCCTAAAATTGTGAATATTTTCATATCCATTAGTTCGAACATTTGTTTTGGGTGCTCAAAAGACCCGTCTCATTGAGGTGGTTCTTTTGAGCACCCACAGCATGTTTTGGATGGAAAGAAGAAAATGATTTTTATTTTATCACCAGGTCAGAGGACCAACCTTTTGATACTCACCTTCATATTCCGTACAGCCTTCTAAACACCCCAAGAACACAACCACATTATCTACACTCCACATTGGATTATATATGCTCCGTTTCTGAGTCTCTTTGATCTGGGGAGTTTTGTTGTCCTGGGGAGTTTCGTTACCCTGAGCAGAACTGAAAGTCTGAGGAGAAAAGGGCCTAGATGAATTTGGTCTACATGCTGCATTCTGAATACTGTATGGCTCGTTTTCAACACTGTACAACTTATTGCTAACACTGTACGGTCTGTTGTCTCTACTATACAATTGTTTGTCAACATTGTAAGATGGTTTATGCACAATACTGTAGCGTTTAACATCATCAATAGTACTAATATTGTAGGGTTTATCCATGGCACTGTACAATTTATCCAGGACAATGTACGGTTTATCACGTTTATGATCAACACTACAGTTTATTTCTAGCTGTGGTCCTCCTACTGACGATGATCTTGATTGGAACACATGACTATCAATATTTTTCAGTTCTCCCTTGATCTCCTCCAGGTCGGGAAGTCCGCTTAATGGTGGTATACAATGGGATTTCAACTGTGGATTTTCCTTGTGGGTCTGTTGTGTGCTGATCAAGCTAGTGGTTTGTTCTTGGGCAGCTGCTGGGAGGTCTGAAAAGAATTAATAAAATGATTCTTAGATTTTTACATCTTTTTTATTGTTGCCTATTGTTTTTCAAGATTAACTTTTTCCTCCATAAAATAACAGAGTGTTTGTTTGTTTGATTTGATTCTTTACGTCCCATCAACAATCTTTCAGTTAAACAGGGACAAGTCTTCCTGGGTTGAACCAGTACTAAGCAAGGATAAATGTGTCTTGCTCAAGGACCACAACGCAGTGACGCTGGTGAGGCCCGAACCCGCGGCCTCAATAAAAAAAAAATAACTGTGTCAAACTGTATGAATCAAGATCAGGAATGATGTTCTGTTGGTCCTGATCTGGCCCAACCTGTTTGCAAATGTTATCAACAAACAGCAAAAGTCACAGCTAGCAAGGAAAGAGTTAATCAATATATGACCATGTTCTTTAGTGTCATTACACTAAAATTCTTGTCAGATAAGCAGACTCTGGTGTTTGTAAGGGTATACAGTGTAATTTATATGTGAAATATGTTCTTTTGGGTCATTACACTAAAATCCTTGTCAGATAAGCAGAGTTTGGTATTTGTAAGGGTATACAGTCAGTATACAGTGTAATCAATATGTGACCATGTTCTTTAGGGTCATTATGTTGAAATTCTTGTCAGATAAGCAGAATCTGGTGTTTGTAAGGGTTTACAGTCAGGTATCTAGCATGAGGTACAGGTTGAAATGTACATGCAGAAAAGATTCAAATCAGTATGAGCATCCTCAGAATCTGATCAGAATCTTAGTTTTCCATCCAAAGTAACATTTGATTCTTGGCATTGAGCAGATGTGCAGGCTGATCTGAGTCTTCAACTAGAGCACATGCCAACTTGTATCTTTTTATGGATACCAGCTCATGAATATTTTCATAGTAAATCCTTGATTACCATATTTTTTTTATACATGCATGTGCAGGTAGCCAGCGGAGCTGAGTGACTAATTTCATTTCTGTATCATCATTTACTTCAATACAGAATCCTTGCGGGCAGTGGAAACTCGGACAAGATAACAGTTGCAAAGGTGTGTCCAATACTCCACTTCTCATTCATATGACAAGTAACTTTCATACGAATGTGAAACATATATGCACGTGTGTGACAAAAGCAATAATTTGACTCTTGCAACTAGCAATAATTGTGAGCAGTTCGGATACATGTTGGGTACAAAAGAGCTCCTCACCAGGGGCGGGGTCCAAGTGAGCATATACAAATGGATAAGATTGGGCGCCCCAACGAAACACTATTTAAACAGTGTTTTGCTAGCGGGCTGATTGTGGCCCATAATAGTATGCTGGCTTGATATTGAAAGCATTGGTCCTTATATGTAACAATTTTTAAGCGCACAGCAAAACTTTGATCAGAAAAGGCAGGTCTCAAGGCTAAGCTGAGTATTCTCTGCACATAAATTCAAATTGTCGGTATTGCCATACAAAGGCTCACATAATCTGATACCTAGAACTGTCCTCATACAGGAATGCTCAAATGAGGATCCACAGCTAATAATTATAGTTCTAGATCCGAAAGTCAAAGACTTCCCCGCAACATCATGTACATCACACTTGTATTTTGCGACCTAAAAAGGCCCTTGTGTGACTGCGCAGTTGCACAGGGAAGCCTGGACATTCATCATTCCCCCATTAGTCAGGAATCCAAGATCCAAATTTTTATTTACCCTACATGATCTTGGCCAGAAGTTTTGATGCTTGTTTTGGGTAGGTGTATGCCAGTAGTATACAATCCAGGTGGGTGTATAGAAAATTAGGCCGGCAAAAGTCTCCAAAATGGTTGTTAATTATGTTACCCCTCATTTTCTTAAAAACATAAATATGTAAATTTGTCTGTCAAGGTAGCAGTTGAAATGTTAAAATAAACAAAACAGTTACGCAATCTGTAAGAACATGTTATTGTCTGCATATTTGATGTTTGTATTTTTAGATGTCATTTATGTTTCATTTCAACTATACCCTTAAAATTCACTATATTTTGTTAAATAGTTGCAGTTGACAAAAATTATTTACAGGTATTTTAGTTTATGATAACATGTGTTCAAAGGACCATTTACTGACCATTTCAAAACTGCAAACAGTTATGTTCTATCACAAATACTTTGTTGTATATAAAATGTTCAATTAGATGAACTCTGATAAAACGTTATATAAGTTTAGAACCCTTAACTTTCAGATTTAAGCAGACAATTTTTTCTATTAGCTTTTATGCACCTGATGGCACCAGACTTAATAGTAGTATTTATTTTATACTTGGCAGTGAAATCAATACATATCAAAAACAAATACTAGAGGACCTGAAGGTCCTGAGGCGCTCACCTGATCTCCTTAATAATGTTAAAATAGGTCAAGGTCAACTACAGCTTATAATGGAACAAATTTTGTTTTACCATATATGGGGGTTGCAGACATTTTGGTCAAGTGATTTAAACAATCTAATGAATAATCCATCAAACAGCCCAGTGATTTCTGAGAAACAGATGTTTAGATAGGTGTGTGGCAGTCCAAATGAGTGGCCTTGGATAAAAGGTCACAGGTCAGCTTGACATTTGGTACTTAATACAAGATTTTCCCAAATAAATGCATTAGGAATCAAATTTGACCTTGCCATAAAGTAGGTCAAGGTCAACCTAGATTAATCATTTGTGCAAATCTGGTAGGGCCCACATCCCCAATGCTACATACCAAGTCCCAAGGCCATTGGCCTTTTCGTTCCAGAGAAGAAGACATTTACAGGGTTTTTACCATATATGGGCATGGTGGCCATCTTGGTCATGTGACCAGTACAATTGGTATAAATTTTGGCTAACCTATCATAAGGAGTCTTCATATGAAATTTGAGTTCAAATGGCCTAGTGATTTCTGAGGAAACTATGTTTTGATGTGTTGATGGGACTCCAATATGAGCGACCTTAGCTGAAAAGTTAAAGGTCAACCTTGATCTTTGACACTTATTTATAGCCATTGTCTCATTTGGTTTAACATATCAAGTGAGAATAATGACTTTGGCCTCAACAGTTTTCAAAAAATTGAGTTTTCAAAAAAAATCCCATTTAAATGCATTAGGAAGCAAATTTGACCTTGACGTTAAGAAGGTCAAGGTCAACTTAGGTTCATCATTTGAACAAACTTGGTAGGCCCCACACCCCCAATGCTACATACCAAGTCCCAAGGTCATCGGCCTTCTGGTTCTGGAGAACAAGATTTTTTAATGGTTTTTACCATATATGAGCATGGTGGCCGTCTTGGTCATGTGACCAAAATAGTTTGCATACATTTTGGCTTACTTATCATAAGGAGTCTTCACATGAAATTTGAGTTTAATAGGGCCAATGGTTTGTGAGAAAACAAAGTTTTAATATATTGATGGGACTCCAATATGAGCGACCTAAGCTGAAAGGTCAAAGGTCAACCTTGACCTTTTGAACTTATTTATAGCCATTGTCTCATTAGGTTAAACATTTCAAGTGAGAATAATGACTAAGGCTTCCACAGTTTTCAAAAAAAATCAATTTTTCAGAAATTTTCCCATTTAAATGCATTAGGAAGCAAATTTGACCTTGACGTTAAGTAGGTCAAGGTCAACCTAGGATCATCATTTGAACAAACTTGGTAGGCCCCACATCCCCAATGCTACATACCAAGTCCCAAGGTTATCGGCCTTCTGGTTCTGGAGAAGAAGATTTTTTAAGGGTTTTTACCATATATGGGCATGGCGGCCATCTTGGTCATGTGACCAAGACCATTTGAACAAACTTTCATTCTACCATCCTAAGGAGTCTCCATATGAAATATAAGTTCACTTGGCCCAGTAGTTTCAGAGGAGAAGATGTTTGAAAATGTTGACGGACGACGGACGACGGACGGACGGACGACGGACGCCGGAGTCACTGGTATACTATTAGCTCACCAATGAGCCTTTGGCTCAGGTGAGCTAAAAAGTGATATCATTTACTAGTGAAATGTTATATTTTCACTGTAGTGTTTTTGGATTACCTCTGACTTTTTTCCATTCACTTAATGCATTTCACTTCAGAACTTCAAACGCCCATAACTTTCTTATTTGTGAACAAAAACATCAAGTATGGGTATGCATTTTCTTAGTCAGAACATGACAAATATTTTGGTACCAAATTTATTTGGGTTTGCTAAGAATTTTCATTTTTGCATTTTCAGCACCTCCTTTTTCAGTGGGTGAGACATTGCATATAGCCTATAAAAACTTTAACAGACAGAATAAGTTTAGGTCATATTTGACAAGGTGGCATTCAAATTCCTTTAAACAGATTTTATACAAGTATTTTAGAGTGTTGGTGGATGTAAGAGTAACTAGAACACATTCAATGCCGCGCCATTGCAAATCCCCAGGCTCTCAAAGAAATCTAATGGTAATTGTCCCTTTGACCCCACCCAAAGGTCACCAGTTTGATCGTAGGTTAAAATTTTTCAGTGTATCCTAGTCTACTGCTCTTCCCCTTTAATTTGATATGCTACATGACCATGTTCAGAAAATTAAATTTTTGACCCCTCCCTAAGGCCCAAGGGGGTGGGGACCCAAATAATTGTGCCGGGGCATGTGTCATTCATGTAAGTAACTCACACACCAAATCTGCTTGAATTTCTGAAAAAAATCTTTTTGACCCCAACCCCCCCATGGTACCCCCAATAATTTTTTGACCCCCTTGGCACCCCAGTGCCCAAAGTCCCACCCCTGAGGCATGACCCAGGTGACAGAATGAAAATCTCGTCTGATATATTTTGTATCTTTCATTTGTGAGAACACACACAAAGTTTGGTATAAAAATCTTTGAAATTGACTTTGTAATTGAAATTAAATGATATTTGACCTTTTGACCCCTCCCCAGGGTCCAAGGTGGTTGGGCCAAAAAAAATTGCTGTTGCATGCCCCATTCATGTGAGAAACTCAATCACGAAATTTGGTTGAATTTCGTCAAATGGTTTAGGAGGAGATATCATTACGGACAGACCAACGCTCTTACATCTAGATACTTGTTGGGTATTTACTGTGTTAGAAAAAGTTGCCAAGAAGGCGTAAGTACCCAACAAATCCCAGAAATTTAGGAAATCTAAAGTACCCAACAAGGATTCATTCGTGTTTTGTTATATACATTACCAACATAAATTTCATTTCTTTTACCAAACTGGTTACTCTGTAGATACTAAAATACTATGACCACAAGGATATGTATGGTGGGTGCTTATTGTGAGACAGAACCATTATAATTTCCACAAACTTCAGCTGTTTATTTTACATGGAGGAATTCATTATTTAATGTTTCACTTCTTGATTTGGACTTATACTTAGAATGACTTACAGTTCTTAGAATTGTAAGTTAGCTTTTGTGACTTGTTTAGAACATAGCTGTTGTAGTCAATAGATGATTATCAATGCAAAAAAAATGAATGCTTGGTATCCTGGGTCAGATGTGGTAATTAATTGATTGTATCGATTCCGGATCTTGGTCACCTTTCTTACTTTTTATAAAATTGTTTATGGAACCTATTACTATATTGCTTCTTGCTTTTATTTAATTCAGCTGAATTGAGCTGTGACAGTGAAGGGAAATGTCTTGTAGATGGCATTTAATGCATAATTAAAAGAACCAAAAACTAGGTAGCGGCAGAGATAAAAGAATCATTTAATCTTTCTTTAGACATAATTTGTTTATGAAAAATAAATAGGTATTAAAATCCAATTGAAACTATTCAGGAAAAAAAGTACAACATTTTTTGTGCTTTAAAAGTAAGTTTTTCCCTTTAAAGCAACTATGCTTTTGTTGAAGCTGAAAATCATTCATATGATATGTTTAAAAAGAAAATACTCACAATAAATGTATTTTTGAGCACTTAGATGGTAGTCAATTTCATTTTCATCCACTAAGTGTTTCAACTCAAATAGTTATAACATTGTACAAAAATAATATTTAACAAAAAGTAACATATATTACAGAAATACCAGGTGCCTAAGCTAATAATTATCATTCTGCTAGTAAGCTTATTCAATTCAGAGATCAAGATAGTATGTAAAAAAATGAAACAAACACTAATAGCACTATAATAATATGAGTTCCACTATTATTTAATGGTAACGTATTTGACTTGACTGTTGCATGGTAATACATCTATTTCTAAGGAGCCACTATACATTAGATTTGTCATATATAATGTGGTTGACAAAAATTTAATGCACTAAACAGCCTCTCCACAGGTCTTTAGGCAGCATGTGGTCAAGTGAGCAATACAAATATATATTAAAGTAAGTAACATATATAACAGTTATCAGACAAGTATATATAGCTTCATCTTTGTGATATTGATGAATGTGAAAAAAAATAATTTAAAACTTAAAAATTGGCCTTCAGTAAACTGAGGCTTATGTATTCAAAGAGCTATTGCTGAAAAACTTCTGAGGATAGAATGCTCAAATTGTTTTTATTTGAAATTGCTTTAAGCCTTTTATGAAATCAAATTAATAAAGACTTCAAAAACTATGAAGGGGAACATTGACAGCAAATAACAACAGTCAATATTATGATTCTTAGGGAGTAATGTTAATAAAGTTACATATGTAACACCTGAGAACATCAAAATATTGTTTTAAAAAGTTTTCATTTTTGACGCATAAACAAAATATATAAAAATATCAACATTTGAAAAACTTAGACACAATTAAACCCGAGATAGGTATGTTTTTCACTCAGTTCTATAAAGTTCATAATTTTGGAGGCCATCTTGAATGTCAGCCATTTGGAAGACTTTCACCAGCCTAATTTTTTATACACCCACCTCGGCTGTAGACTACTATCATATACCTACCCAAACCTTGAAATGCTTGAAGTAATTTCTTTATACCTGTCAGTGAACTATTAAGATTGATCTCCCCTGGATTGCTTGTTAGGGCTTCTTCAAACTGGTCTGAGTCTTCTAGCATCCAGTCTGAAACAAAGAGAAAATATATAAGAATTAACCAAAACGATTTCAATAATGGCTCTTGCATTGGGCAAAATAATCACAAAACTTCTAAGTAGGCTACTTGGAAAACATTTGTGTATGAAAACATTCTTCAAAATTCTGTTTGTTTGGCAAGAAAATGATTTGGGTTTTAGCTCGGACTTCGAAAAAATAGCATTACAAAAAAACAACTATATCAAACCTACACACACACAACACCAATTAAAATTCGGCATGATAAAGGTTCATTATCTGGACCACGGGGAAAGGGTTCACATACCTTTTATGAAACAATAAAACTTGTGTGTCGAAAATTTATTTTTTGCTTGTATAGTTTAAGTTGCATGTAGTACAGCCAATGACTTATATGATCTAATATACGTCACTGCCTTAGCATATAGGTATCTGGACTGCTCATATTCATCTGCAATAATTCTCGTAACGCTATTTTTCACGATACGGCAACTATAAAATTACAGGTATATAATATTGGTTTGGAGAGTTTCACAGATGGATGAATACGCAAACATTGCGACCTGACTAACCGAATTCCAAATGTATTTGTCCAGGGGTTGAACTTAGCTAAGAACCGCCCAACGTCTCTTATCTGGACAGAGTATATAATGCTATTGTTGCATATTCTGGTTAAATCAAGGGAAGTAACTCAAGTGTTAACACATTCAATTCTTCCATAATTTATTGGTAGTCAAGCCTCCTTTGTATTATTGATAATTGTAACCAAGAAGTACAGAGATGTGGTTATGTATGGACAGATAAAGTTTCATTTGAAAAGATCCCCTAGTTCTCCAGAAAAGAATAAAAATCATAATTTGCAGGCCATAAGAGTGTGTAACTAAAAACTACTTTTCTTAATGCTGAATCAAAACTTATGGTATGGGTACTCAAAAGAACCATCTTAATGAAATATAGTACTTTTGAGCACCCAACACATTTGATTATTTAAACTGATAGATAGGAGATTATCTAAAATTTTACACTATTAAAATTAATTGATTATTCCTATGTACACAGGCAGGAAACTGCATAGACAGAACCATTAATTCGTATATGAGGCTCTTTCTGATTCTGTATATGTAGTCTAAAAAAATGCCTAATAATTGTTAAGTTTTCTGTTAAGTGTTTTTATAGTGTAAAATAGCGAAAAATGGTGAAAGTGGTTCTCCACTCTGGTCTTTTAACTACTTATCTAAGCTGAAGCGAGCTGCAAATTGTGTACAGTTTTGTATCCTTTTTGTCGTGAGGAAAATGAAGGTCAATCTATATTTTTTTCTTCTCAAAATTCATTTTTTTAAATTCTCGTTTTTCATTAATGGGGCTGGATCAGACAACCAAATATCACATTTCAACTCTCCAAACACTTACTAAGTTTATAGCTTTGAAGAGACATATACACAAAATGATAGTTGTCATTCTATGCATTAGCCTTCGTTTACCTCACAACAAAAACAATTCAGATAAAACCATACACAATTTTCAACTCGCATCAGCTTGGATTAGAAGTTAAACAACCAGATCAGAGCACTACATTCTCTTTTTACTAATTTACAATATAATAATGGAAATCTTTTAGGCATTTTTTTCAGTCTCCATATACAGAACCAGAAAAAGCCTCATAAGATTTCCTTATCAGAACTTACGGTTCTGTCTATGTAGTTTCCTACCCGTGACATACTTACGGTTCTGTCTATGTAGCTTCCTACCCGTGACGTAAACATTTTTTTTTTTTAACCAGATACTATGAAAAGATACTCACCACAGGAAGAACATGACCAGCTGGCTGCAGCCTCACCAGACACTGAAATATTATAACAGTACATTTAAATAGACAATAATGCAACAGACAACAATTAGCACAATATATTCATTATAGAGTGGCAATATTAACCCATGTCCTGTTGAACACAGATTTATTCATTTATGAAAACACTGTAGATCCAGATCAACTGGCTTCTTCAAGTTTCCAGTCTGAAGATACAGGCATATAAGTTACTGGAATTCTGTGGGTGAACTAGATAAACATTGGGGAGGGTTGTAGTGAACGAAAATATACTGCACAACAAGTATATGCTGTCATTTTGTCAAAAATTATTTTTTCTGAACAAAACTCCTTCATGCATATGTTCAATGTGTCTACATTGTATAGGCAAAGTATCAAATTTTTTCATCAAAAGCTGTGGTAGAAGTTGATCGGCCCATGAAGGCACCACCAATGCATATACAAAAGACCTCTCATGGAAAAATTGTCTAAGTTCTCACAGCTGTCATTTTGTCAAAAATTATTTTTTCTGAACCAAACTCCTTCATGCATATGTTCAATGTGTCTACATTGAATATGAAAAGTATCAAATTGTTCCATCAAAAGCTGTGGTAGGAGTTGATCAGCCAGTGTATGGACTATAATAGAATAAGCATAAAACCCTATACAAAAAGCCATTTAGAACTACAAAGGGAAATAACTCTAATAGAATTGGCCCCTAGCCCTTACTTTTTTGTTTAAAGCATTTGTCTTGTATATATGAACATGTTTGCAAGGTTTGATGAAAATCCAGCAATGACTCTTCAAGATATTAAGGAAACAAAACGTTACACACTGACGCAAGGACGGACAGATGGACGGACGCACGGACAACGTGAAAACAGTATACCCCCCACAAACAAAGTTCGTGAGGGGTATAACAAACTTGGTAGAGGTCCACTAGGTGATGCTACATACTCAATACCAAAGCTCTAGGCCATATGGTTTCAGAAAAGAAAATTTATTTCATCTTTTTCCTAATATAGGCCTTAGTAAAACATGTGACCCCGGACCAGGGCCATTTTTGGCCCCAAGGATATATCTTGAACAAACTTGGTAGAGGTCCACTAGGTGATGCTACATACCATATATCAAGGCTCAAGGCCTTATGGTTTCAGACAAGAAGATTTTTCCATGTTTTTCCCTATATAAGCCTATGTGTAACATGTGACCCCTTTGGCGGGGTCATTTTTGGCCCCAGTGGTATAATTTGAACAAACTTAGCAGAGGTTCACTAGGTGAGGCTACCCACTTAATATCAAGGTTGTAGGCCTTGAGGTTTCAGAGAAGAAAATTTTCCCATGTTTTTCCCTATATTAGCCTATGTAAAACAATTGTGACCCCGGGGCAGGGCAATTTGAACAAACTTGGTAGAGGTCCACTAGGTGATGCTACATACCAAATATCAAGGCTCTCAGCCTTATGGTTTCAGACAAGAAGATTTTTCCAACTTTTTCCCTATAAAAGCCTATGTAAAACATGTGATCCCTAGGACAGGGCCATTTTTGACCCTATGGGTATAATTTGAACAAACTTGGTAGAGGTCCACTAGGTGATGCTACATACCAAATATCAAAGCTCTAGGCTTTGTGGTTTCAGAAATGAAAATTTTTAAAGTTTTCATCTTGAAAATCTATTTTTAGCCTGTGTGACCTAGATATGCATTGGACCAGAACCATTTGAACATTTTTGAAGGTGGCCATATAAGGATCATTCCTACCAAGTTTGATCAAAATCCAGCCAGTAGTTTAGGAGGAGATGTCATTTGAAGCCATTGTTAACAATGGACGTCCCATGACGGACATCTAACCATCACAATAGCTTGCCATGAGCCAATGGCTCAGGTGAGCTAAAAAGACCAAGTTAAAACTAAGCAATGACAAGGAATTCTTACAATCAAAACAATAGGCCTGCCCTCTAAGCTGAAATGGAAAACAATTCAAACAAGGTATGCACTGCAATGATCAAAAAAAGGCTAAGTTAAAACTGCTGTGGGTAAAAATACCTTACATTTTTTCAAAAATTAGGAAAAATATCACAAAATTTGTTGGCTGCTGCAATTGGGTTTAAAGTCACTGTGCATGCAAGTGGAAATTTGGATGATTTTCAGTGTAAATTAAAATTTTTTATTCATATATGTCAATAACTGTTTTGAAGCAGGGTAAGTGCCTATTTTAAGATATTTCAAGGTCTGCAGACCATGTACTTATCATTTATACCAAAACTGCATCAAATCTGACCAATGGGTACTGAGAATACAGTCAAATCTTGGTTATCTGAACGTCGATTATCTAAAACTACTGGATCTTTTGAAGATGACGGATGTCCCCGACTTTTTTCTCTAGTATCTATTGCAATAAAACTACTGTTTTTTCTTATTTCGATTTTCTGAAAAAAATCAATTTTTCAAAGAGATTTGTTGGTGCCGATTATGGAAATTGCTGTTAAATTACTCTTCAATTTCAAATTCCTAATTGCCAATGAAAATGTCACGCATTTATATTAAGCACACCCACCTATAGGAAGATAATGGTTATGAAACGGATTACAACAAAAATAATTTGAGCGTGCAGTTGATGGGGTGCCATCGCAAATCCCCACACTAAAGTATTTGACTCACCCAGCACCCCCAAGTCTCACCCCTTGGGCATGACCCCAGCAACAGAATGAAAATTCTGTTCAATATGTTTTCTATTTGTAAGAACACACACAAAGTTTGGTATAAAAATCATAGAATATGACATGGTAGCCGAAATTTAATGATATTTGACCTTTTGACCTCAACCCAAGGTCACCAGTTTGACCCTAGGATGAAAATTTTACTTGCATTTCGGTTACCATGTCAATTTCAAAGATTTTTATACCAAACTTTGTGTGTGTTCTCACAAATAAAATATAGAAAACATATTGAATCTGTTGCTAGGGTCATGCCCCAGGGGTGGGACTTGTGGGTGCTGGCGGGTCAAAACTTTAGCAATGGGATTTGCCATGGCGCCCCATTGACTGCACGTTCTAGTCATTGTTGTTATCAATGTAGGTACATGTATATAGTGGATGAGCTCTTGATTTTCTTTTCTTTTCTTTTCTGTGTTATTAGACCTGCAAACCATAAGTCTTTAGAGACGATATGACCACAACCTCCAAGCAGCTCATTTTTGTCAATGCTTTGACAGACTGATATTTGCAATACTTCACGGAAAAACCCAGTTGAAAATGCAAGTTCTGGCAAAAAAATAACGTTCTATGAAAGCCTCCCAGTTTTTACTGAAAGTATCAATCCCAAACTACCGATTTTGATAATCCAAACTACAGTAAAACCTGTCTTAAGTGGCCACTCAAAAATAGACAAAACAAAAGTCTTAAAGACAGATGGTAGCTTAATGCAGGTCAAAAGTATTGCAATGCTCTCTTGGAGCATTCTGTAATACTTTTGACCCTCATTAAGCGATAATCGGTCTTGAAAGCCAATTTTGGTCTTCTTTTTGAGTGACCGCTTAAGACCAGGTTTTACTGTACTGATTATTCGAAAGGATTCTTGTGATCCATGGCACTTGGAATAACTGTATTTTGACTGTAATTAAGGGCAGACAGAATTCTGGTAAATTAAGAAAAAGGTACTTGGCACTTCGAATAACTGTAGTTTGACTGTAATTAAGGGCAGATAGAATTATGGTAAATTTAGATTCTTACTGGTACATGTCTGGTGGGCCTTGTTCTTACAACACAGGCAGATCAATACTTCATCAAAGAGACCCACATCGGTTTCACACACACAACAGAGCACATCAAGCTCTACATCAAAGGAGAGATCACCGTAATCCCTGAAATAATAATTGTTCATCATTACATGTTTAAAGTAATCTCCACAAAGTAGGGATAAAAATTGCAAAAAATAGTTAAAAAGTGGGGAATATCAGCTTAAACAAGTAGGGAGAGTAGCAAAAGTTATAACAATGAGTTGTTTGAAAAATATTAAATGATGAATTTTATACTTGATAAGCAAGATAATAGCTGTGACAATGATTCCATAAAAAAAAATGTCTTTTTGAATTGAAAATTTCAAACTGAGATAGTTTAATTGGTCTGCCACATACAAAAATATATATTATTTCACACAGGTTTAGATTTTTGAGTGTAAAATTTTAAATATTTGTTTACCTGTCAGTTTTTACATATGTTTTGGGTGCTCAAAAGAACCGTCTCACTGAAACAGTTCTTTTGAATACTGGCATCACAACATATGTTTTGGCTGAGAAATAAGACATGACTGTATCCTTTATATATTTTGTTCTCGGACAAGGAATTCCACACAAGGACCAGAATAATTTTAAGGTTTAATATGAATTCTGCCAGTTTTGCATAAAAAATTAGATCTTTTTATGTTTGTGTAATTCCAACTATTGTTTTTATTGTTTTTCAAGCGATTTTGATTGGTCCACTTCGCTAAAAACCCATGTGTATGAATATTTGATATCTGCCTTGATTTCACAGTTCTGTTAGTGTTAATAATAATATACTGTACATAAAATGTCAGAAATAAATATTCACAAGATTTAATATAGTTAAGCATGCTCAAAGCTCATTTTAAAACCCTTACCCCATATGGTGGTACATCTTCAAAGCAAACTCTTAAGACATGAACTGGATGACGAGGTTATGTCATTATCATTGAAGAGAATCGTAATCAAAACTAGGGAGCAAAGTGGCTCAGTGGTAGAGTGCTTGACTCGAGACCGAAGGGCCCTGGGTTCCAGCCTCACCAGCCTCACTGCGTTGTGGTCCTTGAGCAATAAACATTTATCCTAGCTTAGTACTGGTTCAACCCAGGAAGATACGTCCCTATATAACTGAAAGATTGTTGATGGGACGTAAAGAATCAAATCAAACAAAGTAATCAAAACTATGTCAAGTCTACATCAACAAGGAAATGTTTCAAGGCAGTTTGACAGCAAACTGTCTACTTAGGGGCTTGATTGTATCGATTCCGGATGTTTGCCGTTTTTCTTACTGTTATAAATGGACGCTTAGGTCCTACTAATGCCGGGATATTAGGCAGGGACTTGTGAAGGTAAGTGTTTTAAAACCTGTCGATCTGTGGTGGTAGCGCCTAAACCTAAATGTTCTTCAATGAGCCCAGCAAGAGGTTTGACAAAAGAAAACAATTCCAAACTAAATGGAGTTGTTTTGAGCTCATACTCACATATTCACTCCCAATAGAATGCCATTGTAATCATTATTTAGCAAAACAAAGTTTTGAACTGACAAAATTTTCAAGATGGCTGTCCCATCTTTCATGGACAGCGGTTACAAACTACTTTCCTTCAGAGGGCTTTAAAATTTGAAATATTGTCATCAACCCTTTACAAATGTGCTGTTTTGTTTCAAAGTTGGAATTATAAGGAATGAATTATTATTTTTGTGGATTTTATTGATGTGTAAACTCAGGCGAAACACTCACAAACTTTACATAAACTCAGTTTGTGAGTGATTCACCGGAGTTTACACATCGATAAAATCCACAAAAATAACAATTCATTCCTATATCCAATTTGAAAATTAGTTCCAACAAGACAAATTCGATGAATTTATATCCCCCGACGAAGGGTTATTTCAGAGAAACATGTAAATCACAAAACATAAATCCCATATTCAGATCATAAGAAACGCCTGTCAAGTATGTTTTAGTGCTTATAGTTTAATTATAAAAAATATACTTACATCTACATAATTTCAATATCTGAAGTTTCAGCCCAAACCCAGTGGTCAAGGGTGTGTGTAAATTCAAAGTGTTACCTTGCATGTAGGTCTACACTTCTTCCATTTTAATTTGATATGCAACATGACCACTTTTAGAAAAGAAAAAATAATATGACCTTTTGACCCCACCCCAGACGTCGTTGGTGTGTGTAAATACGGCATATTTGCTTTCATGGTGCTCTGTGCTCAATTCCCTTAAATTTGGTATGCAACATGATTACTTTCACAAAAACATATAGTTTGACCTTTTAACCCCACCCCCTGGGTTGAGGGTGTGTCTGTGGGCAAAATATTTGCTACCATGTTGTTGCAAAAGTCGTCAGCTTTAATTTGATATGCAACATGACCATATTCTTAAAAAGTTTAATTTAGGCCTCCGCCCCACCCCCGAAGTCTACCCCAGGGGCTCGGACCCATGCCTTCAAACTAAAATCCTGTTTGATATGTTTCATATCTATTGCTGCTCTGCCTGCATGCAAAATTTCAGCAAAAATATTGATAATTGCCCCATAAATTACAGGTTCAACACCATAACCTAGCTACAGATGAACCTATAAATTACAGGTTCAACACCATAACCTAGCTACAGATGAACCTATAAATTACAGGTTCAACACCATTAACTAGCTACAGATGAACCTATAAATTACAGGTTCAACACCATTAGCTAGCTACAGATGAACCTATAAATTACAGGTTCAACACCATCATTTAAATATAGATGTACCTTTAATAAACTAGTTCATTGCCGTCATTTCAATACAGGTGTTAGACTTGTGCAGTCGTTTCAGTTAAGTTTTATCCTGATTATACTATTATATTATAGATATATACATTTTCTCTTCTCTAATACCCCAATGAAAGCTAAAACTGTAACGACTTGTTCAATGCGAATTTGATGGATGGAATGCAATAATTGCCTGTCTAAGAAATGACCTGTAGAGAAATGCCAAATGTTCTGTGACTAATCAGGTTTCTATATCTGCAATAAAACTCAGGTCAGTAAAGCCATCTGAAACCATTAACTTGTTGGTTTTCATTCTGAAGTATTCAATGGGTGCAACATATTGTGTTTTTGTGATTTAGCATTTTTGGATTTTAGCATATATAGTTTGTTTGAATGCACATCTGTATAAACGATGTTAAGACAATAATGTGGGTAGATTTTGCAGCATATTATACTGTCTGGAACTTTTGCATATAAATTTAATTGACGTCGTGAAATAAGTTGAGAAACAACTATCACTGAAGATGGTAATTTTGGAAGTTGGTCCTTATGATGCATAAACCTAAATACAAATGGTGCAATTTCAAAAGTAAGCGACTTTCCACTGCCCGTTTGACTACACAGGAACACATCATGTCCATTTAAGTAACCATTAACTGCCTCTAATGTGTTCATATTTCAATTGTCTTAAACCAAATTCTATCGCTCTCCTCAAAATTAAAATAATAAAAAGCTCTTTATCATATATTTTATATTAATTCATATGAAGCTTTTAACAGTTGATCTAAAATGATGATAATAATATGATGCAGCTTCCAGTTAACTCTTTGCATGCTAGAAAATCCTTTTTTGTGATCTGCTGATTATTTTTTTAGCAATATACTTTTTTATCTTCTTAAGAAAATATCAGAGTCAAACAATTTCAAATCAGTTCAAGACCAAGGTTCTGTCGGTCCTGATCTGGGTCCAATCGGTTTGCAAAGGTAATGAGCGGACGCAAATTAATACCGTGAGATGACCAATTGACCATTCATATCCATAGATAAGATGTTTTGTCTCTAATACAGGTTTCTATATCTTTCTGAAAACATTTGTTTGAGTGTTCATTGGAAATATTTCGACGAGACGCTTGCGATGAGTATGCATAGCATGTAGGATCTTGAAGAAATAAGCAATTAAGCAATCTGGTCATTCATTCTTCTTATCTGGAGATATATAAACCCAATGGCAGTTATTTTGTGAGATAAGCCACTGAAACAAATTGATTACACTTTAAGGTAGGGGTTATAATAGGCCAGGCTCCACTACAGTTACAAAACTGTAATTAATCAACAGGCATTGACAACCGACCCTACATGAAGGTAGGTTCTAAATCGCATTGGTCCAGTCCAAACAGTTTGAAAGAGTTAAAGTGCTATTAGAGAGGATAATTTCTTGTTAGTATGAGATATTGGCTGAGTATAGGCACATTTCAACTGTTTGGGCGGTTTCCAGTCTATACAGGTGTTAGTTTTGTTTGTTCTGATTCTTGACGCCTCGGTCAAAAACTATGGTCATGTCCAGGCGGTCAGTTCACCCAAGCACACTTTTTTCTGGGCAAGCTTGGCCAAGAGGTTAACCAGTAGTTTGTTACTGACATCAACCGTTTTTGAATCAGGAGAATGGCCGTAGAAATGATTTCATGATCAAACTCTTCAATAGTATGGGATTAGGCTACAGGTTCACTACCATTAATCATGATCATCTAGACTGACTTACCATGACAGGTCCATAGCTTCTTGAAACAAGTCCATATCTGAAATAATTAAGAAAAATGTTGTATATGTTTTCAACACATCATCAAGGCTGTGCAATTTTCAAGTA
Source organism: Loripinus fragilis (assembly GCA_964019695.1). Lineage (NCBI taxonomy): Eukaryota > Metazoa > Mollusca > Bivalvia > Lucinida > Lucinidae > Loripinus > Loripinus fragilis. The sequence goes on along the minus strand of OZ026527.1, from coordinate 88,349,776 downwards.
ACAGGACTATAAAGGCCTTGGATGGCTCAAGTGAATATTTTTAGCCCTGGAAGCAATTTTTTTAAAGCCAAATGGAACTTTGCCCTGGGGGTACCAGACCTGTTTGAAATCATTTTTATTTGGGATTTAAGCTTCAAAGAAGTTCTTTAACTCTTTCCATGCTAAAGGCAACTTTTTATGTCTGCTGATATAACTTGCAAACAGTTCAGACCAAGATCAGGACCAACAGAAAATTGGTCCTGAACTGGATCCATAAATGTTTGATGTACACCCTTAGTGTTTCCCAAAACCTTTTTGAAAACATTAATTTTGGAGAAAAAAAGGTCAGACGATAACAAAAGCATGCAGAATTACCAAGCATGCAGAGAAAAATTGTTTTCTATTTTAAGCTCTGTACACCATTTTGTTTAGCAGAAGTGAGTTATTTGAGTCAATTTGGTTGGTGACATTCCTGGGAACATTTGTGTGAAATATTTGAAAGTGGTCAGTGATTAAAGAGATGTTGCTCAAAGAATTTTGTTTTTAGCTTTGGCAGCCCTTTTCTTCAGGGTAGAACCTTTTAAGCATTTTTGTAGATTCACTAATGAGAGCCTGGATGGGTTTAATAATATTATAGTGAATAATTAATGGCCCAGTGTTATAATAATTAAAGAACAAAACATTCAACGACTTGAGGATAATGAGGTCCTAAAAATAAACAAACAAGTTGGCTTCCTTCAAAAAAGGAATCCAATACGTGGGGCCATGATTGTTGAAAAATTGGAATTCATAAATAAACAAAATTCAGTTGTAATTAAATTTGGTTTACTTATCTATTGATTTTCAGTCGCAAAAATAGAAAATTAACCCTTAAGACGCCAATCACAACTGCAGCAGAAGAAAAATTTTACGAAATCTTTCCCAATTTTTGAAAAAAATAAGGTATGATATTTCATGAGGATCGTCTGCCAGCAGACGATTATCATGAAATATCATGCCTTATTTGTTATTTTAGAAAAGGCAGCAAGATTTGAAAGTGCCGTCTGCTGCAAATTATAGGCCGCGCTTTAAGGGTTAATGCAAATTTCTGTTTCTTATTCAAAAGGGATACCTAATACTGCAATGAAGTAAAACATCTATAGAAATTCTACCCGTGAATTTTTCAAGTAAATCAGGGCTTCCGTAAGGCGGGCGTACACCGTATATTACGTCCCAAAATCGGCTGCATTTACCAGATTATGTGATTTATGTCCCACATTCATATTGGAAACTCATTTATTTTGTTTATTGACCACTCTAGGACGTCCCACTTGACTGATTTCGAGTTTTATTGACAGCCAGTTGTCACGTGTAGGCTTCAGTCGAAAGCGTAATTATTAAAACATGTCACCCAACAGGTGTGAAAACATGGACACATCTTAGAAACCAATCCCTGCTACTTCAGATCGCGAGGTGGACATCCAATCCCTGAGCAATGAAGAGAAACGGCCAATCAGTATCCGTTTTGTTTGACAGTTGAGGAATCTTTGAAATACAGAAAGTGCTGACGTGACACTTTCCATGCTTTATAAACTCTACATGTCTGTGACTTAATTAATTGTTTTCTTGAGCCTGTGCATGCGATAATTTAGTACTTGAACGCTCCTTCTACACAGGCACTACACCAACGAACATACAGTTTATTAAAATTGAATGGCATGGGCTTTTTTGTTGCAATTTTTACTCTGCTTAAAAAAAAAAAGTTACACTTTTAAAAAAAATAATTGTTACACAAACAAATACAAGCTTTTAAAATAATAATTGCTACACAAACACTCTCCCAGACAAATTCTTATCTATCTATCTATCTATCTATCTATCTATCTATCTATCTATCTATCTATCTATCTATCTATCTATCTATCTATCTATCTATCTATCTATCTATCTATCTCATTGTGTGGAAGAGCCACACAACAGTCACAAGACACCAGGAAGACAAACAATGCAAAGCAACCAGCTCCCTCTTCCCCATCTTGGCTGACTACATGACAATTCAGGAGATATCAGACATCCCCTCTGTAGCATTATAAGCAATTTTAAGGTAAAAATGCATTGTAGGAACAAAGAAGAATTATCTCTGAAATATATATGTTTATTTTTCAAAGCAAGTTTGACAATCTGCCACACTGCGACCGTATCACAGAAAAAAGTTGGACTTCCAAAAAAATCAATGGGACTTCCAAATTTCAAAGGTAGGAAGTCTGGACTTCCTGGATTTGAAAGTTAATGGAGGCTCTGAGTAAATTTATACAAACTATCTTTAAAGATCTATTAACCCACAATTACTTTGCAAACAGGGAAGATCAAGTTGAAATACCACATAATGCGGCATTTCCCCAGGGTCTGTTCTAGGTCTAAAGCAATATTGAGACGAAGAAATTAAATTTAAGTTGGAAATTATAACCAGTTACCCCTTTATATGTACAATGAACGCTCCCATATCAAGTGAGAGAACCCATCACAATCACTATGCTAAGGGTTATTAGCAATTCGAGCTAAAAGCAGTTTGGTTGCAAATACTATTTAAACCATTACTCTCCTCCAATCTTATCAAATATGCATTTGAATACATATTCTATAAAGTTTCCTTTTAAAAGGAAAGTTTGCCCAGTTTTCCTCATGAATTACTGCCCTATTAATTCCTAGGAAACCACCCAAGATGCAGTATTCAAGTTTTGATAAATTTTAATCTCAAAAGTGAGATAAGTACATTAAGTAACACATAAAATTGAAAGATGGGTGAAGTATCAGTTTTCTGTTCAATGTCAATAAAACAATAAGTAGCTATTCGATTTAAAATAACTGTTACCATCTTAGTAACTGTACACATGCTACTAATTAGTCTCATCCAATCTTTGAATTGTCTGGGGTCAAAATTTACATTTAGATGCACTTTTTGTTTAATAATTACGCATGCGTTTTTATCTGATTGGAGCGATTATGACCCCTATCCTGGGGCTTCAGGTTATGCTTACCGAAAGCTCTGTAACTCCCATTGACCAAAATACACATTCAGTGTAAACTGGCACACAGATGTAGTGTTTGGTTAGGAGAATGCTTTATATTGTACGATTACTCTATTTACTGGTCTGATACCAGACTAGGATCCCTTATCACAAGCTACAACATGCCATATTCACATTGAAACTTCACTGCTCAGATCAGAGCAGGTATCTGTGTAGACTAGCCCCTGCGAAATTTTGTTCTAAAAATTGGAGGTGTTCTAGTAGTAGAACTGTTCTAGAACATTTAGAACTGTTCTAGAACTGTTCTTAACCAGGTAAATATGCTTGTTCTAGAACTCTTGTTTTACAACTGTTCTAGAATATGTTCTAGAACAAATCAAAACACATTCTTAAACTTGTTTTTCTTCTAAAAGTGTTCTTGAAATAGTCTAGCACAATTTAGAACAAATCAATAACCAGTAATTGCTACCAATGTTCTAATAATTTTCTAGACAATTTTAGAACTTTTCAAGAACAAAATAAGTTGAAAGAAACTGTTGAAAATGATTCAAATTAAGTTCTAGAACATTTGTCTTACTTTTTAGAACTAGTTAATTCTAAAAATATACTATTAATTCTAGAACATTTTTGGAACTTCTCAAAGGGAAAATAAGTTAAAGAGTTGTTTTCCATTTACTATTCAAATTAAGTTCTAGAACTTATTTAGTACTTTTGTAGCACCAACAAATTCTAGAAATGTTCTCAAAAGTTAAAAACATTTCTAGAACATGCATGTCATAGTCAGATGGAGGATGGGAAAACACTGCTGCCAGAATTGGAGGGATAATATGGAGGCTCTTCCAAAAACATTTGTTTGGCAACTTTTAGATGGCAGACATGATAGTAGTATATTGTCGGAGACAGTGAGTAGGCCTGAGGCACAGTTTCTAATGTTAATTGTTACTGCGGTCTTCCAAGCTGAAATGCATGGCAGTGTTTTGAAATGGGTGGGGTAACAGGGTGTGGACAACTGACAACATTCAGGCCAACGTAGGGCCTCTGTTATGTTTTTTTCAATAATAATTATTCCTTAGTTGATATTTATTTATTTGTATTGGGTCACCTGCATGAGCATGAAATACACTTTGGTATTAGTCTTTGGGGGTTTAACCCAACTTTGTCAACAGTATTTCAGATATAATAAAGTGGCATTTCAGGGAATCATATTTCCAAATGATCTACTAGGGCTAGGGAAATGTGCCTTCTGCTCAATGACATTCCTGACCATGGCCATTTAAAATATCTACTAGAATAATTCAGAGACATTTATTGAACCCTTTATGGGACATCTTTGGGGGAGGTGTTCTACAATTGTTCCAGAAAGTTTCTAAAGGTTTGTTCTGGAACAGTTCTAGAACAAACCAAGGTTTCCTCTAGAACAGTTATGCAACAAACTATTAGAACATTTCTAAAATTGTTTGGAACCATTCTAAAAATGTTCTAGAATAATTCAGAGACATTTATAGAACGTTAAATGGAACATGTTTTGAGGGGTGTTCTACAATTGTTCCAGAAAAACAATAAAGGTTTGTTCTAGATCAGTTCTAGAACAAACCAAGGTTAATTCTAGAGTAGTTCAAGAACAAACCATTATAACATTTCTGGAATTGTTCTTGAACCATTCTAAAAATGTTCTAGAAAAATTCAGAGACATATTTAAAATGTTAAATGGGACATTTTGAGGGATGCTCTACAATTGTTCATAAAAGTTCTAAAGATTTGTTCCAGAACTGTTCTAGAACAAATTTGAAATGCTCCATAGCTGTTCTAGGAAATATCTTTAGAATTTTTCTGGAACTTTTCTTGAACAAATCTTTTGACCTTGTAGAACAAAATTGTCCCATTTAATGTTCTACATCTGTCCTATAAACATTCTAGAACATATCTAGAACAGTTTCAGAGCAGTTCTTGACCGTAGTTCTAGACAATTCTAGAACTTTTCTAGAACAGTTCTTGGCCATTTCGCACAACTTTGATTATAATTCAATATTGAATCAGGGGAGTACAGCGGCTCATTGTTGAGGTAATGGGGTTGGTGATTCAAGAATCACCGGAGATTGAATCACGGGAGATGCTCCTACTGTGTTGTGTGCGTTCCATTTTATCCTCTCCTTGGTACTGATTCAATTCATGGGACAGTCTGATCTTGTTGGGAAAAAAATGACTGGGAAAAAAACGGATTAAAATATTTATATGAATATAAGCACAAATGATGACAAGCTAGACTGCACAAACCGGGTCATGAATGTTCATTCTAAGAATGTCTCGAGATCAGAAGTATGAAAATTCAAAATAATTCCAATGTAATAGAAATAATTTCACAAAATGTTCCTAATAATGCCCTCTACCAAAGTGAAGAAGGCAAAGATCAGGAATCGATACAACCAAGTACCACACCTGAACCAGGACATCAAATGGGAAAGTGATAAAAACAAGAAAACATCACACATATGAGAGGCAAGAGATCATCCCTTTCCCATCAGGTGACCACAAAACTGCAAGACACATGCTCGACAATATGTCAAAGACAAACAACCCAAATCTACAAAAGAAGTACTGCCTTGAACGGTCTGGAGGGCTTAAAATAGTTTCAAAATTTCACAAACTTTTCCCCATGACTGAACAAAATGGCCTGCAAAGCTTAAAATAGAAATTTCCTCCCGAACCACTGTTCCAAATTCAATGGAATTTCGGACAGAAATTCTCTATCAAAATTAGACAAACGGGTCTGGGGCCAGTGCTCCTATCCTGAAACATTTATATAGCAGAACATTTTTTCATATTCTGTATACGTTCTCATTTAAATGACATTTCCTGGCAGCCTCAGAAGATACAGTAATTTTGTTAATGTATTAGGATTTCTCTGATATACCAATGTTTCAGGACTGGGGCCAGCCTACATTAAAATTACATGTATAACAAAAACGGTAGCTGAAAGTACCATTTTAATCAGTACGAATTGCATGTGAAGATATATCAATGTTTCAGGACTGGGGCCAGTCAAAGTATACATAACATGTGCGGATCAAGGAATTTTTATGGGGGGGGGGGGGTCCAGACCCGACGGCAAGAAAACAGCCTTGACAGCTTTTTCTGTTTGTTTGTTTTGTGTAGCCTTCAAACTATTAACAGAGGTATTTCAGAGGGGTCTTTCATTTTCCAGGGGTCTATCTTTTTCCAGGGGGGGGGGGGGGGGTTCTTATGTCAATTTCTAAAGAAACCCATATATAACTTGTGATTTCCTATCCCCCCCCCCCCCTCTGGATCCGCGCATGCATAATAACCTTTATTCATCCTGTTCATCCTTGTTAAAACGCCAGAAATCTCCCCAACTCTTTTATGTGCTGGATTTTTGTCATCTGCTGACTTTAATAAAAATAAAAAAAATCTTCCAGCTACACTATCAGAGTGTCAAACAGTTGGGATCTAAATCAGGACCTACATTATGCCGGGCCTCATCTGGGTCCAACCGATTTCAATATTGTAAATACATTTCAAATACACAAAAAATTATCTTGCTTTTCCCAACTTGTCTGAAGCTCTGTATCGAGCTGACCTGAGAATCTTTGCATTACGTAATTTGACATGACCGGACACGTCTTTAATTCACTATCAGTCTGAAAATCAATACATACATGTATCATGCAAGATCGACTTTCACACTTTCACTGATGGTTTATTGCATACTTATTAAAGGTAAATAAACTAAAATATCTGTCAGGGACTTTCTATACCAACTAAATAGAGAGTCCTTTACTTCTGGCTGATGCAAACTTATTATACAGCATGCAAAGAGTTACAGCTACTAGCAGGTAAAGGGTAAATCAGTGAGTTGCATCAGAAACGACCAGCTTGCGGTGTCTTTCATTGTTAAGATGACACAAAAACTTCAAAGAGACTCTTTGCATTCTGAATAATGTTTCGTCTCTGCAGATATTTTACTGCATTACTTTTATCAAAATAACCTTTCAGGATAACTTCAGCGTCTCAAAAAGCTTGGACCCAGATCAGCCCTGGCGTTCTAATCTTGGTTCAAACTGTTTGCGACGACAAAATTAGCCGCTAGCAGACAAATATTGGATTTGACAGAAAAAAACCGTGTCAAGTTTTCATGTGTTTACGGGAATATATTATTAGTTGATATTGGAGTATTACTGTTTTAAAATAATGGAGTTTTAATAAGGGGAGAGTGTGAAATACACACTTCAACAACGAGGTAGGTCAATTTATAAACTGAACAATTCGTAGTGAAAATTTTTCATGTTATCGAGAGCTGGCGACTACAGGGCCGGACAACGTAGAGCTACTCGTTGTTGTCTTTTTTTTTCGGAGAAAAAATGGTAGGGTCCATAGGTCTAGATAAGATCGATAGTTTGTGCACCTAAAATAACATTTACTTCCTTACCCGTCAATTTAAATATGTGTTTTGGGTGCTCAAAACAACCGTCACATTGAGACGGTTCTTTTGAGTACCCACAACATATGTTTTGGTTGAGAAATAAGAAAAATAATTTTCCAGTACACACTCTTATCTGGAGGCCTGAGGGTCGGCAGCTATAAAACAGGGTCGGTCGGCAAACCGTAAACAGACACATATATATTTTTTTGGCCTTAGCGGATCCTACAATATATCGTCCCAAATCAAAGTTTCTCATCTATTCAACACCGGCGGCCGTGTTGCGTTATCATCAGACTATTTATAACAATGACATGGGTTGCGTCAGACAGCTACTCTGCAGTGCGCATGACCGGATTTCCGAAAAAGTCAATCTGAAAGTTTGCTGCTGCGAAAGCAGCAAACAATAAAACAACCATCTCACTAGGATTTTCTTTTGTATCAGCAAAATATGGCACATTCAGAAATACACCCTATACTCTGAATCGAATGTGTCATGTATTTTATGCGACATAAGCGGATACTTTAAGCTATCAGGGTTCGAGCTGTTGAGGTTTCACTCCATTACCACTTCAAAAAAAGTAAATATAGCATACAAAATTGCTTCACTGCAAATAATACTTTGCTTTATTTTGACAATTCTTAATTGAGTGCTATCATGTCCAAATTATTACTTTTAAAGGTTAAAATGAGACGTATTGATATTCCTGTTAGCGAAATTGGAAGGCATTTCCAAACTTTTTCTGTTGCTGATGAAGGGGTTGGAGTGTTTGTCTGTGGGTCTACACTGTCTATGAATGCCCTCTTTTGGAAAAAAACGCATACAATGCAGTATATCCCCGGATAGATCAATTGAGGAGCTAATTTCGCCATCCCAGTAAGGCTGTCAAAATATCATTGAAATTAGCGTGTCTTGATATACATGGTTTGAGATTTATGCGAAAAGTTGATAGCTTTTATCAGCAACGGAAATAATTTTGAAACATGTACCACTTGAATATAGGGCTTCAAGGTGTCGTTCTCTGTGTAAATTAGATAAATTTGAAATAAGATTTACTCTTTTTGCCATTATATGTATTTGTGGTACATATACAAGTAATTGGCATTCTCCCTTTCTTTGATACTGCCCCTTGCGCTCTATCCCAAACCCCTCTTATAAAATGTACTTGTTAATTTACATATTGAAGAGAAAATTATGGTGAATAATATTTGTTGTTGTTGATTTATAATCCTTAAAATTGATGATTTTTCGGTTGATAATAGCGTACTTTTAAAACAATTCTAGTTTAAGCTGTTGGGAAAAAAAAAGCCCCTCCCCCTACCAGAAAAACATATGGTCTGTCCCTAATTTTAAAAAAGAATAAAATCTACTACGTACAGCAATAGCATTTTAAGGATGGCCTCATACTTTGAGCTATATATCATGTATACTCCTCAAAATAATTGAAGGGACAATATTATCAATTATAACATTGATACATTTTGTGTCGAACATATTTTGAAAACCAATTTTACAATCGAGCCTAAAATTTTCGGACATCTTCGACGCCCTATTGCCAAGTGAAACAGCAAAAACAATATGGTAGAAAATGTTACTAAGAAGGATTTTTTGTCATTTTAAAACTTGACCTAAATGTATTGGAATGTCATTTAATTGTGTGTGATCCATGGACCAAAGAAATGCATGAAATGAATGAAAAGTACTTTTAGAGGCTGAAATCTCTATTTTCGCATCGTTTTTTTTTGTGTTTTAATCCCATCGATACCATCCACCTCTTCCTGTGAGAGAACATTGCCCCTTTTGGCTGTGGCGTAATGGCCAGACTATGGGTTCAGACAACTGGTTTTGGCGTCTGTCTGTGACAATCTTTAAACAATTCGTCGGGACAGTTTTTTAACATCAAAAGGCATAGAATGACGATTGAAAATCCGAATCTTGATGGCCAAGTACACACATTGTTTTTAGAAAACAAAACAATGTCAAAACTCCATTGTCAGAGACGAAAATGCTTGCTTCCCAGTATATAAAAGGTTTGATGAAATTGTTTGCATGTAAGCTTAACTGTTTAAAACAAAGTTTAATTTGATGTCATTTTCATTCTACTCAAATGACCCCAAAAGAATTTTTTTACCCCACCCACTGCCTTTTGAAAGTGTGTTTTTGAGGGTATGTGCATTTGAGACACAGTTATGACAGAATTCGGCATTGAAATGAGTAATAATGATTCTTGATTTATGGGCATAAAGAAAAGAAAGATTTGGGCCAAGTTTTACAGAATTTAATTGTTTGAGCTAATTATACTGGCGTTCTAAAATCTTGTTCTTTAATTATTTTGAGGAGTATATTTCATTAAAATAATTATGTCATGTATTCTATGGTTAAGCACTGTCTTTACATGTATGACACAAAATATTAAGTGAACATTAAGTCATGTGCTTGTCTAGCTTCATAGATTTTAAGTATTTGAATGTAATCCTTCAGAGAGAAAAGAACATTTTAGGGAGAATTGGCTTATATTTTTGTGGGTTTGGAGAGAAGCCGAATTAATTTTAGGGATTTGTGGAACAAGACAAAATACTATCAGGGAGCTGAGGAATTTTTTTTTCAGGGATTTAGGAAAATCAATGCATTATTTTAAGGGAGCAAGGGAGCACAGACCCCCGGGAGAGGGGCTCAACATTAGAAGCTACAATCATGAAAAAATACCAAATGAAAGCAAATTGACTTACGCAAAAGACATTTTCAGTGTAGCTTCTTTTTGTCTATTGTTTTCGTATGGTAGTCATTAAACACAAATACCCTTTTCTGATGATGTTAATGTTAACGTCCATTGGAATCGTGATAATTTTAAAATTTACATTCACTTAAAACAAGCTCTTATTGGAAAAACCTATATTGTGTAATTATCTTAATATTTTATTGTATATTTCTATTTTCTATTTGCTTTTTATCCATCTAAGCTTTTGTAAAATTGCACCCATAAACTTTCTCATTGTAAATTTTGCAAAAAAATAAATGGAAATGCACTGTTAAAAACTGCGCTGTCACAAAGTGGCGAATAATTATGTCCCTGGAAAGACATCTTTGTTTGGGTAATTCCATGAATAAGATAGTTCCCAGATAATGCCAATTCAATTGCATTAAGGTCTAAGATAACAAAACCTCCTGGCAAGGTTAGAGACCCAAAAATTATATCAGCTGATACATCAATCTTCTGAGGAGACGCTTCCGATTTTAGTTTGCGGATGATACTTATTACGTCATTTTTGCGACGTCACGAACAAGGCATGTTTTTGGCGTTGTTTTACGCTATTGACGGGCCCATTAAAACTTCGTATTTTCGCAATAAATCTAGAAGGTATGGGCTGATTTCTAAAGTTTTTGCACCAATATGTTGATATTTATCTGCAAAGTTCATATAGTTTTTACACACGGGCAACTTTAAATCACAAGAAATTGTGACTCCAAACATATTCAAAAAAAAGTTAATTTTTTGCATTTGGTGAAAAAATACTCGAAAACAAAAGCCTATCCAAATTTTAGATTACAGCCAAGTGTTATCTTATCAGAATAGATTGCGAAAATACAAAATTTTAATAGGCAAGTCACTAACGTTAAAAACGCCAAAAACATGCCTTGTTTGTGACGTCGCAAAAAATGATGTATCCGTTGATATAGTTTTTGGGTTTCTAACCTTGCTAGGAGGTTTTGTTATCTTAGACCTTAAATAGCGATATTACTTAAACCTTTGCACTTCAAACTCAGGAATGCTTTGTGTGCATACATTTATGTACTCAAAAGATTCCCCTCCGGCAATATGATTCTTATTGTATTTGCACACCAAAAGAAATTATCCCCAGAAAGGAAGACAAAGCTTCTAATCAAAATTTCAAATGGACTCTCTACTGACCAGACTGGCTTTTTGAAGAACCCCATGAGAGTCCTAGTCTATAAATATTGGCAAACGAATAACAATGTATACAATTATCAATGCAACGTATACTGCTTAAACGGGTTGATCTGTAGTACATGTATCTATTTAATGTTTGGAACAAATGATGCAATGAACATCACACCTGGATTCCACAGCAAAATCGTACCGGGTATACAAGAGACACGTTTCTCATGAGCCTCATGACATCAATCAAAGTAACGGCGTCAGCCTAGATTTGGCTTATCAGCTGTGTTATTCAAAGAGCTATAAGTCTATAATAAGGGTTCATACAGTTCTCATACAGTACACCAAACAAGTATTTACTATATTTCGCGTTGGTTTCGGTGTCGCCACCCTGTGTCTCGCCCAGTCACGGTGGTTTCATGGAGGCGTCCACCGTGAATTCCAGGTAATTCAACGAAACAGTCAGCGTGACGAAGAACGTGGCGTAATTATTGATTTTTGGGAGATGGGATGTTTTATTGCGATACCGTGTCTGTACGTGTCAGAGCGAGAAATACCGTGTCTGTAAGTGTCAGAGCGAGAAATTTATGACTTACTGTTTACCTTCGCCATTTCTGGGCATGGTAGCAAGATATAGCTTACCGCATATGCTCAAAAGCATTCATAGGCTAGCGATCGCCATTATAATGGATTCGACTAATGAAGAATGGATGACAAAGAAATTGATGTTGAATTAATAAAATTCATTAAGAAATGTCCAATAAAAAAAGCGGAGGCTAGCGATCGCCATAATATTGGATTCGGATAAACAAAGAAATTGATGTTCAATCAATTAAACTTCAAGTATACAATGTATATCGAATTTAATACAAAAGCGGGCGCCATTTCTGCGCATGGTAGCAAGGTACTAAATGAAGAATGGATTACAAAGAAATTGGTGTTGAATTGATTAAACTTCACAAGAAATATCAAATTTAAAAAAGCGGTTATGATAAAACCAGCCTGCTGAGTTACTAATGCTTGCCAATAGCAAGTCTAGATATGATCATTTCCTTTAAATTGAAAACAAATGCGCTCAGACTGCGTGGATGTGGGCTGTGTACAAAAATATTTATCTTACCTTCAAACAATTTACTAATAGTCCATTTATAAAAGCCTTATCTTCTAAAGCACGATTTGTATTTTTTTCATACCATCTGATAGCCCCCCTCCCCGAGTCAGAAGGTGACAATGAACCCCTCCCTTGTAGACACGAGCTCACAAATTGTCTGCTGTGCGAGCGTGTATAAAATATGATTGTCTACGTGCCGAAACGCACATATATGCGCACTGGTCATTCGCGGATCCAGAAAGAACGTTTTTTAGTTGATGACAGGAGTGGATCCAAATACCATCATTGGCGTAGCACCCATTACACAATTTACGCACGTGCGAAATAAAAATAGTAAAACTCAAGGGAGTTCACTTATGTGGTAAAAGTGATTTTCCATACCCCAAGGAACTGCTCTTTAATTGTAGAAAATCATTGCTTGATACAGTAGTCTCCATTTAAAGTGCGTAACTTTTTCAACGTTCTTGCGTTCTGGCTACGCCATTGACCATTGAAGCGGACCATCATCCAATGCTGACTTGGTAGATTTGTGATGTTTCAGGGGATCCAGTATTGCTGATAGACTGAACCCTATATTTTTGCGATTTTTCAAGGGGTCCAGATATCCCCTCATGCTGGTGATTACATAATTGGGTATACGTTTAAAAACACGTACGTCAATAAAAAAAAATAAGGCAAACTGATCGAGTGCATATGCCTCACCTAGCCTGTGCTACTCAGCATGAAACATAATCGCTTAGTGGACGTAATCATGCAATCATTGGTGAGTTTCTTATTGCATGTGCAAGCAACAAAAGTTCAGGCGAGTCTGCGCAAATGCGATGTCTCGTTAGAGCCTTAGCTCCTCACATTCAAAACATAACTCTACATTTAGAAGATAGACGGCGATTTGCAACGAATGCGCAGTCGCTATTAGTACATTTAGTAGACGTAGGTGTTTTTTATTGATGCGCAAGAACAATCAAAATAGGCCGACCTGAAAAAAATGTTGGTTTGCCGTGCTCCTACCTACCCACCCAAAATAGGCCATACCCCAAAAGATCATTGCCTTTCTGAGAATCTTTATTTTCTTTTTTCGTTTTCTCTAATTCTGTTAACAAACTCTTCTTTAAAATCAGTAAAAGCTGTATTTTTTAATTGAAGAAAGGTTACTTAGATTGTTATTATATGCATTCTTACCTTATACAGCATCCATTAGTCCATGTGTTTAGGACGCTCAAAAGAACCCTCTCATCGAGATGGTTCTTTTGAGTACCCAAAATACATGCTTTGGCCCAGAAACGAAAAAATGCGAGAAAATTTATCTTTGAAGTTTCCAAAACGAGTCAGTTCTGCTACAGTGACAAGCGAGAATCTTAAACATCCCCTTTTTGGAGTTGTGCGCCAAAATTTTATATCCGTACAATTGCGAGAGTGCGCTGGCTCATCTGAGCCTTATCTGTTGCAATTGTGTTATATTATGCGTTGTCCGATGTGGGGAGAGGGTAAGAGGGTTGGGGAAAGGCGTATTCAGTTTGTTTTATCTTCTGTTCAAGTGGTGGGTTTGTTTATAACGTCAGGTCTGCGAAGGCTCACGAGTTGCTTATGAATGCATGACCCCACCCCCTGTAACCTTGGAAACATAGTTCTCTTGAAGTACACCGTAAACTAAGTTGGACTAAAATACATATAAAAATGTCAGAACTTTTTTGTCAGTTGGGCCTTGACCCCTCCCCCCCCCCCCCCCCCCCCCCCACCCTCCGCCGATAATTCCAGGATCATCGGCTGTACGTCATTTCGTTGATGTTGGTGAACAAAGTTATCTTCTTACCTGAAAATGATTTACTAATTAAATCCGTAATTTGGACTCACTGACGTGTTAAATTGTCCACCAATTTGAAGATCATATATACAACGACCAAATTGTGTGCACCCCCCAACACCGGATAGGCGGCAATCGAAAACGTTCTTAACAATTGACGAACGCCATCGGAGACAGGGGCTCTGGGCCCCCAACCCCCTGTTGAAAAATCACAAAAATATAGGGTTTCCAAAGCAATACTGGTCTGGATCCCCTGAACAATCACAAAGCTACAAATGTACAAAGCCAGCATTTAATGTTGGGCCATGTGGCGTTTCGCTGGCGGGTCGTTGGTGGCCCGCTTATTGTGGTATTTGGATCCTCTCTTCTCCCCTCATCAACTTAAAAAAAGTTGTCAAAGTTGGACCCCCCTGGATCCGCGCATGAACGCCGATCAAAAATCGCTAGAAACAGTGTTTTCGACTGCCATAGTCTGGCGACAAATTGCAATCTAAAACTCTGCCACTAACGATTTTTTTATTTACATTCGTCGATAGTATTAACGTTTTAGATTGCCGCATATCCAATGTGCCTCCGAGTTACTTGTTGAGTCTGCTTGGAAGAATCGCCTTGGAGAGGCATAAGTGCTCACAACATGCAGAAATAAGTTTGGCATGACCTTTGATGTCAAAAGTTGAAACATTCTTTGTCGACTTCAAAGCCGAAATCGCCCTTGTGTATAAATGACATACGTGACAAAATGCAGTGATTGAATGACGGAATGTGTCGTCTGCTGATTTCAGGAATTCCATAAAAGTGTCAAACAGTTTGGATCAAGATCAGGCCCGACTTTTCGTCGTACCTGATCTGGGTCCAACTTGTTTGCAAAGGCTATCAGCAGCCGAATTGGGTCCACACTGTTTGCCTACATTAGTCAATATATGCAGCAGACGACTGGAGCAGATTACATTTTCAGAAGCATTTTTTTCGCTGGCGCTTTAAGGGACAGCGAAACCAGACAAAATTAAAAAGATTTGACATCGTTACACGACTTTTAAAAATAAGTAATTGACAGACGGGGATTCACGTCACACAGCGCAGATGCACAGACTGAAATAAACTTCTGCTCTATTCTTGACCTTGAAGCAGGGCGTCTAAAATCTTCGATGCACGTCGTCTCATAGAGGTCGACGTGTGTGAAGGGAAGGAAGAGACAAAAATATCTCTAGTCCCACTAGATAGCTGTGCATATACGTCGGAAGAATAAATAATCCCATCTGCTAAATATACATAAATCTCCCGAGCAAGCCTTTGACCATTACACCAAACGGCAACATAGCATGCTTATGCAGATGCGTCTACGCATCGGAATTGGCTTACAAAAAAGATTTCAGAATTATAAACAATGAGCTTCGACAGTCCACTGTCTTCATTGCAATATTTTCTTGGAGAATGAAAAAAAGTAACCAGACCCCCAGATAAGAATGCGTAAATGACATATAACTTGGTTTCTTAACAACAAACACTTGTCTTGGGTACTCAAAAGAACTGTCTCACCGTTCCGATGAGACGGTTCTTTTGAGCACCCAAAACACATGTTTGAACTGGAATCACACTCAAAACATCCGCTAATATTATATGCGTCGTGCCAAAGCTCGAAACCTGGCAGCTTCCCGTTTCACGTGCAGATGTCAACATATACACTATGTACATGAGAGGTACATTACATGTCAGTGGATCTCTAGTGTTGTTGTTTTTCTGTTGGTGGTATTCGTTACTAGAATCGCATTGGATGTGCGATTCTAACGAGTTCTCAAACTATGGTTATGTAAGTGTAGATATACGTAAGAAAGGAAAAGTATGGTTTGAATATCGTGACATGTACTGCTCATGCACGGATCCAGAACGCTTTGTCGGAGGGGGTCCAACTTTGACAAACTTTTTTTGGTTGATGAGAGGATCAAAAAACCACTATAAGCGGGCCATCATCGGCCCGCCAGCGAAACGCCATTTAATGCCGTTTCACTGGCGGGCCAATCAGTGCACAAAATTAAATACTGGCTTGATAGATTTGTGATTTTTCAGGGGATCCGGACCAGCATTGCTAAGAAACCCTATATTTTTGTGATTTTTCAGAGGGGGTCCGGACCCCCTGTCCCCCCCCCTCTGGATCCGCCCATGCTGCTTCATGTAATTTGTGGTAGCTACAGGATAATTTTGCACGATTTTTGTGGCCTGTCGAATCTGTAAATTAACTCAAAGAACACTATCAGAGTAACAAATTATAATCAGGACTCTAAGTCTATTAAATTACTGAGTAGCTAAGGCTCTGCCAAGCGTGCACATTTCGCACACGTCTGAGCTTTTGCAGAACCACCAACAACAACGTCGATTTCGTGTCTGTGTGCGCAAATGCGCACACGTCTGAGCATTTGCAGAAGCAACAACAACAACCGTTACGTCGATTTCGTGTCTGCGTCTTCTAAATGTTTTGAATGCGTTTTGCTCTAAATAGCGAGACTGGGCAGACTCGTTTGGGCTTTGGTTTGCTCGCACTAAGTGCAATAAAGACCAACGTTGGTTGCGTGTCAACGTCTTCTAAATGCACTTATGTTTAGAATGGGAATAGCAAAAGCACTGGCGAGACTGCTCAATTGGACAGACCCGCTAGAGCTTTTGCTGCTCGAACATGCAATGAAAACCAACATCGATTGCGCGCGTCTACGTCTATGAAAGCGTTTCATGATAGGGAAACTTTCTAAATGTCTCCCGACGTTTATCAAATGAGACTATTAAAATGAGTTTGTCCGTTGGTGAAATGAGGGGGTGCTGTAACTTAATGAGCGCACCCCCCCCCTTACAGGTTTAGTACGATCTTTTTGAAACTTCACAGATGTTTTGTCCATGGACTGAGGATGTGCATTTGGTTTGGTCCATTATCGTCAAATTATTTTTTCACTTATTTCAACTTGTGAACTTTTAACTTCTGCCAATCTCGGATACAATGTGTATTTTATTTGTGAGCGTAACTCCTCTTCAATTTTATTCCGGTCTTTAGGAAACTTCGCAGATGTTTTGTATATGGTCTTAAACGTGCATGTGGTTTGGGCATGGTCCTAAAGTTAATTTCCACGCTAGACCTTTCACTTCTCGCACAAGCGAAGTATATAGGGAAAAGATTTAATTTGATAGTCAGGCATGACAGAAATGCTTTAAATCTTAACTTAATTTCAAAACCGAGGAGTCTTGCATCAAATAGCGTTTCATCTGGGTGAACATTGTTTGCTAAACAGAGGGGTTAGAATCGCCTCTGCAATGCGTCGCTAACGAGTTTCCTCAAAATATGGTTGTGTTATGTTGAGAAGAAAAAGACAACTTATAACTTTGAAATAAAAGTAATGTTTATTGTAGAACCTCATTTCATAATCGGTGCTGAAAATGATCGCATGTCAAAGGTAAAAAGCTGGCGAAATGCGATGTGAATTTTGTCACGTACGCTTCTGTTTCAAGTGCAGGTGTCGGCATACTTCATGGGGAGAAAATCTGGACAAATAGCGCTGATTTTCAACGCGTTTCTATTATAACTAGCACATTACCGTGAAAAGCCTGCGCTATGCTACTGATCGTTTTCGACAGTTTAAAGGTGTCCTCACCTGTTAAGCGCGAGTGTAATGTTTATATAACAGAGCAATAAAATACACCCTGCAACACCGTGGCTAATATCGGATCCACCGTGAAACGGTCACCTGTCTCGTTCTGTCGGTGGATGTCAAAGTGGCGACACCGTGCATCACTCTAGGTCACCTCCACCTTGACTAGTGGCGAATGGTAATTACTCGTTTGGTGTACACTATTACACCAAACGTTTTGGCAGGTGCCATGGTCTTAGAAAATGCAAAAATTTTGAAATCGACCATGTACCTCAATAAGACCTAAATTCCTAGAGAATGTCCCACATATGCAGCAGATGACTTCAGCAGGTAGCATTTTTACTTTCATATTTCGTTAGCGTTTTAACTATTTTCATGCTGGGTAATTTTTTTTATCTGTTGATTTTAAAAATATTAACATTTTTAAAAAATTCTTTCCTGAACACTGAATCTGCTCTGAATCTGCCAGGTACTCCAAACACCTCTAGTGAGTATTACATGGAGTGCGCAGCGCGCGCAAATGATGGTTTCGAAAAAAGAAATAAAATCAAAAACAATTTTTGTTCACAAGTTTTTAGAATTTTGTTATTTTCTGGTTTTTGAGCTGTGAAATCAACATGACTGTGTAGAAGAACAAGAGGAAGGCATCATGAATGGTGATTATATAATGGGTAATGAAAATGTTTAATGAGGATGAAATTGAATATGAGGATGATGAGTTTTTGTCCGTTTTTTTTTTTAAAGAGTTTTGAGGAGCCCTGCTCGGAATGATCCGAGGTCAGGACTATTACAAAGGTCAGGTGGTAGATTGTTCCAAAGTTTAGCAGTTCTGGGAAAAAATGAGTATCTATGTATGTTTATCCTAGATCGAGGAAATGTATATCTGGATCTCATGGATGGCTGAATATTGCCTGGAAATGGAATATTAACTAAGTGATGCTTGATTTTATAAAACATAAAGAGAGATGAAATTTGTCTGCGTTTCTCAAGTGTTTGAAGGTTAAGCTTAAATAACATATTATTTACACACTATTAGTGAAGCTATAATCATTGAATATGTATCTTATGGCCCTGTGTTGGATCATTTCGATTTTGTTAATGTATTTTTTCTGCCAAGGGTCCCATACAGAGGCAGCATATTCAACTAAGGGACGGACATATGTCTTGTATGCTGACTCTTTTAGTTTAGGGTTATTGGTCTGGATAGTGAGTTTAATGAATTTTAATGAGTTATTGGTTTTCATTGTGATTTGGTTGATGTGCTTCGCCCACGACAAGTCACGTGAGATATTGACCCCCAAGTATTTAGCAGAATCAGTTTCTTTTAGGCCAACCCCATGGAAGGTGTAATTGAACAGGGTTGTTTTTTTTCTTGCTTGTGATTCTGATCACCTCACACTTGTCGGGGTTAAACGCCATCAACCATTCACTCTCCCAGGTTTCAAGTTTTGAAAGATCTGACTGAAGGGCCTGAGAGGGCCTGTATGACACAATCAAGAGTGTCATACAGTTTGGATCTCGGCAGCCTCTGGTTACACTTTGGGTCCACAGTTTACAAAGAATATCAGCAGAAGATGCAAAATTGCAAACAGTTTATAGGGAATCTGTACCTAAATTGGTAGTTGGGATGTAATAATCTTTATTGTTCCCTATAATCAATGAATGAATGGCCAATACAATAATGCAAGTTGCTTGTGACCACCTGCCAACCGAGAAAAGTTCTCACAATGGCTCGAGGGTAAATAGATGATTATTCTATTATATAACTGCTTGTGAACAGTTTTTACAAGAAATTCGTTTTCTTCATGAAGCACCGTGCATGAAACCTAAATATGTAATGGTTAATACTGCTCACCTGATCTCTTGACTTCATGGTTTCAGAGATTTTTTTAATGGGAGCACAATCATCTATTTTGAAGCATGTTTAACATTATAACCCTTCTATTCTGGATACAACAAAAGGAGCTGATCGGACTGTGCAGATGTGCCTTTAGTGTTTGCATGTAGCTACACAGGTTTTCTCGTGACAAAACACATAATGCACCAGTCATTTGTTTTACTAGACTTTTCGCTAACTGTAAAGGCGGCAACTTTAATATTCATATCTGGGCGTGGTTCGGCCATTTCATCTGCTAGGGATGGGAAATCAGGTTTTATTTTATCACAAGCAGTGAATTCAATGAGTAAAATTGGTATTTTTCTACAGTGAAAAAATATCGTATTTTTTCACTAGTGACTGATACGATTTATATTTTCACTGTAGAATAGAATAGAACTGTAGCAAAACAAGGCTTTCTTGGCAATTTTGTGACTGGGATTTTTTAACATAAGGTTTTAAGTGAAGTATATTTGTCAAAAATAACGCTACGCATGTTGTGACGTCAACATCAAACATAATGATGTCACGGTTTGACATGGTGTAGCGCCAGTTTGCATGTGAAGCCTACCTTAAGGCACTCAATAGACTTTCTTTAAATGCTGATTTCTTGCGTTTCATTCGTTAAAATATGATTCTAAACCATTTTCTAGGTGCAAACTATGTTTACACCCAATGCTATACCCAATAAACACACTGCAAAAGTCAAATCAAACGAGAAACGACCAAGTAAAAAGTAAGGTTGTGATTTCTGTATTTCGGTTGAGTATAAAATAAAAAGAAAATGTACTTTTTTTACGGCAAATACAAAATATATTTCATCTCGTACGGTAAAAATATCAGCATTTTCACTCGTGCTACGCACTCGCGAAAAATACTGTTTTTTTTCACCGCACTCGATGAAATATATTTGGTATTCCCCTCAAAAAAGGAAATTTCCTCTATTTATTTAAAATGTGGTAAAGAGTTAACAAGCTTTTTGGGCCGCGCAAACGTGCGTGCATTTCATGAAATTCCTAACCGTATACACACTGAACTCACATTTATTAACCCTTAAAGCGCATAATCACAAAATGTATGTTTTAGTCGTCTACTGAAATATTTGAAGCCTCATATACAAACAGTGTGGACCCAGATCAGACTGCTCCTGTAGGAGCAGTCTGATCTGGATCCACAATGTTTGCCTCTATGCTGATGTTAAAATAGACATTTTCAGAAGCAGTCATTTTGCTGGCGTTTTAAGGACTAAATAATGTGTTTTGGGTCCATACTGAGGTAATGGCGCAAGATGATACAGGTACCTTTGAATAAAACCCCGCCTCATTTTCAGCTTTTACATATGTCTAAGGTTGATCAGTCCTAATTACGCATTCATGAGGCGCCGCCTTTACAGTAAGCGAAAAGTCAAATAATATCTACTCCCCTGCCCACTTATGAGGATAGCCATGGAATAGCCGGGAATAACTTTTTTGTTTTTGTTTGTTTGTTTTGTTGCTTTACGTCCTAATCAACAGAGGATGGTCTGTTCACCTAACCACTGTTTTTCCTGGACAAGCTTGAACAAGCGGTTAACCAGCACTTGGTGCACATTCTTTCACTTGTAACTGACAACCTTTCTTGAAGGATTCAGCAGAAAAGAAGAGAATGACCGCAGAAATTATTTCATGATCAATCTCCACAAAAGTCAGGGTTGGCATAAAACCCTGGTTTTATCATAAAGCCAAACCCGGCGGGTTTTACAGGTTTTATGAGGGTGGGTTTTTGGGGTTTTATGGGTTTTATGTAGGTTTTATAATTCTGAAAGTTTACCATGACTCCCACAACCAGCTGCTACCTTACAGTTTTTCTGTGCTAACAGTGCTGGTCTAAAGAGAAACAGTCTGTTCAGGATTAAAGCTGTCTGCATTTCTGTCTGCATCTTTTGAGGTAAATTTTAGGATGATTACAAAAAACTGTTGGGATACATGTATCCCAAAATTTAGAAAAATAACAGTAGTATTGTTTTGACTGTGATTCACACCTTTAGGGCAGAAATTGAGCAATTATCCTTGGCTTTTGAAATTATGGTCAAATGCAGTTATGCTGGTCCTAGTAATAAAAGTGTGAATATATTTTAATGCAGTTGTATTGGGAAATGGGAACTTATTCACACTCTGGAATAGAATTATATATATACATACAAAGCTCACCAATCAAAGTTAGCTTTAAAATTTTCATTTACTGCCAATATGATCAAGCAATAAGACCCAGAGTAGATTTGTTTATATTATTGAAGCCCAAGATATTTTTCAGGGGAAAGGTTGGTAGACTGGCATAATCATGATAATAGACTAGTAAACATAGTGTTTTAGATAATAATAGTCAGACATAGTTGAAAACTGACTTGTCTGTATCTTGTAAAACATGTACATGTAATATATATTTAAATGTCAATGTTGACACTCATATTTTAATGACTATCTCACTATTACCATTTAAACTGATTAAAATATGGCTATATAAAATCATTTCTACACTTTTATATCTATCATCAGACTGAAAACCGAGATATTTTAAGACCAAAAATTCATAAAACCCGCATATTGCCCAAAGTGGGTAATATGACCTTATTGCCCAACTGGGTTTTATGGGGTGGGTTTACCCGGGCGAGTAATATCGTGCCAACCCTGACGAAAGTATGGGACTGGGCCGGGATCAAACTCAAAACCCCTGGATTGGCAGTCACGACACACAACAACTTTTTGATTGCCCCTACAGGGCGGAGCTTATTCCAGGTCTCTGACAAGCAAATATTCATTATCCCCACCCATCCATGTAGGTAGGGGAGAAGCAGATACAAATGACTTGTGCATAACCTTCATTAACAAATGTATCAAGCAGACGTCTGTCACACAAATCACTATGGATAACACAACCAGGACTGCTCCCGTGTGTGACTGTCAGCCTAGTGTTCATGGGGCATGCTCTCTATCTCTAATCAAGAGACGATGTGAAGAAAACAGATCTGTTAGAACTACGTGATCTGTGAAAACCAAACATTGAACAGGGGATTAAAGTTATTTCTATCTGACGATTTCTTTCTGTACATAAGTCATCTGTTTAGCATATTTTAGCTACATGCCGGACTGTCAATGACTTGGAGACAATATTCATGGGTTCAGAGATGAGTTTAGCTACAGATGAGAGAGAGATTGTGCCAGAAATCTGGAAGGCTCTGTTAATCACAAAATAGCATAAACAAACCAAAACTTTAACATGTTAAATTTTTATCCAAGGGAAAATGATAGATATCTGCTCAGTACTTCTGAACTTCAATGTCACTATACTTTGCCTTTATAATGAATAAATGGTTTGTTTTTCAGAACCATTATTTAATGGAAAGATGTATACTCCTCAAAATAATTGAAGGCCCAAGACTTCCCGACGAGGGTATAATTAGCTCAAATATTTAAATTGTGCAAAAGATGGCCCAAATCTTTCTACTGTTTAGCCCCATGACTCAAGAATCAACATGGCCAATTTCCATGCCTAATTCTGTCATAACTGTCTCAAATGCACATACCCTCAAAACACACACTTTCAAAAGGCAGTGGGATACAGAAATTCTTCTCTGGTCATTCAAGCAGAATAAAATTGACATCAAATTCAACTTTGTTTTAAACAATTCACATCGAATGCAAACGATTTCTTCAATCAGTTTTATTATTCTGGGGCGCAAACATTTTTATCACTGACAAAGTGGTTTGATATTGTTTTGTTTTCTGGAAACAATTGTTTGCAGTGGGCCATCAAGATTCAGATTTTCTATCCTCTTTCTATGCTTTGGAGTGTTAGAAAGAGTTTATGTGATTTGATTCTTTACGTCTCATCAACAATATTTCAGTTATATAGGGACAGATCTTCCTGGGTTGAACCAGTACTAAGCTAGGCTTAATGTGTCTTGCTCAAGGACACAATGCAGTGACACTGGTGAGGCTTGAACCCGCGGCCCCTCGGTCTCGAGTCAAGCACTCTACCACTGAGCCACTGCGCTTCCCTTAGAAAGATGTCTCGCCATATTTTACATACAGTAGATTGTCACAGATAAAACGCCAAAACAAGCAGTCTGATCCCATTGGTCAGCCCAAACAGACAATTTTCTCTCACAGAAAAAGGTTGGTTGTATTGACGGGATTTAAAGACCATAAATCATGCGAAAATAGAGATATCAATATAATTCATTCATTTAATGCAGTTCTGTGACCCATGGATCAGACACAAACAAATGACATCCAATTACAGTTAGGTCATGTTTTAAAATGACACAAAATTCATGTTCGTAACATTTTCTATCAATTTCTTTGCGCTGTTTCACTTGGCAGTAGGGCCTCAATTTGCCCCCAAGGATGTCAAAAAAATTTAGACTTGATCATAAAATAGATATTTCTACACAAAATGCAATGGTATTATAATTGATAGAACTGGTCTTTAAACTTTTTTGAGGAGTATATTTTGGATACATTACAGGGAAATAAACATGCTTTGAAACATAAGGTTGACAGTTTCTAAAAGCTTCTATTAAAAAAAATATTATGTCTATATGACTAAAGCTTTAAAATTACCTCAGAAACATGATTCCTTGTACACATAGTTGCCACTATATTGTTCACGGACGTGATTTATTGCTATTTTAATGTGTAACCTAGCAACAGTATACAAAATGGAATGTAACAATAGATGTTGACTTGAGGCTTGCCTTAACCATGTCTTCCAATAAATGAATGTTTAAATAGTAGCCACACCAGCGACTTCAGTCCTAATTTTTTTAGATGACCATGCCCAACAAAAATTCAAACTAGAGCGCGCAGTGGATGGGGCCCCATCGCAAATCCCCACGCTAAAGTTTTTGATTCCCCCCAGCACCCACAAGTCGCACCCCGGGGCATGACCCTGGCAACAGAATGAAAATTCTGTTCAATATGTTTTCTATCTTTTATTTGTGAGAACACACACAAAGAGTTTGGTATAAAAATCTTTGAAATTGACATGTTAATGATATTTGACCTTTTGACCTTGCCCCAAGGTCACCAGTTTGACCCTAGGATGAAAATGTTACTTGCATTCTGTTCTGCTCGTCATCCCCTTCAATTTGATATGCCACATGACCATGTTTGAAAAAAAAAATTTTTTGACCCCCTGGGCACCCTAGTGCCCCGAAGTCCCACCCCTGGGGCATGACCCAGGCGACAGAATAAAAATCCCGTCTGATATGTTTTGTATCTTTCATTTGTGAGAACACACACAAAGTTTGGTATAAAAATGTTTGAAATTGACATGGTAACCAGAATTTAATGATATTTGACCTTTGGCCTCACCCCATGGTCACCAGCTAGGCCCTCGGATGAAAATTTTACTTGCATTCTGTTCTGCTTGCCATCCTTGTCGATTTGATATGCCATATGACCATGTTTGAATTTTTTTTTTTACCACCTGGGAACCCCCAGTGCCCCAAAGTCCCACCCCTGGGGCATGACCCAGGCTACATAATGAAAATCCCGTCTGATATGTTTTGTATCTTTCATTTGTGAGGACACACACAAAGTTTGGAATAAAAATCTTTGAAATTGACTTTGTAATTGAAATTAATTGATATTTGAACTTTTGAGCCCTCCTCAGGGCTCAAGGGGGCAGGGCCAAAAAAAAAAATGACTTTGCATTCCATTCATGTGAGTAATTCACACACCAAATTTGGGTTGAATTTGTCCAATGGTTTAGGAGGAGATAGCATAACAGACAGACAGCAGGACAGAATTTGATTTTGGCCCTTAAGTACCCCCAAGTCCCACCCCAAGGGTATGACCCAGGCGACAGAATAAAAAACCTGTCTAAAATATTTTGTACCTTTCATTTGTGAGAACACACACAAAGTTTGTTATAAAAATCTCTGAAATTGACTTAGAAATTGAAATTAAATGATATTTGACCTTTTGACCCCTCCCCAGGGCACCAGGGGGTGGGGCCAAAAAAATTGACCTTGGGTTCCATTCATGTGAGTAACTCACACACCAAATATGGGTTGAATTTCGTCCAATGGTTAAGGAGGAGATAGCATAATGGACAGACAGCAGGACAGAATTTGATTTTGGCCCTTAAGTACCCCCAAGTCCCACCCTAGGGCATGACCCAGGCGACAGAATAAAAAACCTGTCTAAAATGTTTTGTACCTTTTATTTGTGAGAACACACACAAAGTTTGGAATAAAAATCTTTGAAATTGACTTTGTAAACGAAATTAAATGATATTTGACCTTTTGACCCCTCCCCAAGGGGAGGGCCCCAAAAAAAAAATTATGTTGCGCACCCCATTCATGTGAGTAACTCACACCCCAAATTTGGTTGAATTTCGTCCAATGGTTTAGGAGGAGATAGCATAACGGACGGACGGATGTCCACACAGATGGACTGAGGCGATAACAATATCCCCTTCGCAAAAAGAGTGGGGATAATAAATATTCTGAAACCAGAACACATTTTGTGATTTAGGCTACACATTCAAACTATTACACCGGAAACATGTTGGATTCTAGCAATTAGCGATTTACTTTGTCAGAGTGCCAGAATGAGACAATATTGTTTGCTAATTTTTTCTGCATGCTTTCCTTTACCATGGCCGGTTGCAGTATTATGTATTTGCAGGTTTTGTGCTATTACCCAACAAATTAAAACCTGCAGTAAATTAAACAAGGCTCTAATCTAAGCCTTATGGTTTCAGACAATAATTTTTTTTCATGATTTTCCCTATATAGGCCTATGTAAAACATGTGACCCTGGGGCAGGGCAATCTTTGGCCCTGGGGTATAATTTGAACAAACTTGGTAGAGGTCCACTAAATGATGCTACATACCAAATATCAAAGCTCTATGTCTTTTGGTTTCGGAGAAGAATACTTTTTAAGTTATCATCTTGAAAATCTCTTTTTAGCCTGTTTGACCTAGATATGCAATGAACCGGAACCATTTAAACATTTTTTAAAGAGGGCCATATAAGGATCATTCCTACTAATTTTGGTCAAAATCCAACCAGTAGTTTAGGAGGAGATGTCCTTTAAAGCAATTGTTGATGACGGACGACAGACATCCAATGATCACAATAGCTCACCATGAGCAAATGGCTCAGGTGAGCTAAAAGTGTAAGTGTATCACAATCTTATTGTAAAACTATCACAGGGGTAATACCAATTTCCCTATTTTTGCTGGCGACCGGGACGGTACTGCATAAAGCTGCTATCGACCGAGGAGTACGGCTTGCGACCGGTCAGTACGGCTGTCGATATAGGGGGTCACGAGAGGGGTCATAGCGTAAGTTTTATCGTCTACATAGGCTATAGAGTTTTTTCAAGAGGACATGTGCTATTTGTCTGATTAGTTATTTAGAGTTTGTGACATAGAAAAACACGATAAATTACAGGTTCTCTCAACAATCCAGTTTTCAAAGATTATCATTAATCTAGAAGAAAGTGACTGAGGGGTGGTCTCAGTCACGTCCTTGTACATTATCATTAATCTAACTTATTAAGAATGATGCCAAAACAAAGAAACGCCCTATATGTTTATTGTCATTTTAGCTTCTTCAATCAAGTGCGAATGGCATTTTTTTTGCACAATGGGAGATTTTATGGACCCTAGAAAAATACCATGATACGGTTGTCGACTATCAGTGATACGACTGTCGAGGCTATCGTACTGTGAATGATTCGACTGTCAACGAAATGTAAAAATTATCAATTATGCAATGGGGTTAAAATGCATGATTTATTCTATGACTTTAACTGAAATCTGCTTTTTCAGACAGTTTTCACTAGCAACACTGAAGAAAAATGTATGCTTTATGCGGATTTGTATCTAATGGGCGCAACATTCACCAATAATAACTCCACCCCATTCCATCTCTCCCATCTATTAAAACTCACACAGCACTGAGACTACAAAGCTGGTCACTGAAGCTAACGAACAAGTTTGGATAAAATATGAGCGTAAATTGTAAACATCTTATCCATCAAATTTAACCTGCGTTTTGGTGCTCAAAAGAACCGTCTCAATAAAACGGTTATTTTGAGTACCCACAGCATATGTTTTGGTTGAGAAATCAGAACAAATATATTGGTTACGCTCTATAAACTGAAGGATTTTACTTAAACATATAAAAGGCCAATACTTAAACATATAAAAGGTCAATACTTAAACATATAAAAGGCAAATATCAGATAAAGAAAATATACAGCACAATCTATGTTAAAGGAATAGGATTGCAAACATCAATAGAAACTCTTGAAGAATGATGTATGATAAAAGATGGCACTTGAAGTTTAAATACTAATAAAGGACATTTTGAAAGAAAATATATTTAGGCTAGATTAGCCATTTTGAAAAATTAACGTTGGCGTTCAGCATTTTTGAATTGGCGGGGTGAGCACAGAAGTTCGAGCGCCTGTGTAAAGAGGAGCATTTCTCAACAATTCACCTTTCTGTTAAACACGCAGACTAATAAAAGCGAGCATCCATTTACTGTAATATTTGAAGATGATAGCCCAGCACTGAATGCTGATCGGCAGCTTTTTTAATTTTCGTCGTGGGGGTCAATACCTGTATTCAACAGACAAACATTTCTGGATCCGCGCATGCAGTCGTATAACAGAACTTTAGACATATACACTTCTACAAATATCAGGTAAATTTAGCCTGCCAGCAAAACGCCATTTCAACAGCGTTTCGCTGGAGAGCCAATAATAGCCCCCTCTCCAGACAAACGTTTCTAGATCCGCGCATGACATTTCAGCAAATACTCATTAAGAGAAAGTTCAAACGCAATGACTATACAGTCGTATATGGAACTTGAGACCTACACACCTCTACAAACATCAGCCAGCAAAACGCCATTTCAATGGCGTTTCGCTGGAGGGTCAATAATAGCCTGATCTCTAGACAAACGTTTCTCGAACAGCGCATGACATTTCAGCAAATGATCATTAAGAGAAATTTCAATTGCAATGACTCAGAGCTCTCACTAGGATTTTGAAAACAGGAGTTCAGGACTCCCATCTGGCAAAAAGTAGGAGTCCCACTGGAAAAAGTGGGAGTCCCACTCCAAAAAAGTTGGAGTCCCACCAATTTTTGCATACCGTATATCTTTTCCATTTTAGCCGGAAGTGATACATTTGAATAATTTTTTGATCGACTGAGTTTAACCCTTTCAGCATTAATGGATTGTTCCTACTTAACAAAACAAAATATTTTGGTATATTTTTAAATTTCGTGTAACCTGAACACACATTTTTTTTTTGTTTGGCCTTATCAAAATAAAAGATTAAACTGTTGGTACTTGTTTTATTCATTAACAAGACAGACAGACAGGCAGACAGACAGCAGTCCTCTGTTTTGTATAATCTTATGCAGATGGAAGTAAGTAAGGTTGCAAAGATCAGGAATCGATACAATCAAGTACCACACCTGACCCAGGATACCAATGGGAAAGTGACAAACTCACAGAAGACACCACAAACGAGAGCCAAGAGGTCAGCCCTTTCCCAGCAGGTGACCACGAAGCACATATAAACAGACGCGCACAAAACATAGCAAACACAAGACAGAACAAAAACATAAAAGATCCACAAAAGAAGTACCGCCTTGGAACGGTCAGTAAAATATTTTACTGGAGGGCTTAAACCGGTTTAACGGCGCCAACCTCACCCTTAATTCAGATGTGGATCAAGACACATAGATATTTGGTTTGCATGAAAGACCCCTAACTTATCAATGCATCATCTCCTAAAACATATAAATCAAGATATAACAAGGAGATAAAGCAAGGATAAGGACTCAACAGTAAATTAAACTGTATACCGGAGCAAAAGAAATCCAACAGGTAAACCCCGGTGGGCCCGACAAACAGCCAAAGCATCAGGCCCCTACCATCTCATCAATATGGTCTTTTTTCTTATAAAAACGCATCTCGCTAGTGTCTACGGCGATTGCAATGAATTGACTGACATAACTTAGCCATTTAACATTTAGAATGAAGGATTTTACTTGCTGAAAGTGATTTGTTTGTGTTTATTCATCTAGACAATCGGCTTAAACCGATGATATATAATTTATTTCATCCCACGGCTTGTAGTGTAGCTTCATTTGGAACTTTTGTCAGTCGGACGTTACCGTATACGGCTTACCGCTGTACCGTTTTTTTTTTCAACAATTCTCAGACTCTTTTGTTTGCCGTAGCAATGTACGAATGACGAAATGCAAATCCGTAAACTTATTATTTTTTACTCCATGTTTATGTTGCTCAAATCGCTAACGAGTGCAATTAAATATATTTTCTCTTTCATCCCTAATCAGTCGAAGTCGGTAGTCCGATGCTGTTTACAATACCCTATTAGTTTTTCTCCCTTTAATTTAAGGTAAATCAGTAGCGCATCTGTTTCAAACAATTATCTGATAATCCTTGCTTAATTACTTTAATAATCACCTCGTAATAATCACACTGTCCCGCATCGGTTTTCCTGTCAATCACCTGTCAGAATTGCTACACTGCAGGCCGAATCATACGAATGGTCAACAGAGAAAGGTCTCCCGCGCTTGAAAAGCGTGTCGCGATCGATAATATCAAAGGGCTTTTGATCTCCCGGTATTTATTTATCTGTCAGCTACTGGATTTTTAGCGCGTGCCGACTAAAAAAACATGCGTACGCGGAACTCACGCCTAGCGAAAAACGTGCGTCCCAGGGGAAAAACGTGTGTACCAATACGCGTAATTCTGTGTTTCCGAGAGCTCTGTGACTGTATGCAGTCGTATAACGGAACTTTACAGCAACACACCTCTAGAAATATCAGCTAAAATTGGCCCGCCAGCCAAACGCCATTCAAATGGTGATTCGCTGGAGGGCCCAAATAGCCCGCTCTCCAGATAAACGTTTCTGTATCAGCACATGACATATCAGCAATTGCTCATTAAGAAAATATTCAATTGCAATGACTGTATTCAGTCGTATAACAGAACTTTAGACTTACACACCTCTACAAGTATCAGCTTGGTCTATGTAAAGCTTACAAAAAATGTTATTCTTCGCAAGTCAGGACTTGAGCAAGGGCAACGTTGGTTTGTGACAGACATACTTAAATTCAGGACAATAATAATAATAATAACAATAATAGGCTCCTTCCGCTGTTAACTATGGAGGGAACTATATGTTTAAATTACCCCCTCTCTGTCCGTCGGTTTGTCTCTCAGCTGAAATCTATAACATGAGATAACTTTAAAAATTTTCAAACTTGCTTCATGAAACGTTGTATGTGGTTAAGTGGCAATATATATGCTAATTATGAACGTCAATAATTTCGCCATCACAAAAACATTGCATTTGCTATGGTAGCAAAAATTGTCAAATTGTGAAAATAAAATTCCAAGATAAAGGCTAGCATGATGAAACTTGTTATTTGAACATGTGCTGATTATGCACATCATTTTTGCCGTCACATCAAATTGATTGCGGGTGGTTGCTATGGTAACAATAATAGTCCAAATGGTGTACCGGTACATGTAGGGGCGCATGCGTTGCGGACAACATCTGCTATTTTTGGGGGTCATTTCTATGCATTTTAGGGTCTTTTCTTAAGGTGAAAGTTACAGAATGGGGGATAATTTTGGGGTTTGCTAAAATTTCAAATTCTTTTTTGGGTGCTTCAAATTCCTAATATTTTTTTTGCCATGAATTCATGTTAACGCAATAATAATCTTGGCCTATTTTTCAGACTATTGGCAAAAGCGTTATGACGAACTCCAGGTATCGTGCCAGTTACAGAGATAGTTAATCATATGTATATAATTTTATAAAACATGTGGCCAATGGGGCACGCAATTTTTCGCTGCATGAGTATAATTTGATCAAACTTGGTAGAGGTCCAGTAGGTGATGCATCAAACCAAATATCAAGGCTCTAAGCCTTGAGGCTTCAGACAATAAGATTTTTTCATTTTTGACCTATATAAGCCTCTGTAAAACATGTGACCCACGGGGCGGGGCCATTTTTGGCCCCAGGGGCATAACTTGAACAAACTTAGTTGAGGTCCACCAGGTGATGCTACATACAAATATCAAGACTCTGGGCCATATGGTTTCAGACAAGAAGATTTTTTCATGTTTTCACTATACATAAAGCTTTGTAACCCATTGACCCCGGGGTAGGGCCATTTGTGGCCACAGGAGCCTAATTTTAACAAACTTGGTATAGATCCACCAGGTGATGCTACATACCAAATATCAAGACTCTAGGCAATATGGTTTCAGACAAGAATAATTTTTCATGTTTTCACTATATAAGCCTGTGTAAAACATGTGACCCCCAGAGCGGGACCAGGCATAATTTGAACAAACTTGGTAGAGGACCACTAGATGATGCTACATACCAAATATCAAGGCTCTAGGCCTTGTGGTTTTAGACAAGAAGATTTTCAAAGTTTACATCCTGATAATCTAGTTTTAGCCTGTGTGACCTAGATATGCAAAAGACCGGACCCATTTGAACAATTTTTAAAGAGGGCCATATAAAGTTAATTCCTGCCAAGTTTGGTCAAAATCCAGCCAGTGGTTTAGGAGATGTCCTTTAAAGCAATCGTTGACTACACACAACCACAATAGCTCACCATGAGCCAATGGCTCAGGTGAACTAAAAATCAGGTAAACCACCTTTGCAAAGAATCAGAGTCCCACACGTAAGAGTCTGGCGTCTCATCCATTCAACAAAGAAATCCTGGAATTGCCCCTGGTAATACAGCATGAACTCAAGCACAGTTTAATATTTTACATTCCCGATTCTGGCCTATGATTCACCACTATTTGTCCCGATGTGATTTATTCTATAAAATGGGGCTGGATAACACAGAATATTTAGAATTAGAGATCACTACAATGTCTAACGATGTACCTATGATGTCCCTACAAATCCACTGTGATTTTACCCGATTCACCCCAAATGCCACAAATACACCTATGGTACCACTAGGAATGATCCTGATTCAACCATGGTAGAGCTATCAGGGCTTGAAAAATTGAAAATATCACCCGTCCACTCGTATTTACGAGTGCCGCAGGCTGCAGGGCAAGTGAGAATTTTGATAGTTCTAGTGAAAATTAATTTTTTTCCCCATACTTGCCATGCAGGACAAGTGCCTATTTCCAGATATTTTGAGGCCTGGCTATGATTTAGGCCACACCCACAATCCAACACGATTCACATGACAAGTTTAAACTCATCGTAGCGCTGCCGTGGAGGTTCCAGAATCCACCAATTCTTCATGAGATGTATCACAATTTGACAAATTGGGATAATTGTACAGTTTATTCTCCAATAAAGAAACACTAAAGGTTCTGTTCTTGACAATTTGTGTTTGTAACTGCCAACTGATTTGTAACAATACACATATAATACATCCATCATACCTCTTACAGCCCATGGAAGTTTAATATTAAAAAGCTTTGATTAACAGAGTAGTCAAGTGGCAACTTATAACCCTTATACAGTGTCTCCAGTAAAGAACCATATTCCCCAGTAAAGAATCACCTGAAAATAGTCCAGCCCCAAGGTAAAAATGGATTGAGCATCACATTAAAAATTTAGTGATCTAAAGTTTCACCCCTAAGAACATATTCAAGTAGTTTAGGTCATTCTACTACACTTTTAACACAAAATTTTGGTTCAATTTTATAAGTGCTCATTATAAGCTACAATATTCGTAAATATCTATAAGTTCTGACACCAGGACCCGGTTGTACGAAGCTCTATTAAATTTAATCATGGATTAAGCGTTAATCAATCATTTAAATCTTAACGATGGATTAACTAATTGATGTATTTAAATGTGTTGTACGAAGCCTCATTAAACGGTTGATTAGTTAATTGAGCATTAATCGAGGGTTCGTAATTAATTTCAATAGAAATCATAAAACCAGTCTCCCATAATTCAGCCATGTAAACAAAACGCCGCCATATTAAAAAAGAGAAATTCTCGATTCAAAACTTACAAATCAAGTTTAGGACGTAAAGAAAGAGGAGGAATCAAGCTGATCGGGATGGTCGATTGTTACCCGGGGATCGTTACTCCTGTAACGTTCTTTTCGCAATAAAAGGTTAATTTTCTATGAAAAACAGTGAGAGTGTAAAGATATACCGAGTATCCAGATATCACGGAAATGTAAGGCTGTCTACTCTATGATTGTTCTATTGACAGAGTCTGTTGAAATATCTGGTAAGCGTCGCCAATGACAATGTAAACAATGACGTCATTGTCTATGTCGCGCTCTTTTGTTGCTATTTTCATCACGCCAGTTTTATCTGACTCACTGGGGCACCTGGTATAACTATGCAAGAACACTCCCCAGGGGGGTGGGGGTATCTGATACTTTCATATATACGTAGGCTCGGGTAAAATATTTTTCGGATGCTTGAAATTCCTGATATTTTGGGGGTGAAAGTTAGATGCTGGGCGCGAGCCTACGCATGCATAAATAAATGAGACCCCCCTCCCCCCGACCCCCCCGGGGAACAATCAGGCTTCGCAGAAATCAGGCGTTTGAAAAAGGCGAACATGTGCGAGATTAAAATCAAGAACATGAGCACATGGAGGCCCTGAACACCCAAAATAACGACACACTCAGGTCGAAAACGAAGACGACCAAATGATAGAGTTACCACCGAATTCCGCATCCCTAACCAACCCCGTGCCTCTCTTCAAAATTAGCTCTATGATATGAAAATGAAAAAAGAACGCAACCGTAACGTCGGGTTTTCATTCGAAATAGTTAAACAATGAGCCTAGAACAAAACGAACGTCAGATGCTACCCCTCAGTAAACAGTAATGGATCTATTCAGACCCAACAAAATTTGGAACTGAAACGGCCCAAATCAGTTTTAAACTATAAAACAAAACGGAATACAAAACAAACACCTTGGAACATGATCAAACATGATCAGACTGACAAAATTCGGGACTGCGCCTGATTCACGGTGTTTGTTTTGTTTGTTTGATTTGATTTGATTCTTTACGTCCCAGTCAACAATCTTTCAGTTACGTAGGGACGGATCTTCTTGGGCTGAACCAGTACTATGCTAGGATTAATGTGTCTTGCTCAATGACACGGCGCAGTGACGCCGGTGAGGCTCGAAACCGTGGCCCTTTGGTCTCGAGTTCGCAGTGTTTGAATACAAAATGCGGTCAAAGCAAATGTGACAAACAAAGGCTTGACGAGTATCCGAGCGAAAATATGGGCATATACATGGGTGTCAGAAAAGTTTGGCCGTTCAAATGCCAAAACTCAGAAAACGGGCAATTCATATACTTTCTTTGTTAAAAAAGGGGGTTTATACCTGGCGGCGCTGAAAAAGGGGGGGGGGTATTCGGGCGCACATCCGTACTATGTCATACATAGGGAGTTACCCCCCCCCTCCCCCCCCCCTCCCCCCCCTCCCCCCCTCCCCCCCCTCCCCCCCCCCCTCCCCCCCCCCCCCCCCCCCCCCCCCGAGAATGTTGTAAGGCATACGGGACTTTAACGGACATACAGGTATCTGCGATGCGCTGAAGCGGTAATAGGGAATTATAATGGAAGGTGTTAGTTTTTATACTATATCTTTTGAAATTATAAAAGCAGAATTTCTGTGCAAACAAATGTTTTACCTAAATATCTCACGATTATTCTGATATAATTTTTATGAATTTCCCTCTGCAAACTCTTCGTCCTTTTTGATGGTTTTTGATAGAACCCTAAGAATGATTAAATTATATAGTAAAACAGGCTTTTTTAGATCTGCTCATTGGTAGATATTCTGTCATAGTTATTAAAGTATTTAATATATTTTCTCTGTGCAAACGGGACACTATGCTCAGATCAATTGCGAACAAATTGGTATATTTTTCATACAATTAAAATAAAATTTGATGTAGCCTTTTGAATTTTTCCTGGTACAACCCCTACTACTTTTTCACAAGCTTCCCACCGATTACGGAGGTATAATCTATTTTTAGCAACTGTATCCAAGGTAACAACAGGTATTGACCACACATACACTATTGTAATCGCGTGTCTATAACTTAGCTTTTTGAAAGTTAAGCTTATTTATTTATTTATTTATTTATTTATTTATTTATTTATTTATTTATTTATTTACAAAGGTTTAAATAAACAAAAAAAAATAGCGTAAAATTCTAAATATTATCTTACCAATCAGTTTTAACATATGCTTTCGGTGCTCAAGGGAACAGTCTCAGTGAGACGGTTCTTTTGAGTACCCACAACATATGTTCTGGTTGAGAAATAAGAGAATTAATTTTTGGTACGCACTCTTAAATGCTTAAGTCCTGATTTATTTATTTATTTATTTATTTATTTATTTATTTATCTATTTATTTATTTATTTATTTATTTATTTATTTATTTATTTATTTATTTATTTATTTATTTATTTATTTATTCTATAAAGTTGCATTTGATCAGGGTATGCACTGTTTGCATAAAGAATATTCTATCAAAATTTAAATAAAAATGAAAAATACCACACAACTTTATACAAAATGGACTTGTCCTAATGCCAGGAGTGGGAAATTCTATTGACCTAAATTGGTTATGATTCTTCACTTATTAGTGGCGATAATTTTGGTACAAATAGTTTGGATCCAGATCAGGCCCGAAAAAGCGTCGAACTGAACTGGATTCATACTGTTTGAGTGAGAAATTTTGACATCATTGGTGCACGTTAGCAGGTTTGATGTTTAGCTGATCGAAACCCCGATGAAATGTAAAAACGTCTTAAAACTCGTATTAATTTTAAGCCCCGTTCTCACTGTCCCGGTTTAAGGTGCCGGTTCACCCCGGTTTGATGATCCGTGATGAACCGTGTCACAACCGTGGCGGCACCGTGGACAACCTTGGAGATCCGGGATGAACCGTGTTGAACCGTGTTAAACCGGCTCATGTCCCCGGTTGTTTTAAATTGTTTAAAACAACCGGGACTCACCGGGAGTAACCGGGAAGGCTGTCAAATACCGTGATAAACCGGGAAGACGCCGGGAGCAACCGTGTCTCCACCGGGACGGCGTCGGGGCGATACCGGCGTAATCCGGGAACATCCGTGTCTCCACCGTGATAAACCGTGTGGTTCCACTGCCTATGTATATGTAATAAAATGCAAAATAAAAATGAAAAGTCACTCCTGCTGCACCTAAAATGAAATTAGATTCATCCAAATGATAAGGATGGGAAAGTCCATTCGTCACAAGTTGGTTAAATTGTCAGCAGTATAAATGTGCTCATTTACAAAGCTAAATATGAATAAATGCATTTATAATTACTGAAGAGTCAAGCATATATGAGCCACGACATGAGATCTCCAACAATGTGGTAGTTGCCATTAGCAAAGCCTCAGACCAGCCTGCGCCTTGGCGCAGTCTGATCAGAGCCTTTGCTTGTCGCTTGATTATTCTATGACTGTTAAGCTACTGACCGAACAACTTTACAGCTTAATTGGGGACTGCACAGGCTTGTCTTATTCTACACTTCTCAAAATATCACATTGTTGGAAATCGCATGCCCCGCTCAAAGTGTTTATATATTTTTACGAAAAAGCAAGACAATCTGGGCCTAGAATTACAATGTATCCTTAAAGTTAAGGAGTACTTGAGTTAAGTATTGAATTTCCAGGATGCGAAAAATAACGTTTCCAAACTGATTAAAACCAAAATAGTTTCATTTTTTCTGTAGATCATAATGATATCTTTGACCATGAGTACTGCATCGGTCTTGGCAATTTATTAAGCATTTAATGTACATGTTGAAGTATCAAGACTTAAATTAAGTCTTCCTTAACTTTAAGGAGGCATTGTAATTCTGGGCCCAGATCAACAACATTTAAACCTCGTCGTAAGAAAATAGGTCTGCTTCTGCTTATTTGTCATGCAACTGAGCTGCGAGGTTACTAGGCAATTTTGCTTTCGCTACTCAGATCATGATTCCTCTAGTAACTCGTATATGGATGTGCAGTCCAATTTGTGTCATAACTGTTATGCGATAGAGACAGAAGAAAACTGATGTTGCTCCACGTTTTTATCCTGGTTTTATAGTGTAGAGTAGCACCGGGACGCAACCGTGGCCCTACCGGCATGTAACCGTGGCGCAACCGGCAGTTACCGGGACATCACCGTTAACAACCTGGGTAACACCGGGGTATACCGGCACGAACCGTGGCTCCACCGTGCTGCACCGTAAGTGCTCCGTGGTGAACCGGGGCTCAACCGGCGTCTTGCTTTCTCGAGAACCGGGGCTATACCGGGGTAACGTCGGCACAGTGAGAACGCAATTTATTTTTTATGAAATGTGTCCCGGTGCATCACGGTATACCGGCTGTCCTGCATCGGGATGAACCGTGGCTACACCGGCACAGTGAGAATGGGGCTTTAAGGCCATGTTCAAGTTTAACTGCATATAGTCTATATGCCAGACATTCCCAGCCTCCATTGAACTATTTACGTCCTAAGAAGACCTAATTCCATCTTTTTCAGATTATAGTTTGCTCAATTAATAAATCAGGCCATTGTATATATAATTATTTCTTTATTTCTCCTATTTATCAAAATAGGATGCTATTTTAGATAACTATACCAAGGTCTCCGTTATTTGTATTATCCCTGTTTTAACTTATATTTAGCCTAGAGTTCTTGTTGAGGGACATAGAAAAAACAAACATTGCAGACCCAGATCAGACGCGACAGAACATGGCCTCTGATCAGGGTCTCCGTGGTTTCTTATAAAATGTTCTATTAAAATCTGAATAAAAATATAAATACCACCATGCAACCCTTGGTTCAAGAATGGACTAGTATAACTGATTAGAGTGGGAAAATCCATACGGCTAAAATCGGTAACTACCTGTATTTCTATTTCTTATAAATTATACATTGTGTATTACCAATAAACAAAGATTAACAGAGGACCCCATACAGTGTGGCTGCGTGAGGGGATTTTTATTGCATGCGTGTGTCTTCTGGTGATTATTTTTCCAAAACAAATGGACCCAGATCAGGCGCGACAAAATACGGAATTTTTAATGAATCCAAACAGATGGCGTATCTGAATACATTTTTGAAAAAAAAAGTATAATTAAATAAAAACCTAATTATTTTAAAATTAATGCTCTCGTATGGTACATGTATTAACATATTTTCGCTTAATGAGTTTGATTGATTTGGATCTACACGGTTTTCACTGGAGTGTTTAATCTGTTTTTTTTTTTTTTTTTTTTTTACAGCTTTGCATTGAATATCTGGCTTTGGCTATACTAGCATGGGTGTTCATCAGGGGCATCAACGCATGTGCGATAAGTTCCAACATGAGCATTTTATATTTAAGGGGCATTTGCCAGCGCAACAACATATATCTACAAATATTAACTAAACCTGTAGACATTGGATCTTTAACCGCTTTGAACTACTAAAAAATAATTCAATATTCCATACAGTAAAGTCAGGATGGCCCATTGAATATCTGGAGGGATTGCAGTTTATAATATACCTCTTTCTCTGATGATCGATATTGTCATAGTAAACAGAGCAGACTCTGATAAAATGCCGCTTATGCGGCATTTCATCTGGGTTTTCACTGTTAAAGTACTTCGTTGAATACGTCACTTACGTTAACATGGGCGTTTATGAGGGGCATTTTCGCGTGCGCGATCAGTACCAGCTTGTACAAGCATAAATAAAGCATGTGAACGTTCAATTTTAACCTTTTAAGATCAATTGAATGGTCCATAAAGTTTGGATCAGTCCGGACGGTCCATTTCATATATTGAGGGATGTCATAAAAATATTATATTTCTTACTCTGAAGATCGAGTTTGTCGTAGAATACAGTGTTGATCCTGATGAAATGCCGCTTGTGTAGTATTTCATCTGGGTCGTCACTGTTTTTCATAGTCTGCGTTTACCTCAAAATGAACAAAATCTTTAATTGCGCTACAAATGCGTGTTATCAAATGAATCGCTATATTTGACGCGTCGCATCTGTAAAATTGGCGTTGCACTTTTTACGCTAGTTGATTATATTGCGAACAAGGAGCAGCCTGTTCGGGTTCATTTTGTTTGCTTCTATGATAAAATAAGTCTGGTGTCCTTTATTGAGGATATTAGGGACCAAGATCAGATTGCCCCATTAGGTGCGGTCTGGTCTGGGCTCACCCGTGATAAGTTAGTCCGGTGGCCCATATTGCATACACTGTTCACGCACACAAGGTTCATCTAAAACTTAATTAAATTGAATATCCTGATCGATGATCAGACTGCACTCGTGGTGTAAACTTATCTACGCGTCTGTTAACCCTTAAAATGCATTTGAAAATTTCGTCTGCTGAAGTCGTCTGCTGCGAATAATTGCCTTACATTACTGACGAATCAAGTATAGAAGCAAACAGCGTGGACCCAGAACAGGAGCAGTCTGATCTGGGTCCACACTGTTTGCTAAAGAGGTTCTTAAACATTTCAGCAGACGAGAAAAGCAGACGACTGTTGTTGCGATTGGAGCATTAAGGGTTAATAGCATGCAAGAAAAAGATTTTTTTTTCTTACGACGTTAATCAAATTTATTATTAAATGTATTAAAATTACATTAATAAATTTGACGTTTGTTTCATTTTAAAGTTCAGCATACGCCGCTGAAGCACATTCTGGTCAGTATTCCATCCACACGAACAGAAACCCTTAATCACTGTTAATTGGCATACTATTCTAATGTAGTCTAAATAATTTCAATAAACTGTGAAAACCAGTCTAGTGGATAAAACGCCCGTAGCTATGGTTACTCCGTCGTCCGCTTAGAGATAAAATTAATACAGGTAATGTGAAATTGGTGCCTCCCGGCGGATTAAGATACGAACACGTCAAACGGTCAGCTTGGAAAAGCAGATGTCCGTTAAAGTTCGACATGGGGCCATCAAAAGTTATGCAAACAGTCGCCTTACAATGCCTCCTTAAAGTTAAGCCGCAAAACTTACGTTAAGTATTGATATTTCAACATGATATATTAAATGCTAAAAATTGCCTGGATCGATGTGTGATATCATTGTCGTATTCAGAAAAATTAAAACTATTTTGATTTTGATCAGTTTTAAACGTTATTTTTCGCATCCTGAAAAATCAATACTTAATTTAAGTCTTCCTCTAAGGAGGCATTGTAATTCCGGGCCCATATCTTGTAATAAATATTTGTTTCATAGAAGTTCAAAATAGGCGTAAGTGACTGTACCGACGTAACATGTCTACAGATGTAATGATTTTATAACTAACTCAAAAATATCAGTATTTGAAACATGTATACAGCAATCTTATATTGTTTAGTCGGAATGTGAAATTACAGGACTTGTCACAGAAGTAAAGTTGTCTCTTCCGGACATA
Source organism: Loripinus fragilis (assembly GCA_964019695.1). Taxonomy (NCBI): domain Eukaryota; kingdom Metazoa; phylum Mollusca; class Bivalvia; order Lucinida; family Lucinidae; genus Loripinus; species Loripinus fragilis. The sequence continues at coordinate 88,308,572 of OZ026527.1, read as the reverse complement.
CAGCTGCATCTGAACAGATCTTTCTGTTGACATGCTGGTCTGGGTTACGGTACAAGAAGCTCGCCACAGATGAAGACAAGTAACATGAAATTAATATTGCTAACAGCAAACAATAACTTCGGTGACGAAGCGATGGGGTGCGGAGGAGGGGTTAATTATTACTCCCTGCGCTTCTCGCATTTAGTAAAGGGGGCACTCTCCCCCCATTACTACTCTCGCATACCTGCAAACCCTCCCACGCGTTACTAACACATGTAACTTAACCGACCCCAAACTTGTTGGTTACAAAATCATGCGCGGATCCAAGATTTTTTTCAGGGGGGGTGGGGGGGTCTATGCCCAACGGCCAGAAATGGACAACGTATTTTTTTTTGTCCTCAACTTATTTTACAGTTTATAGAGGGGGTCCAATGGTTTGATTACAGAGAAAACTATACTTTATACTTTTCCAAGGATCCAGAGGGGGTCTAACATTTTCCGGGGGGGGGGGTCCAACTTTTTCCAGGGGGGGGGGGGGTCCTAATCATAATATTGAAAGAAACCCATATAACTTGTGATTTTCTAGGGGGGTCCGGACCCCAAATCCCCCCTCTGGATCCGCACATGCAAAATTGCAATTTAGGTCTGTTTTGAGCCATGTCATACTCGAGCGGCGCACATCCCCTGTAAGAGTGAGCCCATATTCCCACTGACTATAGGTCATCGAATGGTTGGTTTGGAGTCAAAATTAAAACTAAATTGCAAGTGAGTTTCCTCCCAATGGAAATAATCACAAGGTATTTATTTCCTTTAGTTTAACAAACAGAGCTTGGGGGGGGTATTATACAAGAACAGGACGGAGATGCGGATTGCACTTTTATACAGAGGGGGCAGGTGCCCAAATTCAAAGGGGCAAATGTCCATCCCCTCATATAAGTTAGATACGATTTTTTATGTAGGGGACAAACAACCCTTGCAATGAGGTATATGTTCGCATACCCGATGAAAAAAGTATTTTAGTTAGGGATTAAAGCAATGGGAAGTGTTTTAATCTCACATAAATGTACACGGGCATTTATGATTATGATTCACATATCATATTTATTGCTACTGACTGCTTAACAGGAAATGACTCGTATAAGCTTTTAAACCATGGACATTATGAAGCACCCTCCCCCCCCCCCCCCCCCCTTCTACACCATCACTCTTGACAGAATATTTCCGCCGGCGTAAAATGTGGCATCTTCCAAAATACTGTCCAAATGGAAATGGCATTTTTCATGAAAACTTTAAACGATATGTGTATATGAAGAACAAGAAAAAGTAACATAGCATTAAAACAATGCTCTACTCTAAATTGGTGCGCCACCCGCACTTTGCAACTGAGCTGGGTAGTTCCATGACATCACTCTGCGGTCACTAAGTAGAACGACTTTCGTTTTGACAGAAGAAAGATGACATTTTACAATGAATGTTTTATGAAAAACAGTGTTTTGGGGATTCAGTCGGAGTTCCGCACTGATGGGATTTGATCTCTGTGTACTTTGGCAGGCAGTTTCTTTGATCAATCTTAAGATGAAAAGGATGTTGGCCTTTGAGAAGCGGCATGATCGGCGCAATTCCACGTAGGTCATCTCTACATGCCATGGTTTGCTCTTTCTCTCACGTTTTTTTCCCCATTTGTTTGCCTTCTTGAATGGACAAACGCTATGTCGGCGGCCATTTTGTTTCGGGCTAATGACTGATTAAATTGGTTAATTCACCTCCTAGACGTCGATTAAATTTAATTGAGGAATCTGGGTTAAATCAAGGGTTTAATCCATGATTAAAAGATAATTGAGCTTCGTACAACGCGATTTAATAAGGCGCTAATTAATCGAGGTTTTAATCCATGATTAAAAGATAATTGAGCTTCGTACAACCGGGTCCAGAAGTATATTTTTGTTCAAGGTTCAATACAATTTGCTTTATTTGCTTTCAGGTAGTAGCAAACTTTTATTTGATGAGTAAACACTATGTTAGGATGCATACTTTCATTCTCTGTCACCACCAACTCAGTAAAGGTCATCATAAGACACATCCAAAAATAAGTGATTCTTTACTGGCAACTGTACAGTGTCCAAGATAACACTGTCATCTCAGGGTTTTACAGGACGCAATATCCTGCGTCTTATACGCATAAATCATTAGGTAGGACCCGTCAATTTACCTTACTTGCGTCCCCTGGGACGCAGACGTGTTTGTTGTCAGGGACCACATTAGGGGGCAACTTGAGCGAAATTTTCGATTTTTTCTGCACCATTTCGCCTTAGAAACTTGGAAAAGAGAAGCGATTTGTTTTTTTTAATTTCAAGAAATATTTACCTTAGCATGCTAAGAGCTTATTTAGTGACCGTCAATAAAGATAGTACCCGCTCTGCAGGTGTAAAACAGCTGTTTTGTCCATCTGATTATTGATTTTCACTGTGTAAATGGTTGACAGTCAGACACTCCACGGGAGATTGTAAGCGGTCAGGTGTGAAGGGCACTTATTCACATTGTCATTATGGGAGTCTTTCCTTTATGTCAAATTACGTAATGAACATTTTCTCTCGGAAAGGCTCAAGTGAAAGATCAAAGACTTAGACCGATGACATAAATAACTCCAGATAAGTTGGTCTTGCAGATAGCTAGATAAATTCAATGACTGCAGGTTAAAAGTGTCAATATAAAAAAAGAATGTTTTGCTATCCATACATCCATAGATGGTCTATCTATCTATCTATCTATCTATCTATCTATCTATCTATCTATCTATCTATCTATCTATCTATCCATTATCCATCCATCCATCCATCGCATAGACAGTCCAGCCACCAAGGGGAAAGGAGAATGAAAAGAGAAGATACTGTTTCTTCTATATCATTTCAGATAAAGCACTAATCAAAAAGTTCTTTAAGTTCTCTTATGAACTCATGTATAGTATTGACAGGCCTTTGTCGTCCGTTCTGGGTAAACACTCTCACTTCTCCCTAGGATTAGCAAACTTCTCCCTAAAATTCTTGGAGGGAGAAGTCACTTCTCCCTAAAATTCTGGGCCAGCTTGGTCCCTGGTTGTGCCTTTCATTAAAATCCCAAATTCCTAAGTTATTTCTTAATGATTCGGGTTTTCCAATTATTTTATATATATAAAAAGATGGGACCCCCATTTTCAATGATGGGACCCCCATTAAAATCAAAGTTGAGTCCCAAGGACCCCCAAACATTCAACTTGGTGTAAAACCCTGCATCTGTTAAATTTCCTGGCAGCTGGAAGTCAATCTTTTTATATGTAAGTCTGATATCATAGGGCATGTCAATGACATGGTTTTGGAACCACCTTGATTCCTTTCAACCGAACAATTATCTTTTTTTTTTAAATTTTGCTATGAGAACCAGGTTTAAAATTGCTTTACTGACAATATACTACAACACATTTTAGCCAACTTAAGAGGTAATTTTAAGGAATTCAGAAGAAACTAATTATGTTCTGCATCCCTAATGATTACCCTTTCTAACTGTCTTTCTACTAATACTCTGTCAATCAGAATCTGATCATTATCAGATGCGAGTGAATTTTGAATTTAGAAATAAAAAAAAACCTTCTGGCGAGTGCCTAGAACTCCTCTGTGGTCTCAGCTGCGACCACAGTTGGGGCCAAACTATTCCATTTGGGAATAGTCCTCAGGGAAAAAAGAATTCTTCAGGACATCACTATAGGTCTGGGGCCTGCAATACTGTGAGTTGTGTGATGCCCCTCTGAGTAACAATACAAAAGGTTAGGCTTTGCTTCATCAAGTGGAAGAAATATATGGGAAGTTTACACAAGTGATTCTTTATTGGAGAGGATTCTCTTTCGGGGAATAAACTGTAGCTATGGCTCTACCGGCGCAAAATATCTTGAATGTATAACTGGGGGATTCAGGGTCATTAAGGCCCATAACAAAGTCGGCCCATAAATTTTGTCAACCTGGATTTCTGTTAAAGAGATTTTATAATATTATTAAAAATATTTAAATTTTTTTTATTAGAGTTATATTGAGAGAAAACAACTGAAAATAGATTGACTTTACAAACTAGTAAAGACTAGAAAAACGCATAGACTGCTATCTTTAATTGAAGAAATAATCATAAATCACCTGTATATTTTCCATTAGCAAATACAACTTGTTCATTGAGTTAAACTGAATAATTGGATTAAGAAAGAATCGCTTGCGTTTCATATGCGAGCAGGAAATGCTCTTGCTAGAGTGTGCAAATGCGCAGGCTTGTCTGTGCCTTGGCTGCCTATGTGATGAACTCTTCTATCTCTTCATACGGCATACACCCTCATATGAGTATTACGTACATACAAACTCCTAATCAATTAAAATGGACCATTCTTATTAATTATTGTGTTTGGACTGGATAATTACAGGTAAGTCGATATAATTTTAAAAATAATAGACAAACATACCGATTATACATTATTATACCTGTGGGCCGAAATTGTATAGGCCGATTTGGTTATGGGCCGAAATTGACATGGGCCAAAAGGTCGGGCGCAAAATGCCAGCGACCAACTGGGGCTAAAGTCTGTCAATGTGAAGGTGGGCCAATATAATTTCATTTTGGAATTTTTACTGGGTCAGACTAGAACACCTTAATTATCCCGTGGGCATGCAACGAAAAGATACGCTCTCCTCCCGCCAACAAGAAATCTGCAATACTCTGGAAAGTTTGGAAACTATATCAGCAACTGCAATTTCACATTTCTATACACGAATAAGGCGTAAAACGATGGCTTACCTGACGACTCGAATGCTGTAAAACTATATCCATATGCTAATGAAGACGCCATATTTTCTATTTGGTTTCAAAATAAGGAGTAGATTATTGTTTTGCTTGTTGAGAGAGAAATCTTAGCAGGAAGTCTCCGTGAGTTGTCATCGGTTTATATACAGAGTCATCACGTGATTTCTCACAGTGGTTCCCAGCACCGGAACTTATTATGACCTAGCCTATGGGAGTTGGCTGGATCCCTGATACAACAACAACAACAACAACAATATGACGCACAGGTCTTGTGTGGGGTAACAAGACTGGAAGCGCACGTGATTCATGGTTGAAAATGGAGCCCTTTGTCCGTCGGTGACGTCTACCTTTGCAAACGATTTGGAGTCAAACGAAGCCCGACAATATGGGGGTACTGGTCAACTCGTACCTAAGTCAACTCGTACCTTAGTCATCTCGTACCCATTTTTGGTCAACTCGTACCTTAGTCAACTCGTACCTAAGTCAACTCGTACCTTAGTTTATTTATAATAGAATATGAAAGAGTTGTATGCCGCTGTCTAAGTACGTTACTCATGACAAAAGCAAAATTGATAAGTTTTGTTACGACTTAGGCGAATTCTGCACTCAAAATGAGCGTTCAATTACAGGGTAATACAGTATACTGCCCAGGTGTTGCTCGCTCTTACAAATTTCATTAGATGAAGAAATAGCTAGGCTCTACATTGTAAAAGAAATAAGTGTAACTTAACATCCATTTTGGTGGCAGCCGGACTGCCGCTGGTCTTGACGTATTTAACGTTTGAGCTGTTTTGTAATAACAGGGATAACTGTTAAACAACTATCACTGGTTAAATGTTAGCCTCTGGTAGCGTTGTCTTAGTATGAAAGTGTAGCTAAATGGACATCAAAAATGTGTGGCAACTATGCAGCCACCTCTTTTAGTGTTAGCTTACAAGGATAGCACATTGCAAACTTATCATTGCAAATAGCACTGGTCCCATCGAAATCATAAAATCTGGTTTTGTTGCATGCAAACAAGAAAGGACCAGACTCGATGAGATAGACCGATCAGTGCATCCAAGCAGTCTGATCAGTGCATTTGTTATTCAATCTCAAAAACTTTAATAGCTGAACTTGCTATGCGCATTATTCAAATTGAACCTTGCCTTTGTAACTGAGCATGCTGGATGTGCCCTTATAGGGTAGCTAGCCCCTGAATATATGTTTTCTCGTGGCGCGAGTTTTGTGTACATAAAGCCGCTTTACAGCCACGTGCTGGTGATTGGTAGGGTGTGAAAAACAGTACAATGATTAATACATGTATGTGATTGTATTAATTAAGTTGTAATTAGAAATTAACATTGTCTGACAGTGTAAAACTTGAATAATTAAAAAATAGTACAATCTTATCAAAGAAAATTCGGAATTGCAATGTAAAAACATGAAATCTTTTTGGTTTATAACTGATTAAAACATTTTAAAAATAAACCCAGCTCACGTCAGAGGGTTTGGGTCTTTCATTTAGAAAGTCCAGGTGAGTCTCTCAACATGCAGTCTCATCTGAGCCTTCGCTAGTTGCCACGTTAAATGACTCCAAATTTGCATTTTGTTTTGTCGTCTGCTGACTTATTTTGAAATGAGTAATTCAAAATAGATCTATCTTCTAATATTTTAGTGCTAGTTGAAAAAAAACCCACTGCATGCTATCATAACAGACCTATGTCCGAAATTAAAAACTGTGTTTACACGAGCAGCGAAGACCCTGCGGAGCCGTCATTATATAAAGGGCTAGGATATCGGAACAGGCAGATCTGAAACTCCCCTAATCGCAGCCTCACACGTCGTAACTTATAGTGTTTTTTTTTTAATATTTGAACAGGCTGGCCCGAATCTCTCCTTATTGCAGATAGCAAAACTGCGTTAATTTGTTCGTTTAAGCAGGCTATTCCGAACATCGACCCATAGGGAAAAGGTAAGGGAACCTGCCACAGCTGGCCTGAACCTCGTCTGATCGCAAATACTAAATTGTGATGAATATGTATGATTGAACAAGCTCCCAGAACGCCGCCCCATAGGCATAAGAGTTGGAATCTTTGAACAGGCTGGCCCGAACCTAACCTCAGCACACGTTTTAGTGTTTAGAATGGCTTGTTAGGACATAGACTTACCAAACTCTCCGTCTATCATGCTCTACCCTGCACCGTTTTTTGACTCAGGTACGAGTTGACTTGGGGTAGGTACGAGTTGACCAAAGGTTAGGTACGAGTTGACCAAAAATGGGTACGAGTTGACTTAGGTACGAGTTACCTAAGGTACGAGTTGACTAGAAACCCAATATGGACCCAGCTGCAAGCGAAGACCCGGAGCCATTCGAGCCAGCACATGATATTTCGGTACTTTGACGAGGCTCAGGCGAGCCTGTGTAAATTTGCAGACTCGTCAGAGTCTTCGCTGACAGCTGAGATCTTGATACTTATTGCATTGTCCAGTAACTACACCTGCACAAATGTGCAGACTCGCCAGAGTCTTCGCCCCGAGGTGAATAGAACACAAATCGCCATCTGAGGCAGCACACGAGATTTTGGTACAGTTACGAAGGCTAAGGTAAGCCTGTGCAAATGTGTAGACTCGCCAGAGCCTTCTGCTTGCACAAAATAGCATTAAACCGTCATTTGCCAAGATAAAACATCACAGGGGGTTAACTCAGTCACAGTGCGGGGTGATTCTTTATGAAAGTTGTCAATGATGCTTTATGAAAAGGGTTACAGATTCTATCTATCTATCTTCTAATACTGCCTACGCCCTCACGAGCATTTTTGGCAGGCACTGCGCGTCAGGGTTATGAAAAAGAGTAAAAGATGAATGAATTGTAGATGGGAGGTTAAAATCTAGATCAAAGGAGGCAAGAATAAAAACAACTTTCTGGGATTGATCAGTAGAAACATTAATGAAGACAGTACTTAACACTGATGAAAAGGGGCGGGTCTAAAACTATTAAAATCATGTTAAAATATGCAGTGTACTGTCTAGGGTTTGGGATGCTGCAGTTGTCCAACTGCTGCCTTGAAGATCTCAAGACTTGGAGCAACTGCAACATTGGCTGGAAGGGCATTCCACTGGACAATGGCCAGTGGAAAGAAAGAATATTTATAGTAGTCCTTACCAGTATGAATTTGACGGAATGTCATAGAATGGCAATACCTGGAGATCCTATGTAGTCAGGAAGGGGCACGGCCACCAGGCCATTTACAATTTTGTAGAAGAGGCAGAGACGGGCCACAGATCGTCTCTCTTCAAGGGTCTGCCAGTTCAACTGAGACTGCAATGAAGTGACACTAGTTGTCCTGGCGTAATCATTTAAGGTCCACCGGGCTGCACGTCTTTGGACCATTTCTACTTTATGGGCCTTATCTTTGGTATGGGGGTCCCACACTGCTGAAGCGTACTCCAGCTGGGGACGAACTAGGGATTGATAAGCCATTTCTCGGATTTGGGGGGACTTAGTTTTGATATTTCTTTTAATAAATCCGAGAGACCTGTTTGCATTGGCTGTGATTCTGTCCACATGAGTGTTCCAGCTGAGGTTGCTGGAGATATCCACCCCCAAGTACCTGGCGCTGCTGACAGCCTCCAGCACCTGTCCATGCAGTATATACTGCGTCTTGAGAGGGTTCCTGGAGGATGTCACCCTCACGACCTGGCACTTGGAGGGGTTAAACTCCATATCCCATCTAGCCTCCCATGTCTGCAGTCTGTCAAGGTCCCTCTGTAGTTTGTCACTGTCGCTTTTATTTTCTAGGGCTAGGTAAATGGCAGTGTCATCAGCAAAGAGACGCACCTGTGAGACAATGTCATCGGGAAGGTCATTGATGTAGACCAGGAAAAGGATCGGGCCCAGCACAGAGCCCTGAGGGACTCCAGATGTGACTGGGACAGAGTCCGATTCCTCGCCCTCAACAACGACCTTCTGCCGACGGTTACCATGGAAGGCTTGTATCCAGCGCAAGGTTGCGCTTCTGATACCGTAGGAGTGCAGTTTCATGATCAGTTTTGAGTGGTTTACCTTGTCAAATGCTTTTGAAAAATCTAGAAGTATGAGATCGGTCTGTTTTCCCTGGCTGGTCTTACGTGCAAGGTCCTCAATGAGTGATACTAACTGTGTCTCACAGGAGCGTCTCTCTCTGAAACCATGCTGTAAGTCAAACATCAGTCCATTTGAGTCCAGGTGTCTAACTAAATTTGAGGCTATGATGTGTTCCATGACCTTACACAAGATACATGTAAGGGAATTAGGTCTATAATTGGCAGCAGTTGATTTATCCCCCTCCTTGAATATAGGTGAGACATTGGCTGAGTTCCAGATAAGTGGCACAGCACCGGACTCAAGGGAGCATTCAAAAAGAACTTTGATAATTGGAGCCAGTACGACCCTAAGTTCTTGAAGGATGACAGGTTTGATTCTGTCTGGACCTGCTGCCTTTTTGGGTATAAGGTTTTTCGGGAGGTTCAATATTCCTGCTTCAGAGATTTTGATGTCTGGCATTAGGGGTGTTGAATTTCTCAGGTCCTTGGGCAAGGCACCGGGGCTTATGACCTTGTCATCCACAAGGTCTTGTACTTTCATGAGAGAAAGCTCTTGTAATGAAAGTGGGGCCAAGGGTGTAAACACAGACTGAAATTGCTGGTTTAATATGTTTGCCTTTTCTTTGGTTTCTGTATGCAGGTTTCCATTCTGCTTCAGAGGGGGGATGCCCTGTTGGTCGGTCCTGGAATTTTTAAGATACTGGAAGAGTTTCTTAATATTTCCTTGACCTGTTGCCTTATCTTTTTGTCCGTCCACTCCTAGCAGTCCTTCAAGGTATGCCTCATGGCTTTCCTTAGTTTTCTTTCTGATAGTGTGTCTAAGAGAAACATACTTTTCTCTTAGTTGGGAGTTGCCTGTTTTCCTGTAGGACTTATAGTATTTATTCCTTTTATGTATCAGTCTTTTGATCTCTCTGGAGATCCAAGGGAGGGATGGTTTTCCTTTAATGACCTTAGTGGGGATGCATTGATCAGTCAGTTGATCAAGTTTGTTTGTAAAGTCTGACCAGAGTTGTTCAACAGCTTTCCCATGATGCTCAGATAAAAACTTAGTCTGATAGTCTGTAAGTTTTGACCGAAAGGTGGTCCAGTCTGCTTTGTTGTAGAGGTGGATTTTCCTACGTTTCTGCTTTGTTTGGGCTGGTTTAATTGCCACCTCCGCTAAAACAATATCGTGGTCACTGAGACCTGGTAGGCAATCAACCTTAGACACAAGTGTGGGGTTTGATGTCAGGATGAGGTCCAATACATTATCATGTCTAGTTGGTTCCGTCACAATCTGAACAAGGTTATAGTCATCAAGTATGTCCACAAAACTGTCGTAAACTGACCTACAAGAACAGTCCGGTCTGACAGATGGCTCACAGTCAACCCATGTGAATTTAGGAAGGTTAAAATCACCGACAACAATGATGTTGCCCTTCTTACCGGTTAGTCCATCCAGAGAGCTCCTGAGCCCATCTAGGCCTGATCATCCTCCTTGGGCTTATAAAAGGCAGCGAGATACAGTGGTTGTGTACCCACAACCTCTAGCTTGACCCATGTTATTTCACACTCCGACCTGAGCTGAGGTTGCTCTGAACAGATCAAAGTGTCAACAACTAATACAAAAACACCCCCGCTGCGAGTAGTTTTTGTGGTTCTATCTGCTCTATATTCTTTACTTTGGGTTAATGATTCTTGACAAGATGCGATGCTCATGCCAGAAACGGGGTGAAAATGGTTATATTAAACAGTTTTAGAGTCAAATTTTGTTAAGAGACATATAAGCAGCATGTTTTATGATAGTCTATGCATTTATCATACAGTTTAGCTGTCCAACAATTCACCAAATACAATAGAGATGCTAAGTTGCAACAAATGCCATATGTGTATATTTCATAGTTTTATCGAGCAAAACATGCTTGGAAACGAACCATTATATTATATATTTGGTATATGAAGCTTAAATTCTTCCTTAAATATACGAATTAGCCAATTTCTAAAATTTTCGAAGTTAATGGTTCTTTATGAAAGGTTACAAATGCTTTATGAGCCTAAAATTCGGGTTACAGGTTCTTTTAGAAAGTTGTTACATATTCTTTATGAAAGAAGTTACAGGTTCTTTATGAGACAAATGCAATATCGTCCTGATATTCAACCTTAATGCATTTTTGCACCAATAAATGGGCCACAATATGAGATTTCCAACAATGTGGTATGTGCGAGCACCAAAGGCTTAGACCAGCCTGCGCATTTGTGCAGTCTGATCAGAGCCTTTGGTAGTCGCGCAAAAACTATTGACCGATAAGCATTTGAATTTTCTTAGCTTAAAAGGAGGCCGCACAGGCTCGTCTGAGCCTATTTGTGCCAAAATGCCACACTGTCCATGTGCGGATCCAGAGGGGGGATAGGGGGTCAAGACCCCCCTGGAAAATCACAAGTTATAGTTATATGGGTTTCTATTGGACCCCTACCCCTGGAAAAAGTTGGACCCCCCTGGAAAATGTGTAATAAAACCATTGGACCCCCTCTTTAAACTGTAAAATAAGTTGAGGAGCCTGGACCCCCCCCCCCCCCCCCTCCTGACAAAAAATTCGTGGATCCGTGCATGGTGTCCCGGTACAAATATCTTTGGTGGTGTTGGGTTGTGTTGATGCTGTACTGGAAAAAAGTTGAATTTCGACCTTAAGACCCCATCCCCAGGGTCTGGGGAGGTAGAGAGGGGGGTAGGAGAGGGGAAAGTCAACAATTTTTCCGTCATGTTAGTGCATCCCACACTTTACTGGGCAAGCTTGCCCTATTTTCCCACAGACCACAAATCCCCAAATCATCAAGAATCGATGTTAGGATTCGTGGAGAATTGTATTTTGTTTCAATTCATGCGTTATGTTCTACGATTCAGTTACGAAATAGGCAAGAAACAGTAACGAATATTCGCGGGATTCGTCTGGATTCGGCCTGAGTGCCGAATTCACTACGATGTTAAATAACCCTATTAATAAGTTAAAGAATAGATCACGAATTAGTTGAGAATACGCCGAATGCAGCACGAATTGGGTACGAATTTACAGAAATCCGCGACGATTCATGATGATTAGCGAGATTTTCTCTCACCTCTCACGACATTTATAAAAACAAGAAATGTCACAAACACGTGACGAATGCCCCCAAAGGAATTGGTCTAGTATAAGACACATTTGAGGAAAGATAGCTGTAATATAGCAAGAAAAAACTAGAAATGAGGCCAGCAGTCAATGTCAAGGTCAAAATGACTCAAAATGGTATGCACCACTCCGCCATCCCAAGAGGAATCACCACCCCAAATTTGGGATTCCTACATCAAATAATATAGGAGATATGCTCTGGACACAATAATTCTTGAAAACGAGGTCAGAGGTCAAGGTCACAGTGACCCAAAAATGGTTTGTGACACTCAGGTATCCCAAGATGCATTTACATACCAAATTTGGAATTCCTATTTCAAAGAATATAGGATATGCAACAGTTTCTAGAAACTAGGTCAGAGGTCAAGTTCAAGGTCACAGTGACTAAATTATGGTAAGCGACACTTCGTCATCCCAAGATGCATCCACACACCAAATTTGAGATTCCTACCTCAAATAATATAAGAGATATGCTCTGGACATGATTATTCTAAAAACTAGGTCAGAGGTCAAGGTCACAGTGACCCGAAAATGGTACATGACACTCCGCTATCCCAAGATGCATCCACACACCAAAATTGGAATTCCTAACTAAAAGAATATATGAGATATGCTCGAGACACAATAATTCTTAAAACTAGGTCAGAGGTCAAGGTCACAGTGACCCAAAAATGGTATGCTACACCCCGTCATCCCAAGATGTATTTACACACCAAAGTTGGAATTCCTATCTCAAAGAATATAGGAGATATGCACCAGACTCAATGCAGTTTCTAGAAACAAGGTCAGAGGTCAAGTTCAAGGTCACAGTGACCCAATTATGGTATGTGACACTTCTACATCCCAAGATGCATCCACACACAAAATTTGAGATTCCTACCTCAAATAATATAAGAGATATGCTGCGGACACAATTTTTCAATAAACTAGGTCAGAGGTCAAGGCCAAGGTCACAGTGACCCGAAAATGGTACGCGACACTCCGCCATCCCAAGATGTATCCACACACCAAATTTGGAATTCCTAACTCAAAGAATATAAGAGATATGCTCCGGACACGATAATTCTTAAAACTAGGTCAGAGGTCAAGGTCACAGTGACCCAAAATTGGCATGTGACACCCCCTCATCCCAAGATGCATTTACACACCAAATTTGGAATTCCTATTTCAAAGAATATAGGAGATATGCACCAGACTCAATGCAGTTTTCAAGAAACTGGGTCAGAGGTCAAGTTCAAGGTCACAGTGACCTAATTATGGTACGCGACACTTCTTTATCCCAAGATGCATCCACACACTAAATTTGAGATTCCTAACTCAAATAATATAAGAGATATGCTCCGGACATGATTATTATAAAAACTAGGTCAGAGGTCAAGGTCAAGGTCACAGTGACCCGAAAATGGTACGCGACACTCCGCCATCCCAAGATGTATCCACACACCAAATTTGGAATTCCTAACTCAAAGAATATAGGAGATATGGACCGGACAAGAAAGCGGGACGGACGGACTGACGGACGGACGGACGGACGGACTGACGGACGGACGGACGGACAGTGCGATTACTATATGCCTCCCAAAGTTCCTTTGGGGGCATAAAAAGGTCCATCCATGCTTGGGGGGGATCAGTTCCAAAATGAACGTTCCTCGTTTGTCGGCTGTAGAATTGATCCTGCAACTTGAGTGTCTTAAACAACTACTTATATAGCTAGAAGAAAACAACTACGTTAATTTCGAGAGGCCCTGGCCCTGGCTCTTTGACTTGGAAAAATATGGTAGCTCATCATCAGCAAAACCACCAGCAAGGAGCTACTGACTGATCCTGATTGTGCTCCTGAATCTGCCAAATTTGTTTCAGCTTCCAGGACTGGCTCGAATGTATGCGCGTGATGGGGTAGTTACTCTAAGGGAAAGTCCTTCTACTATCTCTTCCTTGGTTTCATTGCTTGTCTTAATATCCCGATTACCCACGAATGAGTTGAGAGTAGCTACGAATACCTAAGAAAGGATCCGAATCGATTACGAATCAGTTACAATGTCCAAGAATGCATTAGGAATTTGTTACGAATCAAGCACGATTTTTCGAATCGGGGGAATTCGTGGCCAAGTTTTGAACAGTTCAAATTTTTTTTATCCCAATTCCCGATAGGCCTCCGAATTGCAAGAACTGACTACGGATTGTATGATTCAGTTATTTTTAAGATCTTCGCGAACTGAGTACGTTTAAGTCCACGAATCCAAATATTTGTCAATTCGTGGCGATTCGTGGGATTCGGGCCCTGTGTGGAATAGGGGTATAAAACAGTACTTTTTGCACAAACTTTCACTTGAAACTGACAAGAACCCTTCTTGAATCAGCGGAAGGTGGCGAATGAACGTACTTGTATATATCTGCTTTCATGACCAATCTCCAGGTTTAATGGACTTTGATTGGGTCGCAATGGAACTCACGAACATTTGATGAACAGCAGGGCTTGCCTCCGACTGAGCTACGAAACCCAATAAAATTATACTCTCATATGAATATTACCGATAGCATGAATGTGTACCACTGGACTGATATCCGTCGTAGATGCTAATATTGCCCCTATGAATCCATACCAACCACTACCATTCCAAATCAGTGATAGAGTGCTTGACTAAGAATCGAGGGGTTGCGGATTCGAGCCTCACCGGCGTTACTGCGTTGTGTCATTGAGCAAGACACATTTATCCTTGCTTAATACTGGTTCAACCCAGAAAGACCCGTCCCGACATAGCTGAAAGATTGTTGACTGTGACATAAAGAATCAAATCAAACAAACAAGCAAGAGCTACCATTCCACATCTTATCTTATGCTGTCCAGAAAATTAACTTATGTCTGTTCAAACATCTTTGAGATAGTAGAAGAAGAAAAGGCAAACGAAGAAGTATTTTAGAGGAATGATGATTTAGTTAATATACATCGATATCAATAAAAATAAAATAAAAAACATATGAATAAAAAATCATATCTCATCAGACTTTATAATTGGGCCGCGACGCGAGAAACCCTGTCTTCGGTGTTTCCGACAAAGTGAGATTCATACCATCCTGCTTAGCTACAGAGACTTGCTAGGAAATTATATTTTTTGCTTGTAGCACATCTAGATATAATACTTTCCAATAAGCGATTTGCAAAGGCGCTGATCAGACTGCGCGGATTCGCTAGCTGGTCTGTGCCTTTCTTGTTCGCAACCACTAAAGACAGGGCTACTTCCGGAAGCGCATATGTATCGATCTCAATAATTGAGCCGTCACATGAGATTTCCAACAATGTGGTATGTGCGACCAGCAAAGCCTCAGATCAGCCTACAGATACGCGCAGTCTGATCAGAGCCTTTGCTAGTCGCTTGAATATTATATGTGCGTTAAGCTACTGATTGAACATCATTTGGAGTTTCTAAGCTTAAAAGGAGGCTGCACAGGCTCGTTTTAGTCTACACGTGTCAAAACGCCACATTGTTGGAAATCACATGTCACGGCACATTATTTAGTTACAGCGTTGACCCAAAATCTGTGAGCCACGCTGTAAATATGGGTTTCGTGCTCGGGTAGGTCAATCTCATTATATTTTGATTATAACTTCACATGGTTATAACTGATCCCACGAAGGTGTGTCGCAAACAACACTTAACCATCAACTCGTAAAGTCAAGGACACAACTTTGGCTCAAACCTGGTCCGGAATCTAATGTATTGGCACAACTCTCAGCCACCATCTCCCAAGTTCAAGGTAACAACTTCAACTCAGATGTCTGTCCATCGATCATACGTGCTTCGAGTCCTCTCTGTATCTCAATCACAGTTTAAAACATCTTCATGAAACAGATATCAATCAACATAAGACGACGTGTAATACACAAGGACTTTAACTCTGTTTTACCTTTTTTTTTTAAAAAAAAATATATGACCCGTTAAAACGGAAAATTGTAGATTTTGCAATTTAATCGTGTCCGCACCTCGCCCAAAACAGTTTATTATATGGTAAGACTAGAAATATTTTCTTCTAACGTGCATGGACATCGATAATTTGATCCTCTTGCCAATTACAACAAAAGCTGTCTGCTTTTGTCGTATGCTGAATGTTGGCAAACAATGTAGACCCAGAACAGACTGTTGCAGTTTGCTTCTGTGCTAATATAATTGTCAATAATCTAAACAAATATATGCAGCAGCCGACTTGGGTGTAATGATCAAAATGCAGCTTTTGGCTAGCTTTTTGAGGTTGCATCAGACGTAAGCCCAGTCATCCTTTGACTTTTATGCTTGATTGTCACTCACCGAATGAAGACATGTTTTTGCATTTTTGGAGACAGATGGTGCAGATTTGTCCGCATCTGTGTTGTTTTCTGTCAATTTTAAAAAACTTCACACAATATTTCAAGTCTAGCTAGCTTTTATAGCTCAAGAAGAAAATGCACGGAGCGCCTTGGAGCCAGCTTGTATGCTTTAATCATTTTTCTTGCTACATCAAACGCTATTCAAGGGCGGATCCTGAAATTTTTGTCGGGATGCGGGGAAGGGGGACCAAGCCTTTGTAGAAAGAGTACTTGAGGGCCCCCCTCCCCAAAATCACACGCACCCTTTCCCCGAGGTATGTGACTTGGATAATTGCATAAAAGGATAATGTTCGCATATACATGAAGGAACCAATGAAGCTTAGCTTTTTAATGGCCAAACTAGCTTAAGTGAGGATTATCGCCCGTACAGACACAAAAGCCGTACAATTTTCTTTATCACACCAGGTAGGTGGCAATCGAAAACGTTAATAATATCGACGAACGTAGATCAAAAATCGATAAAACAGGGTTTTCTATTGTTATTTGTCGCCCGATTGGCAATCGTAAACACCGTTTCTTGCGATTATTATCCGCGTTCGTCGATTGTTAAGAGCGTTTTCAATTGCCGACTACCCGGTATGGTTAATCTCAATACTGCACAAGCTTTGTGCATTGCTAGATGTTGTTTGTTTTCAAATACAAGTAAACAACACCAGCGAAGAGAACTATAATTGCAACTGCAGGTATCCAGAACGAGAAATCTGGCGTCTGTGACAGTGTTCACAAATAGTCTGCTTTTTATAGGTTATTTGTTAGATTCTAAGGATTTGATATATCATTCGGCGAGGCAAGTTTGCGAATTTTGAAAAAAAAATCATTTGTATTTCCTTTGGGTACTCAAAACAACCGTCTAAATGAGACGTTTCTTTTGAGAATCAAAACATGTAAATAGTTGTTGTCTACATGTCTCTTTTTGTTTATCAAGAGCAGACAGACAAGTAAGATTAAAGTTATTATGGACAATGTTTGCCTTAATCTTTCATGCCTGTGTGGGGCGCAGTGGCTCAATTGAATGTTTGCTAGTTCGAGACTCACAGACGTCAGAGTCAGCAAGACACCCAAACTGGAATAAATAGAAGGATAAGAAATCGACTGGGATGAAAAATATTAAAGCAAACAGATATTTTACCGGCTGCTTATTACTGGATCCATCCAGGTAGACCCATCCCGACAAGACCGAAAGATTGTTGACTCGGGCGTAAAGAATCAAGCCATGCAAGACAAAACAAGCAAACGAACAAACCAAATGCTCCTACTCTGCCCTGTCAGGCTCAACTCCCACTTATTCATGTGAAGTCCCTCCAAATATGCTGAGCCACCCCAACCCCATCAATCCACCGCATGCTCCTTTTGGGAGTTTCGAAAAGGACATATTGATGTCCCGGATACAATGCTACAGTACTGGATGCTGATAGCAGGGTTTGGATATTTATGATGCATGGAAGGATCCAGAAAATTCCGTCTGGTGGGTTGGGTGTCCTGAAAACTCTATTTTAGTTTTTTCACAGAGGGCAGTGCGGACCTGGCCTCCTTTTCAAAGCATTTGGACCCACGGTGTCCTACTTCTTCTTGAGGTTGTCAATAACAGTATTTCTAAGGAAACATATAACAATTTTGATCTTCCAGGTGGGATGCAAACCCGCTGTCCTCCACCCTCGGGACACGCACATGCGATGCTTATCTAACAATCTGAACTCTGTAGCTCAGTCAGTTGCCTATCTGCTTAATATGCAAGCAGACAGGAGATCGCACCCAGCATATTTTTCATGGAGAGTTGTTTCCTCTCCTGATGATTCAAGAAGACCAAGTTGCCAGTTACTTTTATAAGAATGAGCAAAAGTAATGGTAAACTGCCCTACAGTAGGCTTGCATAGGAACACTGTAGTTAAGTTGACCACAGCTGTTTACCATAGACAACAAATCAAATCAAACAACAGTTAAAATTAAACCAAATCAGAGACTATGTCTCGACATCACTGATATAATATTGAAATAAATCGTAACCTTAATCGTAATGATAGGGCTCGATTTGCTTGACTTGCGGCAAATTTGGATTGGATTGGGCCCTTTTAGTCTCTCCCTGTCTCTTCGGGGAGTCCCAACATGACAGAAATATTGTTGACTGGGCCGTTAAGTCTTAATTCAATCAATAAATAAGTCAGGGCTTCAGTACAAGGTCTAATTGATATTTGATTCTAAAACCATTTACATCTTCGCAAATTCTTTCATAAAGCATCCGAACCCTTTCATAAAGAACCAGTTATCCACAATTCGTACAGGTAAAGAACCTGTTACCAAAATATGTTACTGGTTCTTTACCACTTTTTTTTGACTTGTCAATATTAGTCATTTAAAATAAGCCCTTTATAGTTTTACATGAGGAGAAAATTGATTTTTTCAA
Organism: Loripinus fragilis; assembly: GCA_964019695.1. Classification (NCBI taxonomy): domain Eukaryota; kingdom Metazoa; phylum Mollusca; class Bivalvia; order Lucinida; family Lucinidae; genus Loripinus; species Loripinus fragilis. Next base: position 88,289,806 of record OZ026527.1, on the reverse strand, counting down.
ACACATTTAGATTGAACTTGAAGTTGTATGCACACTATCTTTGATGGAATATGTACTTTGATAAATATACTGATTTTTGTTATGGGTTTTAACAATATCTGAATCAAACCGCTCATTAATCCCTGACACATAAACCATCATCGCAAAGCCTGACAGAGTAAAACCATTAGCTTTTCAATTATATGAATTAATAAAAAAAAATACTTTCGGGCTTCGAGAATCATACGTTTAATGCGGTTTCCCATCACCAACCTTATACTGATTAAGGAAATCATAAAGCACATGTAACCCTTTCATAAAGCATCATTGACAACTTTCATAAAGAATCACCCCGCACTGTGACTGAGTTAACCCCCTGTGAAACATGATGCATCATAATTTTGAACTTTCGACCTGTGCCGATGGCTCGCCAGTGCCGGAATACTTGCTGGGTAGCTTTGTGATTTTCCAGGGGGTCCGTACCAGTATTCACAAGGAAATCTATAGCTTTGTGTGTGTTTTTTCTGGCGGCGGGGTCCAAGTCTCGGATCCATCCATGTGTCAGCTCGGTAGCGGGTCAACTCGGCCTGAAGTCAAGTCGGCCCCTAAGTCTGCTCTTCGTCACTGTACCAAATCTCGTGTGCTGCCTCAGATGGCGATTTTTGTTCTATTCACCCCGGGGCGAAGACTCTGGTGAGTCTGCACATTTGTGCAGGTGTAATTACTGGACAATGCAATAAGTATCAAGATCTCATGCGCTGACAGCGAAGACTCTGACGAGTCAGCAAATTTACACAGGCTTGCCTGAGCCTCGTCATAGTACCGAAATATCATGTGCTGGCTCGAATGGCGATTTATTGTTTTTGTGATAGCAGCAAAGGCTCTGGCGAGTCTGCACATTTGCATAGGCTTACCTTAAGCCCCTATCTCACTGGACTGCGACTGTTTTGCAACAGCTGGCGACAGACATCGCGAGTGGGTCGCAAAGCAGTCTCGAAACAGTCGCCAGTGATTCGTAATTTCCTCGCATGTGTCGCCAAGTGGCGCAAAGTTGTCGCGAAAATTTTGAACATGTTCAAAAATTTCATGCGACAAAATTCCTCGCAAAATGGTCGCAAAGTCATCGCGGGTGTCTCGAACCCGTCGCGAACTTGTCGCCAACCCCTTGCAATTTAGTCGCAATCATTTTGGGACACAACATATTTGCGAGACAATTAAGACTGAATTGCGAACCAATTGCGACATAAACGAGACACTTTGCGACAACATTGCGAGTAAATTAAACTAAGCGATGTTCTGGCGAACGTCGTGAGACAGTCGCACGAACGTCTCACGACTATCGCGCGAGTATCTTAAATTACTCGCAATTATGTCGCCAAAGGTTCGTTAAAAGAGTTCCTCCTATCTGAGATGATAGTTCCCTCTTAGTACGAGACCTTGGTTAGGCATATTCAAGTACAAATGTATACAGTTTTGACTAATTCCAGTTGTCAAGTTTACTTGCTATCTGAGAGGATAGTTTCATATAAGTATGGTACATCTATATTGATTAGGCTCACTTACATGTATACTGTTTGGAGTAATTTCAGTTAATAAAAATGGTTCTGCATTCTGAGAGGATAATTTTGTTATGTATGTTTTATAAGGCCTACTTAAATGTTTACTATTACTATTACAGTATAAAGGTATTATTATTGTGTCTTGGTTAGACTACAACAGCCTGCTTAGTTTCAGCAGCCCTTCTAAGGTTTGAATTTGGCATACAGAACCCTATAAACAAATTATCACTGCAGCAGACAACTAAGATTCTGATAAAAATGCGCATCCGCGCATTCTGATCTGTGCCTTCGTTGTGCACATAACTGTATAAAATAGATTTTCACAGGACGAGGCTCATCTGAACTCGTTGCAATTTATATTTGAATTGGCTCATCATGCCATACGTATGGGCATCAGAGCATGTGCGTTCTCGACTGACTTTCTTAAGCTGCTTGATTGGCCATCATAACTGTGCAGTTTAAACGAGTTAACTCAGTAAACGAGCTAACTCAATATGTGCTACCATTCAACAGTCCGACACCACCCAGCAGCGTGACACCTTCCAACAATCTAGCTCCTTCCAGCCCTCTAGTTCCTTCGAACAGCGTAGTACCTTCCTAGTCTGAGGTTTGAATGCTTACAAGAATGTTTATTTTTCGTGGTTTATCATTTCTCGCAAAACCATCGTGCGACAGTCGCACGACCTTCGCGCGACAGTCGCACGACGTTCGTGAGAACGTCTTGAGGCGGTCGATCGTAATAAATGTTCGCAATTTATTCGGGCGAACATCGTGCGAGTGTCTCGCGAATGTCGCACGAATGTCGCGCGAATGTCGTGAAACATTCGCCAATGATTCGTGCGACAATCGTACGACATTCGTGCGACTGTCGCAAATATGTCTTAATCACCCTTTCGGTGTGACCGCAATTAGATTATGGTTGCAATGTCGTATTTCTGTCGCCAAAACGTGTCTCAAATTAGTCTCGAAATAGTCGCAAATTGCTCGCATCCCAGTGAGATACTAGCTTTAGCCTTCGTCACTGTACCAAAATCTCGTGTGTTGCCTCAGATGGCGATTCGTGTGTTATTCACGCCAGCAGGTAGACTGAGGAGTCTGCACATTTGCGCAGGCATAGTTACAGGACAATGGCGAGTCTACACATTTGCACAGGCTTACCTTAGCCTTCGTCACTGTACCAAAATCTCACGCGCTGCCTCAGATGGCGATTTTTGTTCTATTCACCCCAGGGCGAAGACTGGTGAGTCTGCACATTTGTGCAGGTGTAGTTACTGGACAATGCAATAAGTATCAAAATCTCATGTGCTGGCAGCGTAGGCTCTGGCGAGTCTGCACATTTGCATTGGCTCGCCTGAGCCTCGCCACAGTAACAAAATATATTGTGTTGGTTCCTATGGCGATTTGTGTACTGTTTATGTGAACAGCAAAAGCTGTGGTGAGTCTGCACCATGGCACATCTGTGCAACCATTAGTGCGTTGAATCAATGCGTCAAAATATGCTCCCAATGCGTTGTAATAAAAATCCTCAATAAAACTTTTGCTAGTTTACCAAGAAAAAATAAGCAGTTGTAATCGTTTTGGATGCTATTTCATTGGACTATGATATCCGCTGCGCCTAGACATGCAGATTTTCCTCATTATATGCAGTCACACTAGAAAAAATGTAATGGTCAAACTCAAGAACTGTGTCGGATTTGCTGGCCAAACCTTGAATTAAATCAACAAGAGCCACGCGACTGCAATATTACCGACAGTCTGTGCGTCTGGTGTCATCACAAATAACATGAACGCAAGCTTATAAAGAAATAATAAAATCAATAGGTATAGATTTTACGCCAGCTCCAGTGCGGAATTACGCCAGCACCAGTTCCTTGTAGTAACTTCCAGTGCTTTTACATTTACCAGTGTGATATATGAAATTAGTCACCAATGTAGCCTCAATACCATCTACTTTTTTCTATATCCATTAATACATTTAGTCACGTAACTCTAGATTTTAAAAGTGTTATGACATGAAAACTAAATGACGCACCATAATAAAACATGCAATACACCATTTGTGCATACCTATGACTCAGATCAGCGCTGGGCATCCGCCCTTCAATATGACCAAAACCATCGTTTTCGACTCGTTGCATGCACAAGGACTTTAAACATTTTCATGTAGACAACAAAGGCTCTGGTCCCATTTGGTGGGGACTCAAGCTGATTTGAGTCTTCACTGGGAGTGGGAGTACACACTATATTGTTGTTTTCCTTACCGTGTGGCTCCTTAGTTTCATGAGTGTTCCCCACATTGTTCATATAATCAGTAATAGAGCAGTGTGGATTGTGGAGTATGCGAAGTACGAGATCAATGACCTCTTGGTATAAAGCTCAGGCTATCAATTTTTATAAAACTTTCCCTGACTTCGATTATTATCATTATTATCATTATTATCATGGTGTTTGTACAGCGAAAGAGTCTTAATAACAACGTTCGGTTAGTCACCAAACGTTAAATCGGTCTTACAGAGCATTTACTTTACACCTATGAAAGTTTTCTTTGAAAAATAGGAAAATTTACATTTTATAACCCGTGGCTTGTTTTACCATATGCCCTTCTTTTATTGTAATTGCTTAGGAATTTAACCTGTGGTATGTTGTACTACACTCACACAAACTTCTAAGCGGTCACCTAGCAATTCCAAAATGTTGACAAAACTTTTAATCATTTTTAACTAGTTTTAATTTCATGTTTTGATATATTGTATTGAGAGATGTCATACAAAAAAACATTCCATGATGTTTCACGTGAAATAAATGAAGAACCAAATGCCCGTGTTATTAGGACAGATTTATGGTGATTTTAAGGTGACCGCTTAGAACTTTGGGCAAGTGTATATCAAAGAATAGTGCCCCATTAAAAATAGATTTTGTATTTGTAAAGGGCACACTTATCGATCCAAAATGACTGAAAAATCGCAGCATCGCTATATTTTTGCGTTTTGTAAAAAAAATTACAGATTTATAAACAGGTTTTTTTTTCATTTTTGTGCATTGAAATAAGGATTTTCAAGCCTCCAATTCTCTGATCTGGCGATTTTATGAAACAAGATTTTGAGAAAACAACAAGCAATACGCCAATTGCTCATATAATCTTAATAGATATTTTCCTATAATGGAAATATCATCAAGATAAGAGAAAACAGATACTTACATTTTTCCCGCCTTCGATAAAAGTATTGGACAGGTGAGGTACTTCATTGTATCGATTCTTGATCCTTGCTGTCTTTCTTGCTTTTATACCCAGGTTACCTGTGTTGGAGGTATCTGGGTAAACGGTGTGTGAAATACCTTGCCAACAAGCAAATTCAGATAGTTTATGTCCCCGCCACTTAATGTTTATCTTTAAATATGAGCTATCATGAAAGTAATAGGCCATGAGCTACTAAGGGTTTGCTCCCAAAGGGGGATCTTTGTTGGCTATATTTTCTTATATAACATCTAACAAGCTTTTTGCAACGTGTTGGCCATCTGGCGGTTGGGTCGTTTGGGTGCTACAGCGTGTTAAATACGTTACCCCTCATTTGTTTAAAAAACGAAAAATATAAAATTAAGGCTATTAAAATGGTACGTGAACTATTAAAATTGGCTAAACAGTCATGTAATATGTAAGAACAGTTAATTTTCTGCAGATACTGATGTTTGTAAGAGTAATTTAGGCCCATTATTTTGTCATTTACGTTACATTTTCAACTACACCCAATTAAAATCATCGATATTTTGTTATGTAGTTTCTTTTTATAAACTTCCCAATAAATATTTTATATTAAAATAACATGTCTCTAAATGACAATTAACTGACCATTTCAAAACTGCAAACAGCTTGCTTCTATCACAAAAACTTCAGGAGTTATAAACTGTTGAATATGACAACCCCTAAGAAAATGATATGTACTGTAAGAACCTTTTCATTTAAAAACAAAGCATGTACTCCTGCCTGTAAACTTTCAAACACCATATATGAGCTTCATGTTGATAAACAAGAGTGAAAGGGGATATAAGACATTGTTTCTGGTGTAAAGTATCAGTTTCTTGTTAATTTGGCAATATGTAACGTATGTTACAAACTTTATGGCTTTCTATATATTGCTTAATTCCCTAAATGATACATCAAAGGGTATTTTATTCCATTTTCAGAACTGATTTTGTTTTAAAAAGACATAAAGATACTAGTTTGTCCACAATATAACTCATCATTTCTTATAAAGAGACTATGTCAAATCATATTTACTTTTGTGAAATGAGTTATTTTAGACTTTTTTAAAACCAAAAAAAATGTCGATTTGGCCAATGTTATAGGTATTAAACCTTATTAACAAAGACAATTTTGCTCTCAATAAGGATACGATCCCATGTTCTGTCAAAATTGTTAAAGTAACATATATTACCATATAAAACATATCATAAGGTACTATGTAAGTCTAAAATGCTGTGGAAGACAGTATTAAATTGAGTTTGAGATTTTTTTTGTATGGTGAATTTAGATTTTTGTATGTTACTTATCTGAAGAACACTAAGTTTAATCTAGTCACTTATTTAACTGCAGCCAAAATATTTTGGTGTACCCAGTTAACTGTTGTTCAAACTATACAAACATAGTCAGTAACACAATACACGCTGGTATTCCTTGTATATTTTGGTTCATCTACAATAACAATTCTTTTTTTACTAAATGTTGTATGGTAGGTTGTAGCATACAAAACATTTGTGATATTACAACCCAGATAGAATCAAGTATTTGTAAGTTGGTAGAGCAAAAATCGATATATGTTACATAGATACTATGCATTATAAATGTATGTAATTATATACTGTTTGAAGAGACTGTCTCCAAATCAAATTTTATACTGACATCGTTGTATTTGCGTATACATATGTTGACCATCTGGAAGTCGGGGCATTACCGTGTAACAGCCATCTTAACTACGTTGCCCTAAAACATGTCTGAATCCTTTTGTTCAAATACAAAGCTTTACATAATTGTTATTTATTCACATGCTGATTGTCTTAAAAGCACTAAATAAAATGCAACAAATAGCCAGTATGCGTTAAAACAACATATGCACTATATTGCAGTTATATACGTTACTTTATTTTAAATAAACTACTTTTTAGCCCTGTGCAATCACTAGACCATGTGCTGCCAAAATACCTCCTAGGAAGAGTTTTGTCCACTATGATTTTTTAAAACCACGTTATATAAGCCAAAAAATAATGCATGTTAGCTCTTTATGGGTTGTATTGTTTCCCTGCTTTTGCGGAGTTTACTATGTTACCCTAAAATAATAGGAACTCCTTTAGTGTTAATATCAATATTATTCCTTACTATTACAAATCAATAGTATCTTGCAATTGAAAGTAAATGACTAGCAGTATAATTTTAACTCATTTAGATACCTTTTATTACTGTTACATGCGTTACTTTCTTTTGAATACATTAATTTAATGCATAAATAGCATAATATGAGTTTTTATACTGTTAAGAGATGTAAATTACTGCCATTGTAAGGCTCAATAATGAGAGTAATGATGAAAAGTGTCTTTTTTAACATTTAATATAAGTGAAATTCAACTCTGACAAAAGCACAGGTGATGTAAAGGAAGACACTTGAATTTAAAGTACATAAAATGCTATTTCAATTAAGAGTGTTTTTTATCGAATATGTAAACATTGCTTATAGATACTACTGATCTAAATAATCAAATAATATTTCTTAAATGCTTGAATAATAGCATTTATCACAGGCACTTGTATGTGTTAACTTAATTTAATACATGACATGATATATACAAGACATTTTTCCATACTGTCTACAGTTCAGTTTAGACGAAACAGGATAAAACATGTAGTAGCTTAGTAAGATCTATTACCAAAAGTGTGAGCCAACCAAATATATATACAGCTTATCAGCTATTGAATACAACAACTATTATAATGAAAACAACTAAGGACGAAAGCTAGCTCGCAATTTGTAAAATTTTAAATAATTTCAGGCATGGTTAATATTGAGAAATGAAGAATTTATATAGGTGTTATCCCTGGTCCTTTCAATTAAAATTGAATTTCTTTTTAATCATAACACTTTCTATCCCAAATATGGTACCCAAAATGCCTATCCCTATGGTTATAATACCTATGGTAGTAATCAGCATGTCTAGTTTGGCGAAGAAAGAAACAAATAATCTTGGAAACATGCATAACAAGAATATTTAAGGAGATTATTACATTTATCATCTGTTTTACCTGTTTCTACAATTTTGTGAAGCATTTAAACTGCCAGCTAGGCAGCATTTGTTCAAAATGTTCAATTAAGTCATATATTGAAAAGAGGTAAGTTAATGCTTAGAAAAGATCCCTTGCATTGTTAGTATTGTAATATAGACATGACTAAATGAAAAGACTTCAACAGTTCATTGGGATTTTTTATTTTAATTATTTATGTCAATTAGACCTAGTTTAACAGTGTTTTTTCGTTTTATATTAAATTTGGTACTTAGCATGCCACATGGGAACATGATCATTGTTATAAAGTTGCATCCTATTAATCCTTTGGATATTTCAAATCAAGCTTACTAGATTATAACTAGTAACGAAGAATAAATCAAATGAGCCAGCATATTTGATTTGGTACTAGTACTCATTGCAGTGTCAAGAAATGAGGGCTCAGGCAAGCCTTGTAAATCTGCAGACTCGCCAGAGCCTTTGCTGTCTGCATCCACAAAGTATGGATATATAGATGCAGACTCAGACTAGAATTAATATGGCTTGCTCGACTGTATCAGCATGAGCAATTAATGGATCCGAGATGTTTGCTAATATGTGATAAGTACCAAAAGCTCACGTGCTGGTCAAATATTCATTTGAGCGCTTTATAAATTACAATAAATGAGACAAACAATATTTTTTTCATCTAAAGGCAATACTGTCAAAATCAAATCTGACAAAGGTTTCAATATTTGGTAATATAAATGACAATAGAGTCTTTAAAGTCACACTACTGTCAATATCAGAACTTTATGGTATCCTTTTCAATGTGAAAGAAATATGATTTGTTCTGGAGATGATTAAATTAAAAGACCCATGGTAACTAGAAATGCACAGATACTTCCCACCAAAATCATGTACATGTATACTTTGTTAAAATTGTATGTAAGTCTATCATCGATAACAATGTACTGAATAGAGTGTTCTCCCAATACTTTTTTGTTAGAACAGTTGACTTTTTGCACGTCTTGAATCCATACCCTGGTGTGTTTGCAACTCATTCTTATTGTTAATATCCATATAACGTTTTGCTATAATTTGGTCATGTCACATTCTGTTTAGTGGAAATAAGCATCAGTTATTTCAGCATTAATTGCTAAAACTACCAATACATGTAAGTAAGATTTCATGACTGAATCTTTTACTTTAAATATTTTACTCTTCCATCCAACATTCTAAAAGAAGATTGCGAAATCTTTTTTTAAAATCAACTTGAATGTCTGGCCTTATTCTGTCAAATAAAGTCCAATAAATTTAAATTGGTATCGTAAGTAACAATTGACTTGTTTTCATGGTTATGATCATATCACTTGTGATTATTGTCATGTAAAATCCACCATTTTCACTATTTTTTCCCATTACACAGAAATATTTGTTCTCATTATCCATTTACCAATAAAATGTACATTGCTTAGGCAAATGATCAGAAGAACTATGTTGATTTAATCATCAGTTTCATCCATTAAACAATGAAGGCTATGCTGATGATAAACTAAAGTCTATTTAAAAGCCAAAAGTAAAGCAATGCATCAACATATGTATACGCAAATACAACATTATCAGTATAAAATTTGATTTGGAGACAGTCTCTACAAACAGTATAGGATTATATACACTTATGATGCAAAGTATCTATGTAACATATATCATTTTGGCTCTACCAGCTTACAAATACTTGATTCTATCTGGGTTGTAATAGCACAAATGTTTTGTATGCTACAACCTACCATACAACATTTAGTAACATCAGTATCTGCAGGATATTAACTGTTCTTACATATTACATGCCTGTTTAGCCAATTTGAATAGTACAAGTACCACTTTAATGGCCTTAGTTTTATATTTTTGTTTTTCAAAAAAATGAGGGGTAACGTATTCAACACGCTGCAGCACCCAAACGCCCCAACCGCCAGATGGCCAACATGTTGCAAAAAGCTCGTTAGATGTCATGCTTTAAGAAAAACATAGTCTACAAAGTTCCCCCTGGGGGAGCAAAACCCTTAGTAGCTCATGGCCTAATATATGCGCATCTTCAGACCATGACCGAAACGCATGTAAAGTTTCAAAGGAATCAGAGTAAACTGTAGGAGGAGTTGCATACACAAGGTACATAGTATCTATTAACTACAGCCGGAAAAATGACTAAGTACATTTTGTGAAAAAAGTGACAAAAATAATCTGAGCATGATATCCAAACAATATGCACATCTTCAGACGATGCCCTAAACACCAGTTCAAGTCTCACAGGAATCGGAGTAAAACTGTAGCAGGAGTTGCATACACAAGGCACCTACTACTAGAAGGGGGGCGGAAGGACGGAAAGCTGAAAACTATGTCCCCTCGCTTTTCTGCACAAGGTGGGGGACAAAAAAATTTCCTCGCTCACTTCGCTCGCTCGTTCTAAAATGAAAGATTTTATTTGGTTTCTTATAACTTTGATTTTAATAATGCATCGATATAAATGTATGCAGATTCCAATAGCTTTTAGGAATTTTGATAACCAAAAACTTTCCTCGTTCTCTTCACTCACTTGAAGTAAAATTACATGTATATATTTGTTTTGTATTTTGCATTTGATTTTAATGATTTTCATATCAGGATGTAAATGTATAAATGTATGGGTGCATATGCATGTGCATGATTGCATACATTTAGCAGCATGTACATGTGTGTGTGTGTGTGTGTGTACATTTTGCAATACCCCCCCCCCCCCCCAAGTATTGAATGTGGCCTCGCTAGCTTTGGCCCCTCCAATATTGAGAAAGTAACATATGTACCGAAGAAAAAAGGAGTGGTTAGGTGAACTGACCATGACATCGGCGACATGACCATAGTTGTTGACGGGGACGTAAACCAACCAACATTTAACTTTTCTGATGGACACGTTTTTGCTTGAAGTGGACAATGAGAAATGACCCACATTTGAACAAACACGGACAGCACGGACACCACTTGATCTTGGCACGTGCCATCTGTGCTGTGTCGCTTTAAATAGCAAAAACGTCATGCGCAATATAACTCCAGCGGATTTAACTGTCCTAGCGAAATAGTTTATTGAAACAATTACTGGTGATTTTCGACATCAGACGGATCAAAGATCAGACGATTCGAATTTACAGCACGTGAAAGGGGAAACAGGTAGAAACCGTTATAAAATGGTATCATAGGCGTTACATAATAATAGGTAACTTTCAACATTTTACTCCACTTTCTCTGTAGCTCGGTAGGTAAGCAACAGTACATTACTGTTAGTCTTGTATGAGGTATAAGTATTTCTTTTCTTTAATGCGAGTTCGAGTCTGGTCAGGCCTTTTTTTTACTTTTAATATAAGTGTGCGTGCGTGCGTGCTCATTTTAGCTCTTTTTCTATTGAATATTTTCGTCATGGTAAATATTTGTTAAATTTCATATACAATTAATTTCACATGCCCAATGTCTTGCTATCAGAGCTGTAGTCGGAGCCTGACGCAAGATCAATCACCACTGGCTCATGATCTTCCTCTGTCGCGATCTCCTTTAACTATAGTGTGTATACCCGTTCTAAACTGACAAAACATGCTCGACGCACTTCGCCCAGTCATCAGGCGAGATTCCTCTTATGCCCACTTCAATCAGTTCCTTGATAGTAGTAAGGTTGAAGGTGAAATTATTCCCCGCAATGAAACACATAAAAACGCATAAGGTGATACAATTTATCGCAGGGTAGTCAAAATAAAATTTATCGTGTTTTGAAGATAGCAGGAAAATAGTATAGTAAAGTTCCGAACCTTGGGCAGCCATTCCCGCCAAACTTGCGATTTTTCTACAATAAAATTGAAATATACTAAATTGTCACATCACTGGTATCCAAAGGTAGTAGATTTACCATTCCTACCCTCTCCCCCCAAAAAAACAACAACAAAAAACAAAAGACATGGGACTCGAACTGTGCAACCTTCTAGGGAAAATCCGAATTAAAGATGTAAGCCTGTAGTTGTTGTATTCACAGGGGGTTAACTCAGTCACAGTGCGGGGTGATTCTTTATGACAGTTGTCAATGATGCTTTATGAAAAGGGTTACAGGTTCTTTACTTTGGGTCAATGATTCTTTACAAGTTTCTATGCTCATGCCAAACGCGGGGTGAAAATGGTAATATTCGACAGTGTTAGAGTCAAATTTTGTTAATAGACATATAAGCAGCATGTTTCATGATAGTCTATGCATTTATCATACAGTTTAGCTGTCCAACAATTCACCAGTTACACTAGAGATGTTAAGTTGCAACAAATGCCATATGTGTATATTTCATGGTTTTATCGAGCCAAAAACGCTTTGAAACGAACCATTATATTATAAATTTGGTATCTGAAGCTTAAATTCTTCCTTTGATATACGTTTTAGCCAATTTCAACATTTTTCGAAGTTAATGGTTCTTTATGAAAGGTTACAAATGCTTTATGAGCCTAAAATTCGGGTTACAGGTTCTTTTAGAAAGTTATTACATATTCTTAATGAAAGAAGTTACAAGTTCTTTATGAGACAAATGCAATTTCGTCCTGATATACAGCCGTAATGTATTTTTGCCCCCAATAAATGGGCCGCTGGTATGTGCGACCAACAAAGGCTCAGACCAGCCTGCACATATGCTCAGTCTGATCTGAGCCTTTGCTAGTCGCTTAACTATTATATGACTGTTAAGCTATTGACCGATTAGCATTTGCAGTTTCTAAGCTTAAAAGGAGGCCGCACAGACTCGTCTGAGTCTATTCGTGCCAAAATGCCACATTGCTGGAAGTTTCTTGTCCCTGCTCAAATGCTGTTCAGAAAAAGTTGAATTTTGACCTATTGACCCTATCCTCAGGGTCGGGGGGGGGGGTACGAGAGGAGGGGGTACGAGAGGGGGAAGTCAACAATTTTTCCGTCATATTACGGCATCCCACACTTTACTGGGCAAGCTTAGCTAAGGAGGTAATGCCCTATTCCACACAGACCACGAATCCCCAGAATCATAAAGAATCGATAAATGTTAGGATTCATGGAGAATTGTATTTTTTTTCAACCCATACGTGATGTTCTACGATTCAGTGGAAATACTGCAATAAGTTAAAGAAATGACCACGAATTAGTTGAGAATATGCCAAATGCAGCACGAATTGGGCACGAATTAACAGAAATTCACGGCGATTGGTGATGATTCGCGAGATTTTCCCTCACGACAGTTATAAAAAAGGTCCATCCATGCTTCGGGGGCATCAGTTCCAAAATGAATGATCCTCGTATGTCAGCTGTAATATTTGTCAATTCGTGGGATTCGGGCCCTGTGTGAAATAGAGGTATAAAACAGTACTTTTTGCACATACTTTCACTTGAAACTGACAAGAACCCTTATTGAATCAGCGGAAGTTGGCGAATGAACGTATATCCGTTTTCAGGACCAATCGCCAGGTAATAATGGACTTTAGTAGGGTCGCAATGAAACTTACGAACCCTAGATGAACCACTGGGCTTGCCTCCGACTGTGCTGCAGGACCAAATAAAAAATTATACTCTCATACGAATATTACCGATAGCATGAAGGTGTACCACTAGACTGATATCCGTCATAGATGCTAATATTTCCCTTATGAATCCATACCAACCGCTACCATTCCAAGGGAGTGCTGTGGCTCAGTGATAGAGTGCTTGACTCAGAACTGAGTGGTTGCGGATTCGAGCCTCACCAGCGTCACTGCGTTGTGTCCTTGAGCAAGGCACATTCATCATTGCTTAATACTGGTTCAACCCAGGAAAACCCGTCCTGACATAACTGAAAGATTGTTGACTGGGGCATAAAGAGTCCACTCAGCAACCATCTCACAAGTTCAAGGTAACAACTTCAACTCAGATGTCTGTCCATCGATCATACATGCTTCGTGTCCCCTAGCTCTGTATCTCATTACAGTTTAAGATATCCTCATGAAACAGATATCAATCAACATAAGACGACGTGTAAAACACAAGGACTTTAGCTCTTTATTACCCATTTAAAAAAATATGGCCCGTTAAAACGGAAAATTGTAGATTTTGCCATTTAAATCGTGCCCGCTCTGTAATAGAAGTACCTCGCCCAATAACCATTTTTGTTTATGGTAAGACTAGAAATATTTTCTTCTAACATGCATGGACACCGATTTTAGAATTGCTTTAATTTGATCCACTTACCAATTACAACAAAAGCTGTCTGCGTTTTTCGTCTGCTGAATGTTTTTGAAGTCTCTTAGGCAAACAGTGTAGACCTAAACAGACTGTTGCTGTTTGCTTCTGTGCTTACATATTAGTCAATAATCTAAACAAATATATGCAGCAGCCGAAAATTGGGTGTAATGATCAACCGCAGTTTTTGGCTGGCTTTTGGAGGTTGTATCAGACATCCTTTGATTTTTATGCATACTTTCAAACTTGATTGTCACTCATCGAATGACGACATGTTTTTGCATTTTTGCAGACAGATGGCGCAAATTTGTTGTTTTTGTCAATTTTAAAAAAACTACACCCAATATTTCAAGTCTAGCTACTGTCCTGCCAGCCAAGAGTGCCAGTGATGTCATGTTTTGTTTACACTTGTTAGGTAAAGCATTAACTTGTACACTCCAGCTGAGCTAACGCAAATCGATAGATCACTTGTGTAATCCTATCCTGTGGATAGGATTAATACACAAGTGATCTATCGATTATAAGTCCCGGATAACATTGTAAACAAAACATGACGTCACTGTCACTCTTGCCTGGCAGGACAGTAGCTTTTATAGCTCAAGAAGAAATTCACGGAGCGCCTTTGAGCCAGCTTGCATGCTTTTATCACTTTTCGTGGTACCTCAAACTACCAAGCAGTAGACACTATTCAAGGGCGGATCCAGAAAATTTTGTCGGGATGCGGGAGAGGGGGGTCCACGCCCACAAAAGTATGAGATGTTTTCTGTCGTAGTTTTTATGGTCTTCATCCTATTTTAAAGGGGAATGCCTTTTACAAAGTTTCGCAAAGAATATAAGCGTATTCCATGGAAAACTGGGAAACAAATATGTTTTTGAGGTACAAGCTTTCCTAGGGGATCCCTAATGCGTATTCCTATGGAAACCTATAGCGCTTGTGATTTTCCAGGGGGTCTGGACCTCCGCCCCCACCCCCTCTGGGCCCACCCATGCTGTCTGCGAGTCGCTGAATCTACACATTTCACATGTATATTAATAGTGAGATGGTCGCAGGTGTCATTCCATGGGCTGGCAGGACAAAAAAAGAGCCACCCATGAAGACTCGTATTGGTGTTGGAATCTTCCCAGTCTGCTCACAACCTTAGCCGTGATCTAAATCTGTATCCAGAATAAGAGCTGTGAAAAAAAAAGACTGATATCCATGTTGATATGGGTCTTGATGCTACTTTTGCCACGTGACAGGCTCCTATATTAGCCAATCTTGTAACCACAAAACGTATATATATGTAATACCTTACAGTAGTTCTAGATCAGCAGGCTTTGCTTGCTTTGAACTACAATAAGAAATGGAAATAATATGCAAATACATACATCGGTAACGTGTCTGGCTACAGATGCGTGTCTGACTGCAGATCCAGGGGTCGCGAGTTCGATCCCGACCCGGTACCATACTTTCGTGGAGATTGATCATGAAATAATTTCTACGGTCATTCTCCTCCTTCCGCTGATTTATTCAAGAAGGGTTGTTGTCAGTTACAAGCGAAAGTATGTGCACAAATTACTGGTTAACCGCTTGCTCAAGCCTGCCCAGGAAAAAGTGTGGTTAAGTGAACTGACCGTCCCGCAATGACCATAGCTGTTGACATGGGACGTAAAGCAACAAAACAAACAAACAAACACCGGGTAGGCGGCAATCGAAAACGTTAATACTATCGACAGACGTAGATCAAAAATCGATTGCCGCCTACCCGGTATGTTTCTCATATTGCACCAGCTTTGTGCATGTTAGATGTTGCACGGAATACAATAACTAATACTACCGACTGAAGGCTCTGTTTTCGTCTTCAAATTATGAGAAAACAACTCCACCGAAGAGAACTATAACTGCAACTGCAGGTACCCAGAACGAGAAATCTGGCTTCTGGGTTCACAAGTAGTCTGCTTTTTATAGGTTGATTGTTAGATTCTAATGATTGGATATATCAATAGGCGAGGTAAGTTTGTGAATGTTGAAAAAAAAACTCATTTGTATTTCTTTTGGGTACTCAAAAGAACCGTCTAAATGAGGCGTTTCTTTTGAGAATCCAAACATGTAAATCGTTGTTGTCTGCATGTCTCTTTTTGTTAATCAAGAGTAGAATATCAAGTAAGATAAAAGTTATTATGGACAATGTTTGCCTTAATCTTCCATGCCTGTGTGGGGCGCAGTGGCTCAATAGAAGGGTTGCTATTTTGAGACTCAGAGACGTCAGAGTCAGTGTTTTACCCGATGCTTTAGTACTGGATCCACCAAGGTAGACCCATCCCGACAAGGCTGAAAGATTGTTGACTCGGATGTAAAGAACCAAGACAAGCAAACGAAAAACCAAATGCTGCTATTTTGACCTGTCAGGCTCAACTCACTAATTCATGTTAAGTCCCCGCCTATTGGGACGTTCAAAATACGCTGAGCCACCCCATCCCCATCAATCCACCACATGCTCCTATTGGGAGTTTCAAAAAAGACATATTGATGTCTCGGATACAGTACGGGATACAGTACTGGATGCTGAAAGCAGGGTTTGGATGTTAACGATGCATGGGAGGATCCAGAAAATTCTGTCTGGGGGGTTGGGTGTCCTGAGATCTTTATTTTAGTTTTTTTATTTCACAGAGGGCAGTGCGGACCTGACCTCCCTTTCGAAGCAATTGGGCCCACGGGGTCCTACTTCTTCCCGAGGTTGTCAATAACAGTATTTCTAAGGAAACATATAACAAATTTTGATCTTCCAGCTGGGGTGCAAACCCTCTGTCCCCCACCCTTAGGACATGCGACACATGCGATGCTTAGCTAACAATCTGGACAATGTAGCTCGGTCAGTTGCCTATCTGCTTAATATGCAAGCAGACAAGAGATTGCACCCAGCATATTTTTCACGGAGAATTGTTTCTTCTCCTGATGTTTCAAGAAGACCAAGTTGCCAGTAACTTGTATAAGAATGAGCAAAAGTAATGGTAAACTGCCCTACAGTAGGCTTGCATAGGAACATTGTAGTTATGATAAATACAGCTGTTTACCATAGACAGCCAATCAAATCAAATAACAATTAAATGAAACGAATTCAGAGGCTATGTCTCGGCATCACTGATATAATATTGAAATAAATATTAACCTTAATCGTAATGATAGGGCGTGATTTGCTTGACTTGGGGCAAATTTGGATGGGATTGGGCCTTTTTAGTCTCTCCCTGTCTCTTGCAGGAGTCCCATCATGACAGAAATATTGTTGACTGGGACTTTAAGTCTTAACTCAATCAATAAACAAGCCAGGGTTGTAGTAATAGGTCTAATTGCCTTGATATTTGATCCTAAAACCATTAACATATTTGCCAATTCTTTCATAAAGAACCAGTTATCCATCATTCGAACTGGTAAAGAACCTGTTACCAAAATGTGTTAATGATTCTTTATGACCAGTTTTTAGCTTGTCATAATTAATCATTTAAAATAAACTCTTTATAGTTTTACATGAGGAGACAATTGATTTTTCAAAGACATTTAGATTGAACTTGAAGTTGTATGCTAAATATCTTTGATGGAGTATGTACTTTGATAAAAATACTGAATTTTATTATGGGTTTTATCATTATCTTAATTAAACTGCCAATTAATCCCCGACACACAAACCGTCATCGCAAAGACTGAAAGAGTAAAACCTTTAGCTTTTCAAATAAATGAATTAACAGAAATAAAATACTTTCGGGCTTCGAAAATCTTAAGTTTAATGCCGTTTCCCATCACCTACCTTATACTGATTAAGGAAATCATAAAGCACCTGTAACCCTTTCATAAAGCATCATTGACAACTGTCATAAAGAATCACCCCGCACTGTGACTGAGTTAACCCCCTGTGGTATTGGGCCTGTCGTTACATATAAATTTATTGGAAATTTTGTTACGTCGATAGCACGAGCAGTAAGTATTAGGCGAGAAATAACCGTTATAATCTTATTTACCTTTCTCGTGCTCCTAAGTAGACTCGTCTGACCTTTGATCCGTCTAAGGTCAAAATTGACCAGTACCTTTAAACATGAACAGCAGTATATGATAATGGCTATAATGCGAATAAGCTATCTGTGATCTGTTACCTCTCGTGATCAAACAATGAACAGTAGTATCTGATAATGGCTATAATGCGAATAAGCTATCTGTGATCTGTTACCTCTCGTGATCAAACAATGCAATACCGTTTTTAAAAGTGGATGCTACAAATTAAATTAAAATATTTGAAGGGGTCACAGCAACAAGGTACTTTAGTCCATTTTTTATTATTTCGGGAAAAACGCAAAAAACATCATTTTTGGCAATTCTCAAAATATGTAGATTTTTCTTGCAAAAATGAACAAGATATGCTAGAAAATAGTGAATTCAGGAGATTTCGCAATGATTTTACTGCTTAAAGTGAGAAAAACTTGATTTTAGCGATTTCGTTTCTGCAACAAGGGACCTAAGTCCAAATTTCATAAAACTTTAAAATTGCATACAGAAAGTTTATGACAGTCCATCAACACTAAAAATTCATGAGTCCATCAACACTAAAAAATGCATGATAGTGTGTGGAAAGCTTATTTCTTACGAGTACAACAGCGAAAACCTGGATAAAACAGTTGATTTATGTAAATTCCATAATTATGAACAAATTTTAATGACACAAAGGTCCTAAGTCCATAGTCTAGGTTTTATGTTGTATAAAATTAGTTTAGCGATTCCAAAAAAACAAAAAAAAATTTTTTGTGGCTTTTCCATGGGTAGAAACCAGTACTGGGCCGGGAGGGTTTATGATGTGTGTGTTATTATTATATGACGGGAACTCCCGAAGGCTCAACCGGAAGTGGTTTTATGGAGAAGCCGGGAATCGAACCTGCGACCCCTGGTTTACAAGGCATAGCACTTATCCACTACACCACGGAGCGATTCCATTTGACGAGAAATAATGTCTAGCAAGCGAAATGTTGCTATTTGAGGTTCAATGTGTGATAATAATGATTATAAGGCAATAAAACTTTGAAATAAATCTGAAGAAAAAAAATTATGAAGTTAGGCCCTTTTATGCATTAACATCAAATTTTGGACCTAGGATCTTTATGAAAATGATATAATCCTATTTATTTCAACGTTTTATAGTAATTTATAGTAATACTTACTTACTTACTTATTTGATGATCAAAGGGAGTTTATACGATGCGGAAATGTTTTTTTTTATACATGAAAAAGAGGCTAACTCAATTTTCCCCAAAAGTTGACCAAAGTACCTTGTTGCTGTGACCCCTTCCAATGTCAGAAGACAAGCTAGATAAAAACAGCGCATTGGTATTTATCACATCGGATGGCTGATCATGTGCATACTGTCCCTTTAAAGGGCTCGAAAGTCGCGATTTTGGACGGCAGCATATTTCATTGCACGATTTCGAGGGGATAGAACGAGTATTTATAATAATCTAGTCTTGTATGGATCTGACGGAAAACCATGGGTGTGAATTATGGGAAATTCTGGTTGGATGCTGAACATGCGGTGGCAGGTCTAAAGCTACTATAATCCGTGAATGATTTTGAAAAACTAGCAAAGGAACGCCAGCCTTGGTGGTTCAACATTTCTGTTACACTAGCATGTCTGGAATAGTTGTAAAGTTTGTTGGATCATTTCAATCTTATGAATAATTCTTTGAGTGTAGGGAGCACCAGTGTCTTGTTTGCCATTTGACGGATAGCTGGGGGTGTTGTCTTAATGTTGTGCTTTATGAATCCAAGGGATCGGCTTGCTGAATTGCATATATTCTAAGAATAAAATATCTAAAAGCATTAAAATGAAAAAAGAGGCTGACTAAAAATAGGGGCCTAAAAGTAGTAATTGCACATGGTTGTTCTCTATCACATTCGTTATCTTTTTCATTTACACTTTATAAATATTTTGACCGGAAAGACTACCTTAATGAAACACCTAACGATGGTAATTCATGTCCATTTTATCTGGAGCTGAAAGAGAACGCCTGGTTGAGGAGTATTTACCACGAGGTCGTCTAGACGTCTGTTAAAACTCGTGCAATAGACCACTCGCACGAGGTATTGCACGAGACAAGTGTGTTAATTATTCTAAAAGAAGATCTGACAGTTAGTTCAGTCAGTACAAACCGTGCTGCTGGTGCTCGACCAAACTTGGGCGAATCACATTTTTTTTACCTCTTGACAGTAGGAGGTTTTATAACCGGAATTAATTAATACTTCTTATAAAACGGAACACAGCGGTATAGCCTATGTTAACGCTTTGTCCATTAATGCATCTTGTCTTGGGTTGTGTAGAATTTCTGCAGCCCTGGCACACCTCCAGTCCGCTGGAGTAGGATGGAATATAAATTCTAAAATGATATTTGTAGGTGTTGGGTCACTGTCGCAACATATGAGAACTGTGTTTCTGGGGCTGTCAGATTGTATGCTGAGAGTTTCCATCAATATAGAGATGAGTGTGTGTAATATGCTTCTTTCACCAGAGAGTTCAATCAGCAATAAACTTATGAACAATGACATTCAACCAAATACAAATGACTGGTGTTTGTGCCATAACATTTGCTGTCTCTCTGGCATTTTGCAAGAAGCCTGCTTATTTGCAGTATGATAACTCGATAATGAGGTCACACCTTTTGAAATGCCTCCATAAAATATAACAATAAAAAGTCTTTTTATAAAGGCCCATACGGTCCCACTATACTGCTCTTGCAGGATGCCAGAGATCGATCTTATGTTCAAATGTACAACTTGTCAACGTTGGTTCCATCCAGACTGCCAAGAGATCAAATTGAATGCTCGACAGTTGAAGCATTCAAGAACTGTAAAAAATGTCTGGAATGTCGATCAAAATGAAAAGTAAATTTATGCTATACATGTATATATTTTATTAGTTAAATGCAATTATTATTATTCATCTGGCAACTATTTTTTCTTCATTTCGGATATATCACGGAATAATGGACATGTCATGGAATTTTTTAGGCATATCACGGATACCTTTCACTGACTCACGGAACTTGTCACGGAAAAATAATGGTTAATCTCACGGATATTTCACGGATTGACGAAAAACACGGAACTTTCCTCTGGTAAAATTGAAAATAATGATGTTTTAAGCTTAAAATACGCACATATATTTCAAAAATAACAAAGCTCTCCGCCCATTTCATATGAAATACGTTTTGAATCCGTGAAATTTCCGTGATTTGTCATGGGCGGAAAACCTCGGTTTCTTCCTAGTTTTCTGAGGGGGACCAAGGCAAGTCTTTATTGCAATGTATAACAAAGCCTTCTACTATGAAATTCTAAAGTCTCTAGCAGGTTATGGATACATTTTGGGATAACTTTATATGAGGCACTAAAGCAAGTCGCTATAAGTGCGTACAGGAATTCAGTGAACATCGCTTTTTTGCGTTTATTTTTATATGTGCAGACTAATCGCAGAATTAACACCAGAATTTAATACATATATACACCGCCTAATTGGTGATATTTTTTTCGTTACAAAAGGTATTGCCATATGGGCTGTGATATGATGGAATTTGTTCTCATTTGAGCATCTGTATTTTTTAATTTACCCTAAACGCACCTTTGTACGGATCACTGCCTTTAGGATAATTATATAGTTTTGTAAGACGAAGTAACGTGTTAGGAGAAGGGTTTCTTATCATATCAAAATAGTTCCACAAAATGCAAAGTATGGCCATAGATTGGGCTCATTGTATTTTGGCATACAAGAAAATATTGAGGCCTTCCCAGTGGGTACCCAACCGCTTGTTCCTATGAAATGAATCACTGTGTTCCGTTGTTCCTCAATTCAAAATCTTGTTGTTCTGTGTGCCCTGCTCCTTGAAAGTTTTATCCCTCTGATCATGAGATTTTAAACAATTTTCCAACTTGTTTTATTTAATTAATTGAGCTTTCTATCTGTTTATTGCAAATACCGATTTGTTGACACCAGACAATGCAAACTATGCATCGAAATTCCGGGCAACTATAATTGACAAGAGAAAAAGATCACAGGGCTCACCCGGTAGGCCGTGATCCAAGTGAAAATAGACTCATCTAATAAAAGTAATGCTCGTTCAGCCCTTTAGCAGTTGATGTCAGAAAGAGAAACTATACTAAGTGTACTTGGAAATAGGTTGAAAAATATATCAGCAGATGTCATATTTTGTGTTTGGGGTCAATATTATTTTTGGGGGTGGCTGAAAACTAAATTTTCAAGTGAAGTGCTTCATAGCCTATAAATTATGCACCAGTCATTTATAACCACTGCTTCACCAAAGCTCCTGAGCAGGGCGAGGATAGCCTGGTAAATTTGCTGTGATTTTACTGTTACATTGTCTCAATAATGGGGAGGAAATGAAGGTGTTTGATAGACATAGGCAATCATGGCAGTGCATTATAGTAACAGATTGCTGGAAAGAACTGTCATGGTTTTGCCAGCTATAGCTGTCCCCATAGTGTGGTGGTTACTATGGGGAACTGCAGACACAAAATCAATGTCCTCGACATTCCCCTTGGGCTGGTGGGGGGGGGGGGGCAGTGGTCACATATGACTAGTGCATGAAGGCGAAATGAATTATGCCCTCCAGCCATTTGTAACGACGCCTCAGCCGGGCAAATGAGCTGTTAGTACAGGGTCATGCCAGGGACCTGCAACCAGAAAGTCCCCGCCGTTCCCCCGCTTTGTGGGCTGTAGTTACGAATTACTTGTGATGTAGAGCACAGCCAAATTAGGCCAGTCATAATAGCTTTTGGGGTACCACTAATTGCTACAGAAACTTTTTTGTGCCTGAGCGAAAGTTTCTTATGTCATCTACAACATACTAAAAGTCCTCACAAAATATCTGAAAGAAAAAGATATTATAATACCTTAATCTAATCCCCATACAACATTTTCTGCGGCGGCCCTGTAAGTCCACCGTAGATTGTACTTTCTCTACCTAGGATACACTTTTTGTACAGCCGACTCGAATAAAATCTTTGTCGCAGTTTTCCTCTGACCATTGCATACAGGTAATTATCTTTGAGCATTTTTTTGTCGATCAAAGTATTTTTGATCATCGCCTCAAGGCAACTGACGCTCCAGTGCGTTTTGTAAGAGAAAACTAGCTCAATATTCCCTGGTGTCACATATTTTCGTGGCTATAATTCTCGCACCACTTTTATTGTTATTTTATTTAATATCACATAAAAATCGTCACGAATCATAGCAATCAGAATGAAAATATGAAATAAATATTAAATTGCAGAAAAAAATATCATATTATTAAGATATGTTTTACGCTCGAATTTTAAAAGTACGGAAGCACATTAGTGTCATCATGAATATACTTGTACGAAGCGTTTTGGGGCGACCTTCAAAGCTTTTCTACGAAAATCATGGCAAGGATGAATCTTAGACTGAAATTATGAAATAATTTTTAACGATAAATAGTTTCTTTAGCCCTTATCATGCTGAATATTTTATGTACTACACAGTAACACTTTTCCCAAATTTTATCCTGTTCAGCTTAAATCTGTACAAGAGGTGTTTCATGTTTATTTGAAAAAATTTGAAAATGCCGTTACTCATTTATTTCTTGCTATATTGGGTAATAATTGATTTCTATGGGTTAGTCTGATCTCCAGAAATACGCAGTCATCATGAAAATAGTTCTTAGTTTTCATTTCTGGTTTGAAATTGTCTCTGAAGATGAGTAGTCAAATTTTAAGCGTTTAAAAATGCTGTCTGAAACGAAATGTACTAAATCTTTCTCAAGCAATTTCTCTAAAAGATATGAAGTTTTTCTCTTGGAACCTTTTATATATTGTGCATAGATAATTAAAAAATGTTCTGTTACAAAATAAAGCATTTCAGTTGGATATTTACTTTTTGGAAGCGACTTGAACATCAAACTTAAGGGTGTACAGTTTCCATAGCAACACTAAATTGCATGCAAAATACTCAAATGCAATATTTGGTAATCAGTTTTATCAGCAATAGATACTTAAAATATCTAAGAAATTGAGCCAGCTGTGAGTTTTGAAAATTTGCTTTTCAAACTTCTTCCAAGACATATTTTATACATGAGATACCCATTTGGGCACTTGTATGGAAGAACTTATTAAGCCAAGTTTCCAAGCAAAAACAGGCACACATAGGCTGTTTCTTATTTTTGTAAAAGACTTAGTGTTCCACTAAACTTAAAAGAAAATTTCACACTTAAATACGTATATTTTTAGGAGATACACGCATTTTAGCTCTTAAAATCAGTTAAAAGGGGGTGGGGATGTATTTAGGGCCACCGTGTCATGGCTATGCTTTAGATTGCCATCTTGTCTATTTGGCAATACCAGGGACACATCCTTCATGCATGAAAAATCACAATTGGTTTGTTTTATTTATATGCAACCGCAAAAAGTGAAATTCAAATCTGTTCAAATAAACAAGAAACAGATCTCGTATTTTCAATTAGTATGGAAAACAGTGTATATCCTGATAAGATGGCCTCTGAAAGAAGCCAGCTGATCAGGATCTAATGTTTTCAAAAGTGGAATCAACAGGACAAGGGTTAATTCTGGGTCTAGCAGGACAAGAGTAAGTTCTTTAAATGGGGAGAAATTTACCTGTGTATCTGGCAATTGTTTGACACCTGTGCCTGTCATAAACTGTTAAAACAACACATCCCCATGTGGATACTGTATAGCCAGGGGCAAGGATGAACAATAGGATGCCATGATCGACTCCATATTAAGACTTAAGACAATTAAAGTCCAGGTGACCACAAACATGGGTGCCTTTAATTGAGTTATAGTACAGATAAGGGTCACTCATCCAAACACCTAACTTAAAGGCAGAGATTCTGTACCCCCCGGCAGAGAGATTATTACCTGTATGAGATGGTCAGTGGGCGGAGCTTAGCTATCGACCCGGCCACTGTCCTAATCTGGTCTAGCAGATAACAGATAAGCCTCAGGCTACTACTGTTCTGTTTTCAAGTCTCAAAAACGACAATATTTATGTAATAATTATTGGTATTTTTCTTTTTTGAAAAATAAGAAAAATAAGACCAAACAAGCTGATAAAAATTGAATGAAGACATGAATGCAGCTTTCTTCAATATATTTGATTGTCATCAATATAATATTATTTTTCATTTTTATATTCATGCAATATTTTTTTCAATAATTATCATACTGAATATTTATGCACTTGATCCCTCCAAAATTTGAACAAAATAATTTTACTTAAAATGCAGTTGGAGTTCTGATCAGCATATCTGATCTGGATCTTTGCCGTTTCCTAAATAAAACTTTGTAAGATTTACCCTGAACAAATATTAATGTAAATTAAGAAAACAAAAGGTGACTGTTCAACCATGTGATTGATGATAATTGCTGTTTAAACAAACATTCACAGTCAACCGTTTTGTGATCTTTGGACCATGTAGGACCACATTCAGCTAAATGCCAATTATCTTTGAGTAAATACAGAGTAATTATGAACCAGTGGACACATAACAAACATGACTTGCCTCATTTATTTTCGATGGCAGTAATTTATAAAGTATCATTGTGATTATCTTGTTTGGATTTTTTTAATAAGTAAGAAAAATATAAGTAAGAAAAATTTAAAATAAACGAGAGTATAAATTAGAGCTTTTTTTATAATTTGTCACAATAAACAACCTTTTTAGTGATTTGAAAACAAGAATGTTATAAATCCTTTTTTTAAAAAATATAAATGAAAAAATAATTTATTATTTCTATTATTTTTTTTCTAAATGATTTATAATAAAAAATTTAGTAGCAAATATTGATCTATTTTTTTTAGAAATTTCGTTATACAGAAATATATCTAAAAAAAAAATCTTTCAAAATTCAAATTTTATTGACTAAATCCCTAATAATTGATAGTGATTGCAGAATACCCCATATGACAAAACACATGGCCACTGAGCTGATATCAGGTGTCAATCATATTCAAAGTTAAATAGATAAGCCAATCAAATAAGAGATAAGCCTCAAGAGCTCCTGGAGATCTTCACAGCTTGAGTGCAAAACAGAAAGTGCCAGAATTGAGGCTTATTTTTCCTTATATACCCCACTCCTGCCTTTAAATACTTCATATTTTAACTTAAGATTATTATTATATATGGTTTATTTCAAATTCCAAAAGGCTAAGAAGCCCATGAGGATATACAATTTAACATAGTTTGATGGCAAAAGACAGTACAGAACAAAGATTTATATGTGCTGAGCTAAACAGGTAGCTCTGCATATCTTTTCAGCAGATATAACTGAGTTTATTAGTACTCAGCGGAGAAGGTGTGGATATGTATTTAGTTATCAACTGGTCAGCTCCCGCTCCACCCAATACAAGGGAGGACCGGGGACCAACCTGTTGTTTTTTGTTTTATACCTGTGTAGCTGCACAACGTTTCTACTGATGAGTAACCACAATATGAACACATTTTCAAAATTTGCATGTGATGTCAACAGTAGGTTTACGTAGGCTTTAATAATCTCATTAAAGCTGCTTAATATTCATTATCTCCATTTATGGTGTATTTGGGGAACATACGTGGACATAACTATGCTGGCACAAAAGCGCCCACATAGTATATGTCTGCGTTTGACGTGTTACATACAGAAATTTTGTTTGATAAATAGATCTGATCATGAGTATATAAATCATTATAACGAAAGTGGGTAATTTACAAACATATACAGCTAATATATAACGAGAAAAAAGTATTATACATGCATATACAAAGAGGCACAAGTGTACTTCTTCATTGGCACTCAGTGAAGACCCAGATGAAATGTCGCATAATGTAGCATCTCATCCGGGTCTGCAGTGATGAGAAATGAATCTAACATCTCCATTTGGGAATCGTAACCATAAATATAAAATACATACAAAGGACCACATCGACTTAAATGCGTTCACGCTAAACTTGGACTTTATGTTAAAGTCCCTTTAAGCCACACGTTCACTGCATTACACTTTATGAACCTGTATTATTGCGAAACAGACTATAGCGTGATGACACGCCGTCGTGTGACACACTTTTAATTTACCTGTGAGATGGATAAGTTGTCATATTTATTTATATTTCTCAAATAGTTTTAAGGATTTATCAAACAACACAGGTAGGTCATTGATTTTTAACAAGTAGGTGAACTTTGCTGCGTATAGTTATAAGCCACGTGCTGCGGCTCCAATTAATAGATTATTCTCCGAGCCATTAGTTTTACCAAAAATACATGCTAGAAAGATAGCTATTTATCTATTACAGTTTACTTTATAAGTCGAATGCGAACTGTAATTTAGAAACTTTCTATGCAACATCAGTACATGTATGCATGGCATACCAGCTGTGCTCGTCATTCATTTCATGTCATTTCATGTGGGGCTATGTAATTTTGTTGAGAGTTTGCAAGAACCACATACATACACTTAGAATGGAAGCAGAAAAGTTTCTAAAAAATTGGATACAGTGCAGAAAAGGACTCCTCTGATTGCTGTACATTATCCTCCAGCCCCACACCTTGCCGAAACGAAATTGCAAGGGATATATTGGGTTGGCAGACATCAAGGCATGTGCTGTAGTTTCACAAGGGATGCCAAATATCAACAAAACTTTACATTAAGACAATTAAAGTCCAGGTGACCACAAACAGGAGCCTCTTTAATTGATTTATAGTACAGATAAGGGTCATCCATCCAACCTTATCTGTAACCTTGCACAAGCCAACTGAGTGATGAGTACTTTGGCAGGTAAAAAACAGGGTTTTTTTCTTCTTCTAAAATTCACTTTTTAAATTTGAATGTTTAAAGAATGAGACTTATACCTTGAACTAAGGTAACCTGATAAACTAGAAGAAATGAAATATTAAGACAAATAACCTCTATTATTGAAATTACCAATCTGTAAAGCATATTTGCCAGTATTTTCCATTATTTCCCGGTAAATGCCACCGGCATAGCAAATATGCTTATTTGCCGGCATTTTGCCAACCTTGTTGAAAATGGAAAGAATCAGTTGTTAGATGCCTCTAATAGGTATGTTTTTTGTTCACAAATTTAAAATCGAAAGCAAAGCAATATATAATTCAAGTCTGAATCTTTTTGTAATTTTTGTTTTACAGTGATCAATGTCATCATTGAGATACGATGAAAGAGAAACAATGATAGTTAGAAAAACAAAATTCTAGCTTTAGCCCCTAAAAGTGCAAATTGGACAATCCCATACTTAATTATTGCATCAATATGTATGGGAAAATCCATCGGAATACAATGGGTTACTGGAAAGGGCCGCAGCTCTCACTGCCTCTAGCACTGGCTAAAGTGGAAATTGTCTTGCTATCATCAGAAATGTTAACGCAGCCTGTTGACTACAGAATTCCTAAATATACAGGATGGTAAAGTAAAAAAAAAAGCTAAAATGCAGAGCAATCATTTTTGCATCCAACACAGTAATTTGACATAATATTCCATAGCAAATATTATTACCCAACCGTCTATATACGGAGTAATTGACTATGTTTTGCTATCTCATGAGTCACTGAACTATTGCCAAGGCAATATTTTTTATATTGAGTGGCACTATACCATTGCTGGTTTCCTGCTTCACTGTTAAAATACTCAGGCGCTTATCGACATGCGCGATGGCCATGTGTGTACTGTTCATTTATGAAAGGAGATGTTATGCAACAATGGTGAAAATGAGGCATGGTTTGGCAACGTTAAACCCCAATAACTTTGTTGTTGGGCAGAAACATAAAGTGTGGGTACTCGTTTTCTTAGCTAGAACGAGCCAAACTTTTGAGACCAAAATTAAGCAGATTTGGTGAAACTTTCTGTTTTGCAACGAAACTGCATCATCTACAGCAACTTTATTCAAAGAATGCTGCTAAGTATTTCATCTAATGGGTTGGGTAATAAAACAGTTATTTCATGTCTGTTTGTAGTATAGTCAAACTATGACCCCTCGGTACCATGGATGATCTGAGGCACTATTGCACTCGATCTTTGGCCTCGTGCAATAGTGCATCAGATAGTCCACGGCACCTTTCGGTAATGGTTTTGACTATACTACAAACAGGCATGAAATGACTGTAAATTATCAAACTATCTCAAAGGGTATGAGATATATTCAGATCACAAGTTTCTACATTTGCCCATAGGAGATAACACAAGCGGTATGCAAGGAGTGCAATTGATTTTGCATGTGACACACTGTCTTGACTTTATATGCTTTCGTCAGCCATATGGTATTGATGTGTAATTGACTAAGACCAGAGAGCAGACATGTCTTATGTTTTGGTACCATACAATAGGTACACATGCTGACTATACCTGCTGGGAAAATGAAGTAGCAAGCATTTATAAGTGGCTAGTTAGAGGCGTCCAAAGTTGGAGAAAAAGTCAAAACACTGCTTCTTAAAAAAGCCATTTTCTACCCCTATCTATAAAGTGCTGTCAAATCAATACTATTTAAGCTTGCTCTAAATAGGCCACTGGCTGGATATGGTTTACCTCCCCCCCCCCAGGGAGAATTTTGTAGACCACATTTTTCTTGAAGCCCAATGTCTTCAAAGGATTTTGCAACATGTTAGCCATCTGACAAAGGTAGCGTTAAGCTGTAACAGCCTGTTACATACGTTACCCTACAAAATATTTGAAAATTAAAATTCTTTTTAAGACATCAAAAAAGTGCAAAAGATAAGGTAAGATTTCCAAATTGGTAATATTTTCTAAATGAGCTATTACTGGGCCACAGATAATGACATTTGAAAACAAATACAGTCACCCCCTATGTAGTGTATGTTACATTTTTTCATTGAACCCCATTTTAAATGATAAATGCATCTAATATAGTTTGTCTTAAATTCTATTGAAACCAGTTTATGTTCATTAATTTAAAATTACATTAAAGAATTTTTATTCACCTCTTCAAAACTGCAAACATTACGTTTTTATCTTACATACTTTTTGAGTTATTACATGATGAACATGGTACCCCCATATCACAGAAAAATGTAAAATGTAATTCTACAGGCCTCACGCTGGCTATAGACCCCACTTCCCCCAGGGGGAATTTAGTACACTATGATTTCCAGATACTACATTATATAAGCCACAAAATGAAATATGTTAGTCCTCTGAGAGTGGCAGCGTTAGCGGGTAACATCATGTTACGTACGTTACCCGCAAAATAACATTAAATTTTCCTGATAATGTCTCCAACATGACATATTCACACTTTTTTTGAAGTCTGGCACAGGTTTAAGAACTTCTTCTAGCACAGTTACATAATTTTAGCATTTATTTTATAAATGTCTTGAGTTTTTGCCGTTGTATATGTAACTTAGTGTTTCATATGTTATTTCCGAGAATCAGTATGGCAGTTATTGACTATACATGTATTACATCCGTCATTGAATATAGTAAATCTATAAGGCTGCAATTCAAATGATTTAAAGTTCCTTATTATGGTGTCTTACACTATTTTACAGCCCAGGTTACATATGTTACTCTCTGAATACCAATAAACATTCAAGATATGGTCTCCAACACAACCTGCTTGTACTTTTTTGCATGCTGGCACAGGTCCATGTATTTCTTTTTACTCTTGCTCATTTGCTGAGAAAGTAACTAAAAACATAAACTACCATAAACCCTCTTTTCTTTTATAGAGACATCAAATATAGTCGACATAATACTCAAGGAAAGTGTGTAACATTCAGTGCAATGTACGAATAACAACTTAAAAGATCAAAGAAAACCCATCGGGTAGAAGTTCTAGAGCAAATCTTCATATATTATACAAGGGTTTTGAAGAATTTTCCTATACAACTTATTACTCCTCTATCAGATTTATCTTGCAAGGATTTTGCAATATGCTAGCACTCACAGTATGTAAACTGAAATAAACATCCTGTACTGTTCCTCCGCTAGCTCACGCCTTATAAGCATGAATAACAGCACTCGTGCGTAACTGGTAGTCGGAAAATGAGTGTATTTAGGTACATGTACACGTTTCGATTTATATTGTTAGCGATACAGACAATACACATTCAAACAAGGTAAGAAAAGCCATTTTATCTATTTTATTCCGTTTTATTCCATGATTTAACGGTTTCCTCCTTTGCATTTTGCTTTGTTAAAAAACGACTTGCTCACAATCAGAGCCGTTCTGTGTCGAAAACGAGCTTAAATGCCAGATTGCACGGTTTTAGTGGAATTGGCAATCACATGTATACGTGATTACATGGTTGTAACTGTAACAGTTACTTAGATCTATGGAAAAAATGAATTTTAATAGGTGGGCCCTCGCAATTACAGCTGTACCAACAACTCTCACATCATGATTTCCGACAACTGGTTACGCACAAGTGCTGTAATTCATAATGTATAAGGCATGAGCTAGGAGGAATGGGTACAGGATGTTTATTTCAGTTTACATACTGTGACTCTGGTAATGGCACCATTACCTTGTAACAGCCACTTATATAAATTACCCATCAACATCTTTGATAATTTTAGTAAATGACATAACTTCTGAAAAGTGCAAACCATATGGTAAGATTTCCAAATTGGCTATATTATCCAAATAAGCTATTTTTGAATCACAGATATGGACCTTTTAAAACAAATATGCACCCCCAAAGTGTTACGTATGTTACTTTTTTTCATTATTCCTATATAAATGATTTATAAAGCTAATATAGTTTGATATTTTTTTAATGTGAATGTGCTTACTAACTCATTTTGTATTAAAGAATGTTTATGTACCTTTTGGAAACTGCAAATATTATGTTTCTACCTTTTATAAGGTTCGAGTTGTTGACTTTTGAACATGGTAACCCTATATTACACAAAATGTGAAATATAATTCTGTGGCTCTTTTGTTAGGGTACAATCAAGTTCTCTTTCACCCAGAGGTACTCGATTTCCTTCCCATTTATTTTCCACACATTTTGTCCATATCTGGAAAGCCTCACTTGTTTTCATGGGAAAGACTTGATAGTTCAATCTTTGTATGTACATCTTAAGGACAGAAAAGCAGCCTGGAGGTAAGCTCATGTTCATGCCATTTGAAATAGTCAGTATATGTGTATGGCTTTGGTACTTTTTCAGAAACATGTCGTACTGCAGCTTATTCACAATTACATATAAAATAGCACATGTTAGGGCTTCATATCACTGATGAGTGCCTAGAGCAATTCTTTATTTATTTTCCTACCAGTCTTAGAATGTTGATGAGCTAGTGGGGGAGGGGCTCTCTATCAGTTTGATAGGAATAACCTTTCCGTAGTACTAACACATCGGCACATTGGTAGTGTCACAATCTGTTAAACAGTGTTTTACTGTAGATCTCTTCCCCCATATTCTAGCCATTGCTGTTGACATTCAGAAGGTGCACGTTTTGTTGCATACACCATTGTTGAACAAAACACCCAGGTTATCCTCTGTGAGAATGTTTGTAAGACTTTATAGACTGCTGCTTATAAGTTGTATATATGTATTGGTGACAAAACCAACATGCCCTGCCTTTAGTGCCTGGTTGAATACTGGTGCCATCAGATCCATGAAGGTGACAGGAAAAGCTATTATGCTCTGTAGTTACGGCATTAACATCAACGTTATGTGCAGCACTACATGGCCAATCTAATGTTTATTATCAGGGACGTTTAATGCTATTTTGGGGGGGAATGTATATAACGTGCTGTTACTCGTTAACGCTGCCACTCTCAGAGGGCTAACATCTTTTATTTTGTTTCTTATATAATGTAGTTTCAGAAAATCATAGTGTACAAAATTCCCCCTGGGGGGGAGGGGTGTCTATAGCCAGCTCAAGGCCTAAAATGGTTGATTGCAAAAGATTTGTGGTAAAAAAGAGAAAAAAAGAGGAAAAGAAGAGAAAGAAAAGGAAAAAGGGGGGAAAAAATTGGGATCTAAAGTATTTTTTTTTAAAGTCCACACGCAGGTTTTTTTCACATGCACAGTGTTTTTATCTTAAGGGCAATTTCGGGTATTGTCCATGCGCACCATTCCTGAGGCGGTAAACAGGAAAGTTGTCTGGGTCCTGTCTTTCGACCATTTCCAAATTCGCATCAATACTGTTTATAGATAGGCTTACGTCAGATGGATATTTCCGCATTTTCTGGACAACATAAAGTAACTAAAATGTGTCCGAAATATCAATTGACCCGTTATTATAAATGATCATCTCAGTACTAAATACTGATAAATAGATCAATAAAGTTTATGCCGTGTATGCGTGTTTGTCCAATATATACGGTTAATTTAGTCGGCGCACAATCTGACCTCGTAGCCTAGTGTTTAGCGCCTTAGACTCTTAAACCAGCGGACCAGGGTCGATTCCTGGGTGGGCCCCTTTTATACATTATTTTTAGCTCACCAGAGCCGCATTTAAATAAGAATTTTTTTGAAAAGTTGAGTTTTTTGAAAACTGTAGAAGCCTTAGTCATTATTCTCTCTTGATATGTTTAACCTAATGAGACAATGGCTATAAATAAGTTCCAAAGCTCAAGGTTGATCTTTCAGCTAAGTCGCTCATATTGGAGTCCCATCAATATATTAAAACATAGTTTTCTCACAAACCATTGGTCCAATTGAACTCTCCTTATGATAAGTTAGCCAAAATTTATACAAACTATTTTGGTCACATGACCAAGATGACCGCCATGCCCATATATGGTAAAAACCCTTTAAAAATCTTCTTCTCCAGAACCAGAAGGCCGGTGACCTTGGGATTTGGTATAAAGCATTGGGCATTGGGTATGTGGGGCCGACCAAGTTTGTTCAAATGATGATCCTAAGGTCACCTATTATCAGGAAGTATACTAAACCATTTAATGCATTCAAAAGACGCGGAATGTATCCTATGTTTCTAAGTGCAATGCCAAGAGGTGTGTCTGTTGCGCACATTTATGTACTAAAACTACCATTACATCTTCTGTAAATGGAAGAAAATTCTCCATAATTAATAATAATGATTTGGACTGAACTTCATCGGATCTGATTTATGTTATAACTTGAACTGAAACTAACTGTGGAATGCAATATGTTGGACAAACTGGCCGATCCCTCAAGACTAGGTTTCGTGAGCACTTTCGTAAAATGAAAAAGCCTAAAAAATTTGACACATTTCTTTATCGCCATTTCAAAAATAATGGTCATTCACCTAGTAAAATTGTAATTCAGCCTGTTGAAAAAATTACATATGATCCTAATTCATCAACTAGATTAAAAAATATTAAGAGACATGAAACTGAACTTAAATGGATTAAATTTTTGCAATCACCTTTTCCTTTAGGCTTTAATGATAATATATACCATGAAGGCAACATTTCTAAAATGCCAGATTTTGATGTTTTTTCTGTTTTGGAATGTAAAAAACGTAAAAGTAGATCTCATGGTAAACGTAAAAATGGCAACATTAAACGCAAAATTTGTACTGAAAAACGCTTAAATACTTCTCTAAAGGATCTTTCTTTGGCTTTAACTAATCATGGTCGACATGGCTTATTTTCATTTTTAAGTTCCTTGCCTATCTCAGTTTTACGCAATTTAGAGTTAGAGGCTAATAAACTTTATGATAGAGCAAATAAATTATATAAAGCAGCAATCCTTACAAGGTGTTATGTTCAACATTTCCTTAGTCCTTATATCGATTCTGAGGTCAACCATAAACGACATTTTATCAAAATTCCATTCATTAACAAAGGTATTGAGTTTATTGATTTACATAGTATCTTCAAGGATAATTCAGTGATTTCATCTATTCCAAATTACTTTAATAATTCTGAAACTCCTATCATTTGTTATAAATATAACAAACCAATAAGGTCTACGATATTTAACTTTAATAAAATTGTAAATGATTTAGATATAGATTCCAATACTCCTGCCTCCTGAGATTGTAAAAATTCAAATTATTTATATCCCTCTGCAGGGCATGTTATTACAGGTAATCTAAATGTCATTCCTGACGCTAGAGTTCGCAATATCATTTCTAAAGGTCCTAAATATAGATTTCCCTCTAATATTGATTTCTCTAAATGTCGTAGAGAGATCGCTGCTTCTTTAAATGACTTCAGTAATCGATGGTGCAAACGGGAAAATGTTGAACCTGATGCTTTGAAGGAATGGAAGATTAACATTTTTAAAATTATTGATACTCGTATTTCATTTTACTCTCGTAATACACATCTTTTGCCCCCTAAACCTAAATCTTCTTTTCGTCATCTTAAACGAGGTATCCAGGATTTTCATATGAACTATGTTTTGGTTCCAGCAGATAAAGCTGCTAACAATGTTGTAATTGTATGACGATTGTATTATATTAATACTCTTAAGCGTGAGCTTGTTGACACTAATGCCTATAAACTGCAGCCTTCTTTAAGTGAAAGGGTGATTGTTGATGGGCATGGTTGTCATACAGCCCTACATTTTGGTGTCAAAGCTAAAGAAAATCAAGACAAAGTTCCTACGTTGTACTGGTTACCTAAACTCCATAAAAAACCCTATAAAGCAAGATTTATTGCAAATTCTAGTTCTTGTACGAAAACAGAACTTTCTAAATTGTTAACCTCGTGTCTTACAGCTGTTAAAAAACATGTTATCAAATATTGTGAAAAAGTATATGAGAGATCCGGTAAAAACCTATTTTGGTCGATTAAAAATTCAGGTGAAATTTTAGATAAACTTAAAGCTAGAGATTTCAATGCGACCAGTTTGTCTACTTATGATTTTTCTACTCTTTACACTACTTTACCTCATAATTTAATTAAAGATAAACTTATTGATCTTATTGAAAGAACCTTCCAGAGAGAAGGCTCTCCTTACCTTGCATGTAGTGACAGAAATGCATTTTTTACTTCAGAAAAACCTAAAAAATATCATGCATGGTCGTGTCAAAATGTATGTGATGCGCTGACCTTTTTGTTGGACAACATTTTTATTCGATTTGGCACCAAGCTCTATAGACAAGTAGTTGGGATTCCTATGGGCACTAATTGTGCTCCCCTGGTTGCAGATTTATTCCTGTTTTGTTATGAAAGGGACTTTATGATGTCTCTTTCTGATGATAAGCAGGCTGATGTTATTGATGCGTTTAACACTACTTCCAGATATTTGGACGATATTTTAAATATTAATAATGTTTATTTTGAAAATATGGTTAGTCAAATATACCCTTCAGAGCTCCAACTTAATAAAGCCAATGCCTCTGATACCGAAGCCGCATTTTTAGACTTGCATTTGTCAATTTCTAATGGTATTGTTTCTACCAAAATTTATGATAAACGTGACGACTTTGATTTTGAAATTGTCAATTTCCCATTTTTAGATGGTGATGTTCCTCGTTCTACATCTTATGGAGTCTATATCTCTCAACTCATTCGTTTTGCTAGAGCATCTAGCTATGTTACTGACTTCAACACTCGCAATAAATTGTTAACTCAGAAACTTCTTAAACAGGGCTATCGGTATCATAAACTTCACAAAACATTTTCAAAATTTTATAGACGATACTTTGATTTGATTTCTAAATTCCAAGTTGGACTTAAATCTCTCTTGCGCCAAGGACTTTCGGAACCTGATTTCTATGGTGACTTGGTGTATAAGTGGAAGAAGATTGTTGGCTCTAATAATTTTTTAGCGCAGTTCATTAAAATAATTTCCCATTATAAAAAGATTGGCTATAACATTAATGTATTGCAACAGACTGCATGCTTGGTAGTCAACCCAATCACAGTTGGCAACTTTGCTTTCCTCTTTAATTGCACGCCCGTGGGTCGGACTTCAGACTCTATGATGGTTCCGACTTAAAGACTTATCTATTGATGAGATGGTAGGGGCCTGATGCTTTGGCTGTTTGTCGGGCCCACCGGGGTTTACCTGTTGGATTTCTTTTGCTCCGGTATTCAGTTTAATTTACTGTTGAGTCCTTATCCTTGCTTTATCTCCTTGTTATATCTTGATTTATATGTTTTAGGAGATGATGCATTGATAAGTTAGGGGTCTTTCATGCAAACCAAATATCTATGTGTCTTGATCCACATCTGAATTAAGGGTGAGGTTGGCGCCGTTAAACCGGTTTAAGCCCTCCAGTAAAATATTTTACTGACCGTTCCAAGGCGGTACTTCTTTTGTGGATCTTTTATGTTTTTGTTCTGTCTTGTGTTTGCTATGTTTTGTGCGTGTCTGTTTATATGTGCTTCGAGGTCACCTGCTGGGAAAGGGCTGACCTCTTGGCTCTCGTTTGTGGTGTCTTCTGTGAGTTTGTCACTTTCCCATTGGTATCCTGGGTCAGGTGTGGTACTTGATTGTATCGATTCCTGATCTTTGCAACCTTACTTACCTTGATCTACTTTACGTCAAGGTCAAATTTGCTTCCTAAGGCATTTAAATGGGAATTTTTTTTGAAAGTTGATTTTTTGAATACTGTTGAAGCCAAAGTCATTATTCTCAATTGATATGTTGTTATACCTAATGAGACAATGGCTATAAATAAGTTTCAAAGGTCAAGGTTGACCTCTAACTTTTCAGCCAAGGTCGCTCATATTGGAGTCCTATCAACACATTAAAACATAGTTTCCTCAGAAACCACTAGGCCAATTGAACTCAAATTTCATATGAAGACTCCTTATGATAGGTTAGCCAAAATTTATACCAATTGGACTGGTCACATGACCAAGATGGCCACCACGCCCATATATGGTAAACAACCTTAAATGTCTTCTTCTCTGAACCAAAAGGCCAATGGCCTTGGGCCTTGGTATGTAGCATTGGGGATGTTGGCCCTACCAGATTTGCACAACTGATGAATCTAGGTTGACCTTGACCTACTTTATGGCAAGGTCAAATTTGATTCCTAATGCATTTATATGGGAAAAATCTTAAATTTGTTCATTTTTCTATAACTGTTTAGGCTGAAATTATAATACTTGCAAGAACTGTTTAACCTAACGAGACAACCCTTTTATATTAGTACGAAATGTCAAGCTGACCTGTGACCTTTTATTCAAGGCCACTCATTTGGACTGCCACATACCTATCTGAACATCTTTTCCTCAGAAATCACTGGGCTGTTTGATGGAGTATTCATTAAATTGTTTTAGGTCACTTGACCAAAATGGACGCAACCCCCATAAAACAAAATATGTTTAATTATAAGCTGTAGTTGATCTTGACCTATTTTACCATTATTAAGGAGATCAGGTGAGTGCTTCAGGACCATCAGGTCCTCTTGTTTGATTTGCTCCTACTTTTTCCTAATTTTTCATGAAAATGCCCTTCTATCCCTACTTTTCACTCTGAAATGCCATTCGCGCGTAAAAATCCGGAATTTTTTCCTCGCTCGCTCAGGTTTTATAAATTAATCGTGGGCACACCGCTAAACACCTCAAATTTTAATTTTTAACCCAAAACCTCTCTGTTTAGCTGAGTGCTATTGTCACAGGTATTATCATGCTCTTTCAGTTGAAATTTCTTATTTCAAACAACTCGTAATGAATTTTGTACTTGTAAAAAGCCCTACTATCCCTACTTTTTTTACACCAATAATCCCTACTTTTTCATTACTTTTTCTAAATTTTTACCCCTACTTTCCCCTGCTTTTCTGTTGATGGGCACTTGAAAGCCTGAAAAACGTCTCAAATTTAAGATGGGGTTTTGAAATTTATAGATGGATTCCTCATAAAAAAATAACTGACTTGTATTTTTTTTTAATCAGGATTATCTCCCTTTGTGGAGTTATGCCCCTTTTTAAGGGTCATAATGAAATATTGTAATCATGATATTTCAAAAACTATAACAGCTAGGAGCTTCAAACTTGCTCAGCTTATAGCTGATAATGAGTAGATTACCTGGTGAAAATTTAAAAAATCATTTTATTTTTTTGAGCTATTGCCCTTTGCAAATTTGGACATAGAAAACTTGATATCTCAAAAACCGTTACAGCTTGGAGCTTCAAACTTGCTCAGATTACCCCAAGCATGCGTTTATACTCTTTGTCTGACGGCTGGTGTCTAATGAAGCTCCAATTCAAGGTCATAAGAATACTGTTGGGCTATTCTCTGTGAGAATTCTTCTGCCGCTTTAGGTTTTCGCTTATGCAAGAAGCTATGGCGCCATGCTTCTCGCATTTTTTCACATTTCCCTCCTTGGCAATAAACCTGATTTCTATGGTGACTTGGTGTATAAGTTGAAGAAGATTGTTGGCTCTAATAATTTTTCAGCGCAGTTCATTAAAATAATTTCCCATTATAAAAAGATTGGCTATAACATTAATGTATTGCAACAGACTGCATGCTTGGTAGTCAACCCAATCACGGTTGGCAACTTTGCTTTCCTCTTTAATTGCACGCCGGAGGGTCGGACTTCAGACTCTATGATGGTTCCGACTTAAAGACTTATCTATTGATGAGATGGTAGGGGCCTGATGCTTTGGCTGTTTGTCGGGCCCACCGGGGTTTACCTGTTGGATTTCTTTTGCTCCGGTATTCAGTTTAATTTACTGTCGAGTCCTTATCCTTGCTTTATCTCCTTGTTATATCTTGATTTATATGTTTTAGGAGATGATGCATTGATAAGTTAGGGGTCTTTCATGCAAACCAAATATCTATGTGTCTTGATCCACATCTGAATTAAGGGTGAGGTTGGCGCCGTTAAACCGGTTTAAGCCCTCCAGTAAAATATTTTACTGACCGTTCCAAGGCGGTACTTCTTTTGTGGATCTTTTATGTTTTTGTTCTGTCTTGTGTTTGTTATGTTTTGTGCGCGTCTGTTTATATGTGCTTCGAGGTCACCTGCTGGGAAAGGGCTGACCTCTTGGCTCTCGTTTGTGGTGTCTTCTGTGAGTTTGTCACTTTCCCATTGGTATCCTTGGTCAGGTGTGGTACTTGATTGTATCGATTCCTGATCTTTGCAACCTTACTTACTTTCTCTTGAAAGAGCAAGCCCTATGCGTCATTATTTTATTTAAGACGTCATATTTCCCTTTTATGATGCTCAAGTATTCAGTTAAGCAAAATGATTTTACAATGTAATACATGTATATATTTGTAAATATATCTACCATTATCTGTGATGCCCAATATGTTATCAAATACTATATGACGAATTATTCATATATTATTTTATTGCATAGATCTATCACTATATTTTTCATTACTATGTTACTGTTTTATCAACATGTAATTAAACACTTATGACATACTAGTCATCTATATTATTTTTACTTCATAGGTTTATCTCTATTTTTAAGTTAGCTTTATTGTACAATTTAAGAGTGTATATACAAATATTCCCTCTTGTAGGCAGGATGAGTCGAAGACGAGTTTCCCCCTACAAGATGGAATATTTGTATATTCACGAGTATTTGTATAATTGTATAATAAACTTCTTGTATCATGACCAATAAAACAACCACATTTTAATTTATTCATCAGAAATTCAAGTCAATTATAAGCTCCACCCTTGACAGGGTCTTGTGGAAATTATTGTACAGTATCGATCAAAGTAAAGTCATGATAAAATGATTTTAATTTAATAATATTTTTTGTTCTGTTTTAGATTAGAATTCTTATTCTTATTCCATGGGTAATACTTGTCTTCATTCTACTAGATTACTGTGTCTTATCCATATATTGTAGTACTATTATTGGCTGATGCTTTTTTCTTTAATCTTCAATGCTGATGTTTAAATCAGACACCCTAGAATAATGAAGAAGCTGGAGCTTAAAACCATACTCTAACTTCCAATATTTATTTAAACAGCAATGTAGGCAGGAACT
This sequence comes from Loripinus fragilis, assembly GCA_964019695.1. NCBI lineage: Eukaryota > Metazoa > Mollusca > Bivalvia > Lucinida > Lucinidae > Loripinus > Loripinus fragilis. The sequence continues at coordinate 88,248,923 of OZ026527.1, read as the reverse complement.
TCCTAAATAGCGATAAATTAACCCGTAGGTAAATGTAAAATAATTGACAGCTTCGCCTGATGCAGGGAGGAGCGAATGTAAATTTCGTCAGATGACAGTAACACATGTTTGTTTGCGCCTGCGCCATACTACCAGCAAAATAAAGGATTCTTCCTCGGTTTTCTGTTTAAACCCCTCGGTGGCCCACCTCACAGTTTAAACGAGAAAGCCTCGGAAAAGTAGCCTTTATTTATTACATATGTATTTTTTACAGCCTTTTTACACTCGTTAACACTAACTTTTATACTATGTTTGTCGGAAAATAGTTCTTGTAGCTAATGTTATTTGTTTTATGTAACCGATGTAAAATAAAGCTTTTTTATATTTTGTATCTTGTAGCTTATAGAGGGTAATGAGTAGATAACCTGGTGGAAATAAAAAAAAATAAATATTTTTGTTGAGTTATCGCCCTTTGCAAATTTTGTCATAGAAAACTTGATATCTCAAAAACCATTACAGCTAGGGGCTTCAAACCTGGACAACTGATAGAGGGTAATGATTAAATTACCTGGTGAAAATTTAATGTTTTTTTTGTATAGCCCTTTGCATTTCGTTGAGTTAATGCCCTTTGCAAATTTGGACATCGAAACTTCCAATAAAGATATGTCGAAAACTATTACAGCTAGTAGCCTCAGATTTGGTCAATTGAAAGAGAATGATTATATAGATTACCTGATGAATAAAGGCTGGTAGACAAACTAATGAATGGGGGCATAGTGTTTCATGAACACGAATTCTAGTTACATAGAAATTGGGTAGAAAATCAAAAATTTTCTTATAACTTGCTTACCAAGGATCAGATTTCAGTTAAAGCATATACAATTGGGCCAGGATGTGACAAAAGGTACCTTATGGTTGTGTTGCTCAAAATCTAGCCAATGTTGCCTCTGCAAAGTACTATCTCTTATGATCATTTCCTGAAAATTTGAAGCAATTATCTTCAATATTGATGAATATATGGATGTTTGATGCAACTTATATCATACGGTTTGAAACGGGACGTCAAGAAGATCGTTAAACCTATTATGATGACAGAGTGCTGGTCTCCACTTGCTTGGTGTTTATTTTTGACTCAGTATAAACATCTAACAAATATAATGTATTCACAAGCTTTATCTATGTTATAATGTAAATAAATATGAAAATGTATTAATTTATACTTTCTTAGTTGTTTTATAGGCAATTAAAAAGACCCACTCTTCATTATTAGCCCTTGTAGGTGTTCTGGCCTACTTGTTGCCATGGCAATTAACAGGCAGCATTCAAAACTATAAATATAATCAGAAACATTTGCTAATTTGATGACATCAAGCGATAAAACATTTTCGTGGTAAAATAAAAGCATGTGAAATTTTGTCGTTTTTGGCCATTTTTTAAAGGTCTAATATGTTATAATTGCTGGAATGCCTGAAGGACCATTTTCTCAGATCCGCGCTCAATTTATTTGGTTTGATACATCTTTTCATCTGTTAACTTAATTAATAATTTTTTTTGCCTCAAACATAATTTATTGCCCTTGATTTTGCATTTTGAGGTGAAAAAATCAATAAAATAGGCCTTATGAATGGATCAGTGACCCCAAAATATTGAACATTTAATATTAAATAACCCTAATATTTTGATATATTTCGATGACTTCTGCAATTGTCTTTATATATCAACAACAGAATTGTATGTTTGCAACTGTTTGGGCCATTTTTATCTCTTTCATTGCGCCAGAGTAGATAATCGTTGAAAAAAGTGGGTGGGTAAAATATATATTTATTTCTTAAGATAAACTTTCTTTTATTAGTCAATCTTCTCAAAACTAGTTTCTACACATACAGATAGCATCAAGGCATAATTAAAAGTTGAAAGTAAATGTATTCCTTAATTGTTATGCAGTAAAATGTTACTAAAGTGAAATTGTGCATTACAGGGGGTAGGAGTAGTAATCAAGAAATATCTTTTTTTCTAGGCGAAGAAAATTGCTCAAATTTCACACTGATTCACCTTACGTATTGATGTTTATGATATATAAGTTTCACAAAAATTTGTTTTTTTTAATTGCCCAAAATATTTGATTATTTAGTTGTCAATTGTAAAAATGGCAATAATTTTGACTATTCTTTTAATGAAAAAGTTGGTCAGTACATATACTATGGCTAGATTTACATCAATTAACCATCCTAGTATTTCAAGTAAACTTATGTTATGAGAGAGTACTCAAAACCGGCCACATTTTGTCATGAATGGCTGGAAAATACCAAAAAGAAGTACATTGCAGTCCCTTTAGAAAGCTATGCTTAGGGTCCATAGGGATAAACCATGTTATAAATAACAATTTTGCAAAGGAATTATAGGAAAATGACCATTATATTTCTATTATTCCTTTGTAAAATACCATGGTAATAAAATTTGAGCTTGGTTCAAACACTTTTATTGCCAATATGAAACAAGGGGTGGGGCCACAATTTTTTCCAATGTCAGTTACGGCCCTACTCCTAATAAGATTTGAGAGCCTAAGCATGAGCGTCTATTATCAAAATCTGTGTTATAATGAAGTGTGTTAAAAAAATAGACTGCACTATATGTCCTATTTTTGTTCTGATATATTTAAGGAATAACTAACAGAAAGGATATGATAGATGAAGCCTTACTCCAACCTGGCAGACTTGAGGTACAGATAGAAATAGGTAAATACACACTGGTAAATGTATACGTCGATTTGGTGGTATTTACGCGTATTGCCGGTACTTCATAGACCGAAAGTGGTAGATATTGGTGTTAATACTTTATAGAAAAACATGCCATGTGCCTAAAAGACTATAGACTTCAATCCTTTTTAAGTATTCAGTATGTGCATCGCGATTTATGTAAGAATTTAGGAATAGATTCGAGTACCGATCATCCAGATTGGTACTCGAATCTATTCCTAAATGCTTACATAAATCGCCATGTGCATGCCAAACATTTAAAAATGATCTAATTCTATAGTCCTTTAGGCATATGGCATGTTTTTCTATATAGTATTTACTCCAATATCTACCACTTCCGGTCTATGAAGTACCGGCAATACCCGTAAATACCATCAAATCGACGTATACATTTACCAGTGTGAAATAAGGGTAAGAGGATGTTTACAATCTCTTACAATCATTAAAGTACTTGCTTGAGCAAATAGATAGTTCTTGAAACCAAATTATGTGGTTAGTGTGTTTGTGTGTGTGGTGCTCTACCAACAGCTTAGGCCATATGGGGATGAGGCTACCGCTGAAGTCATGCCTGTGGGGGGCTCAGGATCAAAAATTCTGTCCCAAGTATCATCAGTCTGCAAGCCTTGTGATGCCAAATGGTGATTCAGAGGGATGTATTTTTCTGTCTTAGTCTAACACAAATTGTAAATTCTGCTTCTTTGCTCACTTTTCAATTATGTATTTTAATTTAAAAGGCTAATATGCTGAGATGTGATAACAATGAGGTCACTTGCCATACATATTCTTATCGGCCCCACAGGTCTACTATCACTTAATAAATAAATTGCACGACCCCAAGGTGTGCACTATAATAACTCTGTGTGTCCATCTGTCTGTCTGTCTGATCATCCATCCGCAGTTAGTGAAAATGCTCATAACTCTTGAACTACATGCATGTCAACATTGTTTGACCACTGGCATGTGTATCAGCCTTTTTTGATGGACGAGGCTTTGTTGAGCATCAGTCCAGCCGGACGATGTCAGTTAGTGAAAATGCTCATAACTCTTGAACCACACAGTATATTTGGATCAAATTTTGCATACACATTTAATTTATCTTTGTCGAGCAAAAATGTTGATGAGGCTGCTGGGTGAATTTTAAAGGTAGAAAACTGCCAAAAATCACAAAACCTATGTTAAGCTTTAAAATATCCAAATCGAAATTATCAATAACAACAATATTTTAAAAACTTGGTATAAAAATTTTGCACAACCAGAAGACGTGCACTATAATTACTGTCTGTCCATCCAATTTTCATTCCACACATTCCTTCTGGCACTGGATACTGATTAATCTGCGTTCATCATGGGTCATCCACATTACAGTCAGTACTGTTCATGGAATCATAAACACATTGGGTCTCTTGCAAAGTGAAGTCCTTTGAGCTTCACTTACTTTGCAGGAGACCCAATGTGTTCATGAAACTGATGGATAAGAAAATATTTACAAATTTACAATTAAAAATTTCATCTAACTAAACATATTGTAAACAGTTCAATGTGCTCTTATAGGATCATATGCACTGATTTGCCTGAAGCCAGTGGCTGAGCGGCATGTCAGAATTGACTCATTTTTCAGTGGCATCCTAAGGCTCCCCTTTTTTTCTAAGATCCAAAATTTCAAACTAAGTTAGGGTCTTCTTCCACTTTACCCAGTGGTCTCTTAGACAAAGGACAAGCCTGGGGAAATACTGCCAAATCCTTGTTTGAAGCCCCCATGTGGACCTGTGGCAAGGGGCTATGTTGTCAAACCAACTGGACTGCCATAGGTTGACCATCTTTTTAAATAGAGGATCTTAGATGAGTGCTCATGTTTCAATGAATTTATTAAACTCATTGCGAAAAAAAGATAAACTACTTGGCAAGCCTCGCATTTTATCTCTTTTTTCCCTAACTTGTTTAATAAATTCAATAATACAGGAGCACAAATGTTAGTTTCTAATTATCACAGGATAGTAAAATTACTTAAAAATCCCAATTTTGGAAAGAAAACCTCATGACTTTGCCTCTTTTAAGCAAGGTTATGATGGACACAATTATGTAACGTTACTAAATCTGTAAACCACTAGTGGTTTATCGATTTAATTGCATGACGTTATACCACTCCAAGACGCGACATCATGTGATAAAGGTTGAATGTTCAACTTCAATTAAAACTTTCAACTTGGCTGCAGCTATAGGTGTTTTGTGGTGGATTGGATGAATATAATCATAGGTGAAAGTTTTCAGGGTTTCAGGATTTTGAGGCTGACTACCTGTGGAAAGTCAGCCTCAAGATACTGAATTTAGTTGATTTTGATAGCTTCTCTGATTTATTAGCTCACCAGAGCCGAAGGCTCAGGGTGAGCTTATAGTATGGGACTCGAGCCGGCGTACGTCCGTCCGTGCGTCCGTCCGTGCGTCCACACTTTCAAACATGAATATCTCTGAGACCAGTCGGCCAATCATAATCAAATTTCACCTGGAGCATCATTTGGGTGGGAGATTGGCTGCCTTAGGTTTTGGGCTAGATCGGATCAGAACTCTGGTTTCCATGGCAACAGATAGCTCCCATAGGGTTATAATGGGGAAAGTCTTGTGACCACTCTAGCTCCTATATATTTGATAGAATCTTCTTTATTCTTACAGGAAACGAAGACAACAATTAGAGCTCGGATGGGTTCCAAATTCGGCAGGATCTGACCATGGACTTATGAGTGAGCTGCCTTTGAGTGTTTGGAAAATCCCCATAGACTTAAAAAGGGAAAAATGTTGTGACTACTCTAGTGCTTCATTTTCCAATGGATCTTCTTCATTCTTGCAGGTAACAAGGTCAACCATAAAAGCTTAGATGGGATTGAATTTAGGCAAGATTCCATCACTTACTTCGGAGTAAGCTGCCCTTGAGCGTCTGAAAAATCAATGACTCATGTTGTGACAACTCTAGCGCCTTCATATTGGATTGGATCTTCTTTCTTCTTGCAAGCAACAAGGACACCTATAAAATCTGGGATGGGTTTGAAATTTGGGAGGATCTGACCATGGACTTATGAGTTAGCTGCCCTTGAGCGTTTGGAAAAATCCCCATAGACTTAAAATGGGAAAAATGATGTGACCACTCTAGTGCCTTCATTTTCCAATGGATCTTCTTCATTCTTGCAGGTAACAAGGTCAACCATTAAAACTTGGATGGGATTGAATTTAGGCAAGATTCCATCACTGACTTCGGAGTTAGCTGCCCTTGAGCATATGAAAAACCAATGAATAATATTGTGACCACTCTAGCGCCTTTAATAGCTCACCAGAGCCGAAGGCTTAGGGTGAGCTTATAGTATGGGACTCGAGCCGGCGTATGTCCGTCCTTGCGTCCTTGTGTGTGTGTGTGCATCCGTGCATCCACACTTTCAAGCATGAATATCTCTGAGACCAGCTGGCCTATTGTTATCTATTTCATCTCGAGCATCATTTAGGTGGGGGATTGACTGAATTAGGTTTTGGGCTAGATCGGATCAGAACTCTGGTCTCCATGGCAACAGATAGCTCCCATAGGGTTATAATGGGGAAAAGCTTGTGACCACTCTAGCTCCTTCATTTTTGATGGGTTCTTCTTTATTCATGCAGGTAACGAGAACAACCATAAAATCTCGGATGGGTTCAAAATTCGGCAAGATTGGACCAGGGACTTATGAGTTAGCTGCCCTTGAGCCTCTGGAAAAATCCCCATAGACTTATAATGGGAGAAATGTTGTGACCACTCTAGTACCTTCATTATTGGATGGATCTTCTTCATTCTTGCAGATAACAAGACCAACCATAAAAGCTCGGATGGGATTGAATTTCGGCAAGATTTCATCACTGACTTCGGAGTTAGCTGCCCTTGAGCGTCAGAAAAATTAATGAATCATGTTGTGACCACTCCAGCTCCTTCATTTTTGTTTGGATCTTTCTTCTTGCAGGCAACAAGTAAAACCATAATATCTCGGATGGGTTCGAAATTCAGCGGGTCTGACCAGGGACTTATAAATTACCTGCCCTTGAGCGTTCTGAAAAAATCCCATAGACTTATAATGGGAGAAATATTGTGACCACTCTAGTGCTATCAATTTTAGATGGATCTTCTTCATTCTTGCATATAATAAGGACAGCTATAAAAGCTTGGATGAGTTTGAATTTCTTCAAGATCCCATCACCTATTTTGGAGTTAGCTCCCCTTGAGCATCTTAAAAATTGATGGATATTGATGTGACCACTCTAGCGTCTACATTTTTGATTGGATCTTCTTCACTCTTTCATCTAACATGGACAGACATAAAAGCTTGGATGAGTTTGAAATTCTGCAGGATCCGACCAAGTACTTATGAGTTAGCTGCCCTTGAGCATCTGGAAAAATCCCCATAGACTTATAACTGGAGAAATTTTGTGACCATTCTAGTGCTTTCAATTTTGAATGGACCTTCTTTATTCTTGCAGATAAGAAGGACAACTATAAAAGCTTGGATGAGTTTGAATTTCGTCACGATCACTTCACCTATTATGGAGTTAGCTCCCCTTGATCATCTTAAAAATTGATGGATCATGTTGTGACCACTCTAGCGCCTTCATTTTTGATTGGATCTTCTTCATTCTTTCATCTTACAAGGACAACCATAAAACTTGGATGAATTTGAACTTTAAGTAGAACTAACCTCAGACTGTTGAGTTAACAGCCCTTGAGTGTTATAAAAAATCTGCATGGACTTACAATGGGAGATCTTTTGTGACCACTCTAGCACCCTCATTTTTGAATGGATCTTCCTCAGTCTTGCAGGTAACAATGACACCCATAAAAGCTTCAATTAGTTAGATTATCCGCCACACCAGACCACCAAGGACCTCGGACAGTTTCCTATTCAATCTGCCCAAATTTTGACAGCCTGTGGCTAGCATAATGCATACCTGACAACTATAGTTGTGTGATTAAATGAAACCCTTACATTTAGTGCATCTAACAAAATAAAAATATTTTGAAAATATTGCATAATTATGCCGGGACTTTAGGGTTAAGGGGGTTGGGGTATTTTTGTGACCAAATTTTATTTCACAGAAAGTCAAAGTTTCGTCAAGTATTCACCTAAATACATGTTAATATAATGTTTGCGGCATAAAACTTGAGACGAAAGTGATGAGTTTGCATAAAATTCGGGTTGAGAAGATTTCATAGTTTTGTCTAAAGAAGTGTGCTGTCAATTACTTTTGACTATTACCTGTAATGTTTGAGTTCAACCAGTTCAACTTGTCTTGTGCACTGAGGTGTATCATATCTGTATACTGTATAAATCATAAGCACAGTTTTTAGCATAAAATCGTAATATTTTCTTACACATCAGATTTAACCTATAATTTTGGTGCTTGAAAGAACCGTCTCATTGAGACGGTTCTTTTGAGTACCCACAACATAATGTTTTGGTTGATAAATGAAACAATTAATTTCTTTGTAAGCACTCTTAACTTAAGCCCTGATATATGCCATTGCAAATTGATATTTACCTACAGGTTTTTACAAAATAAGTTTCTAAAAAGTTTTTATAATAAAGTGTTTTTGAGCATTTTGACAACGTTCCCCCCCGTGACCAAACATGCCGTTTATATATGATGTGTGAAATGTAAAACTACAACTGCATGCAAAAGGTTTAGTTTGGTCACGGGGGGGAAAGCACCTCAGTAAAACTTTTTCTATTTTCTATATGTTGAATAGCAAAAACGGAGCTTTCAACCCATATTTTTCGATTGGTACTTGTCCAATGAGAAAGCGGCTTTTGTGGATAAGTCGAGGGTTGAACCTACTATCTTTTTCATAGAAAAAATATCATTTTCTTTGAAACTTTTCTCTGGTCATTTTTATGGGCAATCCTTCATTAAGACTGTCCGAGGTCCTTACAGAGATAGCTGCACTTGAGCGTCTAAAATATAGCTGTATAATGTTGTGACCACTCTAGCGCCTTCATTTTTCATTTGATTTTTTTCATCCTTGTAGGTTATCAGGACATACATTAAAGATTGGATTGGTCAGATCCCATCACTGACTACAGAGTTAGCTGCCCTTGAGCATCTGAAAATACACTTTCACCATTTTTATTCAGATCATTTTAATACTTGCAGATAAATGGGAGCGCAGTGGCTCAGTGGTAGAGTGCTTGACTCGAGACTGAGGGGCCGAGGGTTCAAGCCTCACCGGCATCACTGCTTTGTGGTCCTTGAGCGACACATTTATTCTAGCTTAGTACTGGTTCAACCCAGGGAGACCCATCCCTGTTTAACTGAAAGATTGTTGATGGGACGTAAAGAATCAAATCAAACACAACTTGCAGATAACCAGGCCTGGCATAATATCTTATGTTTTTTAATTAGTTCCTGGTCACTGTTTCAAGTTCAGAGTTACCTGCCTTTGAGCATCATCAATTACTTTCAGATGCTCAAGGGCAGCTTACTCTGTAGTCAGTGATGGGATCTGCCCTTGTTGCTCGCAAACCCCCGAAGACAGGTTTTCACACGTCGAGGCCCATATTATGCCATATGCAGCCTGCTACATGAAATATTTATATATCCAAGCCAGTCCCCGCAGCCCAGTAGACTGAACCCAATTTCAAAGGCAAAATTTTCTCTCTCGGTCACAAACCCCAAAGACAGGTCCTACCGCGTTGTAGGCAAAATCTCAAAGACAATTGGAAGAGATTCCAAGATGAATAATAAGACACCCTTCTCCACAATGTACATGTGCAGCCAACTAGTGAGATTTTAAATCCGCGTTCATGCCCAACTCAACCAAGCACGAAATCTAAATCGCCCACAAAAAATAAGTTATCAACAAACAAGGAAGATTTCAGCTTAAGTCCCTCATAATTATGTAAATTTTTATATCGCGCTGATAAATGCCAAAATGCCAACAACCGCAGGCATTTTAACATTTATGAGCTGGATCAATTTTATGCTCAGTCGAGTCTTGCACGAAAAAAGTTCCACAACCTAGAGATCAGACTCTGTCTTGGTCATGCTGATGGATGTTATAATGCCAACAATTATTGGTATTTTAGCGTTTATAAGCATGACAAGTTTCATGAATGTTTTAAGATTGATTTGTCATGCTGGTGGATGTTAAAATGCCAACAATTGTTGGTATTTTAAAATTTATGAGCATGACGAGTTTCATGAATGCTTGAAGATTGATCTTGTCGCGTATACGATAAATAACATAATTCGACCTAAAAAATATTTTACAAACATTCAAATTATATAACTTCATGAAAGTACTGTCTTTGTCATGCTGATGGATGTTAAAATGTCAACAATTGTTGATATTTTAACATTTATGAGCATGACGAGTTTCATGAATGTTTTAAGATTGATTTGTCATGCTGATGAATGTTAAAATGCCAACAAATTTTGGTATTTTAACATTTATGAGCATGACGAGTCTCATGAATGTTTTAAGATTAAGTATTGTTGTGTATGCGATAAACATGGGTCGATTGAAAATTCTTTTACAAGTCTTTTACAAACATTCAAATTATGTAACTGCATGATAAAAGTACTGTCTTTGTCATGCTTATGGATGTTAAAATGCCAACAATTGTTGGGTATTTTAACATTTATGAGCATTGCGCGTTTCATGCTAATGTATGTTGAGCATGAAAAATGTTTCTAACTAAAAATTAACTTTTACAAGTAATCTAATTAAGTAGCGTCATAAAGAGCGCCAAATGCTTTACTTTATACGTGCGCTACGCCAAATAAGATTTTTGTTTCGTCAACGTAATAATAACGTTAACAAACAGCTTGAAAATTCTATGATGAAACCGGTTGCTGAAAAAAAATAATTAAAAACTTAAAGTGTTCCAGTGTGTCTTTTTTTTAATTTTTACTTATTTTTTACCCGTATTATGGACTGAATTGTTTTCTTCTTCGGAATATATATGTATATATTTATATAGATAAATACAGAGGGATATAGTGAATCAACTGAGCGGATAGATTCATGAATCCATCAGGCTTTCACTTGCGAACGAAATAGATGCCATCCATTGAAAAAGAACCAATATACTTTGTGTACTGCATCAGTCGTCCTCAATATCAGTGCTTCCTGAACATCCTTTTTTGGGATGTCTCAGTGGCGCAGTTGGTAATGTCGGCATCTGATGTAGTGCGAGGCGGTATTGCCGAGGTCGTGGGTTCGAATCTCGCTTGAGGCATAATATTTACAGCATCTATCGGCTCAGTTGATTCACTATTTCACTCCGTATTTATCTACTGTCTGAATCTGCATCAGTTTCTGATCCTGTGTAGCTCAAAAGCAATGATGTTTGTGAAATTATATTTCCGCACTTCTGATATTTATCTAATTTCACTTGTATCCTTGAATCCATCAGGCTTTCACTTGCGAACGAAATAGATGCCATCCATTGAAAAAAAAACAATATACTATGTGTACTGCATCAGTCGTCGTCAATATCAGCGCTTCCTGAACATCCTTTTTTGGGATGTCTCAGTGGCGCAGCTGGTAGCGTCGGAATCTGATGTTGTGCTAGGCAGTGTTGCCAAGGTCGTGGGTTCGAATCTCGCTTGAGGCATAATATTTACAGCATCTATCGGCTCAGTTGATTCACTATATCCCTACGTATTTATCTACTGTATGAATCTGCATCAGTTTCTGATCCTGTGTAGCTCAAAAGCAATGATGTTTGTGAAATTATATTTCCGCACTTCTGATATTTATCTAATTTCACTTGTATCCTTGAATCCATCAGGCTTTCACTTGCGAACGAAATAGATGCCATCCATTGAAAAAGAACCAATATACAACGTGTACTGCATCAGTCCTCGTCAATATCAGCACTTCCTGAACATCATTTTTTGGGATGTCTCAGTGGCGCAGGTGGTAGCGTCGGTGTCTGATGTAGTGCTAGGCGGTTTAAGCATTTGTGCAATGGAAAAAATGTCTAGTTAATTCCATGCCAAACGGCTAGTCAACATCATGGTTTATTTGTATTCTGAACATAGTTGGCTCCTAGTTAACTAGATGTTAAGACATTTGAATGGTACTGTATTATGACCTTCGTTCTACCAAAATTTTATAACTGGTTCTACTAAAGCCACAAAATGGCCAACGGAGGTAAAAGTAGAGAAATGAATAAAGAACATCTGAACTTTTGGCCTAAATTCAAAAATTTCACACAAATGTTGCTCAATAGGCCCGCTACTAATAATTCTAAAAATGGTTCTGCTCCCCGGGAACAAATGTTGCTCAATAGGCCCGCTACCAATAGTTCTAAAAATGGTTCTGCTCCCCAGAACAAATGTTGCTCAATAGGCTCGCTGCCAATAGTTCTAAAAATGGTTCTGCTCCCCGAAACAAATGTTGCTCAATAGGCCAGCTACTAACAGTTCTAAAAATGTTTCTGCTCCCCAGAACAAATGTTGCTCAATAGGCTCGCTACCAATAGTTCTAAAAATGGTTCTGCTCCCCGGAACAAATGTTGCTCAATAGGCCGGCTACCAATAGTTCTAAAAATAGTTCTGCTCCCCAGAACAAAATGGCTGCCAGAGTTTAAAAAAAGCTATTATAAATTAGAATTAATAAATGGATTATCAAAAGTATACTTTGGACACTGACTCAAACAAGCTTCTGACCTTCAAATTTGCTAAGTTGCTGTTCAGTAAATTAATTATAATCTTTCTTTTTAACATGCATGGGCTGGTGTACGTAAAAATATGTGTTTCAGTCCAAACAAGGGTTACCAGAAATTCTAACACTCTGATCAAGATGGCAGAATTGTTACAGAATCTGAAGGATTCATTCATATTTTAATCCATTTATGAGTTAGAATCAAAAAAGATTCACACTGTCAGTGATTTGTTGCTTAATATATCACTGTTTGTCAGTGAGTCACAAGTAGATAAATCACTCACACTTCACCCTCATGATTTATTATGCCCCCAACTTTGAAAAAGTTGAAGTGGCATATTGCTTTGTGCTTGTCCATCTATCCCTCTATCCATCCATTTGTGCATCCGTTACAATATTAAGTAACAGTTTTGAAATTTCATAATAGATTAGTCATCAAAAAATAGTTGACCCTTATTTTTTAGTCCTATTTATCTCCATTTGTGGAGTTATATGCCCCTTTTAAAAGGGTCATAATGAAATTTTGTCATCAAGATATCTCAAAAAATATAACAGGAGCTTCAAACTTTAAGAGGATAATAAGTAGATTACCTGGTGAATGTTTAAAGAAAAAGTTTTTTTAGTTATTGCCCTTTGAACATTTGGACATAGAAAGCTTGATATCTCAAAATCTATTACAGCTTGGAGCTTCAAACTGGGACAGCTGATTGACAATAATGAGTAGATTACCTAGTGAAAATTTAGAGAAAAAAGTTATATTATTTTTTCGAGTAATTGCCCTTTGCATTTTATAGGTTATTGCCCTTGCACATTTGCACATAGAAAACTTGAAACAAAGATAAATCTCAAAAACCATTACAGCTCGTAGCCTCAGATTTGGTCAGTTGATAGAGGATTGTGAGTAGAATACCTGGTGAGATCATTCTTTTGGACAAGCATATGGTTGGGGGCACAGTGTTTCATAAACACAATTTTTATTTTACTTTAATGACTGACATCCACCCAGTGATATATTAAGCAACAAATTACTGTGAGCATGAATCTAAGCAAACAAGGCAATTTTTCTTGAGCCTGAACATTGTCTGTGGCATTTCATCTACAATATTTAATACAGCTGTTAAAATAAGTTTGTAATTAAAAATTAGGTTCTATAGCCTAAAACCTTTTTCTAAAAAATAGTGCTCAAGATAGAGCACCAAAACCATTTTTCAACATAAATAAAGGGCAATAACCTGTGCATAAGTATTTGAAGAAATTTACCCATCTATAATCCCAAACCACTACTCCCTAATGTCAACTTGTATACAAAGCTTGATGAGGATTGGCCAAAACATGCCCATGAGGCACAGAAACCAATTTTCAACATAAATAAAGGGCACTAACGCTTGTGTTCATTTGACGAAATTTACCCATCTACAATCCGAACCACTCCTGCCCAATATCAACTTCAATAAAAAGTTTGAAGAGAATCTGCTAAAATGCCCAAGATAGAGCATGGAAACCAATTTTCAACACAAATCAAGGGCAATAACTCTAAACTTATTAACACTCCAGGGCCCTCTTGTTCATTTATAGAATAATTGGTATTTAAGCAACTGGTAATATATTTGGGCATGCTTTCTCTGTTTGATTTAGGACTTAAACATTTGCCAAAGTTTCCAGCATGCATTTTTGCTAAGAATTTTTTAAGATTTCCGTAGAAAATAAAATTGAATTCTGTTTCAGCTATTCAAGTAATTACAGGCTGAGAATGAAGACACTAGAAGTGTTACAGGCTGAGAATGAAGACACTAGAAGTGTTACAGGCTTAGAACCAAGACACTAGAAGTGTTACCGGCTTTGAATGAAGACACTAGAAGTGTTACAGGCTTAGAATGAAGACACTAGAAGTGTTACAGGCTTAGAATGAAGACATTAGAAGTGTTACAGGCTGAGAATGAAGACACTAGAAGTGTTACAGGCTGAGAATCAAGACACTAGAAGTGTTACAGGCTTAGAACCAAGACACTAGAAGTGTTACAGGCTGAGAATCAAGACACTAGAAGTGTTACAGGCTTAGAATCAAGACACTAGAAGTGTTACAGGCTGAGAATCAAGACACTAGAAGTGTTACAGGCTGAGAATCAAGGCACTAGAAGTGTTACAGGCTTAGAATGAAGACACTAGAAGTGTTACAGGCTGAGAATGAAGACACTAGAAGTGTTACAGGCTGAGAATCAAGACACTAGAAGTGTTACAGGCTGAGAATCAAGACACTAGAAGTGTTACAGGCTGAGAATCAAGACACTAGAAGTTTTACTCTTAAGATGGCAGTTAGCAAAAGTCTGCACTTGGTTGACAATTTAGAAGCAGGAGGAAGCTACTAAAAGAGTCTTCATCAAAGAAACTGGATCGTTATCTTGGCAAAATGCCTAAGACACATATCCAGCTCATGCTGAAAAGCTAATGAAATATGCAGGTAACTACTATTTAATAAAACCAATGGTTATAAAATACACAATAACCAAGAAATGCTACAATCATTTGCATTAGACAACATACATAGCCACAATGTAAAAATATACTTAAAGCCATTAAGAACACAAGTGATACAAATGTTATTTTTTCCGATCCCAGTGCGCAGTCTGATCTGGGTCCATATTATTCCCCATAAAGAATACCTAATAACATAAGCAGATGAGATAGCAGATGACAAAAGTCATGACTTGGAGGAATGAGTTTTAGCACATTTGCTTAGCTATAACAATGAAACGATGTAGAGCATGATGAGATACCTAAAGGTGACAAGCCAGTTTTCCTCATTGTTTGAAGAAATCACACATGAAATTGTCATGCTGTATAAACAGACAATGACAGGACAAATAAATCTTGCGTCTAACCACCCCTATACTCAGACATCATGCATGTGATCTATAATGCACCTGCAAACATGTAGTCTTACTCTTTGCCTAAGGCATAATTCTACATGCTCTCTTGTTGTGTGCTGATTTTTTCAAACACAATGTTTTCAGAATGTCTAACAATTTGCATGCACATCAGACTCAACATTGATCAAGCCTGATCTGAGTCCAACCTGTATGCAAAGGTCATAAGCAGAATAGCACTAGCTGCTGAGATAAAGAGTCAGTTAAGTGTGCATGAAACACTGGTTTTGAAAGTGCCTGGGGCAAAAGAGATTTAAGTCTGAGATGGAATTTAGATATCAAGTCATAGTATCAGTAGCAAATCTTAGAAAAAGTTTTGCAAAGTTCATGGTACATGTACAGATAACCTTGTTAAAGAAGGTCAGAATTATAAGTTTATTGCGAGAGTGGAAGTCTGCAACACGGCTCTCCTTCGTGAAGTCTAATTGTGAAGTTGTCACTTTCCCATCTGTATCCTGGGTCAGTTCGGAAAGTTCTATATATTTAAGCTTCTATCGGAAAATTGTCTACGTTTTCATAGCTGCCATTTTGTCAAAACCATTTTTTTTGGACCAAAGTCTTTCATGCATATGTTCAATGTGTCACCATTGTGAAGATATAGTATCAAATTAGTTCAATCAAAAGCTGCGGTAGGAGTTGATCAGCCCATTAAGGCACTATCTATGTATATACAAAATCAATATTAGGGAAAAATAATCCAGGTTCTCATAGCTGTCAATCCATCAAAAATTCATGTTTTTGAACAAAGCTCCTTCATGTATATGTTCAATGTGTCTACATTGTATAAACATAGTATAAAATTGCTCCATCAAAACCTGTGGTAGATGATTGGCCCATGAAGGCACTATGTATGCATATTCGGGTATAATTGTCTAAGTTATCATAGATGTCATTTTGTCAAAAATTATATTTTCTTTTACTAAACTCCTTCATGTATATGTTCAATGTGTCTAATTTGTATATTGCTCCATCAAAAGCTGTGGTAGGAGTTGATCCGCCTATGAAGGCAATATCTATGCAATAAAAAAAGGGATATAAGGGGAAAAGTGTCTAAGTTCTCTTCGCTGTCATTTTGTCAGTTTTTTTTAGAATTAAAGTCCTTCTTGCATATGTTTAATGTGTCTACATTGTATAGGCAAAGTATCAAATGCATCTGCTCAATGCGTCCACATTGTATAGGCAAAGTATCAAATTGCTCCATCAAAAGCTGTGGTAGGAGTTGATCGGCCTATTGATGCATATACAAAAGCGATATAAGGGAAAAATGGTCTAAGTTCTCATAGCTTTCATTTGTCAAAATTGATTTTTTTTAACTAAACACCTGCATGCATATGTTCAAAAGCCCCTCAAGAAAGTTTGCATGGTGGGGGGGGGGGGGGAAGGGGGGCGGGCAGGGGGGTATAAATATTTGAGTTTAGATATTGCAACTTAGGTCATAAATTAAGTTAGACATATTGTGTTCAAGTCAAGTCTTTGAAATAATCTAGAACAAATTAAGGAAGAGTTCAAATACACATTATGTTTATGAAAATGTCTCTCAAAATAATCAAGAACAAATGTAAATACAGTTCCAGAACAAATGTAAGAACAGTTCAAGAACACATTATGTTCAAGAAAAGTCTTTGAAATAATCAAGAACAAATTTAAACAAAGTTCAAGTAAACATCATGTTCAAGAAAAGTCTTTGAAAGAGTCAAGAATAAATTTAAGAACAGTTCAAGAATGCATTTTGTTCATGAAAAGTCTTTGAAATAATCAAGATTACATTTAACAATAATACAAGAAAACCGGAGTCAACAAATCTTTCAAGAAAGTCATTAAAATGTTCAAGAATGGTTTATGAAAAAATCAAGAACTTTACAAATTCTTAAAAAGGTCTTGAACTGTTCCTATTTATTGTTCTTGAACAGTTCAAGTTCATGTACAAATGTTATGAACAGTTCAAGAATTCTTGCTAAATTTCAAGAACTGTTCTTGACTGCTCTTGAGTTAATAACTCCATTTTAAAGGGGCCTTGTTAAATCTTTGGACATATCAAAATACATGACATTGACCTACTTTTGAATAATACATGGTAAAGGTTCATTGAATTGCTTATGTTCAGGGAGCATTTGTGTTTGGTCTTATATCATCCACATATAAAGGGAGAGAAATCAATGTTTTTCCATTTAAGTTTTTGCAACAAATGGTGTGAAATATCTATCCTCTGTCTCCCAATTTAAGTGCTTTTTACTTGCAGAATCAACCAAGTGCAGGCTTTCTAATGAAATTGTTGTGGACCTTTCAAAGAAGGCTGTAGCAGAAGATGGAATAGGTCAAGAAGAAGACCATGTTGTGATTAATATTTTAAGAAAGGGAAAGGACATTTCCGAAAATTACAAAATCAAAGGATTAATAGAAAGATATCAGACAAAAATAAAAAAGGAAATAGAAACAATTTTGTTAGATATGGAGGAATAATTGTTTCTTTATTCAGAATAATGAATGCACAAGAATTTATTTAAAGTTCCCTGTTACACGTTGAACACCAGATGAATTTTATTCTGATGCACTTAAGTTACCTTTGTAACGCTACGTCTGTTTGATAATATCCAAAATTTGCAACAGTAAAGCATCTGATATACTGTTGGAAATAGTTTGACGTAATTAATTTCTTTATATTTCGTTGAATGACATGCTACTGGCAACACTTTAATTTGAAGTCTACCTATGGAAGCAAATTAGAGTCGAGGTCACCATATTGAAGCATCCCAGAAAACTAAATTTCGAAAATTAAATCTGAAGATATACCTCAACAAATGATACTGGGCCGCATAGAGCAGTCAGTAATGTGTCTGGCTACAGATGCATGTCTGACTGCAGATCCAGGGGTCGCGAGTTTGATCCTGGCTCGGTCCCATACTTTTGTCGAGATTGATTGTGAAATAATTACCGGCATTCTCCTACCTTCCGCTGAATAATTCAAGAAGGGATGTTAAAAGTTACAAGCTAAAGTATGCCCACAAAGTACTGAGGATCTGGATGAGGGGTCTGGTATTCACTAAAAATTTAGCCCATTATTCATCTCATTAAAATTTTAGGTAATTCATTAAAATAAGACCAATTATTCGTTAAAAGTAAGAAAGGTGGCAAAGAAATCTGATTATTCACTATTCATTAATTTTTTCTTCTATTCATTAGAAAATTAGGATAATTTATTAATTTCTAGGCCCTCATTATTCATTATTTTTTGGCTCATTATTCACTATTCATTATAAAAAAGGGCCATTATTCACTTATCATTATACCCCATCCAGACCCTCTGTACTGGTTAACCTCTTTTTCAAGCTTGCCCAGGAAACAGTATGGTTAGGCGAACTGACCGTCCCACCATGACCATAGCTGTTGACTTGGGACATAAAGCAGCAAAACAAACAAACAAATCATCAAATGAATTCTTTGAATATAATTATCTCCTAATTATGTAACTAGTCAGTTCAGGCTCATTTAATAATTTTAAAATGAAATAATAACTCGTTTAAAAGTCTCTGTTTTATAAAATGTATTATCCAGTCCGAAAGCCAAACCTACTTTAACTCTGTTTAGTTCACTATAGTCATGTGCTCACTCACAGTTCAAATTAGCAAATAGTTTGGATCAAGATAAGGCTGGACATCATGTCAGGCCTGATCGGGATCCAAAATGTTTTACATTCCAGTGGCCGCCTGGGGTATTCCTGAAAAAATTATACAAATGATATGAGTTTCGAAATCATTCAGCTGACAAAAAACATGAAAAATTACACAGCAAGCAAAGAGTTAAATCCACTAGCTGTAAGATAAACCTCAGATTAATTGTTGGAGAAAGTTCACATGCAATTTTGTTTTTGATACAATATATGTCATATGCTAAATAATCGTTGCATTGGATCAGTTTGATGATTTGTTTGTTTTGCTGCTTTATGTCCTTTAGGTGACTTACAAGTGACGTTGTGGGCATGGTTTGGAAATGTCTATTATACACCAGCCTCAATTTCTTTCATTTTGTTTGAAATGCATCATTGCATGAAAACCATAAAAATTAAGCACTCATGCTAATTCCTCTATAACTTATAAAATTGATTCTTTTCTCAATTCATATGTACATGAATAGAGAGGATCCCACATGAGTGCTCCTGTTTAATTGAAATTATAAAACGAGTTGGAGAAAAGGGATAAAATTTGAGGCTTGTCGAGCATTTTATTTCATTTTATCGCATTTTCGTAACAAGTTTAATAGGTTCAACAAAACAGGAGCACAAATGTTAGGTTCTATTTATATGTCATTAGCATTACTTTGAAATCTCATTTCTGGCATAATCTTTTTATCATTATGTACACAACGTTGTCATATCTGTAAACCACTAGTGGTTTATCGATTTTATTGCATGGCGTTATAATCACTCCCAGACACAATGTCATATGATAAATAACTTTCCATGTACAATTAATACTCTTAAATAACTAGTAGCTTTGACTGTTCTACATAATTTAACACAAAATTGAACTGATATCTTCTCTTCCATTACAGCTATGCATGCTGGGAAGTTGGTCATCTATTGTGATCGGTCTTATGTAGGTTGTCTGGCATTAACTTTTTAATCAGATAATTGCTGCTGGAGCTACAAATAAATTTGTTTTTAAAGACATATATTTCTGTCCAATAGAGATCATAAAGGATTAACTGATAAGGGACAGTTTCAGTATCTCACAAAATTAAAGGGGCCTCAAGAGGGGACTTAACTGTATACAAAACAATATCTTTCACTTAGATAAATATCAATGTTTTATCTAGCCTGGGTTCCAGTCTGATCATTTTTTCTTCTTTTTTATTTTTCCGTTCCTTGGTCAAAAATGACAGCCTGGGGAACTTCGATTTCAATCGACAGCGCTACCTGGATTTTTCCTCAAATTTTGTGGGGTAAAGCCAAGAACGATAACGCTATCGGATACCTCTATTGTGTTATAAATAGTAACAGGAATCCCAGTGAAAAGATAGAAAGGCAAACATAACCATTCTGTCCTATCATCGAATGCACTTTGTGGACGATAGTTGGCTTCACGGCGATTTAAGTTGAAACAGCGTGTTCCACATTTGTTGTATTTGTTAAGTAGGCTAGTTATTTTTTGACTTTGCGAGATACACACGGTCGAGATATACACAACACATCCGAGAAAAACGTCATCTCCTTTGAAGTTTCGTAATATTTTCGACACTTCAGTTCATCTCTGTGTTTCAATGATACCCCTTTGTTTTGGATCAATCGGTCTCAAACCAAGTAAACAAATTCCATCGTTATTCACTTTTTATGCCGAGTTTCCATGATCAGCAGATTGATACAATGTAAATTATACAATGTAATGGCATCCTCACTATCGGATCGGTGTCTCGTTATCATCTTTGTTACGTCACACTAAAGCAATAGGCTATGATTAGATTAATCGGCTTATCGGATTATCAAAGGGAAATACCACCGATGTCCCCAGGCGTCAATATCAATCGAAATGAATAACGGACAACCGATACCTTTGATGTGGTATATTTTTATTCTCCTATTTTTTTAGAATATTAGCATTAGAAAATATTGCCAAAATATTGACGACTGGACCCAGGCTATGTTTTATCATAAATTACCTAATTCCTTCATGGGACCACTTTATTGTCATAATCACCGCATTATGACTGTGCTTTTGATCTGCCCTGTATGACCCCCGGAGAGAGTCATAATGAGTGGTACCAGTATTATTGCTCAAATTTCTATGTCTTTAACACCATCTCCTCAGCATCCATGACTGGCCTCGAGGTTATACAGGTTTTTTCATGCTAAACTCAACTGAGCACATGATTTCAACTGCTCATTCAAACTAAAATACAGACAAATAAAGAAGTGTTTTGCTATCAGTCTCTCAGATGTTGTATTTATTTTGCTAATAATTGTTAAAATTCCTACAATTGTTGTCATTTTAACATTTAAGAGCGGGATAAATTTCATACTCATATGAGTTGGGCATGATATTTTTTTTATTACCTTGGGACCTGAAGTGAGCAATCTAGGGCTCCTTCAGCCTACTTGTTTTCAACATTTTTGAAAATAGGTGTGTTGTATAGGGACTGTCCTCTATGACTAATATCAATCTGCTCAGCCACAGAGACTAGTGAAAAAATTGTAATTTGGTTTGTACGGTAGCAACTTTAACTACTATCACGAGTGCAAATAACAAATATCCTGATAAGACTGTGCAGATGCACTGACTTGCCTGGGTCTTTGCTATTTGCATGCAACAAAGTCAGTTTTTCTCATGATATCACCCACATTATACAACAATAAATTGCAAAATTCCAAGGTATATGAGAATTTCTTCAGCTTGGCCACTTACCAGATCTGTCATAGCTGAGATGACATATAATAACATCTGGTCTAAAATTGCGCATGCTTTTTTGCCTAAATCAACTTTCTTGCCAAAGCCTTCACGGAATACCATCAGAGTGTTACACAGTGTGGTCCAGATCAGGCCCAGCATTTTGTTGAGCCTGATATGGATCCAAACTGTTCACAATGATGATGCTAGAAGGTAAAGGAGACTCAATTAAGAATGAAATTGAGCAGGATAAAATTGACAGCATGTATGAAGTGGCCTGTTATAATGAGTAAGTGACGTTTCAAATACACAAATATCATGATTACGAAAGATGTCACATCATGGCGAGGGCTGTTGAACGTCATGCCGGAACATGTCAATAAATAAATTTCAGCGCCATCTATCTCCCTTTAGTGAATCAAATCATTGCTAGGGCTGTTAAAGGTCATGACAGAATGTAATGATATACAACATCTCTGCGCCACCTTTTTTGCTTCATTCACTTCCAATCTTTTTGCATAACACTGAAAAATAATTTAAAATTAAAGTGTGAGTATAATATTCACATTTTTCAACCTTTATGAGGTAATGAATATATTGGTAGTCTCTTAAATTCTACATGGAGAACTGTGTACTTCGTGGAATTTTCAGCCCCGCCCACTCATGAACCGAAGGTTGAAAATAAAATTTATTTATAAAATATTGATTTACATTCAAAATCATGATCACATGCTTTCAACCACCATGAAAGTACTTCAAATTCATTTCAATCAAATATTTAATTAATATATGTAACATATAGGCCTGGGCACGAGAAAACTTGCATGTCTTCAGTATTTCTGACTAATCGAGAATCAAACCAGCCTGCTCAGCTACAGAGACTGGCTAGAAAACTGAAATGTTGTAGAAAGTCTAGATATGATACTTTCAAATAAGCGAATAACAAAGGCTCTAATCAGCCTGCGCGGGTGCGAAGACTGGTCAGCACCTTTGTTGCTCGCAAACCCCTGAAGACAGGTTTTCTCGCGTCGAGAGGCCCATATTGAAAGAGTTTGTCTTGTTAAGTTGTTTATTTATTTTTCTTTTAAACTACATTTGGCTTATGTTCAGTATCTGCTATATAAATAATATGTAACTCACAAGCTTGTTGAGTACATTGATGCAATTCCAATGAGATATTAAAATTTCGGTTTTAGATTACGTTTAAATGTGAAATGTGAGAATTACATTAGCATTGTTTGATTGATTTATGCTCTAACTGGTCTTTTTTTACTTTAACAATATGGGCATTGTCACGACTAAACCTGTATTTGGGGAGTTTGCGATCAACAAAGATGCAGATCAGCATGTGCAACCCAGCAGTCTGATCAGCGCATTAGTTAACCGCTTATTGGAAAGTATCATAACTAGACTTGCTACAAGCGAAATTGTCTCTGTAGTTTAACAAGATGGTATGAATCTCTCATTGTCGGAAACCCCAAATACAGGTTTTCTCGCGTCACAGCCCATATGGGTCTCGACGCGAGAAAACCTGTCTTCGGGAGTTTGTGAACAACCAAGGTGCAGACCAGCCTGCGCATCCATACAGTCTGATCAGCACCTTTGTTAAAGGGGACATATCAAAGTTTTTTTAATTTCTTTGTAATTTTCTTTAATGGGTCGGATATTAGGTGCTTATGAGGAAAACAATTCATTTTCCACAATTTTCAGTGGTCAAAGGAGCATAAATCACATTTTTGTGCCATTTGGTGCCTTGTGGCAATTAAATACCGACTGGCTTACTTCCCTTGGTTCGGTTACTTCCCTTTGTCGTGATGACGTCATAGAGGCAGTTTCTGAAAGTCTACGAGAGTGCAATCACGTTGGATGCTGATAATTTTTTGTTAAATATTTAGAAAAGATGGGTTTGTGCGTGGCCTA
This sequence comes from Loripinus fragilis, assembly GCA_964019695.1. Classification (NCBI taxonomy): domain Eukaryota; kingdom Metazoa; phylum Mollusca; class Bivalvia; order Lucinida; family Lucinidae; genus Loripinus; species Loripinus fragilis. Next base: position 88,225,291 of record OZ026527.1, on the reverse strand, counting down.
TGGCTGTAATACGGAATCGGGGGTGCACAAAATCAGTATGTTTCGGTTTCCTAAGGACAAGACACTCCGGAAAAAGTGGATTCAGAGGCTGAACAGAGGAAAATCAGCCACGAGGAATTTCGCGCCAAACGCTCATTCGAAGTTGTGTATGAAACATTTTTAAGGTGACCAGTTTGTGATAAGTCCTTCATTGGCGGCTAAAATCGGGTTTAGCGGAGTTGGAAGAGTTCAGTGCAGTGCCAACAATCTTCGAGGTTCCAGGAAAGATTGATTCCAAAGACCGCCCATCCGCGTCAGCCATCTAGGGGAAGAAGAAGACTCAGGAACTTCGAAGCGAGATTGCGGTGAGTACTTGACTTGTTTTTGATACGAGAATTAATCTGTACATTTATAAATCATCATACCATATGGTTACACCATTTCCTTTCTGGTTTTGTTTTTAATCGTTGCGGTTTATTGCCTCGTAAATAAGCACCTTCCTTCCGGAATTCTCAGTGTTTGTTATGAAAGCCTTAGGCCAGTCAGCCTAGCCATATGATCATGTTGCTTTGTAAGTAACACTCTGATTTATTTCCCGGACACTGCAAGACCTTGCTAGTTTCAATAGGAAGATGGTAGGAAGCTGATTTGCAAATATCAACATTGCCAAATCATGTCTTCCTTTCTTCATGCTAGATGTGGGAGTGTCTTAAGGGAGCTTTATTCTAAATAATTCGAAAGACATTGGCTTCAAGTAAATAATTGCAGGGAGCATTACCAAATCAGCATAAAAATTACAGTTTAGAAAGATGAGAGAAAATCATGTTAGATATCTAGGCACTTTTGGAAGTCGTTTCACTGAGCTAGTTATTTTAAGCTCCCACCTCAATCTATAAAACAGGCATCAATCCCACAACTTCCGTTTCAAAAATTTGAGAAATGAAAATATTGTGTAAAAATGTGATTGTTTAAGTATGTCTCACAACAAGAGTAGCCACCGTGGTGTAATGGATAATCTGTTTACATTATTAAACAGAGGTCTCAGGTTCGATTCCTGGCTTCACCAGTCTGTCAGATGAATTACGGACAACTCAGCCCAAGTCAACTGAGCCCACATAAACTTCGGCCCAAGACAACTTAATTGGTCTTATTTTACGAGACTTATAATTAGCTGTTGTTGTGAAGTTAAACACAAACACATACAACAACAGAAATATTTACGTGTGTTTTTAACTGTTTTATTGAAAAAGCAGGCCTCCAGATAAGAGTGCATTCTGGAAATTTATATTTAATTTCTCAACACAAAACATATAAATGTTGGGTACGGTTCTTTTGAGCAGTTTAAACTGATGGGTAAGGAGGTAAATGCAATTTTTGGTGCACAAACTATATGTATCCTTATCTGGACCTCAGAAAACTTGAAAGGCTGAAAAATTGGTAAATTTGTAAACAAGTTACAATTTTACGAACAAGCTTTACTTACCATTCCGAAGATACTTTTGAATTCTTCCCCATTTATCGATTCATTAACCCGGGAAAATGTTTAAATGCGCATGCGTCAACTATACATCTCTTAGCGCATGCACTAACAATTTAGTTTTATCTGGCGGAGAACAGAAAATCTCCACCAAACAAAACTGAAAATTTCCCAGGGGTGGAAGGTGGGAAGCCGGAATGGTAAGTAAAGCTTGTTCGTAAAATTGTAACTTGTTTACAAATTTACCAATTTCACTTTACTGCGCTTTACTTACCATTCCGAAGATACTTTTGAATTCCAGATTCCAAAGCAGTCCCTCAAACCAGGAGGCGTGTGGAAATTTCTTCGTCTGTTAGTTCATATATATACAGTTAAAACCTCTTCTTGAGAATTTTATACACCTAAAACACTCTTCTTGAGCAATCTATAACATGTACAGTATATCTAATCACCAATGTTGTTTATTTTATTCTTTTTCACTTTTTTTTTTTTTTTTTTTAACCTTCCTTTGTCCAGTATCTATCATTTATTAAAATGACAATCCTCTATGAGTATCGGATAACTTCACCCCTTCATAACTGGTATTCCACTTTGAGTATACCCAAATCACCGATCCAATCTGATCACACAATCCACATAAAATGAATAATTGTACCAAATATAGAAATGATTTCCAAATGGCAACCCGCCAGATTGAAAAACTGTGTTCCAATTAAAACAGCTGTATTATTATCACAGATTTACATACGTTACTTTATTGCTTTAACACTTCCACATCTAATTTTCTCAAATAGAACTGTGTAAATGTAGACTCTTTGCTCCAATCAGCTGCGTCCAAAATAGACTTCATAGAAGCTCCTTTATAAAGAGCCCAGGAAGGGCCAATTGCTCTTGTAGAATGTGCTTTTACTTTCAATTTTTGATCATCATATGCCATTCTTATAGTCTGAACAATCCAATTTGAAATTGTCTGTGTAGACACAGCCTGATGAGGTTTATTGAGAGCTAAGAAAATTTTCCTTTCCACAGTTCCATCAGAACTAACTCTTAACAACTGAGTTTTCTTTAAAAACCAATATAATGCCCTCTTTGGGTCTAAACGATAATTCTCCTCAAAAGCAGGAACAAATATTTTAGATCCAAAATGACTTTCTCTGTCTTGTTTTGCCAAACCATGGCGAATAAAAGTGATTCCCTTTTTCTGTACACAAACTGAGCCTTTCCCAATTTTCAAAGACTGTAGATCACTGCATCTTCTGAAAGTAGAAATAGCCATAAGGAAGATCAGCTTAAAAGTAATGTGTTTCAAGGAAGCCTTACTCAAAGGCTCAAAAGGCTGTTTCTGTAACATATTCAAGACCAACTGTAAGTCCCATTCTGGTAGAATTTTGACTTTAGGAGGTCTTGAATTGAAAACCCCTTTCAGAAGTCTGATTATATATGGGTGTTGACCTACTGGGGTATTATTTATTGGCTGTAATACCGCCGAAAGCATCGACCTATAACCAGCAATTGTCCTGTATTGTAAGCCATTATTGAACAAATCTGTCAGAAAATCTGCTACCTGTACTAAAGAGGCACTATAGGGATCAATTTGTCTTGTACTACACCAGCTACAGAATTTATTGAATTTACCAGTGTAGTCCCGTTGAGTACCTGACCTCCAAGAGGCTGAAATGAGCTTTCTAGACTGGTTAGAAAAGCCCTTCTCTTGGAAACTTCTGTCGATAGTAGCCAGGCATGCAGACTGAATACTTCTGGATTTGGATGACTGATCATTGTTTTGGGCTGTTGTAACAGGTCTGGCCACAGAGGTAGTTTCCTTGGACATGCTATCAGGAATTTTAGAAGGTCTGGGTACCAATGCCTGCGAGGTCATTTTGGTGCAATGAGAATAATCTGACAGCGAAACTGCTCCATATGTTGCAGTACTTTGGGTATGAGACATATTGGAGGGTACACATATGCAAACATTCCTTCCCAAGAGATTGACAGAGCATCTATTGCCAATGCATCTTGGTGTGGAATCCAAGAACAGAAGACTGGAGTCTGTTTGTTCTCCTTGGATGCAAATAGGTCTATCAGGGGTGTCCCCCAGATCTGAAACAGTGTTTGTACTACTACTTTGTGCATTTGCCATTCTGTAGGTCGTACTCTCACGCGACTTAATTGGTCTGCCAAGATGTTCCGAGCTCCCAATATGTGCGCTGCTTTTTGATGCATGTTGTTTTCTAGTGCAAAATTCCACAAAACCCAGGTTCTGTAGCACAGAGGTGGCGACTTTATGCCTCCCTGTCGATTCACATATTGACAGACGGTTGTGCTGTCGCTCCTTATCAGGACATTTTTGTTTTTTAGGACAGGTAGAAAATGTTTTACAGTTAGAAATACTGCTTCCAACTCCAGGAGATTGATATGAAGTTCTGACTGGGATTTGGACCATGTTCCCTGAATAAAATCTTTGCCCACATGGCCCCCATAACCGTGTTTTGATGCATCCGTGGCTATGGTTATCTGTGTATGAGCCTGTTGCAAAGAGCGACCCTTCATGGTGTTGGCTGGATCTGACCACCACCGAAGATGCGATTTTAGATGTTGCGTAATGGGAACCACAACTTCTAGGTCCATTGATGCTGGACGCCAAAAAGCTAACAGATGTAATTGTATGGGTCTCATGAAAAGTCGGCCATTGGGAATTAATTCCAGACATGAAGCCATTGGGCCTAGTAGATGAAGAAAATCTCTTGCTTGATTTTGGCCCGAGAGTAACCTTTGTATTGCTAAATCTAACTTTCTTAATCTCTCTGGAGTTGGAGTTACTATTCCCAGCTTTAAGTGGAAAGCACCCCCTATGTAAACAATCTCTTGTTTGGGAATCAGTTCTGATTTCTCTTTGTTTATTATAAAGCCCAGTGCTACCAGAAGATTCAGGCATTTCTCTCGATCTTGCACCAACAGTCTTTTTAGTTGATTCAGAGCCAACCAGTCGTCTAGATAAGACGCTAGTCTGATATTCTGAGCCCTTAAATGCGCTGCAATCACTGAAATTACCTTGGAAAATACCCGAGGCGCGGTCGAAGGACCGAAGCATAGGCATTTCCATTGCCAGCATTGTCCTGCTATGCAAAAACGGAGATATTTCCTGTGTTTCTGAAATATTGGTATGTGTAGATATGCATCGCTCAGATCCAGAGAAATAGCCCAATCGTTTGGTTTCACCAGGTTTATGACTTTTTTCAATGTGTCCATTTTGAAATGTTCTTTCTTCAGATACCTGTTTAGGGGTCTCAAATTTATTACTGGTCTCATTTTTCCGTTCTTCTTGGGAACTAGAAAGAAGGTGCTGTAGAAACCGCATCCCCTCTCGTTTGGAGGTACTTTTTCTATAGCATCTTTTCTTAATAATTCTGCCACTTCTGCATTTAAAATATCTAAATTCTTTCTGGGCACTATTGTTTCCTTTATCCCAGATTGAGGGGGTTTCTGAATGAACTCGAGTTTGTAACCCTCCTCTATTAAAGATAAGACCCATTGATCGTCCGTTATTTTTTTCCAATTTTCCAGAAAAAATCTGAGACGACCCCCAACTGGTATCTGAGGACATTGTTGTATCAAATTTACCTTTGAGTCATTTCCTCTGTTTAAGAGGAATCCGAAAGGAATGACCTGTGTCTTTTGGTCCCTTCTTGTAGCCATAGCTGGACTTCTTGTCATCATTGAACCGACTATATGCCGAGTATGCTGTTTTAGGCTTGGATTGAAAAGCTGTCTTATTGGACAAATCAGTCCGGGATCTTTTGTTGTTCCAAGAGTTCCTGTTGTCAACAAACTTCCGCTTACGACCACTGTCAGACCTAGCTTGTGCGAAGTCTGGAACCAGATCACTCAGTTGTTCTTTCTGCTCTTTACGCTTTTGTAGATTACCTTCCAAGCCTTTGCCAAAAACTCCTTCACCTGATAACGGCAAATATAAAACCTTGGCCTGCACATCTCTCAAATTATTCAAGCCTGTATCAGAAGCTGCGGCTTTCCGACGTACGATATGATGAAAAGCACCGGCACGGCCTACTTGATCCAGGGCTTTTGTAGACATGGCAAATATATCTCTGACTGACTGAATAGCACTGTCAATATTAAAATTATCTGACTGAAGTTTATTCAAAAGAGATCCTAAAGCTTGTTGCATATATGAAACTGCTATAATACCGTATCTAGCAGCAGATTGACCTTGAAAAGCTACACTTTCAATTGCTTTCAATGGCTGAGTTGCTAAAGTTCTATTTCTACCCCAAGCTTTCACTGCTTTAGAACCATGTCTCTTACTTAACATCGGTTCCAATAAATCGTCTAAACTAGGAACCTGTAAAGTTTGTAAAGAACTGTCATGTACTGGAAAAACAGATCTATATTCATCTCTGAAAGCAGATAATCTTTCTGGATGTTCACAACGCCATGTTTTAGATAAAGTGTCAATTTGAGCCTGCATCAAGACAAATGCCGGTTTCACTGGATTGTTTCAAGCCAGCCTCTTCCCCGAATAAATGAGCAAGATTATTCTGAGATTTTTCAGGGGTATCTGACAAATATTGACAGAATCGATTCGCTTTCCTTGCCTCTGACAATGAAAGCACCGAATCTGTACCAACACTTTACATGACACTGAATCGTCATTATCTGAAAGTAGACCCAGAGAATCTTTTTCTCTCTGAGCTGGAGTTAAAGACAATGTATCGTCAGGATGATCTTGTCTCACAGGAACAGGTTGAATGGCAAAATCTGAGTCAATATCATTTTCCAGTGATATGAGAGGTCTGCGCGTCCCTATAGGTCCGGCTTCCTCAGAAACAGGTCCACTCACCCCAGCTGGGTGGTCATCCTGTAAAACGGGTCTCTGGCCAGGTGCAAGCACCCCAGTATCCCGTTGAGAAGAGCTTGGGTTAGCTAAAGTTTGTACCAAGTGTAAAATAGAACCCAGCTGTTCGTCCATTTTCTTTTCCAACAGGTCAATACGAGAGTCTACTGAAACTTTGGATTTAGTGCTCTTGTTTTTCGAAGCAGAAGTCGACGAGCGAGACTTTGACGAACTTTTCTTGCTAGGAGTTTTGACATTAGCACACGTGTCACTGGTGGCAGCCGCCATATTGTTTACATTTTCAGAGTCGGACTCCAGACAAACTGAGTCAAATTCCCTCATAATGTCCACCGCTGAAGCCGTTTTCACTTGCTTCTCAGACATGAGGACAGGTGGCCGTAGCCAACTTACCGACCTTACTAAACACAAAAAGAAAACTAAGAAAAAATAAAGTCTTCTTTGTTTCATTCGCGAGTGTTCTCAGTATCGATGTTTTCTGTTCGACGCCAGAGGAAAAACTAAATTGTTAGTGCATGCGCTAAGAGATGTATAGTTGACGCATGCGCATTTAAACATTTTCGCGGGTTAATGAATCGATAAATGGGGAAGAATTCAAAAGTATCTTCGGAATGGTAAGTAAAGCGCAGTAAAGTGAAATTGATTATTTTTCTTGCCATTAGTGACTAATAGTGAGGTTTTAGGGAACAGGAAAAAGGGGCATTTATTTCAGGGGGACAAAGGCCAAACAGGAGACAAAAATTCCACTTGTCCGCTCGTAATTACGAGTGAAATCTAGAAAGGACAAGTAATTCTTCCCAAAGCACTCGTCCTGTAGGACAAGTCCTTTGGAAAGAATAACTTGAGGAAGTCATGCTACTCCCTTATGTTCTTCATTGTATACGCTTTGAAAGGACAAGTGAGTTTGTTTGTAGGACCAGTGAAAATTGTAAGGCACTCGTCCTGCAAGATAAGTGCAATATTTAAATATTTTTGTCCGGGACAGTGTCCCCTGCCAAATTATGAGGGATAGGGGAACAGGGAACATACATTTTAACTGGTTTGTTATCTATTCATCTATATACTGCCTGACACCCTCACTTCACATGTCATGGGTGATCTGTCTTACTGTCACAAACCGGGTCAAGTCAGCCTGTGTCAACACCTTTGCATGCTGGGTATTTTTTAATGATTTTTTTGTAGTCTGCTGATTGTTTTCAAAAATATTTTTCGAAAATTTTCCGAAAAGAACACTATCAGTATCAGAGTGTCAAACAATTTGGATCCAGATTAGGACCCACTTTCTTTTGATCCCAATCTGGGTCCGAACCATTTGCAAAGAGATTGATCAGCACTATTCAACAGACAACAAAATCCCTGCTAGCAGGCAGATCGTGAGTTAGACTACCAGCTTTGAAGAATGTTAGTACCATGCAGGTTCTCTATGCTTTTGCTTTATAAAAAGAGTTTGAGTGGACTTAGGAATATACATGTACATATACACAGGGTATGTGTGTCTGATACACTTTATAATAAAAAAAGTTCAACTAATTTGAGGAAAAGATTTTTGATTGAACGTACATGTATATAATACATTTTTGCCCCTCTTATTGTCCCCCGACAAAGTCCGAGGGATATAGTTTTGGCGTTGTCTGTCCGTCCCCACTTTCAGTCCGACCGGAACCACATCTCAGAAAGTGATTCATTCTTGGTACAAATGATTAGTATCATGGACTCTCGATATTCTATAAGTTTCGTCAAAATTGACACCTTAAAACTTGAGTTATTGCCCTTGTTTTAGTATAGGTAATTATAATGCAAAACCTATATGATAATCTTCACATTTCATCTACTAACTTCACGCTATAGACAATGATTCCCCTGTGCTTGTAGATAAGTATGTAATGTCAAAGTTTTACCCCACCCCCTTTGACCCCACTTAAAGGGGTCAAAGGTAAAATATTTAAATTTCGCAATAAGGCAATTGTCAATATTTTTGCCGAAATTTGTATGTAGACAGAGCAGCAATAGATATGAAACATAACAAATGGGATTTTAGATTTGAAGGTGTGGGTCCGAGCCCCTAGGGTGGACTTAGGGGGTGGGGGCCGAGGCCAAAATTAAACTTTTTCAGAGTATGGTCATGTTGCATATCAAATTAAAGCTGACAATTTATGCAGCAACATGGTAGCAAATATTTTGCCCACAGATACATCCTCGACCCAGAGGGTGGGGTCAAAATGGCAAACCATATCTTTTTGTGGAAGTAGTCATGTTGCATATCAAATTAAAGGGAATTGAGCACTGAGCACCATGAAACCAAATATTCTGTCATTACACACACCAACGACCCCTGGGTTGGGGTCAAAAGGTCATATATTTTTTTCTTTTCTAAAAGTGGTCATATTGCATATCAAATTAAAGTGGAAAGAGTGTAGACCTACATGCACAGTAACACTTTGAGTTTTATCACAGGCTTGACCACAGGGGTGGGTTGAAAGGTCAGATATTGAAATTGTGTAGATGTAAGTATATTTTTTTTTATTAAACTAAGCACTAAAACATAATTGACAGGCATTTGTTATGATCTGAATGATACCAAAAGTGAACTTCAGGTTTAGATAAATGGGATTTATGTGATTTACATGTTTCTCTCAAATACATGTAACCCTTCATCGGGGGATATAAATTTGTCGAATTTGTCTTGTTTTTTTTTTTTTATTTTTAAACAAAAGTTAAATCAGTGGCCTTTTTGAAAACGAAGTGTCTATTGCCAGCCGGCTTTCAATAGCATTTTAGGTCTAGTGCCAACTGGCTGGCAATAGACTATTTGGTCTAGTGCCAGCCAGCTGGCGCTATTGACAGCCAGCTACTGGAATATAGATAGAAGGGTTAAGAAGAAATCAAAAGTTTTACAGATTAAATATGTTTAATTGGCATTGAAGGTTGATCAAAGGCAGAGTAAACATTAGGTTGAATTAACCCATCTCAGATCTCACTTTATAATAGACAGTCACAGTTCTTTTGAGCACCAGTCCCCAGTGAGTCCACTGACATAAATATAATTTATAAGTTCGCAAATTGCATAAATTTTGATTTTTTTTCTCAATATTCATTACTTTACAGCTATATATTGATGTGATATTGGTGATCAGGGGAGCCCTCTCACTGAGATGATTCTTTTTGAGCACTCATATGTTTTGATTATGCCTAGGCAAGCCCCTGAGTATATCAAACAATGGACTTTTTTTGAATATGGAATTTGCCTTTAAATATGGAATTTGAGAATTTCTAAAACATTATTTAACTTCTGAAACACAACTTTTGGCTGCAATATGGCATGCAACTGTCTTAATTTTTGATACACATTTGTGTGTATATATATATACATGTATAAGATTAGTGTAAAATTATACATGTACACTACTGAAATATTTTGTAATATATGCTTTTTTAAACTAAAAGGGTGTGTGACGGACAGGTTCAAAGCATTTTCCCATTCAACCTGCACACCCTTTCAAAAAACACAAATCACAAAATGTCTTTGTCAAATATGATACAATGTAGGTACATGTGACTGATCTTTTAAGTCAGTCCCATACCCTATTGCAGCCAAAAATTGTGTTTCAGGAATTAAATCATGTATTAGAAATTCCCAAATTCCATATCTAAAGGCAAATTCCTTATTTAAAAAATCCTTTATCATCAGAACTTGTAGTTCTTGCATATATTTTATGCATCCAGATACATGTACAGCACAATGTAATTTTCTTATTCTCTTTGATTTAAGCTAAATCATCAGATGCCCATGAAACCTTTTGAAGACATCAAGCCATTCACAGCCGTTCCTTTCCTGACAACTGCTGCAGCAACCACAGACTCCGTTATGACAATGTCAGTGATAACTACTACAGCAGTGTCTTCATCAAGCATATGCCAGACGGTCCAATCATCTACGTATCCACTATGCTGGTTTGCTGGTTTGACCACAGGAGCTTGAAGTTCGGTCCTTATATCACCTATATAGCCTCAAAACCAAAAGCTCACAGTGTCATTACGTAGTAATGACCAGGAGTGAAACTAAGCTCTCGGTAGCCATTCCGGCTCCAGTTTCCGGTCAATCGGCAGTGAATGTTGCGACGGCAACGTCAAAGTGTTCGATAACTTTTCTTCTACCTTATGATCAAGATGGCGACGTAAAGACAAAACAGGACAATGTCTCAAATATACTTTAAGTCGATATATTACCGGGAAACCTATCTGTTCGGGCATAGACAATGAGACAATGACGTTTTCATCTACGGAATAAGCCCCAAGACGCTGTAACTTGACGTTACGCATTGTACGCCAAATCGTACGCGACGTCAATGTCACACCATCTTTGAAAAACAACGGTTTCAGTTTTGAATTTCCGCAAAGTTGATGAAAAACAGAATTTTTCGGGATAAGTAAATGTAAGGGTTTGATTTATTAACATTCTGAACACATTTAACTAATCGTTTCATTTTTTGGTTGAAGAGTTTGTAAGTTTTGAAATGTATTTTCTCCAAGTGTGTCGAAGATTCGGATTCACTGCGTCAAACCGGATACTGGAGCCGGAATGGCTACCGTTATTTTTTCCTTATTTTCAAACGCTCATTATTTTGACTCCGTGATACGTCAGAAAAAGTTATCCATGCCTCGCATGACCTGTTGACATAGTTTTTATGGTTAGATGTTCAGTTTTCGCCAAAACCTCCTGGTAACGGCGATTCAAAGGTGCCTGAAATTTAGTTTCACTCCTGGTCATTGGGTTTTGAGGCTATAGGGGTGATTTAAGGATCGAACTTCAAGCTCCTGTGGTTTGACGTCATCTATCCCAAAGCTAAATGCACCAGTGCCAACATCTGCAATGCCACCACCAAGTCCAACATCAGCACCAGTACCACCAGACCCACTTGAAAGACTTAGAAATGACACAACCCACTATTCGATGCAAACACAGACCCCAAGTAATCTTCTAGTAAGTAGTGCATTTATTATTTTCAGCCATGTTTACCAACAGGATATTGGGAGATTAGCGCATTTGTCTGTCAAATATCTCATTGAAACTGTCGAAATGTATATTTACTAGTAAGGCCCTAAGGTCAGAAAAACTTTTTAACCCCCGGCCGACAAAGACAACACTGCAGCGCCTCAAGTGAAGCTACAACTCGCAAGGCCTAAAATAAAATTTTATTTGTTTCCCCTTACCCGACCGACCCTGAAAAAAGGGCCCTACCCAAAAGATTTTATTTCAATTTTCAGTCTAGAATTATCTTTTTTAAATTTCACTGGCAATTTGCTAACTTTAAGAATTGTCCAATGTAAACATCGTTTTATTTAAAAAATATTTTTAGTTGCAAAATGTTTGTGTATTTAATGTTATTGCCTAAAGTAGACTATTTACAATTAAGTTTAATGGGTATCGAGTTTGGGAAGTAAAATAAAATAATTTTCCAACCGACCAACCCATACTGGTTAAACAGGGTCGGGTAAGGGGAAACAAAAATATTTCTAAGGTTGGCCCAACCCCTCAATTCCCAGGTGAGTCAAGCATTTTGCCATTTTAACCACCATGCTGCTGAAAAATCCCCTATTACCCCTTCCTAAGCAAAGTGGACAAAGAAAACTTTAATGATATAATATATATTTTTAGCAGACACATAAATAGTGACATTTCACTGAGTCAGGGGGGGGGGGGGGGGTGGCGGGCTCAGTTACATAATGGTAGAGTGCTTTCAAGACTGAAGGGTTGTGGTTTTGAGTCTTTCTAGCGGCACTGCATTGTGTCCTTGAACAAGACACATTAGTCTGTGCTTAATAATGGTTTAACTCAGAAACACCCATCCCGACATAACTGAAAAATTGTTGACTTGGAATTAAAGGATCAATTCAATCAATCAATATCACAGGGTCATATACATCAACACCAATTTTGATTGCTGTCCTCATCAGTGTAAGCACACAAACTTTTGATTGCAAATAATGCAAATTCATGTATAAATGTACAAATGATATTCAAAACATACCTAGGGTGAGCGATTGCAATAATATTGTTTAGAATTTCAGAGATACCCCTGGCCAAAAAAAGGCAAAACTATTTTTCAAAATATATGGGGTAGATCTCTAGATGACTGATATTTACTTTTTATGCCCCCAAAGGAACTTTGGGAGGCATATAGTAATCGCACTGTCCGTCTGTCCGTCCGTGTGTCCGTCCGTGTGTCCGTCCCGCTTCGTGTCCGGTGCATAACTCCTATATTCTTTGAGGTTGGAATTCCAAATTTGGTGTGTGGATGCATCTTGGGATGACGAAGTGTCGCGTAACATTTTCAGGTCACTGTGACCTTGACCTCTGACCTAGTTTTTAGAATAATCGTGTCCGGAGCATATCTCTTATATTATTTGAGGTAGGAATTTCAAATTTGGTGTGTGGATGCGTCTTGGGATGACGAAGTGTCGCGTACCATAATTGGGTCACTGTGACCTTGAACTTGACCTCTGACCTAGTTTCTAGAAACTGCATTGAGTCTGGTGCATATCTCCTATATTCTATGAGATAGGAATTCCAAATTTGGTGTGTAAATGCATCTTGGGATGGCGGAGTGTCACATACCATTTTCGGGTCACTGTGACCTTGACCTTGAACTCTGACCTAGTTATTAGAATAATCGTGTCCGGAGCATATCTCTAATAATATTTGAGCTAGGAATCTCAAATTTGGTGTGATGATGCATCTTGAGATGACAAAGTGTCATGTACCATAATTGGGTCACTTTGACCTTGAACTTGACCTATGACCTAGTTTTTATAATGATCGTGTCCGGAGCATATCTCTTATATTATTTGAGGTAGGAATCTCAAATTTGGTGTGTGAATGCATCTTGGGATGGGGAAGTGTCGCATACCAACATTGGGTCACTGTGACCTTGAACTTGACCTCTGACGAAATTTCTAGAAACTGCATTGTGTCTGGTGTATATCTCCTATATTCTTTTAGATAGGAATTCCAAATTTGGTGTCCAAATGCATCTTGAGATGACGGAGTGTCACACATACCATTTTGGGTCACTGTGACCTTGACCTCTGACCTAGTTTTAAGAATTTTTGTGTTCAGAGCATATCTCTTATATTCTTGGAGGTAGGAATTCCAAATTTGGAGTGTATATGCATCTTGGGATGGTGGAGTCTCACATATTATTTTCTGGCCACTGTGACATTGACCTCTGACCTAGTTTTAATAATAATTGTGTCAGGAGCATATCTCTTATACTATTTGAGAAGGGAATCCCAAATTTGGTGTGTGAATGCATCTTGGGATGGTTGAGTGTCTTGTACCATTTTCGGTCACTGTGACCTTGACCTCTGACCTAGTTTTAATAATAATTGTGTCAGGAGCATATCTCTTTTATTATTTGAGATAGGAATCCCAAATTTGGTGTGTGAATGCATCTTGGGGTGGTGGAATGACTTGTACCATTTACAGGTCACTGTGACCTTGACCTCTGGCCTAGTTTTTAGAAAAATCATGTCCAGAGCATATCTCTTATATTATTAAAGGTAGGAATCCCAAATTTGGTGGGTGGATGCAACTTTAGATGGTGGAGTGTCACATACGATTTTTGGGTCACTTTGACCTTGACCTCTGACCTAGTTTGTAGAATAATGGTGTCCAGAACATATCTCTTATATTATTTGGGAATCCCAAATTTGCTGTATGGATACATCTTTAGATGCTGATGTGTAGCGCACCATTTTTAGGTCACTGTGATCTTGACCTATGACCTTGTTTCTAGAATAATCGTGACTGGAGAATATCTCCTATATTATTTGATGTAGGAATCCCAAATTTGGTGTGTTGATTCCTCTTGGGATGGCGGAGTGGTGCGTACCATTTTGGGTCACTTTGACCTTGACATTGACTTCTGGGCTCATTTCTAGGTTTATCGTGTCTGGAGCATATCTCCTAGATTACTGCTAACTTTCCTCAAATCTGTCTTATGCTTGACCAATTCCTTTGGGGGCATTCGTCACGTGACTGTGACATTTCTTGTTTGGGTCGACATTAGTACTGAAAAGGATTCAAATCTTTCTCTAGACCTGGACTCAGACTCGGTATATATAGCATTATGTTATTGTAACCTAATTGCATATCTATTTTTATCTAAAAAAATCTTTTCATACATATGTATGAGAAATGGAAAAATAGCTTAAGTATATCAAAAGTGCCTAAAAATACAGCACTTCGGTATTGGAAAAATACAGCTGGCTGTCAGCAGACCTCACTTTTTTTAAAAATTAAAATACATGTATATGTGTGGGAAAAGTATGAAAGATCATTCGTAACAAACAAAATACTTCAGGAGAAGGGGATAAAACAGAATAAACAACCAAACAACGGTCAGTGTTGTCTTTTTATTGTGGGAGTATCGACCGGTTTCGGTCATGCAATGACCTTTTTCAAGATGAAAAAAAAGTGTCAAGTAGTCCTGAAGTACAAAAAACGGATAGACAGGGTCACGTGATAATGATTGTTAGATAGAGTAGAATAGAATAGACGGATAGTATGAGACAGTTAGTAGTAGTTTTGGTAGGTTTCATATCTGAAGTAGAAGGAAAGTTCTTACATAATACTTTTAACCTTTTTGCATGCTGGGTAATTGTTCATGCTTTTTGACATATTCAAAAAATTCATTCATGAATATCACAGACATACGATCTGCATTTCAAACAGTTATGATCAGGATCAGGCCCAATATTTTGTTGTGCCAGATCTGGAGCAAAACTGTTTGCAAAGATTATCACAGACAACGCTACAGTGTACATGTAATAGTTACAAGTACATGTACATGTAGGTGTGGATTTTTGAAAGGAAAATTTTCAAACAGTATTATTTTAAAGTCTTTCTATTACATGGTCTTGTAAATTATGATAATTGATTTTTTTTTAAATAGTCCCTTTATACCCAAGACGGTATCTTTTCTATGCCTTTTTTATAAACAGAGTAAATTTCTAATTTCAGGAAAGACGTCATGTCAAGGTGCAAGTTCGTCCTGCCACTACAGAAAGAGGTACCCAGACAAGGAAGATAATAGAACTGCCATCACTCTCAACAAGGCCTGATCGGGATATCTTAAATGAAAGCCTTATTTCAATTCAATCTGATGACCAGCGTGATCCAGACTGGCAGCCAGAAGATGATGATAGTGACATGGAAGTGGAAGAATCTTCTTCATGTATAAGCCATTGCAATGAGAAAAAATATATTGTGTATAATTCCTGTTTGGATGAGCTTCTTGAACGTTGTGTAATATGTGGTTCTGTGTGTTCTGTGGACAAAAAAACAATTGGTACTTGTTTGGTATGCGACATAAGGTGTTTGACTTGTGGCAGTGAAAATTCCTGGAGAAGCCAGCCAATGTCCGGCAATCTGCCGGTTGGAAATTTGATGTTATGTGCAGCAATAATGTTTTCAGGAAGTAGTCCTGCAAGATTTTTAAGAGCGCTAGACTTCGTGAAGATTAATAACATAAGTATGAGCACATACAATAAAATTCAGTCCAGCTATCTGACACCAACTGTTATAAGTTTTTGGAATAACCATAAGGAACAAATGATTAATAGCATCAAAGAAGAAGACAGAGTTTTGCGACTTGGTGATGACATGAGATGCTGTTCCCCTGGCCACACTGCGAAGTACGGATCCTATTCAATGATCGATTTAGCAGCAGGGAAGGTCCTAGATGTGCAGCTTATTCAGGTAAATATTTTGAATATGTGAATTTCAGCTTAGGCCAAAAACAAAAGTACAGTATTGAGTAAATGTTTTAAAATTTCGAACACTAGTTGGCTACAAAAACATCACAGACCCAGATCAGACTGCTTCTGAAGAAGCAGTCTGATCAGTGTCTTCCCTGTTTGCTATTCTGACATGCATTTTGTTCATAAAAATGATGGTTTCAGGAAAAGTTGCGATTACAGTATGAGCCTGAATTTATCGTTTTTTGACAAATAAGTACTGAGTTATAGTCCTTGATTTACGTTAGAAATTTGTTTTCACTCGCTATCTTTGGCATTTTTATACGGATTTTCTTCAAACTGGGTATAACTTTATAACAGTTGATATTGAAAAGTAGTGTCTTCAATGGTATTGCAGATGGATAAATTTCGACAAATAAGTACAGAGTTATGGCCCTTGTTTCAAAATGATTTTCTTTGCATTGAAAATATCCCTTGGCGGGATATGTTGCATGCCTGCAGCGCTTTTATTTGAAAACGCTGTAGATCCAGTAAAGCTGGCTTCTATTTAAGCCACCAGACCTGCATCCACACTACCTTTCCCTCCGGCTGAAAACACATTTTTACAAATTGCAATGGAATTCTGAAGGTTAGCAGGATAAAACTGAGGAGGAGTGAAGTACATGTACATACATAAAAGGCTGACATGATGTACGTTAAATTTATATTTAGACATGATGTTATTACAATTTCAACATGTATTCATATTGACAGTGTTTTCCACAAGCGCCAGCAGCCGGCGTTTTCACCTGCTACTTGGAGCTGAGGAACTGGCTGCTTTAGTTTAGAACATAGCTATTTCACTTATTTTTGTGAATGAAACTCCTACAATAATGGCTACATGTACTTTGACAGCTAAACTGTCTTCTTAAATCATTGGGAAAACACTGATTAATTTTTAGAAAACTGTACTAAGGCTTTAATGAAATGTATGTGTGGTTCCTGTTGCCTACCTACCCTAATTTTTTTAACCCTACCCTAAACATTAAAATGGTCTTTGGAGAAAAAATACCTAAAATGGGCACTTTTTCAGATTTGTCACTATTTTCTTTGTTAAATGTTATAACAAAATTTAATAATTTCCCTACCTACCTACCCTAAATTTTGTTGGTATGCAACAGGAACCACACATATATTTCATTTTGGCCTAAGAATTACATGTATAGCAGGTGTGAAAAAAACTTGCCTATTATAGTTTACATAACCGATATATATATTTTCAAGAATTTTTAGGGAATTCCCAGTTCGGACATATTGTTTTGCTGATCTGCCCCATGTAAAAACTTTAAAGTAAAGAAATTAAAACTAGACCCATAAAAATATTTTTCTACAATGTACCTACATGTACTGTATTGAATGGCTTATTTAAATTCCAACAAATCAGTTCAAGTCGGCTGTATTGTAGAATTTAAATAAGAGAATATGACAGAAAGGTTAACACCCATTCATGTGTCCAGAAATTTTTTATGGTGGGGGGTAAAAACAACCAAATACATACAATAATAGTTACATGTATGTGCTATTGAATCTAGTTTTCCTTGTTATCAAAATTCTATTTCAAGCTGTTGTGTGAATGTTATAATTTACAAAATATATATATGCTCGCTTTCAGAGTAATGAAGTCAGCAGCTCACACGCCATGGAGCTTGAAGGTCTGAAGCGTTCACTTGAATGGCTGACAGAAGAGAACAACCTGACAGTTAGCCACCTAGTTACTGACCGCCACAGCTCTGTCAAAAAGTTTCTGAGAGAGGAGAAACCTACTATTCAACACTGGTTTGATGTTTGGCATGTTGCTAAAGGTAAATAATTTTATAAATACATCTAGGTCATGATAAATGTACATATATATTGATTTGAACCTAAATTTGTGAAGTTTATCAATTTTACATGGCTGAAAGTTCAAAATTTCCAAAATCCTTAACTTTTAAATCTAAAAACTTGCAGTTTGCCTTTTCAAGTTTAAATGGTCAATTGTCTTTAGATAAACTGAAATTAAATCAAAGAAGCCATTAGAATCTGAATAATACAGAATTTTACGGCTGACTTTCTATGGAAAGTCAGCCTCAAAATCCTGAATTCAGGAATAATCCTGAAAACTTTCACCCGTGATTTTAACACTGATTAGGGGTGTACAAAAAACAGTCTAATTGACATGGTTCTTTTGAGTACCCAAAAGATGTGTTTTGGTTGAGCAATAAAACATTGTGCCAGGGATGTGGAAATAGAAAAAAAAATACTTGCCCAGGGACAAGAAAATGACCATAATGTACCGGTACTTGTCCAATGAAAATTACTTGTCCCAGAGCAATAACTCAGCTTAGCCCTTACTTTGCTGATACTGTGCAACCATTCTTTAAAACAGTATGAAACCATATACAAACTCAATTGAAAACAGTGTAGATACATATCAGGATCCATACTGTTTGCCATACAACATGACATTGTGAGTTCATAATATTAATGAAAATGAAATACAGAATTGAATTACCTTTGTTTATACTTGTCCCAGGACAAATAAATAGAGACAAACATTTTAAACTTACAAGTCCTGAATGAAATGGGACCAGGTCACACAAGTCGGGTATGGTATTTCAACACTCCTGATTGTGGTTGAGCTATAACAAAAAACTAAATGCTCTTATCTAGTGGCCTGTAGTCTGATGATTTAGTGTAAAAAATTCTCTCATTTTATTACTCATTAAACCACCAACATAACTCAGTAGCCAAATGTAATAGCTTATTTTGTAATATCATATGTACCAAGGATATTCCTGCCCAAAAACCTAGTGAATTATCAAATATATATGCAACAAGTTGAAGTAGTCATTTGTCAATATTTTAGCATAACAGTGGCTCTTTTTTTAGATTATGGACATGTTGCATAATCATTAATGCATATCAAAATAAAGGGAACTGAATTTAGAAACATACACTATGCAAGCAAATATTCTGCTCATACACACACCCTCAGCTTCTTGGGTGTTTTCATATTTGAAAATGTACATGTAACTTTTTCCAAAGGATGCCATGTTACATTGTAAATAAAACGACACTGAGCATAGAATGCAATGTGGGGACATTGTAAATAAAACAAAACAGAGCATAGAATGCAATGTGTGTGTGTGTGTGTGGGGGGGGGGGGGGGGGGCGGGGGGTTGAAATTCAAAATTTATGATCTTAGGGTGGTGTAGTGAAGCTGACCATTTTTGGGTCACTGTGACATTGACTTTTGAGTTATTTTATTACCAGGTGTCTGCAAGAAGCTGGAAGCAGCTGGGAAAAAGAGTGGCTGTAAGAAGGTAAAAGACTGGGCCCGGTCTGTTAGCAATCACATGTATTGGTGTGCAGCATCAAGTGGCGGAGATGGTGAGCTGGTGAAACAGAAATGGCTGTCTATCCTCAACCATGTGACAGATGTACATGAAGGTCATGGAGAGAAGTTCCCAAGGTGTGAACATGGTGAACTGGAAGAACGTGATTGGATGAAGAGAGGTAGGTTTGCAGATTGTTCAGAAAATCTATATACGAACCAATATCCTGCTAAGTGTTTTTCTTACTTATCAGTTTTAACTTATGTTTCGGTGCTCAAAAGAACCGCCTCATTGAGACAGTTCTTATTTGAACCCACAATGTATGTTTTGGTTGAGAAATAAGAAAATTATTTTTTGGTATGCACTCTTATTTATTAAAGGCCTGATATAGATTTGAGAAAATGTGATGACCATTGCACAGAAAGCTAATATAGGTTTTGTATTATAATTGCCTATACTAAGACAAGGGCAATAACTCAAGTGTTAAGGGGTTGATTTTGACGAAATTTATAGGATATCGAGAGTCCATGGTACTCATCATTTTAACCAAGAATGCATAAAATGTGACCAATAGGTACCGAGATATGGTTCCGGGGCGGACAAAAAGTGTGAACAGACCGGCAGAAGGGACGCACGGACGACGCCTGGCCAAAACCATATTTCCCTGACTTCATTGAGGTAATTTGAGGGATAAACATAGGTTCAAACTCTATTGAAAACGGTGTAGATTCAGATCAGCCAGCTTTTCAGGATCTATGAAAAAAATACAGCATTCAATGTATTAACTTTTTAAGGCTTAAAGCTTGTCCCAGGACAAGTAAATACAAATCTCTAACTTGGGCTGAATGAAATGGAACCAGGTTAGACATTTGAACAAAGAGCATAGTACTTTCTACACACATGATACATCGTGTATTGTATGCCCAATATTCTTTTCTAGGATATAAGCCATACTTTGAGCTGGAGAAAGTTGTCAAGGGACGCCTCCTGGTTACAGACATAAAGAAGTTATCACCAGATGAACAGACATCATCCCTAGAGTCTTTCCACAACATTGTATGCCACTTCGCCTCAAAGTCTGTGCATTACTTCTACTCTCAAATGGAGGCTAGGTAAGAACAAAGTATCTCAGCACTCCAGAAAGCCATACTCAAATGGTTTACATAGGGCCAGTTAGGGAAAAATAATTTGCATAAAATTGTGATTATTTCCTTATCCATCAGTTTAAACGTGTGTTTTGGGTGCTCAAAAGATCTGTCTCTCGAGACTGTTCTGTTGTGTACCCATAACATGTTTTAGTTGAGAAATTAGAACAATAATTTTCAGTTATGCACTCTTATCTGGGGACCTGGGTTTAGCTAGTGCATATTGTTGACATGGATTTTTATGCACATAACCAAAAAAGGGTAATGTGAAAGACCTGTAATTTATAATCTTATATATTATCTTTATAATCACACAAGTTCCAAACAGTACATATATCAATGAGGAGATGCTCAAATTTAGTATTAAACTGGCGTCACTGTGCTGTGTCATTGAGCAAGACACATTAATCCTAGCTTAGTACTTGTTCAAACCAGGAAGACCCGTCCCTAAATAACTGAAAGACTGTTGATGGGACGTAAAGAATCCAATCAAAAGAAAAATAACAAAAACCTAGGTAGATGGGAAAATGTCCCAACTAAGCTGAAAAATTGTTGGCTGGACTTAATAAAGCATCACAAATAAACATGTGTCAAACAAAGAACTTTTTGGCCAATTCTAGAATTATATATGATGTCAAACTGAAAAAATGACGTCTTATGCAAATTTGTAACACAAATATATTGTCTTTGTTTACAGGTTAGCTTTGGCAGCACTCCATTTCAATGAAAATGCTGGGAGAGCTCAGGCGACAACAAAGTCAGGACAGCCACAGTTCCGAATTTCCTTTCCAAAGTCCAGACGTGGTGAAGCAATAGCTAAAGAAGTCAAGACTTGCCAGACATTCGGTATGTTGTTACATCTTCATTATATCAGTTTATAAAAAGGAAAGCAAACTGGAGATCAGAGAGCAAAAAGCTGCTAACAGATATCAAATTGTTTCTAAATTTCCTGGTGTCAATCAGTCCGGCCCAAAATGAGCAAATTATTCTTTGAGACCTGGCCCTGGGATTAAAGAAATTCCATCATGCTCGGCTCAACTGAGCATGAAATTTCAGCTGTTCATAAAAACTAAAAAGCTGAAAAACGCAGACTATTCTTGCTTTGAGAATCTAAAATGTTTTATTTTTCATGCTAATAAATGTTAAAATGCCAACAATTGTTGACATGTGAACATTATGAGCATTATAAATTTCATGCTCAGTTGAGTTAGGAAAAAGTTTTATAACCTCAGGACCAGCTCCCTCATTTGGGGTCAGTGAGACAAGCCAAGTGTCCCCCACCCAGGATTGGCTTTGGTCAAAATGAAAGAAACAATCATGATTAATTTAAGTCTATTCTCTTTAGAATAATTTATTTTGTAAGTTAACTTGTATGTTACACTCATTTTGTTTCAAACTTAAAAAAACTGCAGGCTACATGTTTTTCAATAAAGCTTTACCTCTAATGCACTTGCTATTGTAACGTGATGTCTGATTGGATAACTTGGAATTTGTGACAATACAACAGGCAAAAATTCTTCTCATCCAATCGTAATTAGGAGTGAAATCTATAAAGGACGAGTAATTCTTCCCAAAGCACTCGTCCTGTAGGACGAGTGCTTTGGGTAGAATTACTCAAAGAAGTCATATTACATATAACTATCTATCTATCTATATGCTTTTATTATTCCTTCAGTTCACACTTAATTATTGTGCCATAATTAACTCTTCTGGTGCTGGATTATTTCAATGACATCAGGGTACCGGGTGTCAAACTGCTTGTATCCAGATCAGATCTGACATTGTTTCGGGTCTGATCTGAGTCCAAACTGTTTGCAAAGGTTATCAGCAGACGACAAAAATTGCTGCTAGTGGGCAAAGAGTTAAAATACAGAACTACTTTCTGGCAAAAACATTGGATGAAGTCAATTTCACTTGGCTCTAACTGTTTCCATTGCTTCCAGCAAATTCTGAGCCAGGGTCAGCCCTAAAAATTGTTAATATTTTTTAGCCACCAGATTAACAATTTGTTTTGGGTGCTCAAAAGAACCATCTCATTGAGGCTTCTTGAGAGTACCCACAACATATGCTTTGGTTGAGAAAAATAAGATTTTTATAATCACACATTTCTTATCTGTATGGCTTATTTTACAATGAGCAACACTTGAATAAATACATGTGTTTCAGGCTACGTAGATGAACTGATGATAGCTCTGTTAGAGAACAGGAACTTTAACAAAAGCTACGCCAAGGCAAAGAGAAACAACAGCCATATCACAGCTGCAACACCAAAACCAATTGCGCAGAGTACTCCAGGACCAAGACCACCAAAAGAAGATGTGATCCGGGCTCATGTTGCTCGATTTAATAAATAGAAGTGAAACTAACAATTCTCATTGACACAGTGTATACCGGATGTAAGTGTAGACGGCTTACAGTCTAAGTGTAGAACTATAACTGAATCTGAGTGGAGTAAAGTGATTTTGATCTAGAATTAGATTGTTACCTGTCAATTTTCATCAATTAACTCCAGAGGTATATGGCAGTTGAGGAATGGCATAATGAGTGTTAGTGATCTAGGGACACTGTATTACCTACAAAATTACATGCTTTGTCCATGAGTTTATCTGCTACAGGCATGGGTGTGGAAATACTAGCCTGATTTGTCAAACCTGGTCCCAGTTCATTCAGAACAAGTTAGAAATTTCAATTTACTTGTGCTGGGATTTTGTTTTATTAACTCACATGTTAAATGGAAAACTGGTGTCGACCATGATCAGCTGGCTTCTGAAGAAGCCAGATGATCAGGATCAACATTGTTTTCAAAAGAGTTTATATATGATGCAGCACAATATTTAAAAAGACATTTGGGACAAGCTGCTTTCTTTGGACAAGTACAATATGGTCATTTACTTGTCCCTGGGCAAGTATCAAATTTTATCATTTCCACACCCATAGAGCTTACTAGAGAGTGTACAGCAGAAAATTGGGTCAGACTGGGTGGATGCCCAAGCTGATCTGGATTTTCACAAAATGAAGTTGCAATTTTGTAGGATTTACAGTAGCCTGTGTCAAAAATTGTCCAGATGTTTGCCAAACCATTATCAACATCATTGTGTCACTGTGGATATTTAAAACCAGTGTATTGTTCTGAAGGGAAGGCATTGCACACAGCAGTTATAGCACATGATGGTATCACTTTCCTGACCCTTTTCCCAAGGAGACCATAAATCCATCTTGTGAAACGTCTGTAAGCGATGTGTCTGTAGAGTCTGAAAAAGATTTTCAGAAAAGTAGAAAGACTCAAACTAAATGGATGGACATCTACAACATAACTTGTATGGCTACTAAGTTATATTTTCAATCAGATAAGGCAAATGTGTGGAATACATGGGACACATGTTTATAGGTGCACATGTATTACGGAAGACTCACAAACTGGATTAAAGGTAACGCTACTTGAATACTTCAGTTCTGTCCTACTTTTTGCAATTGGAAACTTGACCCAATATCAGTTGTCAAAATGGACCACAGGGGACAACACTTCCACTCGTCCGCTCGTAATAACGAGTGAAATCTAGAAAGGACAAGTAATTCTTGCCAATACTCGTCATGCAGGATGAGTGCTTTGGGGAAGAATTACTCAAGGGAGTCATATTACATATTAATCCCTTTTGTTCTTTATTGCATACACTTTTACAGGACAAGTGCATGTGTTTGCAGGACGAGTAAATAGTGCAAGTCACTCGTCCTACAGGATCAGTGCAATATTGGAATATTTTGTCTCCTGGACCAAAAAATAAACCCCTGTAATGTATGGATCCATACTGTTTGGCACTATAAACAATTTTTTACAAATCTTAAAATCGTGACAACAGTAAAAACATGCATGTTGGGTGCGTGTTTTGGTTGAGAAATACATTTTGTAAAACTAAATTATATATAAAAAATATATATAGAACAAAAACATGAGCATAAAATTGTGAATATTTTCTAATCCAATAGTTAAAACATACATATTGGGTGCTCAAAGAACTGTCTCGTTGTCTGATGTCGAAAGAAAATAGTCCAAAGACAGGCTGCTTAAAATGGACAGTCTGAATAGGACTATTTGTTTGCAAATTATTTATTGATAAGTTCAGGACATTAGTTAAGAGTGCGTACCAAAAATAATTTTCTTATTTCTCTACCAAAACACATGTTGTGGGTACTCAAAAGAACCGTCTCAATGAGACGGTTCTTTTTAGCACCCTAAACATATGTTAAAACTGATAGGTAAGGAAATATTTACAATTTTACGCTCAAAAATTGTGTTGATTTAAACAGATGTAAGTTGATAAACATGATTATTCCTGATCAATCATCCCCTCGTATACTCTATTGTAGAGGTTCAGGAATTCTGTTTGTGTGTGTGTATGGGGGAGGGGGGGGGAGGGGGGGGTGTTACTGCTTTATGTCCCAGTCAACAGCTATGGCCATGTCAGTATGGTCAGATCACCTATTAGGCTAACCACATTTTTTGTTCTGGCCAAGATTTACTTAGCAGTTAATCAATACTTGGCGCACACACTTTCACTTGTAATTGACATCAACACTTCTGGAATCTCATGATCGATCGCCACAGAAGTATGGGACCTGGCTAGGATTGAACTAGCAACCCCTGGATCTGCAGTCAGACATGTTACCGACTGCGCTATGCGGCCCGGAGTAAATTATTTATATTTGGAATGTACAATTTACTTTTTACGAAAGCAAAGAAAAATTCTTCCAAACTGTCTGTTCCAGCCTTTGCTGGTCGCTTGAATATTCTATGACTGTTAAGCTACTGACCGAACAAACTTTAGTATTTCAAAGCTTAACAAGAAGCTGCACAGGCTGGTCTGAGTCTACACTTGTCAAAATGCCAAATTGTTGGAAATCACATGTCGCGGCTCATAATGACGGGAACTCAGAGTAACAGTTGATATAGGTGGATCAATCCATAAAGAACGAGGTGTGTACCAATAGGGGCTGGGTGCTTAACTTGTCAGTATACAGAGAATACTTGGTGAGAGTATTTTGATATCAAGTTTACCAGGCAAGGCTCTGAGAACGCTTGTTGAATTGCAAGGCTTGCTGAGACACTCAACATGCTTTCCCATAGCTGAGCCTGGTAAACTTGATATAAAAAAATGCGCGCCTGGTATTCTATTTATCAGTTTTCCAAGTTGATTCACTCTTCAACTAGGGATTATGACGGTATTATCGAGTTTCGTGTCGATTCAACATCATTGATGGTGTCATTCAAAAAGTGCAAAGTCATGTATACCTGATAAAGATACATGCTGGGAGATAGGCAACATTCATCAGGTCAACGTGCAGCAATGCAGTTAATATGAAAGGTAACTGATAATGGGAAGATTAAATGAGGCTTACCTTGGTAAGGTGATATTTGATCAATATTTTATCGACTGT
Source organism: Loripinus fragilis (assembly GCA_964019695.1). NCBI lineage: Eukaryota > Metazoa > Mollusca > Bivalvia > Lucinida > Lucinidae > Loripinus > Loripinus fragilis. The sequence continues at coordinate 88,199,275 of OZ026527.1, read as the reverse complement.
CGACTCCTTTGGGGATCACACAGAGATCACGTGGCCAAACCAGCATCCCTCAGTCTTTAGAGCACGAGCGGCAGAGGGTTTCCAAAATAATTAAACCCTCAGCCGCTAACTAGTGAAGAATCAAAAGAACTTAACCCCAGGGTGGGAAGGGTGGGTGTGTGATCCCCAAAGGAGTCGACAGTCGATAAAATATTGATCAAATATCACCTTACCAAGGTAAGCCTCATTTAATCTTCCCATTTTATCGACTGATGACTCCTTTGGTGGACCCCACAGAGATTTTAGAGTTTGATTCTTCACTATTAATAATGTTTATAACCTACAGAAAAAGTATATGGATATATCCAAATTATTTTCTATGATTTAGATTAAACAATAAAATTTTACAAAATGTATATACGTTTTATTTACTGTGTGTGTTCTTGAGTCAGTATTGCTGACTGAAACCTATTATCATTAGTAGTTTGAGATGGAGACTTGTGATAGAACCGGTCAAAAGTACCTGCATTTGACCAGCCTGCTGTTTTAAGAATGACAGAAATGGGAACTCCTCTCTGTCTTGCCGCAGATGTAGAGGCTGCACGCGTACTGTGTGCACCGAATTGCTGATTTATACCTGCCTTAACCATTAAATTCTTCACCCAGCGTGAAACAGTTTCTTTGGACACAGCATGATGAGGTTTTTGTGTACTTAATAATAATTTACCAGTCCCTGTTCTGAATCCCTCTGTTCGTTTTAGATATTCCCTAAAAGTCTGCACAATACACAAGTTTTTCTTATGATAGGGGTACAACTTAATATTTGGCAGATGATACCCAGGTCTAGTTTGTTTTAAGATGTGATTAGTTTTGATTACTAAAGCATTCTCAGAAATTTCTATATCATCCAGCTCAATTAAATGTAAAGTTTGACAACGTTGAGCTGTGACAAGTAAAAATAACATACACAATTTAGCCGATAGTTCCAAAAGAGACAATTTTGTCATTCTCTCGATATTCAATAACACCACCTGAACATCCCAAATTGAATCATATCTTGGCAGACTTGGTTTAAGATTGTAAATGCCTTGTAGAAATTTTTTAATCAAATAATGGGAACTGAAATCAGAACCCCCACAGGTTTGAATGAAACTGTTTACAGCTGCTCTAGCTGTTTGGAATGCACTGTACTTCAGTCCCCTTTTATGCAGAGTAACAAAGTATGCCAAGATATGGTTCACAGAGGGTCTAATGGGATCTGTACTTTGTCCACAAAAAAGAATCCACTGTTTGATGTAATAGTTATATTGTTTCTGAGTAGAGTCTCTCCAGGAGTGGATAATGATTTCCTGAGCTTCTCGCGGTACCTTTCGGCGTTCCATGGCTTGCCTGATAATTGAAAAACCCCTAGGCGCATTTTTGTCAGTGGGTGTTTTCTTTCCGGTTTGTGTGGAAGGTATAAGATGTTCTGTGGCTTGGGTAGCAGAAAGCATGGCCCGCTGACCATGTGAAGAAGAGATGCCCACCATGCTTGAGTCGGCCAAATGGGTGCCACTACCACTGCTTCTGTTGAGTCAAGAACCATCTTCTGTAACACTTTTGCCATCAAAATGAAAGGAGGGTACATATAGAAAAGCTTATCAGTCCAATTGTATGAGAAGGCATCCACTGCTAGTGCATTTGGGTCAGGTCTGAGGGAAATATATTTGTCTAGTTTACTATTCAGTCTAGAGGCAAAAAGGTCCACTGCCATATCTGGATAATGTAAAGTAATTTGATCAAAAACTTCAGATTTTAATGACCATTCAAGGTCATCATTGAAAACCCTTGATAATTCATCTGCTTCCCCGTTCTGGGCCCCAGGCAAAAAAGCAGCACTAATATGAATGTTTTTGTCTATGCACCATAACCATATCTCTCTAGCTAATGCGTCAAGTTCATGGGATTTTCCTCCATATTTGGAAATATAGGCACAACTAGTTGTGTTGTCCATGTAAATTCGTACGTGAATATCTGCTTTGTCCTTGCAAAAAGTACATAAGGCTAACTGACAGGCTTTCAATTCTAATATATTAATATGATGAGATTGCTCATCCACAGACCATTGTCCCCCTGTCCTTCTATTTTCTGATTTATTGAATGCTCCCCAACCTAAACGAGAAGCATCTGTGTACAGAATCAAATCTGGCCCTTTTTGTGTCACTGGTTTAAATGATGAGGCAAGATTATCTATCCACCATTGTATAGTGTCCTTACATTTTGAATTTATTTTCATGTACCTATCAAAGTTACCCTTATTTATCCGAAGTTGAAATTCTTTGATTTTCTCAAAGAGGTTTGTAAAAAAGTGGGGCATGTTCCACTCCTGGTTCCGATGCTACCATAAGTCCTATCAACTTAGCAAACTGTCTGATCGTACACTTCGATTTATTCAAAAGACCTTTACAATATGCTATTAGTTCATTTTTCCTCTCTGGGGTGAGACACACCGTCATAGAATCTGAGCAAAGTAGGAAGCCAAGGAAAACAATTTGCTTAGTTGGAAAAAGTACTGATTTGTTTAAATGAACCGTAAACCCAAGAGAGTCCATTAAATTCACAGTTGCCTGAATATTGTCACTACACTCTTCAAAACTGGCACCTTGTAAACAACTGTCATCAATATATGCAGTACTGATAAACCCTCTCGCTCTCAGACTAGCAAAGATGGGTTTTAATACCTTCGTAAAAACCCTTGGGGAGGAAGCTAAACCCATTACAAGTGACGTAAATTGGTACTTCTTGTTCAGAAAGATAAAACGAAAGAATTTCCTGTCTTGTGGTCGAATCGGAATTGAATAAAATGCTTCGGACAGGTCTACTGACCCAAAGTAGCAGTTTGGTCTCATGGAATCAATGGCAGATTTTAACGTTTCCATTTTAAAATGAATGTGTTCCATAAATTGCTTGTTGAATGGTTTCAGATTTAGGATAACCCTGATATTCCCATCTTTTTTGGGTCTCGTAAAAATGTTAGAGATATATTCATTTGGGTCTGAATCATGAACTTCCTCGATAATTTTACAATTTGAAAATCTTTGCAATTCCTCCTGTATCTGCAACATTTCCAGCTCATTGAATTTGATAGGGGACGGTCTTATCATTTGAAAAGGCTGTTTGCAAAGCTCCACAGAGTACCCACAGACTGTGTTCAGAATCCATCTATCACTTGTAAGTTTTACCCATTCATTGAAATGCATTGCAGTTTTACCCGCCACAAAGTTGTCTTGTGAGTTTTTTAAAGTCAATGAATGCGTACTTACATTTAATTTCTCTTTTGAGAGGACTTTGACCCGGGACCCTTCTTGTACACTTGTTGTGGCCTGTTTCTGTAATTGGGTCTCCCTTGGTCCCTGCTGTTGTACCTGAACGGGGGGCCCTGGTTGCGGCGCTGAGGCATCTGGTAGTTGCCCCCCCTTCGGGATAAAAAATGAGGTCTGGAGTGTTTGGGCCTGTCAACCTGGTCCACTGTCAGGGCAACAGCTTTTTCATTTACACTCTTCATCTCGTCCTTAAGGTTGTCTCCAAACATTTGTGTAGCGGACGATCTATTGTCTTTCAGGATAGATTTTAATCTTGGCTTCAGATATGTGAGTTTCTCTATCCGTGATTTCCTCTCATGTATGTTGGCTCGAATGGTGTGGGACAATAGCTTAAATGCGTCCCCAGAAAGAGCCTTGACTTGATTTAGTCTCTGCTTCAAGGCTGTTCGATCATCAGCTGAGGTCTGACTCTGCAGTACATCCACGATTTGCAGCACAGGAACCATACATGTAGCAATGTTGCTCATGTACCTCTGGAGGATTAGGTCCACCGCCCGTGATTGCCTATCCAGCACATTCCACAAGGAACTATCGATGGTGGGTACTTGTAACATATCAACATTGCCTGGCCTCCTGTATCTTTCCTTCAACTCCTTCAATTTTTCCTCATCTGGGTCCTCCCTCAGTACTCTGTTTAAGACCCGGGCCATTTTCTCTGAAAGGTTGTCCCCAGTTTCAGCCTTTGTTTCAAAGTACTGTTCAATATCGTCTAATAGGTCTGTATCCTGCTCCTCATCACTTATTTCCACCTCTGAACCGTCTCCTTCAAGAAATTCGTCCATTTCATCTCGATTTTTCCCAGTTGAAGGGCTCTCCTGAAGACCAGAGGGGCCTGGCTCATCTGCAGCTCTGACTTTTTTGTTTGGTACTGTGCTGTCTGAATGGTCAGAGTTCTGTCGTTTCAAAGACTGTACTTCCTGATGCAGATCCTGTACAGTCTTTGACAGTGTTTTTAGACTGTTTCCTCGTCCAGTTAAATCTTGAACCGTTTTAGTCAGATTTCTTAGCAGCTCCTCGCCACTGTCTACGAATCGCTCCATTCTATTCCCCGTTGGGGCCCTCTCAATCGCGCTTCTTGCATTAGCCTCGTTCTTGGTGGAATCGCCCTCTGACGCCATCACGCTTGTCTGAAACGAGAACAGCGATCATTTAGCTTCTACTTTACGATTTTCTGTTTTGCGCTGAAATCGCATGTCAAAATAATTTCAGGGCGATATATATAATACACAAGGTAGCGATTCGCACAAATATGTATTCATAAGAAGGGCGATTCGCCCTAAAAGGATATACACACAAATGTGTAATCAACAACACGCCAATCTGGGATTGCCTACTTGAGTGTAATTTCCCAATACACAAAATTGATGCAGTACACTAATGCGTAAACACGCTAATAGTTGTAAATAATACACAATATTGATAAATCATGGTACATTTGGCGTAGAACTATTAATTCAGATGTGAAATATGCGATGCGCATATGCAGCCTGTGTTTTGTGTGATTCACACATCCAACGGAAGACTAGAATGGAAAATAGCAGCATGGAACGTGAGTGCGATGAGCACATGTCGATTCGACTTTCTTCCAGAAAAGCAAGGGTTTTGCGCTGCGTGTAAATTTACTGCTATGTGCCGATGCGGCTGAACAAGGCAGTTCAACGCTAGGAAAAACTCAAGTATGCCTCGAGTGAGTGTAATGGCGACCAATTCCATGCTTTCAGACATCCTGCTAATCTTACGGAATCGGAATCATGTCAAAAGGACGTTGATGATGAACCTGGAATGAGAAGTAAAAATACGCTCTTACCTATACAAGTATGTTAAGCCTAATTTTCCCTTAATTATTTACAAAACTCGATATCTTTGAAATTAAAATGTGCTCTTTAGATTTCACGACTTTCTAAGATGCTAATTTGCCTCGAACTGAGGGATGCTGGTTTGGCCACGTGATCTCTGTGGGGTCCACCAAAGGAGTCATCAGTCGATAAAAGGTATTTTATACTTACTACCTGAGTTGGTTTGATGCTATATGGAGCTACTGACAATTGTCCTTCATGTGCTCTGCACACAAGGGAGACGTTACTGACTGCGCAACGTCGTCATTGATGATGTCATTCAAAAGTGCAACGTAATGTATACCTGATACAGATACATGCTGGGAGATAGGCAACATTCATCAGGTCAACGTGCAACAATGCAGTTAATATGAGAGGTAACTGATAAGGTATTTGATACTTACTACCTGAGTTGGTTTGATGCTATATGGAGCTGCTGACAATTGTCCTTTATGTGCTCTGCAAACAAGGGAGACAACTTTAGGTCCTTGTTGAGCCTATGAGCGGTAACTGATAAGGTATTTGATACTTACTACCTGAGTTGGTTTGATGCTATATGGAGCTGCTGACAATTGTCCTTTATGTGCTCTGCAAACAAGGGAGACAACTTTAGGTCGTTGTTGAGCCTATGAGAGGTAACTGATAAGGTATTAAAAACTTACCAACTGAGTTGGTTTGATGCTATATGGAGCTGCTGACAATTGTCCTTTATGTGCTCTGCAAACAAGGGAGACAACTTTAGGTCGTTGTTGAGCCTATGAGAGGTAACTGATAAGGTATTAAAAACTTACCAACTGAGTTGGTTTGATGCTATATGGAGCTGTTGACAATTGTCCTTTATGTGCTCTGCAAACAAGGGAGACAACTTTAGGTCGTTGTTGAGCCTATGAGAGGTAACTGATAAGGTATTAAAAACTTACCAACTGAGTTGGTTTGATGCTATATGGAGCTGCTGACAATTGTCTTTTATGTGCTCTGCAAACAAGGGAGACAACTTTTGGTCATTGTTGAGCCTTGGTGAGGTAACTGATAAGGTATTTTAAACTTACCAACTGAGTTGGTTTAATGCTATATGGAGCTGCTGACAATTGTCCTTCATGTGCTCTACACACAAGGGAGACAACCTTTGGTCGTTGTTGAGCCTTGGTCTCTTCAGCTGTGCCATTGTTTTGAGAAATGTTGGCCTGTGTAACTTCTCGGCTCGTAGCGGCAGAGGTGTCTTCAGAATCAGGAATAAAGTCAGTTGGTTCTCGAACATAAGGTTCTGGTACTGGAAGTGTTGAAGAGTTGGTTGTGTGTTCAAATGATACACATGCAAGGTTATAAAAACAGAGAATTTGACTTTTCTTTTTTTATATGTACGGTAAATGTTCTAAAATTACGAACACTAAAAAATAATTATTTTTTCTGTTGTTCGTAATTTTAGAAATTACGTTTATGAAAAAATGCCAGTGTTCGTAATTTTAGAATTTGGACTTTATCATGAGAAAAACGGTATATATGCATGTCAAAATGTGGTAGAAACGTGTTGAAAACACGGCGGTATGATTCTGTGCTATCTCCTCGTTTTTCTTTTCTTTAATCACATTAAAACCGCCGCTAAATTCATGCGGACTGAGTCAGTAAAATGTCCAGCGCGTGCGGTATTCGCCAAGTCGAGAGCCAGGCACGTGCATATTATGTCACTCAATTTACTTACAAGTCATAAAAGTCCACTGATTTAAACTATTCCATAAGCCGGGTCCTGCCATGTTCACTCGCCGAATCACTTCACTATTTCGTTCTTCCTTCAGAAAACCAAAACGCTTTCGCTCGCTCTGCCGACTTCGAATTCGAGTTAATATTGTACTCAAGAATTGAAACCGCTAGACGTCTCGTACGATCAGATTTTTTGCAAAGATCTATACGTAGACGAGTTCCCAGAGTAAAAAAAAACTGACGAAATTCAAAAAGAACACACACATCTCTCTCTCTCTCTCTCTCTAATTGTCGATCCGCCGATGGAATGTTTACTTTGATGTGCCTGCACCAGTGTCTCTCTCTCTCTATTTGCAAACACGGTTTGGATCCAGATCAGACCCGAATGGTATTCAGGATAGAACGTTTCGTCAATTTAAAAATGTGTGCATGCGGTAGAAAGTATGCAAAGCGTTAATACTGTGGAATGTCCGACTTTGCCGTACAAAAGCCGATGCGCACGGTAAGTTTGAGTTTTGGGTCCTCATCGGAAGCAGTTGTAACAAGATTGATTGACTGACCCAAACATTGTGTTTCGATATTTTAAGAAACTAAGCCAAAACAAAAGATTCGTGTGCAAACACCCTGCAGTCTCTCTACTTCAAAGTTTGCAAACCGTTTGGATCCAGAAGATCCTCCGACGTGTCTGATCAGGGGCAAACATGCATACCAAGAGTTATAATCTAGTCCGACTTTGCGTCCGATGATCACCACACGCTGGACAAGTACCTTCTTTCAGATGCATGCCATGGGCGGATCCAGAGGGGAGACAGGGGGTCCGGACCCCCCTGAAAAATCACAAAAATATAGGGTTTCCTAGCAATATTGATCCGGATCCCCTAAACATCACAAAGCTACCAAGCCAGCATTCATTGGTGGGCCATTATCGACAATGGCGTTTCGCTGATGGGCCGATGGTGGTCCATTTTAGTGGCATTTCAGTCTTCTCTCACTACCCCCCCCCTGACAAATGTTCTGGATCCGCGCATGCATGCAGCTCGATTGAAATTTAACTGTCGACGGACATGATTCATGCGCGGACCCAGAAGGTTTTGTCAGAGGGGATCCAACTTGACAACGTTTGTTTTTAAAGTTGATGAGGGGAGGGAGGATCCAAGTCCCACTTTAAGCGGGCCATCATCGGCCCGCCAGTGAAACGCTGTTTCGCTGGCATGCCAATGAATGCCCAACATTGAATGCTGGCTTCGCAGCTGCGATTTTTCAGCGGAGCGGATCCGGACATGTATTGCTAGAAAACCCTATATTTTGTGATTTTTCGGGGGGGGGGGGTCCGGACCTGGATCCGCACATGTAATTTCATGATATTTTGGTACTTAAGACGTACGTCAAAGACTCAGATGAGCCTGCGCAAGTGTGCATTCTCAATACAGCATTGATGGTCAAGCATCACCGCTTTTATGTTGAATGGATTAATTTTGTGTCTCATGACTGAAACCACCACTTGGAAAAAAGGCCCTTTTGTATATAAGTTTTAGCAAATTTACTCAGTTGTTTAACGCTGTGGTTTAAAGTCCTTCATGGTGAACACAAGCTAAGATGTGTGTTTTCTCGCGGTAATCGCAACTCCTAATCCTTGCCCGAGGCATGTCTGTTTAATGTCTGTGACAATATACTGACGAAGGAAATCCATGTTAATGACCATTGCTGATCGGATGCTTCTTATAGGTAAAAATTTCGCCAATGAAAGGTTTTAAAAATATTTGAACCTGCACTGTTTTCCGGACAGCTTATACCAATAACATGCATGAACTTTGTCACGTACTACATGTAGGAAAGTCCGTGCTTTTAATGCGCTCTTGCCTTTGATCTTATCTGAAAACATGTATCGCACAATTAGCAGACAAAAAGTATAGCCTTGTGCTCGGCATGCGAAAAAGAACGTCGCGTACCAGATTACCCATTTAAGTGGAATGGAACCTTCCAAATGTCGCTACCGCTCACGAACGTTAAAAGTAAACCGAGCACGGATGGGACAAACAGATAAACGGACATCGATTTTCCGCCGAAAATAACTTGTGTTCGTAATTTTAGAAATTCACTTTTCCCAAAAAGGTCAGTGTTCGATTTTTTAGAATGTTTTAAAAATTATTCTCGGCGATAATTTTAGGTGTTCGTAATTTTAGAGTGTTCGAAATTTTAGAACATTTACCGTACATCTGTTGCTAATAAAGGAGTCCTGGCCCCGAGGTTATAAAAAAAATTTCATGCTCAATTCAACTGAGCACGAAATTTCAGCTGCTCATAAAAACTAAAATACCAACAAATGAAGAAATTCCTTGCTTTAAGCCTCTAAGATGTTGTATTTATCATGCTAATAATGTTAAAATGCCAACAATTGTTGGCATTTTAACATTTATGAGCAGGATAAATTTAGGGCTCAGCTGAGTGAAGCATGAAAAAAGTTAACCTTGAGGCCTGGTATTGCTATGTACATTATCAATCTGTTTAAAAGGGCCAAATTAAAAAAAAAAATAACCCTGAACTTATGAATTCAAATTTTAATACATGCAATGCCCACAAAACCAATTAAAAGCTTAAAGGGTCAATTGTCTGTAGATGAACTGAAAACAAATCAGAGCAACTTTTACAATCTACCTTATTCAGTATTTTGATACTGAATTTCTATGGAAAGTCGGTTTCAAAATACCGAATTAACAAATGAGCCGCAACTCAAGATTTCCAACAATGTGGTATGTGTGACCAGCAAAGGCTCAGACCAGCCTGGGCATATGCGCAGTCTGATTAGAACCTTTGCTAATCGCTTGAATATTCTATGAATATTAAGCTACTGACCAAACAGCATTTGGAGTTTCTAAGCTTAAAAGGAGGCTGCAAAGCCTTGTCTGAGTCTATACTTGTAAAAATGCCACCTTGTTGGAAATCACATGTCGTGGCTCATTAATATTCCTGAAAATGTTCACAAATACAGTTACAATAAATGTTCAAAAGTTTTGAACACTTTTCTTTTTCTGTTGTCATCTAAAATTTTGGTTTACAGGTATAGAACTCACAAAATACTTGTCAGAACAGCAAACAGAGAAGATCCCTGATCAGACTGCTTCTGAAGAAGCATCAACTGTACATGTTTTTCAGGGTCTGCATTGTTTTCTAGGCCTTTCTGGTGTTCGAAATTTTATCATCTGGACCCAAATGTAGCACTGATGGGTCCAGGCTGACATAATCTACACTAACACGGGCTTAAGGGTGAGTTTGGCGTGTTGTGAGGCCGGTTTGGGCCCTCCGATAAATATTTTACTGACCGTTCCAGGGAGGTACTTCTTTTGTGGATCATTGTTGTTATTTATGTCTTGTGTTTGTAATGCTTTCGTGTCTGTTCATTGCTGCCTTGTGGTCACCTGAAGGGAAAGAGCTGACCTCTTGGCTCTTGTTTGTGATGTTTATTGTGATTTTGTTACTTTCCCATTTGGTATCCTGGGACAGGTGTGATACTTGATTGTATTGATTCCTGATCCCTGCTGTCTTTCTTACTTTGTACATACGATAATAGCATTGCAGATAGTTTGTTTGTTTGTTTGATTTGATTCGTTACGTCCCATCAACAATCTATCAGATAAACTGGGACGGGTCATCCTGGGTTGAACCAGTACCAAGCTAGGATAAATGTGTCTTGCTCAAGGACCACAACGCAGTGACATCGGTGAGGCTCAAACCCGCGGCCCCTCGGTCTCTAGTCAAGGGCTCTACCACTGAGCCACTGCGCTCCTACATTGCAGATAGACTAATAGCATGCAACAGACACTAATGCCAAATAATATGTAACCCACCCATATTCGGCAACAGGAAAAGATAGTTAAGTTGCTACAAGCACATTGTAGATACCTTGCAAATATACTCTGTGACTGATAAGAACTATCAAATTTACTGATTTAGTGAATTTACTGATTTAGTAAGTTTAAGTTAACCTGCAAGTCACCTTGACCAAGCCCTGTGACAAAGAGGTGCAACTACGTCATAATTGCTGGTTCCAAGAGTGAACCATCTTGTAAACTGATAAAAGGAATACCAGGTACCTTTCTTTTGATATCAAGTTCACACGGCTGGGCTTCCTGAGGCTAAGCCCCGTGATTTAACAAGCGTTCTCAAAGCCTTGCCTGGTAAAGTTGATATCAAAAGACACTCACCTAGTATTCTCTATTTTCAAGCATGTACACTCTTGTAAGCACACACTGAGTACTTTATTAACCCTTTACTCCATAAGCTATTTTTAGATCATGACATCATATCTATTTTTAGACAACATTTAAAATTCAAGAAAAAATTAAGTAAAGTTTTGAATACTTATAAAATATTATGGAAAATTGAGCATTTTCTCCAATGGAGCAAATGCTTGATTTTCCACAATATTTTCAAATCCATGATATTTCAAAGGCCTCAAAAGGCGCTATCATGGTGTCAAGGGTAGATGAACTTCTGATTCCAGGGCGACTTCATTATTGATACAGATTGACTCTTTGCATGAGAAAGTATGGATCCTGATCAGCTGGTTCAACAGCCACCAGCTGATCTGGCTCTACACTGTTTTCAAAAGAGAGTATGGTATTTCGAAGAAAAGTTATTATGCCAAATATGGGCCTCATCGCGAGAAAACCTGTCTTCAGTGTTTCTGACAAAGCGAGACTAAAACCAGCCTGCTCAGCTACAGAGACTAGGTAGAAAAATGAAAATTTGTACGCAGCAAGTCTAGATATGATACTATCCAATAAATAAATGACAAAGGCACTGATCAGACTGCGCGGATGTGCAGCCTGGTCTGCGCCTTTGTTGTTCACAAACCACCAAAGACAGGTTTTCTCGCATCGAGACCCATATGGTAGTTCACTCAAACTAACTCATAAACTTATACGTAAAGCAATATAACAAAACAAAACTGCACACATGACCCAGCCAAGTGACACAAAAAGGCACCTTATGCTATATACATAATTGAAAATCCCCCAAATAAACGAGACTTACCTTGGTTAAGTTGAAGTTGGTTTGGGATTATTATAGTCACACTCACACACTGGAGAGATCAGATGAGATGCACGCATGAACAATTCCGAGAGCTCAGTTTTTAGAAGCCTAAATGAAGTTTGACAAAATATGTATTTGGTTATTAATACCTAAAATTTCATATATATAGTTATTAATAACTGAACCTTCAGTTTCAAGTAAATACCCTCTAAATATCTAGAAGGGTGGGTTCTTCCTATTCAAATTATGGGTGGGCATCTGATCTCTCCAGTGTGTGAGTGTGACTATAATAATCCCAAACCAACTTCAACTTAACCAAGGTAAGTCTCGTTTATTTGGGGGATTATTTTACGTCACACCACACTTCCGTTATCAGATGAGACTTTAAAGCCAATTTTTTGGGCAAACTTCTAAAGGAGAGAGTAAATGATTTCCCACAATTTAATATCATATAAAGATATAGATATATAATACTGACATTACCATAATACATATATAGCCATGTGAATATTTCATATAGAAATGGGGCATTATTTCAAATAGACTTCCTAGTCACTTATGTTTAATACAGCATTGCTGAAACAATTGGAGTCATTGTTCATTGGTTTATCATAATACTTTCCAAAAGTCTTTGTGTTGGACCATCCAGCAACCTTCATAATTTCAACAATAGGTACTGACTGACATTTTGCTTTTGATGTTACCGCACTTCTAATACTATGAGTTTTAAATGTGTTACAGTCTATACCAGAGCTGATCATAACAGTCCTCAGCCATCTGCTGATGGTGTCTCTAGATACTTTCTTATGAGGTTTTATATAACTAATAAACAAAGATGTTATGTTGTCCCTTAACGTGCTTGTACGTTTCAAATATTCTTTCAGTGTGAAAACAACGCACAAACGTCTATCTGATGGGTAAGCTTTAAGTTCTGCCACTGGGTTAGACCTACCTGGTCTTGACTGTTTAAGTAAACTACTATATTGGAGAGTATATATGTCATATCCTTTTTTCAACTCAGAAATTGACAGAAGATGAATACTCTGCGTTCTGCTAGCTAATGTGAGTGCTATAAGCATACTTAATTTTAATGTCAGCATCTTGAGAGATAGATTTGCAATTGGAGAAAGCTTTTGCAAATATACCAAAACTTTTGAGACATCCCATGTAGAACTGTACCTAGACTTAGTAGGCTTTAGATTAAAAACACCTTTCATAAAGCGGATAACTAAGGGATGAGCCCCAACTGCAAACCCATCTATCACTATGCCTAATGCTGACAAAGCACATCTTGCCGTATTTACGGCACTGTAACCACGTCCACTCTCAAATAAACTGGTTAAAAATTCTAGCACAAAATTTAAATTTGTATGAACGGAATCACTTTTCCTTTCGTTACAGAATGAAAACCATTTTTTGATATATGTATCATATTGTTTTTTAGTACCGATTCGCCATGAGGCAAGGATGATATTTGTAGCTTTCTGTGAAATGTTTCGGTTTTCATATGATCTCCTGATAGCCGACAGGCTATCAGACGCAACTTGTCTGTCAGTGGATGCACTCTGTTTGAGTTCACAAGGGATAGTATGTTCCCCTGGGGAAGTATACGTGGAAAATCCACCAATAGTTTCATCAATTCTGGGTACCAATTCTGCGTTGGCCACAGCGGCGCTACCATAACACACTCTGCTCTGTCCATCAGTACTTTCTGAAGACATCTGCCAATCAAGCTGAAAGGTGGAAAGGCATAGAAATAAATATCTGTCCAACTTTGTGAAAAAGCATTGATCCAGACGGCATCTGGATCCCTTTTCCAAGCAACATATTTTTCAATTTGTTTGTTCAAACGGCTTGCAAACATGTCTATATTTGGCATGTGCCAAATTTGAACAATACTCTGAAAAACTTGCTTCTCTAATTTCCATTCAATTCCTTCATTTTTGAATGACCTTGAACTATGATCTGCTTCGTTCTGAGATCCTGGTACATAGGTAGCACTAAGCCAGATATTTCTATCTATACACCAGGACCAGATCAACTTGGCCAACTTGTTACATTCTAAAGATTTTACCCCACCTTTCGAATTCAAGTATGATATTGTACAAACATTGTCAGACCTGATTAGTATGTGACTGTTTTGAAGATCCTTTCAGAAGGATTTTAAGGCTAGCATGACAGCCTTCATCTCTAGAACATTAATGTGATTGTTAACTTCTATTTCATTCCATTTTCCTCCGATGCTTTCATTTCCACTGACTGCTCCCCAGCCAATAAGGGAAGCATCTGTTGTAATAACTAGATCAGGATTACCATGATCAATGTGCCGTTTTTGTGAATAGAGGTTTGTGATCCACCAAGTTAATTCTTCCCTCATGCTATTTGTAATTTGCATTTTATTATCAAAGTTTCCCTTTGAGTATTTCAGTGCTTTGATTTTCTGCATTTCTATATCCCTATAATGCAATGGACCATATTCTACAGCTGAAAAAGTGGATACTATTAACCCTAATACTCTAGCCACTTTCCTTATGGTCTCATGTGATTTTTTGCGTAAACTCATGCACTCTTGGACAATCAAATGCACTTTATCAACTGGAAGTGTAACTGTCATGTCTGATGAATGTATAGTATTTCCCAAAAATGTAATAGTTTTTGTTGGAATAAAAATAGATTTCTTTTCATGTATTATGAAACCTAGTTCATTCATGAGGTAGACCGAGTCGGCTACATTAACTTTGCATTCATCATAAGTATCTCCTACTAGTAGAGAATCATCAATAAACCCTGAATTTGAGTGTCCAAGTTGCCTGAGCGCAGCATAAACAGGTTTCATGAGTTTAGTGAACAACAAGGGGGCCGAAGCTACTCCATTTGCAAGCGAAACATACTGAAATACTTTGCCTTTGAATATAAACCTCAATTTAATTCTTTCTTCTTCTGCTATTGAGACAGAATAGTAGGCGTGGCGAATATCGACCAACGCCATGTAGCAATTGGGTTTTATTAGTTTTAATGCAGACTCAAATGTGTCCATCTTGAAATGGTGATAATCCACATTCTCATTAAAGTTTTTCAAATTTAAAATGAGTCTATATTCTCCATCTTTTTATTTCTGATAAAAATTGGAGAAAGATATTCTCTTGGGTCATGTTCTACCTCAATGAGAACTTGCATTTCTAGCAATTTTTGAATTTCTGACTCAATAATATGTTCTTCTGATGGTTTAAATTGACACCTAGGTGTCACTGTATTTATGGGATCAATCCCATCTTTGATCTGAAGATGACAATGATTTACTATGTCAAGAATGGACTTGTCAGATGTTATTTTTTCCCAGTTTTTGGCAAAGTATTTCAATCTGCCTGCTTGAAATGGTAGTCTTACCTCACCTAGTAAAGTGTCTACTTTCTGGCCCCCATCCTCAAGTTTTTTGGAACCGTAGATGGTGCGGGAGAGAAATACTGCGTGCCATCTTGATTTCCTCTAAAGAAGCCTCTGCCACGTGCTCTCCCTCTGCTAAGGAACCTCATTGGCCGCCGACCTCTTGGTGCCATACCCCTGTAGTTGCTGGCACCACGACTGATAGATCTACTTAGTCTATTCATGTCCTGGATTTCACGTACATTCTTATTAACATCGTCACCGTACAGCATATCAGTGTATGGGAAATTATGTGATGTCAGGTAGTGGTATTTGTTATGTAAGTCATTTTTGTGGCATTCTTTCCTTTTATTGTTGATTAATTTATTTGCTTGGCCCAATAGCCCTAAAGCATTGGTACCAAGCTCAACGTTAGAAGTCCCTAATGATTCACCAGCTTGGTCAAGCAATTTGGTTATGTTAATTGATGCCTTTATTATATTATTTTGAATGCTCTGCATCTTCACATCGTCTGTTTGGGTCTGAGGCTTTAACAACCTCCAGATACTTTGATTGACTTTTGTTTTTACCAATGCATCGCAATTATTTGGCCTATGAGTGTCCTTGATAAGGTCATTTTGACAATCATCGGATATACCATCCCTAAAAGTGGAATTAACGAAAGACGCCAAATCCTCATTAACTTCCAAATCTACAGATTCTTTAGGATTAAATTTTTCACTGATGTTTTTAAACACAGAATCAGGTGACACTTTTTGCTTTTTTGCTTGGGGTTCTGAATCTAAGTCCACGACTTGATCAGGATATTCACTGTTCTCGGATTCATAATAATCCTCTCCATAATCATAGACTGGCTCCTCATAGTCCCAAATCTTATCGACCCTGGTAGCCAAAACTTCCAACCGCTCATTAACTTTATTTTGATTACCATGCAGTTCCTTCAAAATATTTACCACCTCCGCGGTGAACCCCGACTGCGCCAATTCCAACGATTTTGTTTTACCGCTCGTAGTGGAGCCTCCTGTTGAAGTTGAAGGGACCGCGGGTTCTTTGTTAGCCACCTTCCTAGTTTGCTTTTTACCCGTATGGCCCGGGTCAGCCTTGTCGTCGGGTTGACCCTTTGCTAGCATTGCATCCGCCATTGTTGTTGATGTTGAAACATGTCGATTTCAACTTTCGGTTTTATTTACTGCTCCGCAGCAAATCAATGCTCAATATATACGGGATATTATTGCAAAATATATTTAATACGACCGCGTCGCATATAATTTATGAAATTTTTATAAAGCAACGCTTTATTTTTCTAATATTTTTGTACAACGTACAAATTATTCGATTTGAAAACCAATATATAAAATATTGGATTCGCACCAAAGTGCTCTCGGCCTAGATCTCACGATAAGACCACGTCTTACCTGTACGAGATCTACAAGCGTACTGAGCTCTCGGAATTGTTCATGCGTGCATCTCATCTGATAACGGAAGTGTGGTGTGACGTAAAATAATTGGATTTAGTAGGCATAGCATCAATTCTTTCTAGAACTCAACAACAATCACATTGGTCAGAAGTTTAAAGCTGATCTAGGCCTATTTTGTTCACACATGACAAAAACATGTTTTCTCCTAACCAGTCTTGGTCAAAGTAAGCCCCGTGCTATCTGGTTACTTTCACACACCAGGGGCAGATCCAGGATTTCTGAAAAGGGGATTCATTGTATAAAGGTGGGGGGGGGGGGTGGGGTTACTGATTTATCTAATTTTTCTTAAATATTCCATGAAAATGAAATAATTCGGTCTCACTGAGACCAAATTATTTCATTTCATAGGATATTTAAATACAGGGGGCGGGTAGGGGGTTCGAGTGATCCCCCTGAACCCACTCTCGATCCGCCACTGCACGCGGACTTGGACATTAGCCAGTACAATGACATTTTGTTACTTTTTGTGAGACAAGGCTTATGAGTGAAGCAGCAATTGCAAATATTAAGTTTTTGTCTGATAAAATGAATCTTCCAAAAATTTCAAATATGGTCTTCTAAGAATTGATCAAATCCGAGAGTACCTTTATGAGTCATTTATGAGAAACATTGGATCCATTGCCATGCTTATTACTGAGCTATTTTCCTAATTTTATATCAAAGATTGGCTATAAGTTCTAACAGAACTGTTTAAAAGAGACAGTTGTCTAAAGAACTCATTAAAGAGACTAAGTCTGCAACTATGAACATTTTCGATTTTTTTTATTTTCTTTTTAAATCATTTGTCAAAGAAGAATTAAGTTATGTTTTCACAATAAATCTGTTCACTATAGCTGAAAACTGCACGGAAAAGTGAATTATTTTATAAAACAGGTGTGTTTTCTCTTGTTGGTAATTATTTGCGTCCCTCCAATAATTATAGACATTTAATTTTAACATAAATGCAGCTGTTTTGATACTGATAATTTGTTAACATTTACAAAATTGGTAAAATGTATACCTGAATTTTAGTTTTTTTACTGTGTTCTTGAAAAATAGAAACATTAGTTCTAAAATTAAAAGATAAAAAGTTACAGACTATGCAGCTTCAACATATTTCTGAAGAGAACATAAAAAAACACTATCAAAGAGCTAAGCTCTTTTAAGACTCAATAGGGTAACTTTTGATAGGAAATATGTCACAAAAATAAATAATTTTTGTTATATATCATATAACGTCTGGGGGTGATATAACACCATGTATTAAAAACTATCAACCACTAGTGGTTTACTTATTCAGGGTTCATACAGGCAAATTCAAGGACTTTTCAAGGACTTCTAAAAGCCTCTCCAACAGTTTTCAAGGGCTTAAAGTTAATGAAAAATACTGATCTAAGTGTTAAAGTCTACTTCAGAAATGCAAGACTGAGATAATGGAGAAATTAGTACTGGTTTTCAAGGCTTTTGAGTGATTTTCCTGTACTTCTCAAGGCAGATTTAATTTCAAGGACTTTTCACGATAGCCCTATAACTTCAAGTACTTATAAAGCCTGTGCCAACCCTGTTATTTAATGACATTATGTAATGGCAACCATATTCATTCAGCAGCTCGAAGCTGTTCAACGTAGAGCAGCAAGATTTGTCACAGGCGACCACAAGCAGTACAGCCAGATGATTGCTAATCTCGGTTTGAGTTCCTTATAACAGAGAAGAACTGATGCCAGGCTAGTGATGATGTAATGCATCACCCATGATCTTGTAGATATACCAGCTGCACAGTACCTACACCCAGCCATAGTTATGCACATTAGAGGCCCTAGTCAATGCTACATGCTACCATTCTGCAGAACTGATGTGTACCGTCACTCATTCTTCCCCGCAGGAATCCGCCTTTGGAATCAACTGCCAGAGCATGTCACCAGTGCCCAGACCTTGGACTCTTTCAAGGCTGGCCTAGCCGACCTCTACTAGCTTCATACAGAGACACTTGATTTTAGCCATTTTTAGGTGCACCCAATGCGCCTCACAGCACCCTTGTACATAGTTCAATATGCAACCATGCTCCAGAGAGGGGTCTGCATATCATTAGGAAGAAGAAGATAAAAACTTTGCCTACATAATGACAAACGTTTACATGCCAAAAAAGTGATTTTAAAGAAATTATATATGATTATGAATCTACCATTCCTGCTCCTGTAATATTGAATTTATCAAAGTGATAAAATACTTGGTAAGCCTTGCATTTATCTCGTTTCACCAACTTGTTTAATAAATTCAATAAAACATGAATATCATGTAAGATACTCATTATTTAAAACTAGTAAGTGAGTATGATCAGGAAATACCACAATCACAAACTGCAGACAACCCCGTGGCACCGCGAGGAAGAGCCGCTCAACCATCACTAGACACCAGGAAGACAAATTAAGCAAAGCAATCAGCTCTCTCTTCCCCATCAAGATGATTGCAAAGCCCACTCTTTTTACTTAAAATTTAAGTGCTCCCTTTCCTGTGATTTTTAGAACATGCCTCATTCATCAAATTTGAACTATCACCCAAAGGATATTTATCACACACAAGACAGAGGCAGACATGCAGCCATACCACAACACTTGATCTTACCTTTGCCATATCTCTTGATATACTCCTCTGTGTGGTATAGTTATTTCTCAACCAAAACATATGTTCTGGGTACTCAAAAGAACTGTCTGAATGAGACGGTTCTTTTGAGCACCCAAAACATATGTTAAAACTGATTGGTTAGAAAATATTTTCAATTTTACGCTCAAAAATTTTGTTTATCCAAACCCATGAGATATTTTAACACATTATGCATCTATGGACGGATTCTTCCTGGTTTGATAAATAAAATTGAGGGGTCATAGGTTATTCATTAATTCCAAATAAAATTGTACTTCTTTCTCAAGAACATAATGGCATTCTTGTCTTAGCAAATAGTTTGGACCCTAATGAAATGAAGCATTATGACCCAGGCCTGTTCATCTTACCCTCGGGATCATAATATAACCAGGGACTTGGCAGTTCTTGCACCTGGTTAATTATCTCTATCCTACATGGACATTCTATTCCTACATGACCATAATACAGCTGTGTTGCCTGATGCTTGTCTTTGGCTGAGCCCACCCTGGCTTAATTTGAGGTTTTCTTTAGCTCTGACTATCTGTCTTGAGCCCCTCTGCTGTTTCATCATAGTGTGTTAATTTTGATTAGATTGTTTCTCTGTGAAAATACATTGCAATAGTTAGGAGGCATCCATGCAAGCTTAACAATTATTGTGTTTAAACAACAACAGAATCTAGGGTGAATAATTGGTATCAGTAAAATGCATTGAACCCCCCGGTGGCATAGGCTGCTGTCCATTCTAAGGTGGTGATTCTGTTGTTGTTGTTGATTGCTGCTCCAATTGTGGGGTTCTGTGTTTGATCCATGTTTGGTGTGAATTGCTTTGTTTCCTTTCTAGTTTTGCAATTATCTTGGTGGGGGAGAGAGCTGGATGTTTTATTTTGTTTGTCTTCCAGGTGTCTTGTTTCTGTTGTTGTCCTATAGCTCTTCCTCATGGATCACATAAGGGCATCAGCATTGCACTGTTAATGGCATAGGAATCTAGGCAAGATGTTGTTTCATGTTTGCACCTTGATTACAGTAAAACCTGTGTTAAACTGCCACTCACAAAAAGAACAAAAAATGGTTTCAAGACCGATTATTGCTAAATGCTTGTCAACAGTATTGCAAAATGCTCCAAGGGGAGCATTCTGCAATACAGTCAACCCTCTTTATGACGACGTTGCTTGTTCCCAGCTATCTTTGACGTTAAAGTGAATTTTGCTGTTATAAAGTTAAATGTCTACCAGGTTTCCACATCATTATCATTTAATAAAGAAAATATAATAAAGATCAATTTCAAATGTATACATCACTTCCATTTCATATTATTGCATCAAAATGTACACAATTTTTGTTCATAAACCTGTTAATGCAAATGACTTTGTCCTCAAAGCAAAAGTCAATTATTTTGAGGTTCAATTTTATGTAGTAATAGGTTATTTATTGAGAAAAAAAATATATGTATCACAAAATTGGCTGAAACATGTTAAAAATTATGTTATAATGAATTATATTTTCATTAGAAAAAGTAGATCTGTTCCCAAAATTTACCGTCAGTGTCCGTAAGTGAATATTCTGTTATAAAGAGGGAATTTTAATGGAAACAGATCTGTTCCCAGCAAATTTTCGTCGAATATTGAATATTCTGTTATAACGAGTGACATTATAAAGAGTTTTGACTGTACTTTCGACCTTCATTCAGCTACCATTTGTCATTAAGATCTTTGTTTTATCTATTTTTGAGTGGCCGTTTTACATGGGTTTTACTGTATGCCAAAATGTGTGAAGAATACTTACGTTCTGTTGGTGGTACTATTTCATTATCATCACTGTCCTTCAGAGGGAAAGGTTTACCATGCGTCGTAATGAGATCTATAAGTTTGTTGTCACCTTCAATCACATAGTGTGTTTCCCAGTCAACACGGATATCTGGTAAAAACAATGCATTAAATTAAAGTTAAAAGTTTACAATAAGTCACTGTCAGTTTCTTGTCACTTTCAATCACATTGTGTGCTTCCCAGAATAATGTCCCGGCACCCCGGGGTCACATGTTTTGCATAGGCTTATATAGGGAAAACATGAAAAAATCTTCTTGCCTGAAACCACAAGGCCTAGAGTCTTGCTATTTGGTATGTAGCATCATCTGGTGGACCTCTACCGAGTTTGTTCAAATTATACCCCTGGGGTCAAAAATGGGCTCAGCCCCAGGGGTCACATGTTTAACATAGGCTAATATAGGGAAATCATTTAAAACTCTTCTAGTCTGAAACCACAAGGCCAAGAGCCTTGATATTTGGTATTTAGCATCACCTCATGAACCTCTACCACATTTGTTCAAATTATGACCCTGGAGCCAAAAATGGCCTCGCCTCAGGGGTCACTTAAGCTAAATAGGAAAACATGAAAAAATCTTCTAGTTTGAAACCACAAGGCCTTTGAAATATAGCATCACCTTGTGGACCCTCTATCATATTATGTCCCTGGGGCCAAAAATGCCCCCCCCCCCCCCCCCCAATATAAAATTAAATTTCAGAATATGGTCATGTTGCATATTAAATTGAAGGGAATGCAGCTTAGAATAACATACTAGCAAATATTTTGCTTTTACACTTACCCTTGACCCATGGGTTGGGGTCAAAAGGTTAATTTGTTTTCTTTTCTGAAAGTAGTCATGTTGCATAATCAAATTAATTAGAATGAAGCATATAACACCATGCATGCAAATGTTTTGCCTTTCTACACACCCTTGACTCCTGTATGGGGACATAAGGTGAAAACCTTTTTTTTTTCTGAAGAAAGTTATGGTGCATATCACATAATGCAATTAAAATGTTTGACATTATGTACACCCCTGGCCTTTTGGGTTGGGTAAAAAGGTCAGACATTGAATTGAGCAGATAAATATAATTTGATTGAACTTAGTGACTTGATAGGCTTTGGTTATGATCTGAGTGATACCCAAGATGGACTTAAGTGTTGGAGAATGGGATTTATATTTTGTGGTAAACATCCTCTCCTCCTGACAAGGATTCAGGTGAGCGATATCCAGGGCCCACGGGCCCTCTTGTTAATGAGACAATTCTTTCGAGAAACCAAAATATATGTTTAAATTGATTAGTAAGAAAATAATTAGAAGTTATCACACAATTTTGGTTCTTGCCCAAAGCTCTCAGGCTGATAATGGCATCTTGGGGCTATAACCAAAACCGTGTGTGATAATCTGTGATTCACACATTCTAATTCACTGTTTTAACACATCTGGACCCGGTTGTAGGAAGCTCTATTAAATTTAATCATGGATTAAGCGTTAATCAATCATTTAAATCTTAACGATGGATTAACTAATTGATGTATTTAAATGTGTTGTACGAAGCCTCATTAAACGGTTGATTAGTTAATTGACCTTTAATCGAGGGTTCGTAATTAGTTTCAATAGAAATCATAAAACCAGTCTCCCATAATTCAGCCATGTAAACAAAACGCCGCCATATTAGAAAAGAGAAATTCTCGAGTCAAAACTTACAAATCAAGTTAAGTACGTAAAGAAAGAGGAGGAATCAAGCTGATCGGGATGGTCGATTGTTACCCGGGGATCGTTACTCCTGTAGCATTCTTATCGCAATAAAAGGTTAATTTTCTATGAAACACAGTGAGAGTATAAAGATACACCAAGTATCCAGATATCACGGAAATGTTATGGCTGTCTACTCTATGATTGTTTTATTGACAGAGTATGTTGAAATATCTGAGGCGAGTTCAACAATGCGAGAGCTCGCCGAGCGCTCGTTGATTGGTACCTATCTTTATTCGTTATGTGTAAAGCCTGACACCAGTACATTGAGCCCTTGAAAGTGCTCGCATTGTTGAACTCACCACTGGTAAGCGTCGCCAATGACAATGTAAACAATTACGTCATTTTGTCTATGTCACGCTCTTTTGTTGCTATTTTCATCACGCCAGTTTTATCTGACTCACTGGGGCACCTGGTATAACTATGCAAAAACACTCCCCAGGGGGATGGGGGGGGGGGGGTACTCTGATATTTTCATATATACGTAGGCTCAGGTAAAATGTTTTTGGGTGCTTGAAATTCCTGATATTTTTTGGGGTGAAAGGTGGATGCTGGGCACGAGCCTACGCATGCAGAAAAAATAGAGACCCCCCCCCCCGCCCCCCCCCCCCCGGAACACTCAGGCTTCGCAGAAATCAGGTGTTTGAAAAAGGCGAACCTGCGCGAGATTAAAATCAAGAACATAAGCCCATGGAGGCCCTGAACACCCAAAATAACGACTCACTCAGGTCGAAAACGACCAAATTGCAGAGTTACCACCGAATTCCGCATCCCTAACCAACCCCATGTCTCTCCTCAAAATTAGCTCCATGATGTGAAAATGAAAAAAAGAACGCAACCGTAACATGGGGGTTTCATTCGAAATAGTTAAACAATAAGCCTAGAACAAAACGAACGTCAGATGCTACCCTTCAGTAAATAGTATTGGATCTATATTCAGTCCCCAACAAAAGTTGGAACTGAAACGGCCCAAATCAGTTTTAAACTATAAAACAAAAACGGAATACAAAACAAACACCCTGGAACATGATCAAATATGATCAGACTGACAAAATTCGGGACTACGTCTGATTCGCGGTGTTTATTTTATTTGTTTGATTTGATTCTTTACGTCCCAGTCAACAATCTTTCAGTTATGTAGGGACGGGTCTTCCTGGGCTGAACCAGTACTATGCTAGGATTGATGCGTCTTGCTCAATGACACGACGCAGTGACGCCGGTGAGCCTCGAAACCGTGGCCCTTTGGTCTCGAGTTCCCAGTGTTTGAATACAAAATGCTGTCAAAGCAAAGGCTTTGGAACCAGGCCTCGCTGGAGACCAGATTGGGCCGGGTACGGGTCCAGACTTTTTGGCCAAACGCACAGCTGCCACCCATTGAGTGGCATGTACTTTGGCTATCATCAAAAAACTTCTCTAAACACAGACCGGACGGTTTATACACACACACTTAAAGAAATAACACCATAGAACTTGTAAAATAGAAAATTAATATTTAAATGTGCACGAATTCATGAAAACGATGACCAGAATTTTCAACTCCATTAAAAGCCAAAATAATCTATTTTCCAAAGCACCGCTTGCCGTTGGGCCGACTCTATCGTGGCAGCGACCGCACGATGGCTCGGTATGCTTTATATTTACCATGTCCACATATCGTCTGCTAGTGGAAACTATATACATGTAGGTATGCACATTGCTTAATATATACGTAATAACTACCGACTTTCATTTCAAACGATTCGTGAGGTCTCGGCCCCAGAGCCCACCCAAAATTTAGAGCTAAGCATGAATTGGCAAAGAAACGCGCGTCCGCGAGAGAATCGTTTATTACATTACTCCCAAAATAGTAATACCGATAGCCGTCCATTTTTCCGGCCCGCAGAGTTCCGGCCATTACACCCGATACCCATTCCCCATCCACCAAACCATAAGGTGCCACGATGGGATCACAAATTACATATATAGCAACTACATGTACAGGGCATTTCTTTCTTGGATGTGAAATTGGTCAACTGGTTAACTTAAAAACGGGTGGTAATGTCGTCTCCGGGGGGTGGGGGGGACTCGTGAATATTATTGGTACGGATGTGCGAGTCAGTATTTGGAAACCAACCCCAATCATATACCTGGCCTTTTTAAAAAAAAAACAAAAAAAACCCAGCCAATTCATATACTTGATAACAGAGAAAGTTGACCTATATTCATATACTGTTCTTTGACTAAATATACCATTTCATATCCTCTGTGATTTGTAAATAAGTTTACAAATGACTCTCGTCATGCGAAAAAATGCTTTATGTAAATGTAAAAACAAAGGCTTGACGAGTATCCGAGCGAAAATATGGGCATATACATGGGTGTCAGAAAAGTTTGGCCATTCAAATACCAAAACTCAAAAAACGGGCTATTAATATACTTTCTTTCTTTTTTTAAAAAAAGGGGGGTTTATACCTGGCGGCGCTGAAAAAGGGGGGGGGGTATTCGGGCGCACATCCGTACTATGTCATAATGTCGTAAGGGGCGATCAAAAGTTATGCAAACGATGGCCTTACAATGCCTCCTTAAAGTTAAGCAAGACTTATGTTAAGTATTGATATTTCAACATGCTATATTAAATGCTAAATTAATTGCCTGGATCGATGTGGGATATCATTGTGATCTTCAGAAAAATTAAAACTATTTTGATTTTGATCAGTTTTAAACGTTGTTTTTCGCATCCTGAAAATGAAAAATCAATACTTACATGTAACTTAAGCCTTCCTTAACTCTAAGGAGGCATTGTAATTCCGGCCCAGATCTCGTAATATTGTCGCATAGAAGTTCAAAATAGGCGTAAGTGACTGTACCGACGTAACATGTAGATGTAATGCTTTTATAACTAACTCAAAAATATCAGTATTTGATACATGTATACAGCAATCTTTTATTGTTTAGTCGGTATGTGAAATTACATGACTTGTCACAGAAGTAAAGATGTCTCTTCCGGACATAAAGCTGCATCTGAGCCGATCTTTCTGTTGGCATGCTGGTCTGAGTTACGGTACAAGAAGCTCACCACAGATGAAGACAAGTAACACGAATTTAACATTGCTAACAACCGTTACAAACAGTAAGGCGACGAAGCGATGGGGTGCGGAGGGGGTTAATTATTACTCCCTGCGCTTCTCGCATACCTGCAAACCCTCCCATGCGTTACTAATACATGTAACTTAACCGACCCCAAACTTGATGGTTACAAAATCATGCGCGGATCCAGGATTTTTTTTTCAGTGGGGGGGGGGGGGGTCCATGCCCAACGGCCAGAAACGGACGTTTTTTTTTTTATTTTGTCCTCAACTTATTTTACAGTTTATAGAGGGGGTCCAATGGTTTTAAATTACAGAGAAAACTATACTTTTCCAAGGATCCAGAGGGGGTCTAACATTTTCCAGGGGGTCCAACTTTTTCCAGGGGGGGGGGGGGGGGGCGTAATCATAATAGCTAAAGAAACCTATATAACGTGATTTTCCAGGAGGAAGTCTGGACCCCCTTTCCATGCAAAATTGCAATTTAGGTCTGTTTTGAGCCATGCCATACTCGAGCGGCGCCCATCCCCTTAGTTTAACACACAGAGCTTGGGGGTATTATACAAGATCAGGACAGAGATGCGGATTGCACTTTTATACAGAGAGGGCAGGTGCCCACATTCAAAGGGGCAAATGTCCATCCCCTCATATAAAGTAGATACAATTTTTTTTATGTAGGGGACAAACAACCCTTGCCATGAGGCATATGTTCGCATAATCGATGAAAAAAGTATTTGAGTTAGGGATTAAAGCGATGGGAAGGGTTTTGGGCATTATGATTCACATATCATATTTATTGCTTCTGACTGCTTAACAGGAAATGACTCGTATAAGCTTTTTAACCAAGGACATTATGAAGCACGCCCTCCCCCCCACCCCCCCTCTACACCGTCACTCTTGACAGAATATTTCCGCGGGCGTAAAATGTGGCATCTTCCAAAATATTGTCCAAATGGGAATGGCATTTTTCATGAAAATTTTAAACAATATGTGTATAGGATATGTGTATTGGAAGAACAAGAAAAAGTAACATGAACATAACAATAAAACAATGCTCTACTCTAAACTGGTGTGCCATCCGCACTTTGCAACTTAGCTGGGTAGTTCCATGACGTCACTGCGGTCACTAAGTAGAACGACTTTCGTTTTGGCAGAAGAAAGATGACATTTCACAATGAATGTTTGATGAAAAACAATGTTTTGGGGATTCACTCGGAGTTCCGCACTAATGAGATTTGATCTCTGTGTACTTTGGCAGGTAGTTTCTTTGATCAATCTTAAGATGAAAAGGATGTTGGCCTTTGAGAAGCGGTATCTCTGGCGCAATTCCACATCGGTCATCTTTACATGCCATGGTTTGCTCTTTCTCTCACGTTTGTTTTCATTTCTTTGCCTTCCTGAATGGACAAACGCTATGTTGGAGGCCATTTTGTTTCGGGCTAATGACTGATTAAATCGGTTAATTCACCTCCTAGACGTCGATTAAATTTAATTGAGGAATCGGGGTTAAATCAAGGTTTTAATCCATGATTAAAAGATAATTGAGCTTCGTACAACCGGGTCCTGAACTGCAAAAATGTAAGTTGTGTCACTTGACATCATGTAAGGAACGTCTCGTGCTGAGTATGATAACTTCTTTCCATTCAAAAGACATGACTTCAGGTTATTATCATGGTAGCAGATAACATGTAGGCGTGAAAGTGCTTATTGCATTTGCAGACTTTGGGTTATTTCAGAAAATAGTGTTATACTTATACACTAACAATTTCTCTATGCTGATAATTGGAAATAAAAGCTTTGGTCCTGAGGAATTTGAATTAACGAGATTGGACCACAATCAGGCCCCCAGATAAAAGTGTGTACTGAAAAATTATTTTTCTTATTTTTCAACTAAAACATATGTTGGGGTTACTCAAAAGAACTGTCTCAATGAGACGGTCCTTTTGAGCACCCAAATCACATGTTTAAATTGATGGGTTAGGAAATAATTGCAATTATAGGTGCACAAACTATCCTTATCTGGACCTATGCACAATTTTCCTTGATTGCTTACCATAAGGGCTGGTATTATTGACTCGTATAGTTCTCTTACAAGTTGATGTACCGGCAACATGGCTGCCAAATCTAGAAAGAAAATTGAATTATAACATTAAACATTTTACCCATGTGGCAATTTTTTGTAAAAAAGAAAAAGAAACCTGTTACTACCCTCTTAAACAACAATTCCTACTGCAGCAAACAACACATTATCATATGACGTCGTGTCTGCTTCATGTCTGTGAGTGATATAACGCCATGCATTAAAATCTATAAAACATTAGTGGTTGGGGGGGAGGGGGGTATGGACCCCCTGTCTGGATCCCCACATGCATTCTCAGTCCGGTACAAGTGCAAAATTTTAATGTTTTTTGAACATAGGAGTCTCAGCTCATCTAATAGCTAAATCAGTTGTCTTTTACGACTTGTAAGTTAAGTGACATGACATTGGCAAATACAGCACGCACTGTACATAAACCATAAAGGTGCTTGTGGCTATTTTTACATATTTACTACTACTACTGCTGCAGCAACCACTGGACCTGCTGGTACTTATTTTACAAAAACTTTCACTAATGATTTAGCATTGATATTAATAAAGAAAACAAAGAAGACAGAAATGAGCAGACAGACTGACAACAATAAGCAGAATCAAAATGTTTTCAGTGTTCCCCAATGGCCATCTGACATTTCCGGTAATGATTGGCGCAGTCTGGTAATTAGTTCTCCAGCGGCAGACCGTATGTCTGATGAAATTTTCGGAGTGAATCAGGTTCTTTTGAGCCGTAATTACTGATGCACAAATCCAGTAGTGGAAAAATCAATCGCATAATGGACTGGTTGGTAAAAACTGTTTGCACAGGATGTGTATTCAGGGTTTATATTTGCAAAAATTAGTGGGGTGTGCAACGGATGTTACAGACTATTGGCAGTCACTGTTTAGGTATCGGTCGTGCGTTTATTGATGTAAATCCTGCCGTTGCATAAGCAGGGCCTAGGGGTGTTATGCACTCTAATGATCGGCATATCAGCCGTGGTTTACTTCTTTGCTTTAACAGATAAGTTCCCCTGTAAGCGCAACATTTGAAACTTGTTCTTCGGATGCATAAAAGATAAATAGCTAACAGCTGATTCAACTAGCTAGACTAAGTTAATTTGGTACATCTGTGTGTAAGAATGGGACTCAAGTGAGATGGAAAATTTCAGGGGTAAGATTTTATTTTGACAATCTTATCTGTCTCTTGTCTATCAGACCTGAAGAAGCTGGTACTTTGGTGTAAGTTTCTGTAGTTCCAAGTACCTCACCCCACTTCTTCAGTTTTCTATCTTTTCCGCCACTTTATGTTGGCCGTGGAAAAGGACTGGGGTGAAAGAAATAACAGTATGTATAGGGGAACTTCTGCCCAATTTTTTTTTTCAGTGTTTTAACTTAGTCAATTTCAAGCAAATTGTATTCAGGGTAGCCCTGCTCAAATTTGTTTAGGGTGGGTTTACAAAGTCATTTTAAAGCAGTAGGTTTGCAACATCATTTTAAAGAAAATCTAGACCTACTGTGTATTGTATTAAGAAATTCTTATATTTAATCATTCAACTTGTTTTTTTTTTCGGTCCTGTAAAATATTATTTGGTCTGGTAAAATTCATGACTGCACCAGACCAAATGTCTGGTAATGTCTGGAAAGTATTCGTTAACACTGTGTTTTCACAATGCTACTACCACATTTTGACATGCATATTTAACGTTTTTGTCTCATGATAAAGTCCACATTCTATACTTTCAAACACTAAGCATTTCTTATGAAACATAATTTCAAAAATTACGAACACATGAAAAAAAAAAAAATTTTAGGACAGTTACGGTAATGGGATACAAACTTTTTCTGAAAGCAAGAAGGGGGTTTAAATTTGAGAATTATAATGGAACAGACCTGACTACAGGTTTAAGGTCTGGTTGTGCAGCTGTCATCTGGAATGATAGTGGACATCCTACAACTGTCATTGACACCGGGATTTTTGTCTCTTCAAGTTCTCCTATCTGAAACAACGAGAAACAACGAAGACAATAACAACAACAGGTTTAGATAAACTAATGTTTGAGCGTAAAACTGTAAATATTTTCTTACCCATCAGTTTAAACTTATGTTTTGTGTGTTCACAAGAACTGTCTCATTGAGATGGTTCTTTTGAGTACCCACAACATATGTTTTGGTTGAGAAATAAGAAAAAAATATTTTTGGTACACACTCTTAACTAAAGGCCTGAAAACAGTTGAATCTCCTTAATTTGAAGTCTTCAGGACCTCTTAACTTGAATAAGAACATTAAAACTTCAGGATAAAACTGATATGATTAGGTGTCAGAATATTTGTGATTAATATCTGGGTGCTTAGTCACGTTTCTGGCCTGCATATCTATATCAGAAGCAGTCTGACCAAGGGTTACACTGTTTGCCATTAAATCCTTACATTTTCAGAGATTCTATTTGGCAGTGACCATCCGATAGGGTCTAAAACTTTCCAGATATCAGAGACAGGTAGGAAATTCTGTCTGAAACAATTTTCCAGTTTTAACCAAGTTCTTTCTTTAATAGACAGTAGAAGAGTGGCTGGGAAACTCCAATTTACTTAGGAACATAGATCCTGACTGTCTGGGACATTTTTGAAGGCATATGTCGGACTTGTGGCTGGGAAACTCCAATTTACTTAGGAACATAGATCCTGACTGTCTGGGACATTTTTGAAGGCATATGTTGGACTTGTGTTTGTTATTTCTGTCGTTTGGTGTGTATTTTTTAAACAATGTTAGACATATTTGAACAGACTGGACTTTGACCTGCTGGTCTTTGCATGTAGCGTATAGGCAAATATGCACAGCCACTCACATATTCACAGCCACTCTTCTTCTGTCTATAAACAATTATCTAACCCCATATTGCGACCAATTTGAAAGCTAAAAACTTTTCACAATAGTTGCCTCCCAATTTAGTGAATTAGCTTAGATGCGTTCACCTCACCTTAGAGGTAAACATCTCAACTATGCCAGCATGGACAGAATTAAACAAATTAAGAACAAGGTTACCTATTTTAAAAGAGCTATTCCACTACCACACATTGCTTTTGACGATTTTGTGCCATTTTGATGCCATTTTCAAAAAACAGCTAGTAAATGCACTGCAAAGGCGACAATAGCATCACCAGTCCCCATGACAATGTTCAATGCAATAGTTCAGGCGTGATCTCGTTAGTTAATAATGGCAATGCATGTGACAGCCCCCCCTCCACCAGGGGCCTGTCACATGACACAGCACAAAAACCCGCCCTTGAGGGCAGGTTACATGATACAACACAATAACTGGTCCCCAGGGGCTGGTATATTGTCAAACAAGGACTGGTTTGAACCAGTTCCCCGGGGCTGGTGGCCCCCTGATGACTATAAATACAGAGCAGATTGCCTCAAGAGCAGGCTGTAAAATCCTCTGATGAAATCTATAACTATTGGACGAAACTAGTTAGGTATGTTGCTGTTTATTTATGTTTTTTTGCCAGGAAGCTGTGCACATCAGGAGTCTTGACCTCCTCCGCCATTCACTCTTACTTTTCCTTCTTTAACAGGTAGCGAGGATAGATTAGCTATCATAAAGCCAAAACAGAAACACTAAAACATGACTCAGTTGTTGTTCTTTTATTTGGTTTGTAGTCGGGGAAAAAAATCAGAAAAGTTAACAAGTACAGGCATTTTGTGAAGAAAAGGGTTTGATACCTTGATTAGGGGTAATTTGGTATGCTGAATCCGAAAACCAATGTTGGCAAGCTGAGAAATGGAGTCTTAATGACCTAATTTGCATATTTTCAAAATGGCCGCCAGAAAACATGGAATTTGACATATTACTGAAATATTTTATTTTTTGACAATGTTTTTTTGTCCCAAATCATTTGTATTATGTCCTAAGATTGTTTTACCATTAGAGTACATGATTTGGGCGGCAATTTACATAATTATTCCATGATATTACCATATTCATGGTAATACATGTCCGTTTAGTCTATAAAATAATATATTAACTGCCTTATTCAGTATCCTGCTATTTTAATGTTAGTTTTTTTTCAAAGCACAATTTTGGTCTGTTCACCAGCTTTTCAAGTAATAAATGAGAAAGACACCATGATCATCAAAATCAACAAGTTGCTTTGTTTTAAAATAAATATGTCAAAATGTCCTAGCCCAAATATATGGTACATTTTGTATCTATAAAATGTAACAGCACTCACTTTCCATTGTACCCTAGGGTCTAATTAGACCAACCTTGCACCATCAGGAAAACTTCTAATGTGTGTCAAATTGTTTTGGGACACCACCTAAATAGGGAAAAATATTGCCTTAAAGAATAAACCTATTTGAGCTATGTGAAATTGCATGGTTTCCATGGCAATGCATAATGCTCTTCTAAAAATGGGGGTGCCCCTACAAAAGTACTCGTATCTCAGCAGCAACTTATCCGAAACTTTTAAACTTGGTACCAAATGATTGTTAAGACATAGGACTTTTATCCAATGTTCAGATATCCAAATTATCAAATTTGCATATTCATGAATATTAATGAAAACTTTAGAAAGAAGAGAAAAATCGCTAAAAAAATTAAGGGGGTGTACGTGCAAATTTATCAACATCCCAGCTGCTTACTATCTTATACTACCAGCCTTGATACCAATTTAATGCTAATACATAGCATGTTTTTAATAGTCCAATATGCAAATTATATTCATGAAAATTAATTGTATATTTGAAATGATTAAAAATTAGAGAACCATTAATAGAATGTACATGCAAAATTACTCATATCTCAGCTGCTATTTATCCTAGATTTCATACTTACTGACTTTCTAAACTTGATCTTATTGATCTTATTGAAAGAACCTTCCAGAGAGAAGGCTCTCCTTACCTTGCATGTAGTGACAGAAATGCATTTTTTACTTCAGAAAAACCTAAAAAATATCATGCATGGTCGTGTCAAAATGTATGTGATGCGCTGACCTTTTTGTTGGACAACATTTTTATTCGATTTGGCACCAAGCTCTATAGACAAGTAGTTGGGATTCCTATGGGCACTAATTGTGCTCCCCTGGTTGCAGATTTATTCCTGTTTTGTTATGAAAGGGACTTTATGATGTCTCTTTCTGATGATAAGCAGGCTGATGTTATTGATGCATTTAACACTACTTCCAGATATTTGGACGATATTTTAAATATTAATAATGTTTATTTTGAAAATATGGTTAGTCAAATATACCCTTCAGAGCTCCAACTTAATAAAGCCAATGCCTCTGATACCGAAGCCGCATTTTTAGACTTGCATTTGTCAATTTCTAATGATATTGTTTCTACCAAAATTTATGATAAACGTGACGACTTTGATTTTGAAACTGTCAATTTCCCATTTTTAGATGGTGATGTTCCTCGTTCTACATCCTATGGAGTCTATATCTCTCAACTCATTCGTTTTGCTAGAGCATCTAGCTATGTTACTGACTTAAACACTCGCAATAAATTGTTAACTCAGAAACTTCTTAAACAGGGCTATCGGTATCATAAACTTCGCAAAACATTTTCAAAATTTTATAGACGATACTATGATTTGATTTCTAAATTCCAAGTTGGACTTAAATCTCTCTTGCGCCAAGGACTTTCGGAACCTGATTTCTATGGTGACTTGGTGTATAAGTTGAAGAAGATTGTTGGCTCTAATAATTTTTCAGCGCAGTTCATTAAAATAATTTCCCATTATAAAAAGATTGGCTATAACATTAATGTATTGCAACAGACTGCATGCTTGGTAGTCAACCCAATCACGGTTGGCAGCTTTGCTTTCCTCTTTAATTGCACGCCGGTGGGTCGGACTTCAGACTCTATGATGGTTCCGACTTAAAGACTTATCTATTGATGAGATGGTAGGGGCCTGATGCTTTGGCTGTTTGTCGGGCCCACCGGGGTTTACCTGTTGGATTTCTTTTGCTCCGGTATTCAGTTTAATTTACTGTTGAGTCCTTATCCTTGCTTTATCTCCTTGTTATATCTTGATTTATATGTTTTAGGAGATGATGCATTGATAAGTTAGGGGTCTTTCATGCAAACCAAATATTTATGTATCTTGATCCACATCTGAATTAAGGGTGAGGTTGGCGCCGTTAAACCGGTTTAAGCCCTCCAGTAAAATATTTTACTGACCGTTCCAAGGCGGTACTTCTTTTGTGGATCTTTTATGTTTTTGTTCTGTCTTGTGTTTGCTATGTTTTGTGCGCGTCTGTTTATATGTGCTTTGTGGTCACCTGCTGGGAAAGGGCTGACCTCTTGGCTCTCGTTTGTGGTGTCTTCTGTGAGTTTGTCACTTTCCCATTGGTATCCTGGGTCAGGTGTGGTACTTGATTGTATCGATTCCTGATCTTTGCAACCTTATTACTTTGTTCCCAAATTTAAGTCCAGAAAAAGTTCTATAATAGTGTTGTTTGATACCAAATTATTTATTTTGTTTATTAATGAGTTTTTTTTTTAAGTTACAACCTTATTGATTCGT
Source organism: Loripinus fragilis (assembly GCA_964019695.1). Classification (NCBI taxonomy): domain Eukaryota; kingdom Metazoa; phylum Mollusca; class Bivalvia; order Lucinida; family Lucinidae; genus Loripinus; species Loripinus fragilis. The sequence goes on along the minus strand of OZ026527.1, from coordinate 88,164,661 downwards.
TTTCATTTTTTCTTTAGTTTTCTATAGTTTTCATCAATATTCCTGAATGAGTTTGTTAAAAGATTGTATATCTGACCATCGGAATAAAATGCTTTGTCTCAGCCTTAATTTGATACTAAGATTAATTGTCTAGAACAATTAAAAGATGAGATAGGAGTTATTTCAGAAGTAGACCCCTACTAATTTTTCTGTTTTTTCTCTCATTTCTAATGTTTACATTTATATTAACAAATTTTAGAAATTGGATAATTTCACATAATGACCATTGAGTAAAGTTAAATGTCTTAGCTTTAAGTCGGTACCATGTGTGATAGTCTAGGAATATTAGCAGCTACGATATGAGTAATTTTGTTGGTATACCCCCTTAATTTTATTACCATTTTTCTCGAATTTCTAACATGTAAATTAATATTCAAGAATATAATCATAAGTTGATTTGCATAACTGATCATGGCATAAAATGTGCTATATCTTAGCATTTATTTGGTACCAAGCTTGTTAGTCTAGGACAATTAGCAGATGAGATATAGGTAATTTTGTAGATAAACCTATTTTAATTTTTCTGAAATTTTTCTTTGTTTGTTTAATGTTTTCATTAATATTCACACATAGGTAAATTAGATTTGTATATCAGACTATTGTGTTAAAGTACTATGACTCACCTTTCATTTGGTACCAATTTTGGAAGTCTAGTATAGTTAGCACTTGACATATGGGTTATGTTGTACGTACACCCCTTTAAATTTTCTAACGTTTTTCTCTTAAATCTAATGTTTTCATCATTATAATTGAATATGCAAATTAGATAATTTGTATATCATACTATTGGGTTAAAGTGTAATGTCTCAACTTTTTTTGGTAACAAGTTTGGTAGTCTAGAATAGTTAACAGCTGACATTTAGGTAATGTTGTACGTACCCTTCTTATTTTTTCTACCATTTTTCTTATATTTTTCATGTTTTCATAAATATTCATGAATATTTAAATTAGATCATTTGCATATTGTACCATTTGGTTAAAGTACTTTGTCTAGGCATTGATTTGGTACCAAGTTTGATAGTCTATGATAACAGGCAACTGACATATGGGTAATGTGTATAGGTACACCCCCTTATTTTTTATACAAATTTTCTTTTATTTCTATTTTTTTATTAATACTCATGAATATGCAAAAACAAAAGTTTGCATATCAGCACACTGAGTAAAAACACCATGTCTGGGCTTTGATTTGATACCAGGGTCGGTAGTCTAGGATAAGTTGCTATGAATCATTTTGTAGGTACACCCACTTTCTTTAGAATCATATTGTGGATTTTCACATTATGGGGGGAGGGTATAATGTTCTAGGCAAGATTTCCTGAGCCAGTTTGTTCTTTGCTATTAAGCGACCATTTTGTTTCCCAGTAACTGACAGCTTGAATTTCTTAAATTAGTGGAAGAGAGGAAAAAAAAAACATGGAAGGATGTGCGGCATGCAAGTGTCAATCTTGGGTCTGCTTGCAAATGACCCAGCTACAGTGCCCGATGGGTTGCCATGGACACCATGTAATTTTATGTAATGCAAACAGGTTTATTTTCAGAGACAATAATTTTTGGTATTAAGTGGTCCTACTGTACAATTTCGCATCCATGAGTTATTGTCCTTTGGTGCAAATAAGTCTAATAAGCCCCCCCTCCCCCCCTCCCAAGATGTGAGTGTGTGGGGGGGGGGGGGGCAAATAGTTATTTCATGATTTTACCTCTATTTTTAGTTTCATAAATATTTTTAGATAATTTTATATAAATTGTATCACTGATGATATAATAACATGCAACAAAGACAGTTTGGTGCAGAATTCAGTTTATATTTGCTTTTTTATAATTTTCCCTTATTTTCTGAAATTTGCATCAGTATTGATGAATATGCAAATTAGATAATTAATCTGCATATAAGACCACTCCATCGGATAAAAGTATTATATCTAAGCTTTAACTTGCTAGCAAGATTAATAATGTAGGGTGAGTTGCTGATGAGATACCAGTCATTTTGTAGGTACAAAGTAAGTAATGGTGCAAAGATCAGGAATCGATACAATCAAGTACCACACCTGACAAGCCCACTTTCTTTAAAATCGCATTGATCCCCTCCCCTCGCTGAAACTTACAGAATGTTGTTTAATTCGCAATATTTTCCTGCAATCAATAGTGCATTCTTTTTAAAGTTCTCATTTTAATGAAATCATTCCTGACACATTTTGGCCAGATAATATGCATGGACTATCATGAAAAAACCTTAACTAAGTCAGAAGCAAGATTTTTTGCTCAAGTTGTCCCCCCCTGATTACCTCTTGGTCATATTTTAATTCTGATTGCATAAATTGATGTCAGTGAAGACTGCCAATCATGAAAAGATGTTTTTAGATTGATTTGTACCAGTTTGGTATCCTTAACACGTTACTCTACAGATTTTTATGGATTTTTCTTCAATTTGGGGGCCATCTTGGAAATATGCAAATTAGATAGTGAAGACGCCATTTTTCAGCTTGCCAACATTGGTTTTTGGATTCAGCATACTTAAATACCCCTAAAAGCTTTATCAAAACCTTTTCTTCACAAAATGCCTGTAACTTCTTAAATAAGCGTCTTTTTCTTATTTTTTTCCTGACTATTGTGTGTTGTTGTTTTTTTTAGATTTTGTTTAAATACCAGTTGAACCACACACAATTTTTGGGTTGGACTGAAAACGACCAATATATTTTTTTAGGTTGGTCCAACTGCAATTAACCCTTTATGCCCTAATGGGTTCTTCCTTCTGGTTTGATACAATAAACTTGGGATGGTCCATTGTATAAATTGAGGGGACACAGGTTAAAATTTTGTGGAACAAAAAGTTGTTTTTCTTTCTTTGAAGATCGTTTTTGTCTCAGCAAACAGTGTTTGCCAGATGAAATGCCTTTCATCAGGGTACTCACTGTTTGCCAAAGTACGCATTTAGCAGTCCAGGGGACAAAAAATCCAATTCCTTGCTCGTAATTGCATGTGAAATCTAGAAAAGATGATTAATTTTTTCCAAAGCACTCATCCAACAGGTCGAGTGCTTTGGAAAGAATTACTGGAGGAAGTCATATTACACATTACTCCCTTATGTTCTTTATTGCATACACTTTTAAAGGACAAGTGCATGTGTTTACAGGACGAGTGAAAATGGTAAGTCACTCGTCCTGGAGGACAAGTGCAAATTTTTGTCCCCTCGGAGTCACTAGCAACTGGTTAAAAGTAGATCTCACAAACATAAAATGAAGCTGTATGTATATATGAACTTACCCGACAGATTAAATTGTCAGTATAAACTCCCCATATAACATTATATCCAGAGATCTCTATGATTTCTTCACTGAAAGGGGAGAGAACATCTAGTTTGTATATATGAACTTACCCGACAGATTAAATTGTCAGAATAAACTCCCCACATATCACTATAGGCAGAGATCTCTATGATTTCTTCACTGAAAGGGGAGAGAACACCAAGCATGTATATATGAACTTACCTGACAGATTAAATTGTCATTATAAACTCCCCAGATATCACTATAGGCAGAGATCTCTATGATTTCTTCACTGAAAGGGGAGAGAACACCTAGCATGTATATATGAACTTACCTGACAGATTAAATTGTCATTTTAACTCCCCAGATATCACTATAGCCAGAGATCTCTATGTTTCTTTCACTGAAAGGGGAGAGAACTCCAGTAGCAGGTGATGGCACAAATAATGCTCCTTTCCCTTGACTTAATAATGCTGAGCTGAGATCTGAAATATATGGTATTTGAGCCACGACCTGTGATTTCCAACAATGTGGCATTTTGACATGAACAGACTCAGACAAGCATGCACAGCCACCTGGGAAGCTCAGAAACTCCAAGTGCTGTTCAGCCAGTAGCTGATCAGTCAGGAAATATTCAAGCGACAAGCAAAGGCTCTGACCAGACTGCGCATATGCGCAGGCTGGTCTGAGCCTTTGCTGGTTGCACATACCACATTGTTGGAAATCTCATGGCATGGCTCATTTGTTTGTTTGATTTGATTCTTTACGTCCCATCAACAATCTTTAGTTGTGCAGGGATGGGATTCCTGGGTTGAACCAGTACTAAGCTAGGATTTATGTGTCTTAATCAAGGACACAACGCAGTGACGTCGTTGATTGCTCTAACCCACGGCCCATCAGTCTCCAGTCAATCACTTTACCACTGAGCCACTTCACTCCCGAAATATATGGTTTAAATTACACTGATATATGAGCCTTGACACAAAAAACCCTGCCTTTGGAGTTTGCGAACAACAATTGCGCAAACCAGCCTGCGCATCCCGGCAATTACCTTTGTTATACACATATTTAAAACTTAATAAAGCAAAATTTCAATTTTTTCTATCTAGTCTCTGTAGCTGAGCAGGTTGTTTTGAGCATGACCTGGTTGGAAACTTCGAAGACAGGTTTTGTGGCGTTGAAGCCATGGCATGACAAAAGCAATTCTAAAACAAGCCATACAAAGGCTGATCCAGCAAGACTCAGGTCAGCCTTAGTTGTTAATGATGCAATATTTCTTTAGTCCCGACTTAAGCACTGTTTTTGTGCTCAACTCAATTGAGCATGAAATTTATCATGCTCATAAATGTTAAAATGCCAACAAATAGGCATGATAAATACAACATATGAGAGACTTAAATCAAGAAACTTCTCTATTTGTCAGTATTTCAGTTATTATCAGTAGTTGAAATTTTGTGCTTGAGTTGAGCTTGAAAAATTTTTTATAACCTTGGGGCCTGGTCAAACTGGGCAGTCACTTAATTGGTTTTGTCACGTGGTTCCTTATATGACAATTCCATGAAAAACTTTATACCTTGTCAGAAATAAAATATTCTATAAAGATTCTTTCATAACTTTCTTTTTTGTATCTAATTAAGACAGTGTTCAGTAAATAATCAAACTTTTAGGAACATGGTTTTCTGTTTGTACTCAACAAATGTTTGGTTATCAGGGCTAGAATTCACAAAATGCATGTCAGAATAGCAAACAGAGAAGACCCTGAACAGACTGATCTAAGTGTGCCCTGTTTGTCTATGCCTTTTTGACAGGCACCTAGAGTTCAGAATTTTGAAATATTAACAGTAATTCAATCAAACAAAATTTGGTATTGTCTTCTCAAAACTATATTCATATAAGCTGCTGAACCTAACACTTGCGCATATTTTATTACAGTGATCAAACATGACTTTCTTTGCATTAACATCTGCTGAGCCCCGCGGGTGGTGTTGTAACCAGAGCCTGAAAAGGTGAGGGTTTTAACAGCCCCCGAGGGGCCTAGCACATGTTTAACAGTCAATGTATCAGAAAAATATTTGATCTCTACTATTACATAAAAGTAAGAAAGGACTTTTATGTTTGTACATAGAACAAAGAAATTACTTGCCAGAGTTAGAAAGAGGGCAAAGATCAGGAATCAATACAAGCAAGCGCCACACCAGACCCAGGATACCAATGGGAAAGTGACAACTTCACAATTGATATGATATAAAGTCATTTTGTTGCATAAAAACTTGGGGAAAACGCTTCAAAAAGTTGAATCTCTAGTATAATTAATTCACACACATGCATTAAAGAAAGCATAACAGAAAAATAATTTTCTCGATTCTAAACCAAAACATATGTTGTGGGTACTCAAAAGAACCATCTCAATGAGACGATTCTTTTGAGCACACGAAACATATGATAACAATTATGGGTAAAAAAATATTCACAATTTTACGCTGAAAATGTTTTGTTTATCTAAACCTGTTACTTAATGCAAATATGAAATTATCTAATCATAAAACAAAATCCCTCTAACCTGCAGTGGCTTTAACTGTGGTTTTACTGAAGGGGTCAGCTAAGTTAGGAGTTCTACCCAGCAACATTCTTCTTGTACTGAAAAAAATTGAAAATAAAAGCATTGCATACAGCATATAGGGCATAAAAAGAGAGCAGATTTCCGGAAGGACACATTTCGTTACACTGAAACGGTGTAACAATATAACAGTGCAAGCTGCCAACAAGATTTTAGCACTACACTGCAGCATTATAAGTGCAAAAAGTGAAAAAAATTGGACATCTTCTACTGAAACAACTGAAACAATGAAATTCAATGGAAAACTAATGAAACAGACTGTAACAATAAGAAACAAGCATCTAAAGAGAATTTTTTATAGACACATTCTGCCTGAAACTGCTGAAACAAGTGTAACAAATGAAACGAGTGAAAAAATGGACATCTTCCCTCGAAACAACTGAAACAGTGGAAATGAATAGAAAACTAATGTAACAGCCTGTAACAATAAGTTACAAGCATCTTCAAGAGATTTTTTGTGGACTCAATCTGCCTGAAACTGCTGAAACAAGTGTAACGAATGAAAAGGACTTAAAAAAATTGGACATCTTCCCTTGAAACAACTGAAACAATGGAAATGAATAGAAATAGACTGTAACAAGAAGTAACAAGCATCTTCAAGAGATTTTTTATAGACACAATCTGCCTGAAACTGCTGAAACAAGTGTAACGAATGAAACGGGCTTAAAAAAATTGGACATCTTCCCTTGAAACAACTGAAACAATGAAAATGAATAGAAAACTAATGAAACAGACTGTAACAAGAAGTTACAAGCATCTTCAACAGATTTTTTATAGACACAATCTGCCTGAAACAGCTGAAACTAGTGTAACGAATGAAACAGGCTTAAAAAAATTGGGCATCAACCGCTCAAAACATCTGAAACAATGAAACAATGAAAATGAATAGAAAACTAATGAAACGGACTGTAACAATAAGTAACAAGCATCTTCAAGAGATTTTTTATAGGCACGATCTGCCTGAAACTGCTGAAACAAGTGTAACGAATGAAACGGACTTGAAAAAATTGGACATCTTCCACTGAAACAACTGAAACAATGAAAATGAATAGAAAACTAATGTAACAGACTGTAACAAGAAGTAACAAGCATCTTCAAGAGATTTTTTATGACACAATCTGCCTGAAACTGCTGAAACAAGTGTAACAAATGAAACAGGCTTAAAAAAATTGGACATCTTCCACTGAAACAACTGAAACAATGAAAATGAATAGAAAACTAATGAAACGGACTGTAACAAGAAGTAACAAGCATCTTCAAGAGATTTTTTATAGACACAATCTGCCTGAAACTGCTGAAACAAGTGTAACGAATGAAACGGGTTTAAAAAATTGGACATCAACCACTGAAACAACTGAAACAATGAAACTCAATGGAAAACTTATGAAACGTACTGTAACAATAAGTAACAAGCATCTAAAGAGAATTTCTAATAGACACAATCTGCCTGAAACTGCTGTAACAAGTGTAACGAATGAAACAGGCTTAAAAAAGTTGACATCTTCTACCGAAACAACTGAAACAATGAAACTCAATGGAAAACTAATGAAACGTACTGTAACAATAAGTAACAAACATCTAAAGAGATTTTTTTATAGACACATTCTGCCTGAAACTGCTGAAACAAGTGTAACGAATGAAACAAGTGAAAAAAAATTGGACATCTTCCCTTGAAACAACTGAAACAATGAAAATGAATAGAAAACTAATGAAACAGACTGTAACAATAAGTAACAAGCATCTTCTTGTGAATTTTTGTAGACTCAATCTGCCTGGAACTGCTGAAACAAGTGTAACAAATGAAACGGCTTAAAAAGATTGGACATCTTCCACTGAAACAACTGAAACAATGAAACTCAATAGATAACCAATGTAATGGACTGTAACAATAAGTAACAAGCATCTTAAGAGAGTTTTTTCATAGACACAATCTGCCTGAAACTGCTGAAACACGTGTAACGAATGAAACGAGCAGAAAAAAAATGGACACCTTCAACTGAAACAATTTAAACAATGAAATTCAATGGAAAATTAATAAAAACAGACTGTAACTATTAGTAACAAGCATACAGGAGATATTTTTTATAGACCCAACCTACCTTAAACTGCTGAAACGAGTGTAACAAATGAAACGGGCTAAAAAAATTGGACATCTTCCACTGAAACAAATTAAATGATGAAATTCAATGGAAAACTAATGAAACGGACTGTAACGATAAATAACAAGCACATAGGAGATTTGTTTTGTAGATCCAACCTACCTAAAACTGCTGTAACAAGTGTAACAAATGCAACAAGCAAAAAAAATGCTTGGTTATCTTCCACTGAAACAATGCAATTCAATGGTAAAATAATGAAATGGATTGTAACAATGAAGGAGATTTTTTTATAGACACAATCCCTAAAACTGCAGTTACGAGTGTAGCGAATGTAATAAGCAAACAAGAGGGCCCATGGGCCCTGAATCGCTCACCTGAATCCTTGTCAGGAAACAATGTTTACCACAAAATATATAAATCCCATTCTCCAACACTGCAATTAAAGCCTAACAAGTCACTTAAGTTCAATCAAATTATGCTTGGTCCGACGATATTCCCGATTATGGAATAAAAACCCAAAGAATAATATCCTTTTCTAGATTTAACTTTATTCGACGATATTTACACGGTTACGGGATCATAAGGTAAACATGCGACTTCCATTATTTCTATTGGCAACCGACGTTAACATAACGCCATCAGGACGTTACATTACCTTAAAGATAAATATAGCGCCCCAAAATGCAATACTCTTCCAAAGGTTAATTATACACTAAAATCAATATAGACTTTGATAAAACGGCACAAAATGTGGCATCTCATCTGGCTCCATACTGTTTATAAAAACATAAGATTTTAAAATAACTCAAAACTCTTCTAACCAATACTTATCTGCACAATTTCAATGTCTGACTGTTTTACCCAACCCAACAGATGAGGGGGGGGGGGGGGTGCATAAGGTCAAACATTTTAATTGCATAATGTGATATGCAACATAACCTTCTTCAGAAAAAAAAAATGTTTTGCCTGTTTGACCCCATACAGCCTCAGGGATGAGGATTGTAAAAGGGCAGAACATTTACTTGAATGGGGTTCTTATTATGCTTCATTCCAATTAATTTCTAGTAAGTCAGTTAAACATTAAATTAACCCCTCCCCCCATAGCAACTGTTTATTGCAAAATGAATTGTTTATACAGTGTGCTCCCTGGGAAACTGGAAGTTATAAATTTATAATACTTATCACATTAATAAACAGTGGTGCCCGAACTGACTCCCCTGCGCATAAAAGTAGTTCTACTTTCTAAAACTGCGCTATTGACGTAGGAAGTCACAAGAATTTTTTTTTTATCACATATTGCTTTTTACTACGAATATACCAAAAGGAATGGCAGTTCAGCTGCCACCTAATAACAGGTAGAAATGTGAAGGATTTACCCCTGAAAATGTTTACCTCATATTGTTTTTGTTTGTTTGATTTGATTCTTTATGTCCCATCAACAATCTTTCAGTTATAAAGGGACGGGTCTTCCTGGGTTGAACCAGTACTAAGCTAGGATTAATGTTCTTGCTCAAGGACACAATGCAGTGACGCTGGTAAGGCTCGAACCCGCGGCCCTTCGGTCTCAAGTCAAGCACTCTACCACTGAGCTCCCATTACCTCATATTGTTTTAGTATGAAAATAAGTGTAAGTGTATACCAAAAGGGATGGCAGTTCAGCTGCAACCCAATAACAGGTAGAAACTTTAAGGATTTTTCCCCTGAAAATGTTTACCTCATATTGTTTAAGTACTAAATAAGTGTAAGTTTGTACCAAAAGGGATGGCAGTTCAGCTGCCACCAAATAATAAGAAGAAATGTTAAGGATTTATCACTGGAAAGTGTTTACCTCATATTGTTTTGGTACGAAAAAAAGTGTAAATTTTAAGCAAAAATGGTGGCAGATCAGCTGCCACCTAATAAAAGTTAGAAATTTTAAGGATTTATCCCCTGAAAATGTTTACCTCATATTGTTTTAGTACTAAATAAGTGTAAGTTTGTACCAAAAGGGATGGCAGTTCAGCTGCCACCTAATAACAGGTAGAAATGATAAGAATTTATCACTCTTTAATGCTTGACCTCATATTGTTTGAGTACGAAAGAGGTTTAACTAGAGGACCTGAAGGTCCTGAGGCGCTCACCTGATCTCCTTAATAATGTTAAAATAGGTCAAGGTCAACTACAGCTTATAATGGAGCAAATTTTGTTTTACCATATATAGGGATTGCAGACATTTTGGTCAAGTGACTTAAACAATCTAATGAATAATCCATCAAACAGCCCAGTGATTTCTGAGACACAGATGTTTAGATAGGTGTATGGCAGTCCAAATGAGTGGCCTTGCATAAAAGGCCACAGGTCAGCTTGGCTTTTGGTACTTAATACAAGATTTTTCCCAAATAAATGCATTAGGAATCAAATTTAACCTTGCCATAAAGTAGGTCAAGGTCAACCTAGATTAATCATTTGTGCAAATCTGGTAGGGCCCACATCCCCAATGCTACATACCAAGTCGTCCCAAGGCCATTGGCCTTTTGGTTCCAGAGAAGAAGACATTTAAAGGGTTTTTACCATATATGGGCGTGGTGGCCATCTTGGTCATGTGACCAGTACACTTGGTATAAATTTTGGCTAACCTATCATAAGGAGTCTTCATATGAAATTTGAGTTCAAATGGAGGAAACTATGTGTTGATGGGACTCCAATATGAGCAACCTTGGCTGATAAGTTAAAGGTGAACCTTGACCTTTGAAACTTATTTATAGCCATTGTCTCATTTGGTTCAACATATCAAGAGAGAATAATGACTTTGTCCTCAACAGTTTTCAAAAAATGAAATTTTCAAAAAAAAATCTCATTTAAATGCATTAGGAAGCAAATTCAACCTTGACGTTAAGTAGGTCAAGGTCAACTTAGGTTGACCATTTGAACAAACTTGGTAGGCCCCACATCCCAAATGCTACATACCAAGTCCCAAGGTCATCGGCCTTCTGGTTCTGGAGAAGAAGATTTTTAAATGGTTTTTACCATATATGGGCATGGCGGCCATCTTGGTCATGTGACCAAAATATTTTGCATAAATTTTGGCTTACTTATCATAAGGAGTCTTCACATGAAATTTGAGTTCAATTGGGCCAATGGTTTGTGAGAAAACTATGTTGCAATATATTGATGGGACTCCAATTTGAGCGACCTAAGCTGAAAGGTCAAAGGTCAACCTTGACCTTTGGAACTTATTTATAGCCATTGTCTCATTAGGTTAAACATATCAAGTGAGAATATTGACTAAAGCTTCCACAGTTTTCAAAAAAATCAACTTTTCAGAAATTTTCCCATTTAAATGCATTAGGAAGCAAATTTGACCTTGACGTTAAGTAGGTCAAGGTCAACCTAGGATCATCATTTGAACAAACTTGGTAGGACCCACAACCCCAATGCTACATACCAAGTCCCAAGGTCATCTGCCTTCTGGTTCTGGAGAAGAAGATTTTTAAAGGGTTTTTACCATATATGGGCGTGGTGGCCATCTTCGTCATGTGACCAAGACCATTTGAACAAACTTTCGTTCCCCCACCCTAAGGAGTCTCCATATGAAATATGAGTTCAATTGGCCCAGTAGTTTCAGAGGAGAAGATGTTTGAAAATGTTGACGGACGACGGACGGACGGACGCCGGACGCCGGAGTCACTGGTATACTATTAGCTCACCAATGAGCCTTCGGCTCAGGTGAGCTAAAAATAAACCAAAAGGGGTGGCAGTTCAGCTGCCACTTTATAGCAGATAGAAATGTTAAGGATTTATCACTAAAAAATGTTTACCTCATATTTTTTTAGGACGAGAGCTTATACCATAACCAAAAGGGGTAGCAGTTCAGCTCCCACCTAATAACAGGTAGAAAGGTAAAGGATTTATCACTGGAATGGTTTTAGTATGTAAGTTTATACCAAACGGTGGCAGATCATTTGCCACCTAATTACAGGTTGAAATGTTAAGGACTTATCACAGGAAAATGTTTTTCTTAGATTGAAATAGCGTGAAAATAAGTGTTAGTTTATATTAATTTGGTTTAAAGCTTACGCATTTGTTTTACAAACCACACATATGCACAGTTAGAATTAAGATTACTGTTATGCAGTTCGCATAATTAAACTTTTTTTCTAATGAACCATTATTCTGCTTCCCTTTAGTCTGTTGATGCTTACTGTTGAATTTATTATGTCCAGTTGTGCTAAGACAAAAGTAACACCAAGTTCACTCCGTGTTCACTACAGATTAACTTCATCTAGACTTCAAAGTTCACTACTAGTGAACGTCATTATGCACTATTGTGCACTAGGTAGGGGACACAATGTGAACTAGACATAGCAATGGTCTTATAAACAAAGCATCTCTTGAAATCTAGACATTGATGATTTATAAGACTTGAATACCAATTTATAATAAAAATATATTATTAATATATTTTTCATCTGTTCTTTCATTCATTCTTTCTTTCATTATATTTCATTCAATTATAATAAATGAAATATTCATTCGTTCATCCATTTATTCTGCCAGTGTAGAAATGGCTAGATATACAAGTACTTAATAACATTTTTATTATTTGTTGGGAGTAAATAAACTGCACCCCCTTTTATTAACTCTTGAAGTGTCAATCACAAAAATATTTGTGTGCTTTTGTCGTCTGCTGAAATGTTAAAGAAGCAGCATGGTCAAACATTGTAGACCCATGTAAGACTGTTCCTATATGTAGTAGTTTGATCTGGATCCACACTGTTTGCCTCTACACTTATATTTATCAATGATGTAGCAAATGTATGCAACAGAAGACTGAAGCAGACAACATTTTCAGTTGCATTTTTGCAGGTGCTTTAAGTTAGAAAATGAAAATATATTACTTTCTCGTAATCTACTTTTCTTTTCATTTTCTTTTCTTTTAATAATTCTATTCAGTAAAATTTGTGAAAATTATTTAGATGAAATTTGATAATTTTTATTATAAACTAATATTGATTTTTAAATTTAAAGTTTCTATTTTTCACTTTTTTGATGACATTTGCCTGGCCATTAAACAAACACTGACCACTTGTTGATTTAAGGGCACCGACCTCGATACGACTGCGCATGTGACGTGCGCATCTTCGGTAAACAATTTGACGTTGTACTTCTAATACATGTCAGTTTCTGCGAGAAAAAAACCGCCAAATACTTCAAATTAATGAGTGGTAAATGGTAAATAACGCATTTTTGGAAAATATGAGTGTCAATAAATCAGCCAGGTCATATATTAACAATCTGAGAACAAATATCGACTAGGTAAAAGTGATTGAAAGCGGGAATTTTCGTGAAATCGGGCTGCATATTCACTCAGAAGTCGACAGTGATTTTAAATTGCTGTTGTGATTATAAAAAAATCAGATAGTCGGCAATTGTGCCCCTTTGATTATTTTACTCCGTGTGCAAAAACAAAATGTGGAAGGTCATAAAAAGTGAGTTCTTTAACCGACAATGTCAAAATAAATCAGGCAAAAAGCTCTTGGTTGAGCAAATCAAGCGTAGCATCATTCCACCTAATAGCTCAGTGGTGGAGTGCTTTACTCGAGACCGAGGGGCCGCGGGTTCGAGCCTCACCGGCGTCACAACGTTGTGTCCTTGAGCAAGAACATTAATCCTAGCTTAGTACTGGTTCAACCCAGGAAGACCTGTTCCTTTATAACTGAAGGATTGTTGAAGGGACGTAAAGAATCAAATCAAACAAACATTCCACCTGATATTCTCATGTGCCGATCCAGAGGGAGGGGGGGTCCACACCCCTCCCCTGGAAAATCACAAGTTATATGGGTTTCTAAAGAAAATAGCATTTGGACCCCCTGGAAAATGTTGGACCCCCTCTGGATCCTTAGAAAAGGACAGTTTTCTCTGTTATAAAACCATTGGACCCCCTTCGTAAACTGTGAAATAAGTTGAGGGCTCTAAAAAAACAATAACAACTACTTCTGTCCGTTCTCTGCCCCTGCCCTGATGAAAAGAGTGATTTGAAAAACGATTGTCATTGTGAATTTATGTAGGTGGTATCCCTACATATTTTATTGAAACATCATAGTGATGTATGTACAGCCCAGGGGTACATGTAGGCTCAAAAGTAACATATGTGTGTGGACGCTTGCATGTGCAGATCCAGATTTTTTTGGAGATTTTTTGCAATCCTCAACTTTACCTTACAATTTAGCCGTTAGAGGTGGTTTGACTCTCTAACATTTTCAGGATGGGGTCCAATTATTTTCCAGGCATGATTAGTGAGTAATAGTGACAGTGGGGCTGGGGTATTGTCCAATAGTTGATTCCTAAGAAAATCTAGCAATATCACTTGCTTTTTCTTTTCTTTTTTGTGTGGGAGGGGGGTATTGACTATTGACCCTTCAGTCCGCTCTAGATCTGTGCATGCTTTGTAGAGAAAGCTTTGATCACCATAGTAGGCTGTCTAGAAAACACTGTGCTGAGTTTACAAGTTAGCCTTTATACCAAGTAACAATAACCACCACCATAGAAAAATGGCAAGGTCACTGATTACAAAAAAAATCATAGGGGAAAGGGAAAGGAACATTTTATTTATCAGTTAAACATTTGGTTATGGTGCTCAAAAGAACCGTCTCAATGAGACGGTTCCCTTCATCATATATATATTGTTTTGGTTTATAAAAAGGAAATTTATTTTTTATCACGCACACTTTCATGTAGGCTATCTAGATGCTTGTGAAAAGACAGTTTACATATTAAGTGAAATTCATATTATGGCAAAACCAAAAAAGCGAATGTGTTTAACAATGACGCAGATCATCTTCGGGTCATTGCTTCAGTAAATCTTACTCATCACATTCAAACATTCACAACTCTACCAGAGGTACAGATATTAATGTAATGGACATGTATTACTGTCCAATAGAGATCATTAAAGGATTAACTGATAAGGGACAGTTTCAATATCTGCAATATTAAAGGGGCCTCAAGTGGGAAATTACCTGTATACAGCACAATTTCCTTCACTAAGATACAGATCAATATTTTATCATTAATTACCAAATCCCTTCATGGGACCACTTTATTGCCCCTGTAGGGAAGTCATAATCACCTCATTATGACCGTCCTTTTGATCTGCCCAGTATGACCCCTGGAGAGAGTCATAATGAGTGGTACCAGTATTATTGCTCAAATTTCTATGTCTTTAGTATGCATTTACAATGATAGTGAGCTAGTAAGAGCCCTAACTTCGAAAATCTGAAGAAGGGCTGTTACAAAAATGATTTATTATGAAAATGTCAATTTTGACTTAAAATGAGGAAATTAAAGATATATCTGCCCAATAGAAACAAACAATTTTTTATATTTGATGAAAATTTACATGATCTGTAAAACTTTTTTAACGACCCTTCTTTTATTTTTATCTTACTTATTCTTTACACAGCATAGGCATGATTAAGGTTATGGCTTAAGTAAGTAAAGTAAGTAAGGGTGCAAAGATCAGGAATCGATACAATCAAGTACCACACCTGACCCAGGCTTAAGTAAATCAAACTATTTCTATTCAAAATTACACAAAATCCACCCAAGGTACTAATTTTAATGTAAAAATACTACTTTTAGGATGACCCCTTTTTCATATACGACGGTGACCTTTGATTTTTATTTCAAATTTTAACAGATTATGTTTAGATTCATCTTATATCTAAAATTCATTAATTTCTCTTGGGCATGTATACCTTAAATTTCCTCATTTATGTCAAAATTTTAGTCTTTTCCATTAATCTCAATGCAAAAACAAGCATTTCTTAGTGTACTTTTGAAACGACCCTAACTTTTTCCCAATCACGGTGATGCCAAGGTCACACATTCACGGATCACCTCGCCGGTTCTACTACGGATTAAATCTCACGGATGACCTCGGAAATGCCAACTTCCGTAGTCCGCCACGGATGCACTATATACGTATGATTAAGTACTACTACGTATGATTACGGATGTAATACGGAAAGCTACGGACCATTACAGATTGCCACGAATGATGCCTGGTTGTATCCCTGGCTAATCTGGCGTCCAGTACGTGAATGTGTGACCTGGGCATTAGGTACCGTTTTTTCGCCGTAATTGGTCAGGAAGGCTTTACTTGATAAGATGTAGCAGTATGAGTAAATTCTCTTGGGCAGGTTTCTCACAATGAAATTGAACCAGGTGTCCTTAAAGCTGCATAGTCTGTAACTTTTGATCTTTTAATTTTAGAAATAATGTTTCTTTTTTTCAAGAACACAGCAAAAACCTATAATTCCGGTATACATTTAATCAATTTCATCAATGTTAACAAATTATCAGTATCAAAACAACAGCAGTTATGTTAAAAACTAACTGTCTTTAATTATTGGAGGGACACAAATAATTACCAATAATAGAAAACACCACCTATTTTATTTGATAATTCACTTTTCTGTTCAGTTTCAGCTATACTGAACAGATTTATTGCGAAAACATAACTTAATTCTACTTTTACAAATGATTTGAAAAGAAAATATTTTTTTTTCGGAAAATGTTCATAGTTGCAGACTTAGCCTCTTTAACTGATCTGGGTACAAACTGTTTGTAAATTAAAGTTAATAGTAGACTGGCTCCTGTCCTTAAAACAATTTTTCACCAATGTGTGATATCATATACTTGTAGCTAGTCTGACTCTGATAGCTCTAAGCCATCTAAGACATTTCTAAGACATTTTTTGTCGTCTGCTGATTTCCCCCCATATGATGCTTGGATTAGTGTCAACCCAGATCAGGATGCTTCTGCTTGTTTACACTGTTTGCTTTTATGCGTTGGAAGATACTTTTACGTAGACACCCCTTTGTAATTAATAGCGAATTTTAGTTGCACAAAGATTGTAGGTTCTTGCAAGAATCAATACAAGGTTCTAATGAGTACCCACATTCTGCGTAGCCTTATTAACTGTATTTTTGGCATCTGCTGATTTTTTAAAAATCAACTTTTTCGAAAAAAAAAATTAAGGAATACCATCAGAGTGTCGAATAGTTAAGATCCAGATTAGGCCCGACGTTTTGTCGTTCTGATCGTTGCAAAAGTTATCAGCAGACAAAACTAGCAGATAAAGAGTAAATCATTTATTTTTTAACTTTGGGGTGGGGTTTGACATGATGGTTATAAGTATAAAAACAATTGTTGCAATTTATTAGAATATGGTTATACTTTAATATGAAAAACTTGATTTTTTAAATAATGATTATAAATGTTAGTTTATCTTGGACCATTAGATAAGTAGAATTATATCTGTTGATGACCAGTACCTGTGGTGAGCATATGTTGATTGGCCAATTATGACTGGAGGCAGTCTCTAATCAGTTTAATCCCTATAATAGCCACCTACATATAGGTATTGAAGATGACACAGAAATAAGACTTACCCCTTTAAACAGATACCTTCACAAACAGTGAAGACCCAGATGAAATGCTGCATAAGGCAGCTGTTTATCAGGATCTGTACTGTATGCTAAAGTAAAAAATAGGAAAATAAATTCATCACTATGGTAATTTTGAAAAGTTGACCTGTTACCTTAAAACTCAAAATTGATCATCCTATACATACTGTATCAATATCACGAATCAGCAGACTTCTGTTTTTAAAAGTTATCAGCAGGAGATAAAGAGTTGAAGATCAAGAATTTATTGCAACCACAACAATATTATGTAAAAAGAACATAAGTCAAATGATACACGTTATGTGACGGTTGATCAGTGTACATACTTAAGAAAATAAACTAAGTATAATATTCAGCTTCACTATAAAATTGGTTATTGAATGTCACACGATTTGCGACTAATTAGCCGAAATAATAGTTTTATGAACAGTGTATAGCCAGATCAAACAAGTATATATAGATGAGTGTGAGATAACATTTCAAAACATTTGATTAATTTCTAATATTTCTGGTCCTGAAGGTTGTTTTTGTCTAAGCAAAAAGTGCAGACCCTTATGAAATGCATGTCCTTAGCTGTTGGTGAGGCGTAAAATACAAACACTCACTCATTCCTGATGAAACGCGGCCTTTAATCTGGGTCTTGCCTGTTTGCTAAATACATAATTCACAGAAAAAAATGTATTGTGCTAACGCTTTGCAAGCTGGGTAATCTTCATTTGGTTTTGTTGTCTGCTGTTTTAGTTTAAAAATGATAGTTTTCAAAATTCTTTTCATGAATATTATTAGAGTGTCTGTTTAAATCAAGATCAGGTTCAATGTTTTGTCAGACCTGATCTAGGTCTAAACTGTTTGCAAAGACAATGAAATACATTACCAGCAGGAAAAGGGTTAAAGTCATGTGACCACACCATTGAAGCTAGGTGTGATAAATAACCAGTCACGTGATTATAATCCTATCTGTTATCTTTAACTGCTTGTAATAAACAGTGTCACTAATTTATGACACACTTCTGCAAATATGAGATAAGCAGAAGCTAGCATTACCATATTGGAACTTGAAGGTTCAAAACGGCTTGCACATATTCTTTGATAAATGTAAAAAGTATCCATTGCAGCAGCTAGCTTCATGAGGCCTTAGATTCTCTTAGTGAAAACTGCCACCGCTGCTTGCTTAAAGCATATATATAGATTAAGACCATGCCATTTTTACAAACATGTTTGTTTCATTAGTTTTCTATTCATTTTCATTGTTTAAGTTGTTTCAGTGGAAGATATCCAATTTTTTTAAATCTGTTTCATTCGTTACACTTGTTTCAGCAGTTTCAGGCATATTGTGTCTATAAAAAATCTCTTGAAGATGCTTGTTACTTCTTGTTACAGTCTGTTTCATTAGTTTTCTATTCATTTTCATTGTTTAAGTTGTTTCAGTGGAAGATGTTCAATTTTTTTAAGTCCGTTTCATTCGTTACACTTGTTTCATCAGTTTCAGGCAGATTGTGTCTAAAAATCTCTTGAAGATGCTTGTTACTTCTTGTTACAGTCTGTTTCATTAGTTTTCTATTCATTTTCATTGTTTCAGTTGTTTCAGTGGAAGATATCCAGTTTTTTAAGCCCGTTTCATTCATTACACTTGTTTCAGCAGTTTCAGGCAGATTGTGTCTATAAAAAATCTCTTGAAGATGCTTGTTACTTCTTGTTACAGTCTGTTTCATTAGTTTTCTATTCAATTTCATTGTTTAAGTTGTTTCAATGGAAGATGTTCAATTTTTTTAAGTCCGTTTCATTCGTTACACTTGTTTCATCAGTTTCAGGCAGATTGTGTCTAAAGAATCTCTTGAAGATGCTTGTTACTTCTTGTTACAGTCTGTTTCATTAGTTTTCTATTCATTTTCATTGTTTCAGTTGTTTCAGTGGAAGATATCCAATTTTTTTAAGCCCGTTTCATTCGTTACACTTGTTTCAGCAGTTTCAGGCAGATTGTGTCTATAAAAAATCTCTTGAAGATGCTTGTTACTTCTTGTTACAGTCTGTTTCATTAGTTTTCTATTCATTTTCATTGTTTCAGTTGTTTCAATGGAAGATGTTCAATTTTTTTAAGCCTGTTTCATTCGTTACACTTGTTTCAGCAGTTTCAGGCAGATGTGTCTATAAAAAATCTCTTGAAGATGCTTGTTACTTCTTGTTACAGTCTGTTACATTAGTTTTCTATTCATTTTCATTGTTTCAGTTGTTTCAGTGGAAGATGTCCAATTTTTTTAAGTCCGTTTCATTAGTTACACTTGTTTCAGCAGTTTCAGGCAGATTGTGTCTATAAAAAATCTCTTGAAGATGCTTGTTACTTCTTGTTACAGTCTGTTTCATTAGTTTTCTATTCATTTTCATTGTTTCAGTTGTTTCAGTGGAAGATGTCCAATTTTTTAGAAGGTAGATACTGGTTACTTATTGTTACAGTCCGTTTCTTTGGTTTTCTACTGATTTGCATTGTTTCAGTTGTTTCAGTGGAGGATGTCCAATTTTTTAGAAGGTAGATGCTGGTTACTTATTGTTACAGTCCGTTTCATTGGTTTTCTACTGATTTGCATTGTTTCAGTTGTTTCAGTGGAGGATGTCCAATTTTTTCCACTTTTGTCTTTATCTTGCAATAGTTACAGAGTAGTGTAGTCCCACCATATTGTTATTCTTTCTTTGACCTTGTATATTGTTATTCTTTCTTTGACCTTGTATATTGTTACACCGTTACAGTGTAACAAAATATGTCCTTTCGGAAATCTGCTCTCTTTTTATGCACTATCTAGCATACAGTGTGGCAAAATTTGGCCACGTTGATCACCAGTAACTGCTTTGTGATGCTTTGAATACATGTGGTGTTAAGAAACACTGATTTGAGGCTAGGATATATCTAAGCATCACAAAAACAATTTGATAACATATATATAAATTGTGCATAGTTAAGACCTTAAAACAAATGGGAACTGCAAAATAAAATGCATAGTTTAGAAGCTGATGCTTTGATCCCCATGAAGTAAACATATCAGAATAAAAATTCCCAAATGAAAATGTTCATTATGGCTATGATCCCTAATCTAATACACACACTCACTTGTTTTTCTTTTCCTTTAAAAATTGTCCAACTTTTTGCAACAAAGGAAAGGAAGTTACTGCTTTAATCCTTGTTTGGCTGCATATTCTCTATTGATGAAGCCACCTGATCAGTATCTCCTATGTTCTCCACACAGCTTCAGAGTTCATTGTATTAAACCATGTCTTGCTGAACCCGATTTATCCCTTTTTTGAAAACACTATAGATCCAGATCAGCTGACTTCTGACGGAGCCATCTGATCAGGATCCACACTGTTTTACCACTCTGATTAAAAACACATGCTTACAACATAAGTACTGCAGGTTAACAGGATAATTTAAAATAACTCAGCATGCAGAGAGTTAACCCTTTACCTCATAGAGACGCCTTTTAAAACTTTTGCAAACTGAGCAGACCCAGATCAGGCAGCTCTTGTAAGTTCTGCCTGATTACGGTCTACTCTGTTTGCTCATGGAAACATGATTAGATATGATTATACACTAGTTGACCTGACAAGTAAATCAAAAGTGAACATGCCATATATCAGAATTAACTTGACACGACAAACGTTAATTTCTCTCTACCACTCATCTACCAGTGTTTACTTACCTACATGGCCTTCCCACTTCATCTCTGCTGACATCTGGAGGGGTTGGTGCAACAGGACAAGGGTTAATTTCTCTCTGACTTTCTCTACCACTCATCTACCAGTGTTTACTTACCTACATGGCCTTCCCACTTCATCTCTACTGACATCTGGAGGGGTAGGTGCAGCAGGACAAGGGTTAATTTCTCTTGGACTTGCTCTACCATTCATCTACCAGTGTTTACTTACCTACTCAGCCTTCCCACTTCATCTCTGCTGACATCTGGAGGGGTAGGTGCAGCAGGACAAGGGTTAATTTCTCTCTGACTAGCTCTATCACTCATCTACCAGTGTTTACTTACCTACTAGGCCTTCCCACTTCATCTCTGCTGACATCTGGAGGGGTTGGTGCAGCAGGACAAGGGTTAATTTCTCTCTGACTTGCTCTATCACTCATCTACCAGTGTTTACTTACCTACTAGGCCTTCCCACTTCATCTCTGCTGACATCTGGAGGGGTAGGTGCAGCAGGACAAGAGTTAATTTCTCTCTGACTTTCTCTACCACTCATCTACCAGTGTTTACTTACCTACTCAGCCTTCCCACTTCATCTCTGCTGACATCTGGAGGGGTTGGTGCAGCAGGACAAGAGTTAATTTCTCTCTGACTTGCTCTACCACTCATCTACCAGTGTTTACTTACCTACTCGGCCTTCCCACTTCATCTCTGCTGACATCTGGAGGGGTTGGTGCAGCAGGACAAGGGTTAATTTCTCTTGGACTTTCTCTACCTCTCATCTACCAGTGTTTACTTACCTACATGGCCTTCCCACTTCATCTCTGCTGACATCTGGAGGGGTTGGTGCAGCAGGACAAGGGTTAATTTCTCTCTGACTTGCTCTACCACTCATCTACCAGTGTTTACTTACCTACATGGCCTTCCCACTTCATCTCTGCTGACATCTGGAGGGGTAGGTGCAGCAGGACAAGGGTTAATTTCTCTCTGACTTACTCTACCACTCATCTACCAGTGTTTACTTACCTACATGGCCTTCCCACTTCATCCCTGCTGACATCTGGAGGGGTTGGTGCAGCAGGACAAGAGTTAATTTCTCTCTGACTTACTCTACCACTCATCTACCAGTGTTTACTTACCTACTCGGCCTTCCCACTTCATCTCTGCTGACATCTGGAGGGGTTGGTGCAGCAGGACAAGGGTTAATTTCTCTTGGACTTGCTCTACCACTCATCTACCAGTGTTTACTTACCTACTCTGCCTTCCCACTTCATCTCTGTTGGCATCTGGAGGGGTTGGTGCAGCAGGACAAGGGTTAATTTCTCTTGGACTTGCTCTACCACTCATCTACCAGTGTTTACTTACCTACTCAGCCTTCCCACTTCATCTCTGCTGACATCTGGAGGGGTTGGTACAGCAGGACAAGGGTTAATTTCTCTTGGACTTGCTCTACCACTCATCTACCAGTGTTTACTTACCTACTCTGCCTTCCCACTTCATCTCTGCTGACATCTGGAGGGGTTGGTACAGCAGGACAAGGGTTAATTTCTCTTGGACTTGCTCTACCACTCATCTACCAGTGTTTACTTACCTACTCTGCCTTCCCACTTCATCTCTGCTGACATCTGGAGGGGTTGGTGCAGCAGGACAAGGGTTAATTTCTCTTGGACTTGCTCTACCACTCATCTACCAGTGTTTACTTACCTACTAGGCCTTCCCACTTCATCTCTGCTGACATCTGGAGGGGTTGGTGCAGCAGGACAAAGGTTAATTTCTCTTGGACTTGCTCTACCACTCATCTACCAGTGTTTACTTACCTACTCAGCCTTCCCACTTCATCTCTGCTGACATCTGGAGGGGTTGGTACAGCAGGACAAGGGTTAATTTCTCTTGGACTTGCTCTACCACTCATCTACCAGTGTTTACTTACCTACTCTGCCTTCCCACTTCATCTCTGCTGACATCTGGAGGGGTTGGTACAGCAGGACAAGGGTTAATTTCTCTTGGACTTGCTCTACCACTCATCTACCAGTGTTTACTTACCTACTCTGCCTTCCCACTTCATCTCTGCTGACATCTGGAGGGGTTGGTGCAGCAGGACAAGGGTTAATTTCTCTTGGACATGCTCTACCACTCATCTACCAGTGTTTACTTACCTACTAGGCCTTCCCACTTCATCTCTGCTGACATCTGGAGGGGTTGGTACAGCAGGACAAGGGTTAATTTCTCTTGGACTTGCTCTACCACTCATCTACCAGTGTTTACTTTCCTACTCTGCCTTCCCACTTCATCTCTGCTGACATCTGGAGGGGTTGGTACAGCAGGACAAGGGTTAATTTCTCTTGGACTTGCTCTACCACTCATCTACCAGTGTTTACTTACCTACTCTGCCTTCCCACTTCATCTCTGCTGACATCTGGAGGGGTAGGTGGCTTTGAGAAGAATGTATCACTGTCTTTACCACTCATCTACCAGTGTTTACTTACCTACTCGGCCTTCCCACTTCATCTCTGCTGACATCTGGAGGGGTTGGTGCAGCAGGACAAGGGTTAATTTCTCTTGGACTTGCTCTACCACTCATCTACCAGTGTTTACTTACCTACTAGGCCTTCCCACTTCATCTCTGCTGACATCTGGAGGGGTTGGTGCAGCAGGACAAAGGTTAATTTCTCTTGGACTTGCTCTACCACTCATCTACCAGTGTTTACTTACCTACTCGGCCTTCCCACTTCATCCCTGCTGACATCTGGAGGGGTTGGTGCAGCAGGACAAGGGTTAATTTCTCTTGGACTTGCTCTACCACTCATCTACCAGTGTTTACTTACCTACTAGGCCTTCCCACTTCATCTCTGCTGGCATCTGGAGGGGTAGGTGCAGCAGGACAAGGGTTAATTTCTCTCTGCCTTGCTCTACCACTCATCTACCAGTGTTTACTTACCTACTCGGCCTTCCCACTTCATCCCTGCTGACATCTGGAGGGGTTGGTGCAGCAGGACAAGGGTTAATTTCTCTTGGACTTGCTCTACCACTCATCTACCAGTGTTTACTTACCTACTCGGCCTTCCCACTTCATCTCTGCTGACATCTGGAGGGGTTGGTGCAGCAGGACAAGGGTTAATTTCTCTCTGACTTGCTCTATCACTCATCTACCAGTGTTTACTTACCAACACGGCCTTCCCACTTCATCTCTGCTGACATCTGGAGGGGTTGGTGCAGCAGGACAAGGGTTAATTTCTCTCTGACTTGCTCTACCACTCATCTACCAGTGTTTACTTACCTACTAGGCCTTCCCATATCATCTCTGCTGACATCTGGAGGGGTAGGTGCAGCAGGACAAGGGTTAATTTCTCTCTGACTTGCTCTACCACTCATCTACTAGTGTTTACTTACCTACTAGGCCTTCCCACTTCATTCCTGCTGACATCTGGAGAGGTTGGTGCAGCAGGACAAGGGTTTAATTCTCTCTGACTTTCTCTTCCACTCATCTACCAGTGTTTACTTACCTACTCTGCCTTCCCACTTCATCTCTGCTGACATCTGGAGGGGTTGGTGCAG
The DNA here is from genome assembly GCA_964019695.1 of Loripinus fragilis. Lineage (NCBI taxonomy): Eukaryota > Metazoa > Mollusca > Bivalvia > Lucinida > Lucinidae > Loripinus > Loripinus fragilis. The sequence goes on along the minus strand of OZ026527.1, from coordinate 88,139,956 downwards.
CAGGACAAGGGTTAATTTCTCTCTGACTTGCTCTATCACTCATCTACCAGTGTTTACTTACCAACACGGCCTTCCCACTTCATCTCTGCTGACATCTGGAGGGGTTGGTGCAGCAGGACAAGGGTTAATTTCTCTTGGACTTGCTCTACCACTCATCTACCAGTGTTTACTTACCTACTAGGCCTTCCTACTTCATCTCTGCTGACATCTGGAGGGGTTGGTGCAGCAGGACAAGGGTTAATTTCTCTCTGACTTGCTCTACCACTCATCTACTAGTGTTTACTTACCTACTCTGCCTTCCCACTTCATCCCTGCTGACATCTGGAGGGGTTGGTGCAGCAGGACAAGGGTTAATTTCTCTTGGACTTGCTCTACCACTCATCTACCAGTGTTTACTTACCTACTAGGCCTTCCCACTTCATCTCTGCTGGCATCTGGAGGGGTTGGTGCAGCAGGACAAGGGTTAATTTCTCTTGGACTTGCTCTACCACTCATCTACCAGTGTTCACTTACCTACTCTGCCTTCCCACTTCATCTCTGCTGACATCTGGAGGGGTTGGTGCAGCAGGACAAGAGTTAATTTCTCTTGGACTTGCTCTACCACTCATCTACCAGTGTTCACTTACCTACTAGGCCTTCCCACTTCATCTCTGCTGACATCTGGAGGGGTTGGTACAGCAGGACAAGGGTTAATTTCTCTCTGACTTTCTCTACCACTCATCTACCAGTGTTCACTTACCTACTCTGCCTTCCCACTTCATCTCTGCTGACATCTGGAGGGGTTGGTGCAGCAGGACAAGTGTTAACTTCTCTCTGACTTTCTCTACCACTCATCTACCAGTGTTTACTAACCTACTCAGCCTTCCCACTTCATCTCTGCTGACATCTGGAGGGGTAGGTGCAGCAGGACAAGGGTTAATTTTATTCTGACTTGCTCTACCACTCATCTACCAGTGTTTACTTACCTACTAGGCCTTCCCACTTCATCTCTGCTGACATCTGGAGGGGTAGGTGCAGCAGGACAAGGGTTAATTTTATTCTGACTTGCTCTACCACTCATCTACCCAGGTTCACTTACCTACTCGGCCTTCCCACTTCATCTCTGCTGACATCTGGAGGGGTAGGTGCAGCAGGACAAGGGTTAATTTTATTCTGACTTGCTCTACCACTCATCTACCAGTGTTTACTTACCTACTAGGCCTTCCCACTTCATCTCTGCTGACATCTGGAGGGGTAGGTGCAGCAGGACAAGGGTTAATTTCTCTTGGACTTGCTCTACCACTTATCTACCAGTGTTTACTTACCTTCTCAGCCTTCCCACTTCATCTCTGCTGACATCTGGAGGGGTAGGTGCAGCAGGACAAGGGTTAATTTTATTCTGACTTGCTCTACCACTCATCTACCAGTGTTTACTTACCTACTAGGCCTTCCCATATCATCTCTGCTGACATCTGGAGGGGTAGGTGCAGCAGGACAAGGGTTAATTTCTCTCTGACTTGCTCTACCACTCATCTACTAGTGTTTACTTACCTACTAGGCCTTCCCACTTCATCCCTGCTGACATCTGGAGGGGTTGGTGCAGCAGGACAAGGGTTAATTTCTCTCTGACTTACTCTACCACTCATCTACCAGTGTTTACTTACCTACTCAGCCTTCCTACTTCATCTCTGCTGACATCTGGAGAGGTTGGTGCAGCAGGACAAGGGTTTAATTCTCTCTGACTTTCTCTACCACTCATCTACCAGTGTTTACTTACCTACTCTGCCTTCCCACTTCATCTCTGCTGACATCTGGAGGGGTTGGTACAGCAGGACAAGGGTTAATTTCTCTCTGACTTTCTCTACCACTCATCTACCAGTGTTCACTTACCTACTCTGCCTTCCCACTTCATCTCTGCTGACATCTGGAGAGGTTGGTGCAGCAGGACAAGTGTTAACTTCTCTCTGACTTTCTCTACCACTCATCTACCAGTGTTTACTAACCTACTCAGCCTTCCCACTTCATCTCTGCTGACATCTGGAGGGGTAGGTGCAGCAGGACAAGGGTTAATTTTATTCTGACTTGCTCTACCACTCATCTACCAGTGTTTACTAACCTACTCAGCCTTCCCACTTCATCTCTGCTGACATCTGGAGGGGTAGGTGCAGCAGGACAAGGGTTAATTTCTCTCTGACTTGCTCTACCACTCATCTACCAGTGTTTACTTACCTACTTGGCCTTCCCACTTCATCTCTGCTGACATCTGGAGAGGTTGGTGCAGCAGGACAAGGGTTAATTTCTCTCTGACTTACTCTACCACTCATCTACCAGTGTTTTCTAACCTACTAGGCCTTCCCACTTCATCTCTGCTGACATCTGGAGGGGTAGGTGCAGCAGGACAAGGGTTAATTTCTCTCTGACTTACTCTATCACTCATCTACCAGTGTTTACTTACCTACTTGGCCTTCCCACTTCATCTCTGCTGACATCTGGAGGGGTAGGTGCAGCAGGACAAGGGTTAATTTCTCTCTGACTTTCTCTACCACTCATCTACCAGTGTTTACTTACCTACTCAGCCTTCCCACTTCATCTCTGCTGACATCTGGAGGGGTTGGTGCAGCAGGACAAGGGTTAATTTCTCTCTGACTTTCTCTACCACTCATCTACCAGTGTTTACTTACCTACTCAGCCTTCCCACTTCATCTCTGCTGACATCTGGAGGGGTAGGTGCAGCAGGACAAGGGTTAATTTCTCTCTGACTTTCTCTACCACTCATCTACCAGTGTTTACTTACCTACTCAGCCTTCCCACTTCATCTCTGCTGACATCTGGAGGGGTAGGTGCAGCAGGACAAGGGTTAATTTCTCTCTGACTTACTCTATCACTCATCTACCAGTGTTTACTTACCTACTTGGCCTTCCCACTTCATCTCTGCTGACATCTGGAGGGGTAGGTGCAGCAGGACAAGGGTTAATTTCTCTCTGACTTTCTCTACCACTCATCTACCAGTGTTTACTTACCTACTCAGCCTTCCCACTTCATCTCTGCTGACATCTGGAGGGGTAGGTGCAGCAGGACAAGGGTTAATTTCTCTCTGACTTTCTCTACCACTCATCTACCAGTGTTTACTTACCTACTCAGCCTTCCCACTTCATCTCTGCTGACATCTGGAGGGGTAGGTGCAGCAGGACAAGGGTTAATTTCTCTTGGACTTACTCTACCACTCATCTACCAGTGTTTACTTACCTACTAGGCCTTCCCACTTCATCTCTGCTGACATCTGGAGGGGTTGGTGCAGCAGGACAAGGGTTAATTTCTCTCTGACTTGCTCTACCACACATCTACCAGTGTTTACTTACCTACTCTGCCTTCCCACTTCATCTCTGTTGGCATCTGGAGAGGTTGGTGCAGCAGGACAAGGGTTAATTTCTCTCTGACTTGCTCTACCACTCATCTACCAGTGTTTACTTACCTACTAGGCCTTCCCATATCATCTCTGCTGACATCTGGAGGGGTTGGTGCAGCAGGACAAGGGTTAATTTCTCTTGGACTTGCTCTACCACTCATCTACCAGTGTGTACTAACCTACTCGGCCTTCCCACTTCATCTCTGCTGACATCTGGAGGGGTTGGTGCAGCAGGACAAGGGTTAATTTCTCTTGGACTTGCTCTACCACTCATCTACCAGTGTTTACTTACCTACTTGGCCTTCCCACTTCATCTCTGCTGACATCTGGAGGGGTTGGTACAGCAGGACAAGGGTTAATTTCTCTCTGACTTTCTCTACCACTCATCTACCAGTGTTTACTTACCTACTAGGCCTTCCCATATCATCTCTGCTGACATCTGGAGGGGTTGGTGCAGCAGGACAAGGGTTAATTTCTCTTGGACTTGCTCTACCACTCATCTACCAGTGTGTACTAACCTACTCGGCCTTCCCACTTCATCTCTGCTGACATCTGGAGGGGTTGGTGCAGCAGGACAAGGGTTAATTTCTCTTGGACTTGCTCTACCACTCATCTACCAGTGTTTACTTACCTACTAGGCCTTCCCACTTCATCTCTGCTGACATCTGGAGGGGTTGGTGCAGCAGGACAAGTGTTAATTTCTCTTGGACTTGCTCTACCACTCATCTACCAGTGTTTACTTACCTACTAGGCCTTCCCATATCATCTCTGCTGACATCTGGAGGGGTTGGTACAGCAGGACAAGGGTTAATTTCTCTTGGACTTGCTCTACCACTCATCTACTAGTGTTTACTTACCTACTAGGCCTTCCCACTTCATCTCTGCTGACATCTGGAGAGGTTGGTGCAGCAGGACAAGGGTTAATTTCTCTCTGACTTGCTCTACCACTCATCTACCAGTGTTTACTTACCTACTCTGCCTTCCCACTTCATCTCTGTTGACATCTGGAGGGGTAGGTGCAGCAGGACAAGGGTTAATTTCTCTTGGACTTGCTCTACCACTCATCTACCAGTGTTTACTTACCTACTCGGCCTTCCCACTTCATCCCTGCTGACATCTGGAGGGGTTGGTGCAGCAGGACAAGGGTTAATTTCTCTCTGACTTTCTCTATCACTCATCTACCAGTGTTCACTTACCTACTCGGCCTTCCCACTTCATCTCTGCTGACATCTGGAGGGGTTGGTGCAGCAGGACAAGGGTTAATTTCTCTCTGACTTGCTCTATCACTCATCTACCAGTGTTTACTTACCTACTCGGCCTTCCCACTTCATCTCTGCTGGCATCTGGAGGGGTTGGTGCAGCAGGACAAGGGTTAATTTCTCTTGGACTTGCTCTACCACTCATCTACAAGTGTTTACTTACCTACTCGGCCTTCCCACTTCATCTCTGCTGGCATCTGGAGGGGTTGGTGCAGCAGGACAAGGGTTAATTTCTCTCTGACTTGCTCTATCACTCATCTACCAGTGTTTACTTACCTACTCGGCCTTCCCACTTCATCTCTGCTGGCATCTGGAGGGGTTGGTGCAGCAGGACAAGGGTTAATTTCTCTCTGACTTGCTCTATCACTCATCTACCAGTGTTTACTTACCTACTCGGCCTTCCCACTTCATCTCTGCTGACATCTGGAGGGGTAGGTGCAGCAGGACAAGTGTTAATTTCTCTTGGACTTGCTCTACCACTCATCTACCAGTGTTTACTTTCCTACTCTGCCTTCCCACTTCATCTCTGCTGACATCTGGAGGGGTAGGTGCAGCAGGACAAGTGTTAATTTCTCTCTGACTTGCTCTACCACACATCTACCAGTGTTTACTAACCTACTCAGCCTTCCCATATCATCTCTGCTGACATCTGGAGGGGTTGGTGCAGCAGGACAAGGGTTAATTTCTCTCTGACTTGCTCTATCACTCATCTACCAGTGTTTACTTACCTACTAGGCCTTCCCACTTCATCTCTGCTGACATCTGGAGGGGTTGGTACAGCAGGACAAGGGTTTAATTCTCTTGGACTTGCTCTACCACTCATCTACCAGTGTTTACTTACCTACTCTGCCTTCCCACTTCATCTCTGCTGACATCTGGAGGGGTTGGTGCAGCAGGACAAGTGTTAACTTCTCTCTGACTTTCTCTACCACTCATCTACCAGTGTTTACTTACCTACTCAGCCTTCCCACTTCATCTCTGCTGACATCTGGAGGGGAAGGTGCAGCAGGACAAGGATTAATTTCTCTCTGACTTACTCTACCACTCATCTACCCAGGTTCACTTACCTACTCGGCCTTCCCACTTCATCTCTGCTGACATCTGGAGGGGTTGGTGCAGCAGGACAAGGGTTAATTTCTCTCTGACTTTCTCTATCACTCATCTACCAGTGTTTACTTACCTTCTAGGCCTTCCCACTTCATCTCTGCTGACGTCTGGAGGGGTTGGTGCAGCAGGACAAGGGTTAATTTCTCTCTGACTTTCTCTACCACTCATCTACCAGTGTTTACTTACCTACTCTGCCTTCCCACTTCATCTCTGCTGACATCTGGAGGGGTTGGTGCAGCAGGACAAGAGTTAATTTCTCTCTGACTTGCTCTACCACTCATCTACCAGTGTTTACTTACCTACTTGGCCTTCCCACTTCATCTCTGCTGACATCTGGAGGGGTAGGTGCAGCAGGACAAGAGTTAATTTCTCTCTGACTTGCTCTACCACTCATCTACCAGTGTTTACTTACCTACTCGGCCTTCCCACTTCATCTCTGCTGACATCTGGAGGGGTAGGTGCAGCAGGACAAAGGTTAATTTCTCTCTGACTTGCTCTATCACTCATCTACCAGTGTTTACTTACCTACTCAGCCTTCCCACTTCATCTCTACTGACATCTGGAGGGGTTGGTACAGCAGGACAAGGGTTAATTTCTCTCTGACTTGCTCTATCACTCATCTACCAGTGTTTACTTACCTACTCGGCCTTCCCACTTCATCTCTGCTGACATCTGGAGGGGTTGGTGCAGCAGGACAAGAGTTAATTTCTCTCTGACTTTCTCTACCACTCATCTACCAGTGTTTACTTACCTACTCTGCCTTCCCACTTCATCTCTGCTGACATCTGGAGGGGTTGGTGCAGCAGGACAAGGGTTAATTTCTCTCTGACTTGCTCTACCACTCATCTACCAGTGTTTACTTACCTACATGGCCTTCCCACTTCATCTCTACTGACATCTGGAGAGGTTGGTGCAGCAGGACAAGGGTTAATTTCTTTCTGACTTACTCTACCACTCATCTACCAGTGTTTACTTACCTACTCTGCCTTCCCACTTCATCTCTGCTGACATCTGGAGAGGTTGGTGCAGCAGGACAAGGGTTAATTTCTCTCTGACTTACTCTACCACTCATCTACCCAGGTTCACTTACCTACTCGGCCTTCCCACTTCATCTCTGCTGACATCTGGAGGGGTTGGTGCAGCAGGACAAGGGTTAATTTCTCTCTGACTTTCTCTATCACTCATCTACCAGTGTTTACTTACCTACTAGGCCTTCCCACTTCATCTCTGCTGACATCTGGAGGGGTTGGTGCAGCAGGACAAGGGTTTAATTCTCTCTGACTTTCTCTACCACTCATCTACCAGTGTTTACTTACCTACTCTGCCTTCCCACTTCATCTCTGCTGACATCTGGAGGGGTTGGTGCAGCAGGAAAAGGGTTTATTTCTCTCTGACTTTCTCTACCACTCATCTACCAGTGTTTACTTACCTACATGGCCTTCCCACTTCATCTCTGCTGACATCTGGAGGGGTTGGTGCAGCAGGACAAGAGTTAATTTCTCTCTGACTTTCTCTACCACTCATCTACCAGTGTTTACTTACCTACATGGCCTTCCCACTTCATCTCTGCTGACATCTGGAGGGGTAGGTGCAGCAGGACAAGGGTTAATTTCTCTCTGACTTGCTCTACCACTCATCTACCCAGGTTCACTTACCTACTCGGCCTTCCCACTTCATCTCTGCTGACATCTGGAGGGGTTGGTGCAGCAGGACAAGGGTTAATTTCTCTCTGACTTGCTCTACCACTCATCTACCAGTGTTTACTTACCTACTAGGCCTTCCCACTTCATCTCTGCTGACATCTGGAGGGGTAGGTGCAGCAGGACAAGGGTTAAATTTCTCTCTGACTTACTCTACCACTCATCTACCAGTGTTTACTTACCTACTCGGCCTTCCCAGTTCATCTCTGCTGACATCTGGAGAGGAAGGTGCAGCAGGACAAGGGTTAATTTCTCTTGGACTTGCTCTACCACTCATCTACCAGTGTTTACTTACCTACTTGGCCTTCCCACTTCATCTCTATTGACATCTGGAGGGGTAGGTGCAGCAGGACAAGGGTTAATTTCTCTCTGACTTGCTCTACCACTCATCTACCAGTGTTAACTTACCTACATGGCATTCCTACTTCATCCCTGCTGACATCTGGAGGGGTTGGTGCAGCAGGACAAGGGTTAATTTCTCTCTGACTTGCTCTATCACTAATCTACCAATGTTTACTTACCTACTAGGCCTTCCTACTTCATCTCTGCTGACATCTGGAGGGGTTGGTGCAGCAGGACAAGGGTTAATTTCTCTCTGACTTGCTCTATCACTCATCTACCAGTGTTTACTTACCTACACGGCCTTCCCACTTCATCTCTGCTGACATCTGGAGGGGTTGGTACAGCAGGACAAGGGTTAATTTCTCTTGGACTTGCTCTACCACTCATCTACCAGTGTTTACTTACCTACACGGCCTTCCCACTTCATCTCTGCTGACATCTGGAGGGGTTGGTACAGCAGGACAAGGGTTAATTTCTCTTGGACTTGCTCTATCACTCATCTACCAGTGTTTACTTACCTACTAGGCCTTCCCACTTCATCTCTGCTGACATCTGGAGGGGTTGGTACAGCAGGACAAGGGTTAATTTCTCTCTGACTTGCTCTACCACTCATCTACCAGTGTTTACTTACCTACATGGCCTTCCCACTTCATCTCTGCTGACATCTGGAGGGGTTGGTGCAGCAGGACAAGAGTTAATTTCTCTCTGACTTTCTCTACCACTCATCTACCAGTGTTTACTTACCTACATGGCCTTCCCACTTCATCTCTGCTGACATCTGGAGGGGTTGGTGCAGCAGGACAAGAGTTAATTTCTCTCTGACTTTCTCTACCACTCATCTACCAGTGTTTACTTACCTACATGGCCTTCCCACTTCATCTCTGCTGACATCTGGAGGGGTAGGTGCAGCAGGACAAGGGTTAATTTCTCTCTGACTTGCTCTACCACTCATCTACCCAGGTTCACTTACCTACTCGGCCTTCCCACTTCATCTCTGCTGACATCTGGAGGGGTTGGTGCAGCAGGACAAGGGTTAATTTCTCTCTGACTTGCTCTATCACTCATCTACCAGTGTTTACTTACCTACTAGGCCTTCCCATATCATCTCTGCTGACATCTGGAGGGGTAGGTGCAGCAGGACAAGGGTTAATTTCTCTCTGACTTGCTCTAACACTCATCTACCAGTGTTTACTTACCTACTAGGCCTTCCCACTTCATCTCTGCTGACATCTGGAGGGGTAGGTGCAGCAGGACAAGGGTTAATTTCTCTCTGACTTACTCTACCACTCATCTACCAGTGTTTACTTACCTACTCGGCCTTCCCAGTTCATCTCTGCTGACATCTGGAGGGGTAGGTGCAGCAGGACAAGGGTCCATATCTCTTTGACTTGCTCTACCACTCATCTACCAGTGTTTACTTACCTACTCGGCCTTCCCACTTCATCCCTGCTGACATCTGGAGGGGTTGGTGCAGCAGGACAAGTGTTAATTTCTCTTTGACTTGCTCTACCACTCATCTACCAGTGTTTACTTACCTACTTGGCCTTCCCACTTCATCTCTGCTGACATCTGGAGGGGTTGGTGCAGCAGGACAAGGGTTAATTTCTCTCTGACTTGCTCTATCACTCATCTACCAGTGTTTACTTACCTACTCGGCCTTCCCACTTCATCTCTGCTGACATCTGGAGGGGTTGGTGCAGCAGGACAAGGGTTAATTTCTCTCTGACTTGCTCTATCACTCATCTACCAGTGTTTACTTACCTACACGGCCTTCCCACTTCATCTCTGCTGACATCTGGAGGGGTTGGTGCAGCAGGACAAGGGTTAATTTCTCTCTGACTTGCTCTATCACTCATCTACCAGTGTTTACTTACCTACTAGGCCTTCCTACTTCATCTCTGCTGACATCTGGAGGGGTTGGTGCAGCAGGACAAGGGTTAATTTCTCTCTGACTTGCTCTATCACTCATCTACCAGTGTTTACTTACCTACACGGCCTTCCCACTTCATCTCTGCTGACATCTGGAGGGGTTGGTGCAGCAGGACAAGGGTTAATTTCTCTCTGACTTGCTCTATCACTCATCTACCAGTGTTTACTTACCTACTAGGCCTTCCCACTTCATCTCTGCTGACATCTGGAGGGGTTGGTGCAGCAGGACAAGGGTTAATTTCTCTCTGACTTGCTCTACCACTCATCTACCAGTGTTTACTTACCTACTAGGCCTTCCCACTTCATCTCTGCTGACATCTGGAGGGGTTGGTGCAGCAGGACAAGGGTTAATTTCTCTCTGACTTGCTCTACCACTCATCTACCAGTGTTTACTTACCTACTAGGCCTTCCCACTTCATCTCTGCTGACATCTGGAGGAGTAGGTGCAGCAGGACAAGTGTTAATTTCTCTTTGACTTGCTCTACCACTCATCTACCAGTGTTTACTTACCTACTCTGCCTTCCCACTTCATCTCTGTTGGCATCTGGAGGGGTTGGTGCAGCAGGACAAGTGTTAATTTCTCTCTGACTTGCTCTACCACTCATCTACCAGTGTTTACTTACCTACTCTGCCTTCCCACTTCATCTCTGTTGGCATCTGGAGGGGTTGGTACAGCAGGACAAGGGTTAATTTCTCTTGGACTTGCTCTACCACTCATCTACCAGTGTTTACTTACCTACTAGGCCTTCCTACTTCATCTCTGCTGACATCTGGAGGGGTTGGTGCAGCAGGACAAGGGTTAATTTCTCTCTGACTTGCTCTATCACTCATCTACCAGTGTTTACTTACCTACTCAGCCTTCCCACTTCATCTCTGCTGACATCTGGAGGGGTTGGTGCAGCAGGACAAGGGTTAATTTCTCTCTGACTTGCTCTATCACACATCTACCAGTGTTTACTTACCTACATGGCCTTCCCACTTCATCCCTGTTGACATCTGGAGGGGTAGGTGCAGCAGGACAAGGGTTAATTTCTCTTGGACTTGCTCTACCACTCATCTACCAGTGTTTACTTACCTACTAGGCCTTCCTACTTCATCTCTGCTGACATCTGGAGGGGTTGGTGCAGCAGGACAAGGGTTAATTTCTCTCTGACTTGCTCTACCACTCATCTACCAGTGTTTACTTACCTACTCGGCCTTCCTACTTCATCCCTGCTGACATCTGGAGGGGTTGGTACAGCAGGACAAGGGTTAATTTCTCTTGGACTTGCTCTATCACTCATCTACCAGTGTTTACTTACCTACTCGGCCTTCCCACTTCATCTCTGCTGACATCTGGAGGGGTTGGTGCAGCAGGACAAGGGTTAATTTCTCTTGGACTTGCTCTACCACTCATCTACCAGTGTTTACTTACCTACTCGGCCTTCCCACTTCATCTCTGCTGACATCTGGAGGGGTTGGTACAGCAGGACAAGGGTTAATTTCTCTTGGACTTGCTCTACCACTCATCTACCAGTGTTTACTTACCTACTAGGCCTTCCCATATCATCTCTGCTGACATCTGGAGGGGTTGGTGCAGCAGGACAAGGGTTAATTTCTCTTGGACTTGCTCTACCACTCATCTACCAGTGTGTACTAACCTACTCGGCCTTCCCACTTCATCTCTGCTGACATCTGGAGGGGTTGGTGCAGCAGGACAAGTGTTAATTTCTCTCTGACTTGCTCTACCACTCATCTACCAGTGTTTACTAACCTACTAGGCCTTCCCACTTCATCTCTGCTGGCATCTGGAGGGGTTGGTACAGCAGGACAAGGGTTAATTTCTCTTGGACTTGCTCTACCACTCATCTACCAGTGTGTACTTACCTACTAGGCCTTCCCAGTTCATCTCTGCTGACATCTGGAGGGGTAGGTGCAGCAGGACAAGGGTTAATTTCTCTCTGACTTGCTCTATCACTCATCTACCAGTGTTTACTTACCTACTCGGCCTTCCCACTTCATCTCTGCTGACATCTGGAGAGGTTGGTGCAGCAGGACAAGAGTTAATTTCTCTCTGACTTGCTCTACCACTCATCTACCAGTGTTTACTAACCTACTCAGCCTTCCCACTTCATCTCTGCTGACATCTGGAGGGGTTGGTGCAGCAGGACAAGGGTTAATTTCTCTCTGACTTTCTCTATCACTCATCTACCAGTGTTCACTTACCTACTCGGCCTTCCCACTTCATCTCTGCTGACATCTGGAGGGGTTGGTGCAGCAGGACAAGGGTTAATTTCTCTTGGACTTGCTCTACCACTCATCTACCAGTGTTTACTTACCTACTCAGCCTTCCCACTTCATCTCTGCTGACATCTAGAGGGGTTGGTGCAGCAGGACAAGTGTTAATTTCTCTCTGACTTTCTCTATCACTCATCTACCAGTGTTCACTTACCTACTCGGCCTTCCCACTTCATCTCTGCTGACATCTGGAGGGGTTGGTGCAGCAGGACAAGGGTTAATTTCTCTCTGACTTGCTCTATCACTCATCTACCAGTGTTTACTAACCTACTCTGCCTTCCCACTTCATCTCTGTTGGCATCTGGAGGGGTTGGTGCAGCAGGACAAGAGTTAATTTCTCTTGGACTTGCTCTACCACTCATCTACCAGTGTTTACTAACCTACTCGGCCTTCCCACTTCATCTCTGCTGACATCTGGAGGGGTTGGTGCAGCAGGACAAGGGTTAATTTCTCTCTGACTTGCTCTACCACTCATCTACCAGTGTTTACTTACCTACTAGGCCTTCCCACTTCATCCCTGCTGACATCTGGAGAGGTTGGTGCAGCAGGACAAGGGTTAATTTCTCTCTGCCTTGCTCTACCACTCATCTACCAGTGTTTACTTACCTACTAGGCCTTCCCAGTTCATCTCTGCTGACATCTGGAGGGGTTGGTGCAGCAGGACAAGGGTTAATTTCTCTCTGACTTGCTCTACCACTCATCTACCAGTGTTTACTTACCTACTCAGCCTCCCCACTTCATCCCTGCTGACATCTGGAGGGGTTGGTGCAGCAGGACAAGAGTTAATTTCTCTTGGACTTGCTCTACCACTCATCTACCAGTGTTTACTTACCTACTAGGCCTTCCCACTTCATCCCTGCTGACATCTGGAGAGGTTGGTGCAGCAGGACAAGGGTTAATTTCTCTCTGCCTTGCTCTACCACTCATCTACCAGTGTTTACTTACCTACTAGGCCTTCCCAGTTCATCTCTGCTGACATCTGGAGGGGTTGGTGCAGCAGGACAAGGGTTAATTTCTCTCTGACTTGCTCTACCACTCATCTACCAGTGTTTACTTACCTACTCAGCCTCCCCACTTCATCCCTGCTGACATCTGGAGGGGTTGGTACAGCAGGACAAGGGTTAATTTCTCTTGGACTTGCTCTACCACTCATCTACCAGTGTTTACTAACCTACTCAGCCTTCCCACTTCATCTCTGCTGACATCTGGAGGGGTTGGTGCAGCAGGACAAGAGTTAATTTCTCTCTGACTTGCTCTCTACCACTCATCTACCAGTGTTTACTTACCTACTCAGCCTTCCCACTTCATCTCTGCTGACATCTGGAGGGGTTGGTGCAGCAGGACAAGGGTTAATTTCTCTCTGACTTGCTCTATCACTCATCTACCAGTGTTTACTTACCTACTCTGCCTTCCCACTTCATCTCTGTTGGCATCTGGAGGGGTAGGTGCAGCAGGACAAGGGTTAATTTCTCTCTGACTTGCTCTATCACTCATCTACCAGTGTTTACTTACCTACTAGGCCTTCCTACTTCATCTCTGCTGACATCTGGAGGGGTTGGTGCAGCAGGACAAGGGTTAATTTCTCTTGGACTTGCTCTATCACTCATCTACCAGTGTTTACTTACCTACTAGGCCTTCCCATATCATCTCTGCTGACATCTGGAGGGGTTGGTACAGCAGGACAAGGGTTAATTTCTCTCTGACTTGCTCTATCACTCATCTACCAGTGTTTACTTACCTACTCGGCCTTCCTACTTCATCTCTGCTGGCATCTGGAGAGGTTGGTGCAGCAGGACAAGGGTTAATTTCTCTTGGACTTGCTCTACCACTCATCTACCAGTGTTTACTTACCTACTCGGCCTTCCCACTTCATCTCTGCTGACATCTGGAGGGGTTGGTGCAGCAGGACAAGGGTTAATTTCTCTTGGACTTGCTCTACCACTCATCTACCAGTGTTTACTTACCTACTTGGCCTTCCCACTTCATCTCTGCTGACATCTGGAGGGGTTGGTGCAGCAGGACAAGGGTTAAATTCTCTCTGACTTGCTCTACCACTCATCTACCAGTGTTTACTTACCTACTCGGCCTTCCTACTTCATCCCTGCTGACATCTGGAGGGGTTGGTACAGCAGGACAAGGGTTAATTTCTCTTGGACTTGCTCTACCACTCATCTACCAGTGTTCACTTACCTACTTGGCCTTCCCACTTCATCTCTGCTGACATCTGGAGGGGTTGGTGCAGCAGGACAAGGGTTAATTTCTCTCTGACTTGCTCTACCACTCATCTACCAGTGTTTACTTACCTACTCTGCCTTCCCACTTCATCTCTGCTGACATCTGGAGGGGTAGGTGCAGCAGGACAAGGGTTAATTTCTCTTGGACTTGCTCTACCACTCATCTACCAGTGTTTACTAACCTACTCGGCCTTCCCACTTCATCTCTGCTGACATCTGGAGGGGTTGGTGCAGCAGGACAAGTGTTAATATCTCTCTGACTTGCTCTACCACTCATCTACCAGTGTTTACTTACCTACTCAGCCTTCCCACTTCATCTCTGCTGACATCTGGAGGGGTTGGTGCAGCAGGACAAGGGTTAATTTCTCTCTGACTTGCTCTACCACTCATCTACCAGTGTTTACTTACCTACTAGGCCTTCCCACTTCATCTCTGCTGACATCTGGAGGGGTTGGTGCAGCAGGACAAGGGTTAATTTCTCTCTGACTTGCTCTACCACTCATCTACCAGTGTTTACTTACCTACTAGGCCTTCCCACTTCATCTCTGCTGACATCTGGAGGGGTAGGTGCAGCAGGACAAGGGTTAATTTCTCTCTGACTTGCTCTATCACTCATCTACCAGTGTTTACTTACCTACTCAGCCTTCCCACTTCATCTCTGCTGACATCTGGAGGGGTAGGTGCAGCAGGACAAGGGTTAATTTCTCTCTGACTTGCTCTATCACTCATCTACCAGTGTTTACTTACCTACTCAGCCTTCCCACTTCATCTCTGCTGACATCTGGAGGGGTTGGTGCAGCAGGACAAGGGTTTAATTCTCTCTGACTTGCTCTATCACTCATCTACCAGTGTTTACTTACCTACTAGGCCTTCCCACTTCATCTCTGCTGACATCTGGAGGGGTTGGTGCAGCAGGACAAGGGTTAATTTCTCTCTGACTTGCTCTACCACTCATCTACCCAGGTTCACTTACCTACTCGGCCTTCCCACTTCATCTCTGCTGGCATGTGGAGGGGTAGGTGGCTTTGAGAAGAAGTTTTCCATCCCCATACGATATCTTGCTGTGATCGCTGTTTTATTCTGGACATGAAGATACAACTTTGTCACAGAACCCAGTTCAACATTATCTCCAAAATTGATTTCTATATTCTCATTTTTTCTGAAATGATATGATATCAATTTTATTTACACTCATGCATTTCCCTGCAACTTCAATGCATAAATGGGTACTTTGGCAAACAGTGAAGACCCAGATGAAATGCCACATCCAGATAAGAGTGCGTACCTGAAAATTATTTTTTCTTATTTCTCGACCGAAACATATGTTGTTGGTACTCAAAAGAACCGTCTCCATGAGACAGTTCTTTTGAGCACCCAAACATATGTTCAGATTGCATGGTAAGAAAATAATTAAAATTTTACACACAAAAATTTTGCTATGCGCATAATATGTTATTTCAGGGTCTTCGCTGTGTGAAAAGACAAAATTGATCTTTATATAAAAAAATACAATGTACACTTTTTGGGAGAAGTTCTAACCAGTGATCCCTCAATATATATGATGGACCATCCTGTCTGTATCAAAGTTTGTGGAAAATTCCATAAATCTAAAAAGGGATAAATCTTTTAGCAGCTTCCTGTCCATAATTTAGTTTTTGTGTATTTATCCAGATAGCTGGGACACTTTTACTCCCAACCATTTCAGGGCTCCAAAAATCCACTCATCTGCTTACCATGACGGGTACCTTATGCTGCAAAATGAGTAGAAATTTTGAATGTTTCCAATGTAAAATATTGAATTTATAAACACATGGGCATGAAGTACAAGTAGATATTTTAAGAATGTCCCACCCTTGCATTTTTATCTTGGAATATGAATCAACCAATTTGACTTCTATGATACTAGACAGATCCAGATAAACAGATGTTTCGCGCCAAAATTGTGATTATCTTCTTAACCATCAGTTAAAACATATACTTTGGTTGCCTTTGCTATTTTGGGCCTCGTCGCGAGAAAACCTATCTTCGGGGTTTCCCACAATATGAGATTCAAGCCAGTCTCTTCAGCTACAGAGACTAGCTAGAAAATTGAAATTAGGCTTGTTGCAAGTTTAGATATGATACTTTCCAAAAAGCAATTAACAAAGGCGCTGATCAGACTGCGCAAACCTCCGAAGACAGTTTTTCTCACGTCGAGGCCCATTTTGAGTAAATGAAATACTCACAATGTATTTTCAGCATCTTGGGAGACTGAGTAAGTCACAGAGAGACCTTTAACATCACAGGTTACTGACAGGATCAGAGGAGAGTCCATTCCTTCTATCTTACAGGGTATTCTAAAGTCGGAGAAATCCCCCTAAAATATTTAACATTAAGCTGTTATTAATAACATATATGCCTGCTAGTGACAACTTTTTTTAAAGAAATCACATAATAGAGCACTCCAAAGACAATGTATAAAGTGTTTGACCCTTAACCTTGTAGAAACGCCTTTTCACGCTTTTGCAAACAGCTTGTAAGAGCTGTCTGATCAGGGTCTAATCTGTTTGCATATGGAAATGTAACATAAAATAACATAAATTTATTAAGCACTAAGCACACAGAGTATGAAAATAGCTTGCATTAAGTTTAACAAAGTTAATCTCCCCACAAAAACATGTATACGTATATAGATACCTTTTACATTTACAAAAGTATAAGATGTCGCATGAAGTCTAAACAGGTGTGTAAGACATCTTTGAAGTATTGTTACCTGATTACTGACACAGAATTAACACTCTCCATGCTGGGTCATTTTTCAAATTTTTTGGTGTCTACTGACTTTTTTCAAAATGAACTTTTTCAAAACATTTTAGTTCAGGAACACTAGCAGAGTATCAAACGATTTGGATCCAAATAAGGGCCAAGGTTCTGTCGGAGCCTCACTGGAAATATTGAACAAAACACTTTATCCTCACTATAGAGTGGAAGATGTCCCAACATGACTGGAAAATTGCTGCCTGGGATGCAAAGGGTCAACTTATACAAACAAAATAAAAACTTTATAGCTTTAAGTTTCCTAAATGTTTGATAGTAAAACAAAATGTAAAAATCAAAATTATCAGCCAAAAAATCTGGTAAAGTAATAATAGAGACATACGAGGGATGATCAAAAAATTCTGATCGTTACCTTGTATCTTTGTCCAGAGACATTTTTGAGACGCATACCATGCATCATTTAAAAGAACTAGCGTTTAGCTTCATAATGAAGCTAGTATTTTCTCGCTGTGCTGTTTCGTTTAATAATTACAGCACATTATATATGGTCCACTCCATACCACTGGCTTGTTTTCATGTAAAAGAATTATAATAATATTTGAATCTGAATCTTTCAAGCCCCTCATCTTTATAACCACAACATATAACTGCATTGGATTTTTACTTTTTGTTACTTATAATGTCCATTTAAATGTAAGAATGGCAACTTGTTGTGTCGATTCAATTTTTTAAAGCACAATGTGCATTTCTTATGACGTCATTGAAATGGACAACTACGTCATTTTGAGTACATTGCAGAATTTTCATTTTCGAGAATATTCTATTTTTGTCAATCAATTTGGACTAAAAACATGCCGAACCTAATATCGGCAAAATATTTAAGATCAATATCATTTTGATTTCGAAATATCTTCATCTTAATTGGAATATTGTAAAAAGTTTAATTTTTATTTAAAAAAATGATCAATTTTAAATAAGAATTTTCAAAGTTGTTATTGGTTTCATATGGATACTTTGTGCTCAATTTAATCCAATATTGCATCATTTTACGATATATTGCTCATTTGGACAATTGATTGGGTTTTGTTTTTGGATATACACATGCAAATTTGTGTACCTCCGAATATTGACCTGATTTGTGGACTCGTTTAAATTTTCTTATGTGGGTTACTATCAGTCTCCAATGATACAGACTATTCATGATTGCCTCAGATAAAAGCCAATTCATCTAAGATTGCCTTATATCTGTTTTATCTTTAATACAGCTGCTGTTACGGAAGTATGGGTCGGTCAAAACATCAAGTGGTCCAAAATCTTATTATAGCTGACAGTTGCATAGCCATACAATTAAGGGCCTAGGAAGTCGAGATCATATAGAAACTTGGCCATATGTACAGGAAATATTGACTGCTGGATGAACATTGAGCAGCCATAAAAATGAACTGCTGAGACTACTCTTGTCTAAATTGTGTGGTCTCTTATATGCACAGTCTGCTTGATAGGTCAGTGCATTGGGGGTATGGCTGTTTCAGGGTAGATTTCCGGGCACTCCTTCAAGTTACATAAAAACATGCCAGAGCGGTGTATAGACAAAGAATATATTATCATTTGGTACAATTTTCATGCATGTTGCATTGCTGGTTACAGAAATATCACGCCAGGATCAGAACTTTAGGATCATCCCTCGTATGAATGTTTATGAGCGCTCTGTTCGGGTCTAAAAAATCTGCTTCCATTTCTTTAGGCTATTATTTAGAGGCTATTCACTAACTAGAAACAGGGGACAAATTTTGCTGTGGTATATGTCTTTTATTATTGTTGAGAAAAGGTACCTTAATTTCTAAAAAATATGTTTTACAGATATAATGTGAATCAGTGATGTATCACAATTTTTTTTTTGCAATTTGAAGTCTTAATCCTTTAATCTGAGCTTGTTTTTACATCTCCTCCTAACGACTGTATATGTATGTGAATGTACTGAGCTATGAGCAAAAATTTATCAAATGAACTATGGGAGTGATATATCACAATGCATTAAATTTGATAATATAATAACAGCTGTCATAACATTGCTAATAAAAGGGAAAACAGAACCAGCAATCTCTAGTGGTTAGGTTGACATTTTATTCAAGTTGGTGTGTTTCTTTCTTCAGGATGATGTTGTCTTCTGATTTGTCTTACTGATTTGGGATTTAGACACCTTAATTGGGCCTCGTCGCGAAAAAACCTGTCTTCAGGGTTTCCGTCAAAGCAAGTTTCAAACCGGTCTCCTCAGCTACAGAGACTAGCTAGAAAATTGAAATGTTCACTGTAGCAAGGTTAGATATGGTACTTTCCAAAAAGCGAATAACAAAGGTGCTTATCAGACTGCGCGGGATGCGCAGGCTGGTCTGCGCCTGTGTTGTTCGGAAACCCCTGAAGACAGGTTTCCTCACGTCTAGGCCCAATTATGGCTGTATTTGCGCTATTGTTCTCACTGATTGTTTTAAGAGATACATCATCAGTTTTTGTTTTTTTTAATTTTGGGTATTAGTTATACCCTCTCCCGGAAGTGTTGTCATGGATACAGAATATGAAGGGGAGGCTACAGTGTCTATGAACTGCTCCTTGTCTTCATACAAACTCATAATGACTTGATGTGCCATAACATTATGTAAAAATGTCCATAATAGCGTCTCATATTTGGTAAAATTTTGGAAGTTTTCAAACAAAATATGTGATTGCAAAGTAATTGTACTATCATATGACAAATAGAATCTAACATCCGTGCTCCTGTAGTACTGAATTTATCAAAATTGCCACAGAAAAGTGATAAAATGTTCATCAGAGCCTAGCATTTTATCTTTTTACCTCAACTTGTTTAATAAATTGAATAACACATGAGCACTCATTTAAAATCATCTATATATATTAGACCCAAAACAGCCCTTTTCTTAGTATCATCATAATGTGTTAATCTGATTTGATTGTTTCTCTGTGATGAAACATTGCATTAGTTAGGAAGCCTCCATGCGAGGTAAAAAATTTGAGTTTAAACAACAACAACAGAATCTAGGGCAAAGATCTATTGCTAGTAAAATGCATTAAGCCCCCTGGTGGCTTAGGCTGCTGTCCGTTCTAAGGCAGTGGTTCTGTTGTTGTTGATCTATTGTTTAATGTACTTCCCATTTTTTGAGGGAGTTCTGTGTTTGTATTTGTTTTGATATGCATTACTTTGTGTCTATTGTAGTTTTGCAATCATCTTGAAGAGGAAGAGAAAGCTGGTTGCTTAGCTATTATTGTCTTACAGATGTATTGTTACTATAAATGTTCTGTGGCTCTTCCTCACGGTGCCTTGGGTTGGTCTGCAGTGTGTGATTGTGGTATTTCCTGATCATACTCACTTACTTTTGGATACATCCAAGTTCAGCAGAAGTGTCATAACGGTTGATCTCTCAAAAACACATATGCCTACCGTTCTGTTAGCTATAAAGTGTACAGTAATTGATTTCTCCATAACACATACACCTACCGTTCTGTTAGCTATAAAGTGTACAGTAATTGATTTCTCCATAACACATACACCTACCGTTCTGTTAGCTATAAAGTGTACAGTAATTGATTTCTCCTCTCTGGGTTCCAGCACTCCACTTCTGGGTTCCAGCTCAATTCTACAGTCCTCTGTGTCATCTCCAACAGGCTGAATAATATTTACACACAAAAATAGATCAGCTCTAGCAGTGAATTGTTGAGTAATAATTCACTGTTTGGAGGTCAGTTGTAAAGAAGATAAAATCACGAGCGCATAGCTGAATAATATTAACACACAAAAATAGTTTTAAGAAAAAAACATATGTCCCCCACCCACTTCTGGGTTACATTATACAATTATTAACTTATGTTGAGGTGGACATGGATTTTTATTCTGTTAGCTATAAAGTGTACAGTAATTGATTTCTCCTCTCTGGGTTCCAGCACTCCACTTCTGGGTTTCAGCTCAATTCTACAGTCCTCTGTGTCATCTCCAACAGGCTGAATAATATTTACACACAAAAATAGATCAGCTCTAGCAGTGAATTGTTGAGTAATAATTCACTGTTTGGAGGTCAGTTGTAAAGAAGATAAAATCACGAGCACATAGCTGAATAATATTTACACACAAAAATAGTTTTAAGAAAAAAACATATGTCCCCCACCCACTTCTGGGTTACATTATACAATTATTAACTTATGTTGAGGTGGACATGGATTTTTATTGTGTTATTGAACAGTTATTGATTAAGTTTACTATTCAATAATACTCCATATCTACCGAAACAGAAGTTAACAATTGTTTTATTATAAAATAAATGCATGTTATGCAATTTCAGTCATTTTATATGTTTCGGATGGACCATGCAAATTTACTTGACGTTCTGACGTCACTTCCTGTAAGCCATGCAATATTACCTCAATCTGTGTGCTTTGCAATGTCACGTCCGGCAAACATTGCAATATGTAGTTATATTGACTCGAATGGATATGCATCTGGGCCAATCAGAAAATGTTTATTTATAGATTATATAATGCAATTTGATCAAGGTCACTAAAATAAGTTTCAGTAATAAATGTGCCAGTTCAAGAGATTTTGGTATTTAACACATATGCAAGTAGCAAAGGCTAAGATATGCCTGGACAAGTACAAGTTTAGCTAGAGTCTTCACTGCTCCCACACACAATGTAATGACCTGGATAAAGACAAATGAGCCGCGGCATGAGATTTCCAACAATGTGGTATGTGCGACCAGCAAAGGCTCCGACGAGCCTGTGCATATGCGCAGTCTGTTCAGAGCCTTTGCTAGTCATTTGAATATTTCATGACTTTCAAGCTACTGGTCGAACATCGTTTGGAGTTTCTAAGCTTAAAAGGAGGCTGTACAGGCTCGTCTGAGTCTACACTTGTCAAAATGCCACATTGTTGGAAATCACGTGTCACGGGTCAAATGTCAAATTTTATACTTCTGTGCCCACTAAATTGCTGTACATGCATGTAATAAGAATTATAAGAATTATAGACTTTTCACAAGTGAAATAGGTGTCTAAATCTCATGAATTGGATCAAAAATGTTTTTGTTTAGAAAAACAAATTTAGATACAGGCCCCCAGATAAGAGTGCGTAACTGAAAATTATTTTTCTTATTTCTTAACCAAAACATATTTTGTTGGTACTCAAAAGAACCCTCTCGATGAGATGGTTCTTTTGAGCACCAAAAACACATGTTTGAACTGATGGATAAGAATATAATCCAAATTTTACCCTCAAAACTTTTGCTTAACTGGCCCTATGTAGATACGCCAATTATCAAGAGTTGTGGGTTTCTCATGAAGTTTTGTTGGTATCAGGTCAGTAGTTGCAGAAAATTAAAATGGACAATACCTGGGTATGACGTTAAACTGCATCCCCCACCTCTGGGTTAAGAGGCTGCCACAGCCTGGGTGGCAGAGCTAGATGGCAGCCATCTACACATCGATGGTTTGGCATCCTAGCTATTGTGGCTTGGCGGACGACTCTGTATAAGAACAACGGCAAGGCACACTGCCCGAGTGAGGGAACGGCGGAATCTCAGAGGCCGTCAAAGATCTGAGTTGGGATGTCAGCTAGGACAGGCGATCCCAGAAAAACCTTAGTTCCAAAAACAATCATGGCAGAATCAACAAATGAAGTCACGTTAGGCGATGCTGGCAGAAACCAGATTTCTGTCAGTGGCGTCTCCGGCTTGGCCCCCTCTCAGGTGTGGGGGGCAGGGTCGGGCCATTGCGGCAAATCCAGCAAGCATCTGAGAAATTTCAGGGTGGGCACTCTTAATGTGAACACTCTAAAAGGGAGGGTCTGCGAGGTGGTGGAAACACTATCTCGTAGAAAAGTAGACCTTTGTTGTGTCCAAGAGACCAGATACCGGGGTGGTCATTGCCGTATAATAACGGGCAAAGACTCAAGGTACAAACTGTTCTGGTCTGGAAACAACAAGGGCACTGCTGGTGTTGGAGTGTTTGTGGCGGAGAAGTGGATAGAGAAGGTATTTGAGGTCAAGCGAGTCTCCGACCGGATCATCCTGGTGAAGATCATAGTCGGTCAGCGGGTGCTTTGTCTTCTGTCTGTCTATGCCCCACAGTGTGGTCTCAGTGATTCTGTAAAGGATCTATTCTACGACCAACTTAGGGCCGTGACTGCAATGATCCCAGCATCGGAATTCCTCATCCCATGTGGTGATTGGAATGGCCATGTAGGCAGTACAGGCTCCGGTTACAAAGAAGTTCATGGAGGCTATGGGTATGGCAAGCCAGACCCTGATAGTGAGGGTGAGAGGATCCTGGAATATGCACTAGCATATGACCTGTTCCTCGGTAACACATGTTTCAAGAAACGTGACAGTCACCTCATCACATACAGGTCCGGTAATACAGCAACCCAGATAGACTTCATGTTATTTCGAAAGAGCCTGCGCAAACTTGTTATGGATGTGAAGGTGATTCCTGGAGAGGAGGTTGCTCTGCAGCATCAGCTCCTTGTGTGCGACATGATGATTGATATGCCGCCCCAAATCAAGCGCAAATTTACCCCACGTCCAAAAGTGTGGAAGCTCAGAGATCCTCAAACATGTAGCCGATTCCAGGAAGTCTTCAAGGCACATGTGCCCATTGTGGAAACTGAAGCGGCTACTACTACTGAGGAAATCTGGGCGAAACTCAAGACAGGTTTGCTGAAGACAACAGAGGAGGTGTGCGGCACAACAAAGCCCCACCGATGGCGACGTGAAACTTGGTGGTGGAATAAGGAAGTAGATGATGCCATCACAGCCAAGCGCCAAGCTTTCAAAGCATGGAAGGCTGGCAAATGCACACGAGCATCATATAACACTGCCAAGCGCATCTCCAGACGTGTGGTGCACCATGCACGCCACGAAGCAGACAAGGTGGTCTATGAGGGCATTGACCACAAGTCGTCTGATATCTTCCGCCTCGCCAACCAGATGAGGAAAGAGAATGTTGATGTTGTAGGCGACAAGCCAGTGAAGAATGACACTGGGGAAATGTCAATGAGCGAGGAGGCAAAGCAGAATGCATGGGCTGAACATTATGAAAGGCTTCTCAACGTTGAATTTGATTGGGAACCTGATCACCTGTCCAATGAACCTCCGTTAGAAGGCCCGCCTATCCCAATCACCATTGACATGGTGAAGAAGGCCATCTCAAAGATGAAGTCAGGCAAAGCTGCAGGTCCATCAGGCATAGTGGTGGAGATGATCAAGGCAGCAGGTGATACAGGGGCCACCATGATCCGAGATCTTGCTACTGCGATTATCCGTGACGGCAAGGTCCCAACTGACTGGGAGGAAAGTTTCATTGTCTGCCTTTACAAGGGCAAGGGTGATGCTTTGGATAGAGGCAACTATCGAGGCCTCAAGCTGACTGAGCAGGCCATGAAGATCCTAGAGAGGATTGTCGATGGTCTCGTAAGACAGGTGGTGTCTATTGACGACTCCCAGTTTGGCTTTGTCCCAGGAAGAGGCACTACAGATGCAATCTTTGTGGTCCGGCAGCTGCAGGAGAAATACCTAGCAGTGAACAAGAGGCTTTATATGGCCTTCGTGGACCTAGAGAAAGCATTTGACCGTGTCCCTCGGAAGGTTATCTGGTGGGCCCTGAGAAAGCTAGGCGTTGAGGAATGGATTGTGCGGTTAGTCCAGGGAATGTACGCAAATGCACGAAGCCGGGTTCGTGTTGGCGAGGGTTTCAGCAAAGAGTTTGAGGTGAAGGTCGGGGTCCATCAGGGATCCGTACTCAGTCCCTTGCTCTTCATCATTGTGCTGGAGGCCTTGTCACGTGAGTTTCGGGCTGGTGTTCCCTGGGAGGACCTATATGCAGATGATCTTGTCATCATTGCTGACTCCCTAGAGGAATGTGTCAGGAGGCTCTTGATATGGAAAGAAGCCATGGAGAAGAAGGGATTGAGGGTGAATGCAGGAAAGACAAAAGTCATGATCTGTGGTACAGGCCTGGACCTCTTGCAGAGTTCAGGCGAATACCCATGCGCTGTCTGTCGTACAGGAGTAGGCAACAACAGCATCTACTGTAATGGCTGCAAACTTTGGGTGCATAAGAAATGCAGTGGGCTACAAAGACTGACACCAAATCCTGATTATAGGTGTGCACGGTGCATGGGAAATGCTCGCCCTATTGACGGCAGACCACAGAGTGAAGTCCAGGTCGGACCTGATAAGCTTGAGGTGGTAGCTTCCTTCTGCTACCTAGGTGACATGCTTTCTGCTGGTGGAGGCTGTGAAATGACGGTCACTACTCGTGTGAAAACCGCCTGGAAGAAGTTCAGGGAGCTACTACCAGTTCTCACATCCCGCCACCTCTCTTACAAGACCCGTGGCCATGTGTACAGCTCTTGCGTGCGGAGCGCCATGCTCCATGCCAGTGAAACTTGGCCACTTGCCAAGACGAACCTGCAGCGCTTGCAACGCAATGATAGGGCCATGATCAGACAGATCTGCAGTATCAAGCCAGAGGATGTGGCCAGGGTAAGGTCAAGCGAGCTACTGGCAAAGCTTCGGCTTGAGGACCTCGACCTCATTTTGAGAGAGAGAAGGCTTCGCTGGTTTGGGCATGTGGCGCGTTCGAGTGGTGCAATCAGAACAGCATATGATATGCAGATTGACGGCAAGCGGGGGGCAGGGAGGCCCAAGCAAACATGGAAGAAACTGACAGAGAAAGACTGCCGTGAGTGGAAGCTCACCACAGTTGACCCTCAAGAAAGGAGCACCTGGAGATCAGGTGTGAGATCTGCTATGCGTGCAGCTAGCCAGTTACCTGGAAAGGGGCCCACTGATGTGGATGATGCCCCTGCACCTGCACGTTAATCAAAAATCCGATTATGATGACTTTATCAAAGGGCTGTAACTCCAATAAATTCATAACACCATAACATGCCAGCGACATGCATTCTGTGGTATTTTATCTGGGTCACTACTTATCATCAAAGTACTCCTTTGCAGGTTTCCGGTATATCATTATCATAAACCATATCTATTTTAAACAGACCAGAGTCCCGAGGGTGGGGGTCTGACTTGTGTTCCGAAAAAAATAAGGGTAAATAAATATAACTTACATCTCCCCATTCAAACACAGTAGGCAGGAGGGTCTGGTTTATTAGTTTTATGGCTGCTAGAACTGGTACTTTCTTGTAGATTTCTGGAATGGCCAGTTCACATCGCTCCAGGCATACTTGGGCCACTAGTACTTCAGCAAAGCAGGAAATGTTGCTGTTCAGAAAACAAGATTACTGTTGACATTCTATAATTTTGTACACAACAGTAAAACTTGTGTAAACAGGCCAATCTCAAAAGGACCAAAAATTGGTTTTCAAGACCAATTATCGCTTATTGCAGGTCAAAAGTATTGCAGAATGCTCTAAGAGGAGCATTCTGCAATACTTTCATCCTTCATTAAGCTACTATTTGTCATTAAGATCTTTGTTTTGTCTATTTTTAGTGGCCGTTTTACACAGGTTTTACTGTAGTCACCTGCCAGAAAGGCCTAGACAAACAGTACTGTTTGCTTTTCAGAAAAGCATTTTGTGAATTCCAACCTTAATAGCAAACATTTTATTTGAGAACAGAAAAACAAAAGTGTTCAAAAAATATTTTAGATTCATCATTAAACAGTCTTTTTATAAGAGTATTAATTTGAGGGACTATTTCCTTTAAAAATGAGGATTTTTCATCTGCTTCGAATAATATAATAAACATCTGATGTCAAGTTAACCCTTTGTATTCGGAAAACCACTAAACAGGTACTTTTGCAAACTGTTAAGACCCAGATGAATTGCAGCATAAAGCTGCATTTCATTAGGGTCTTCACTGTTTGTAAAGGTAAAACAGATGTTCAGACAAAAGAATACATTTCTTGTTAAATTGTAACCTGACACCCTAGTTATGTACAATGGACTATCCCAAGTTTATTGTATCAATTCAGAAGGAATAATCCATTTGTATACAAAGATTTAATACATTTCTTAGCTACTAATGATACAAAAATTCTCATATCCCTTGATCATTCATCTCAGTTTTGATTCAGGAGACATATGAGCCGTGACATGAAATTTCCAACAAAGTGGTATGTGCAACCAGCAAAGCCTCAGATCAGCCTGCGCAGCCTTTGCTAATTGCTTTAATAGTTTATGAGTGTTCAGCTACTGACTTAACATCATTTGGAGTTTCTAAGATTAAAGGGAAGCTGCACTGGCTCATCTAAGTCTACACGTGTCAAAATGCCACGTTGGAAATCACATGTTGCTGCTCAGTGTAGATTTTGTTGAGTGGAGCAGAACCAGTTTTGGCAATTTCAACAAAGGGCATTATAGAAACGGAAACAGTGTTAATATTAGGAGAAACCCTGAAACATTTCCAGGCCTTTAGTTAAGACTGCGTACCAAAAAATTTGTTTTCATATTTCTCAACCAAAACATATGGTGTGGGTATTCAAAAGAACTGTCTCAATGAGACGGTTCTTTTGAGCACCCATAACATACGTTAAAACGGATGGGTAAGAAAATATTTACAATTTTACGCTCAAAAAATATGTTTATCTAAACCTATGATTTCTATAGATGTGAAAACGCTGCGTAAAATAGAAAATTCTATGAACAGGCTTATCTTCATGGCTGGAAAATTGATTAATAGTGGGTTTTGAAGAGCGATTGTGATCAAAGTAACTGTATCTAGTGAATCAAATATAGATAATATTCAAGACAAAACATATTTGTGTGACAAAAGAGAAAGAATGTTTTTAAACTAATGGATGTTTTCATGACTTCGCGATGTAAAATAATTTCGAACAAAAGTATTTTGACAGTGAAAGAGCCCTCTCCTCTTTATATACCCTAAGTCATCTAAAACATTTAAGCCTAGCCTCATTTTTGTGGGACATGTGCAAACAGTGCAGACCCAGATCAGATGCAGCAGAATGCTGCATCTGATCAGTGTCTCCATTGTTTGCTTACAGAATTCTTTCAAAATTTGAATAAAAATGAAAAATACTACCCAGCAACCCTTAAAACTGAAATGGACTGGTCCATTTGATAACAGTGGGAAAATCCATTCTGCATATTGATGAGATGGTAGAGGCCTGATGCTTTGGCTGTTTGTTAGGCCCATCGGGGTTTACCTGTTTGATTTCCTTTGCTCCGGTATTCAGTTTTATTTACTGTTGAGTCCTTATCTTCACTTTATCTCCTTTTTATATCTTGCTTTATATGTTCTAGGAGATGATGCATTGATAAAGTAGGGGTCTTTCATGCAAACCAAATATCTATGTGTCTTGATCCACATCTAAATTAAGGGTCAGGTTGGCGCAGTGAAACCGGTTTAAGCCCTCCAGTAAAACATTTTTACAGACCGTTCCAAGGCGGTACTTCTTTTGTGGATCATTTATGTTTTTTCTGTCGTGTGTTTGTTATGCCTTTGTGCATGTCTGTTTATTTGTGGTCACCTGCTGGGAAAGGGCTGACCTCTTGGCTCTCGTTTGTGATGTCTATTTGTGAAGTTGTCACTTTCCCATTGGTATCCTGGGTCAGGTGTGGTACTTGATTGTATCGATTCCTGATCTTTGCACCCTTCCTTATTTAAAAAAGAGTATGAGACAGGTCTCTGTGTTGCAGACATTGCTGAAAGCTGGGTCTACATATATTGTCAGTATTCCCATCAATGAACCTAGTGCAGGATTTTAGTATAAATATGTCGATCAATTAACCAATCGGTTCCATCTTCTACCATGACTTCAATGACACGCCTCTCTGACTTTGCTGAAACGGGCTGGAAGGTGACCTTGACCTTCTTACTCTCCAGAGGCTTCAACTCTCCGCCGGATGGCTCAAATGTAAACTCACTGAAGGCCTGCAAAATAAACAGAATATTATCCTTAACTCTTCAATGACACGCCTCTCTGACTTTGCTGAAACGGGCTGGAAGGTGACCTTGACCTTCTTACTCTCCAGAGGCTTCAACTCCCCACCAGATGGCTCAAATGTAAACTCACTAAAGGCCTGCAAAGTAAACAGAATATTATCAGGACTTAAGTTTTTTGTTTGATTTGATTCTTTACGTCCCATCAACAATCCTTCAGTTATAAAGGGACTGGTCTTCCTGGGTTGAACCAGTACTAAGCTAGGATTAATTTTCTTGCACAAGGACACAATGCAGTGACACCCGTGAGGCTCGAACATGCTGTCCCTCGGACTCGAGTCAAGCATTCTACCACTGAGCCACTGCACTCCCCTCAGGACTTAAGTTAAGAGTGTGTGACAGAAAATTAACTTTCTTATTTTTCAACCAAAACATGTTGTGGGTACTCAAAAGAACCGTCTCAGTGAGACAGTTCTTTTGAGCACCCAAAACATATGCTAAAAATTATGGGTAAGAAAATATTTACAATTTTATGCTGAAATTTTTTGTTTATCTAAACCTGTGATTATCCTTATATAACTCTTTACATGCTGGGTAAATTTTTCCTATTTTTGTTGTCATCAGCTGACTTTTTTTCAAAATTAACTTTTTCTAAAATTTCTTTCAGGAACGCTATCAGCTAGAATGTCAAACAATTTGGATTAAAGCAGTGTTCTCAGAATAAAACTATGCCCCCCCCCACAACCGCAAATTGAGTCGGCTAGCATGCTTACTGCTCTTTATTGTGTCACAATAATACAGGCTGAAATCCATCAATTATTTCAAGGGAGAGCATGCACAAACACAATTTTGGTCAAACTAGTATAAATATGTCGATCAATTAACCAATCGGTTCCATCTTCTACCATGACTTCAATGACACGCCTCTCTGACTTTGCTGAAACGGGCTGGAAGGTGACCTTGACCTTCTTACTCTCCAGAGGCTTCAACTCTCCGCCGGATGGCTCAAATGTAAACTCACTGAAGGCCTGCAAAATAAACAGAATATTATCCTTAACTCTTCAATGACACGCCTCTCTGACTTTGCTGAAACGGGCTGGAAGGTGACCTTGACCTTCTTACTCTCCAGAGGCTTCAACTCCCCACCAGATGGCTCAAATGTAAACTCACTAAAGGCCTGCAAAGTAAACAGAATATTATCAGGACTTAAGTTTTTTGTTTGATTTGATTCTTTACGTCCCATCAACAATCCTTCAGTTATAAAGGGACTGGTCTTCCTGGGTTGAACCAGTACTAAGCTAGGATTAATTTTCTTGCACAAGGACACAATGCAGTGACACCCGTGAGGCTCGAACATGCTGTCCCTCGGACTAGAGTCAAGCATTCTACCACTGAGCCACTGCACTCCCCTCAGGACTTAAGTTAAGAGTGTGTGACAGAAAATTAACTTTCTTATTTTTCAACCAAAACATGTTGTGGGTACTCAAAAGAACCGTCTCAGTGAGACAGTTCTTTTGAGCACCCAAAACATATGCTAAAAATTATGGGTAAGAAAATATTTACAATTTTATGCTGAAATTTTTTGTTTATCTAAACCTGTGATTATCCTTATATAACTCTTTACATGCTGGGTAAATTTTTCCTATTTTTGTTGTCATCAGCTGACTTTTTTTCAAAATTAACTTTTTCTAAAATTTCTTTCAGGAACGCTATCAGCTAGAATGTCAAACAATTTGGATTAAAGCAGTGTTCTCAGAATAAAACTATGCCCCCCCCCCCCCCAACCGCAAATTGAGTCGGCTAGCATGCTTACTGCTCTTTATTGTGTCACAATAATACAGGCTGAAATCCATCAATTATTTCAAGGGAGAGCATGCACAAACACAATTTTGGTCAAACTTAGAAATTACAAAGTGCTGGTTATCGTGAATATCTAGTGAATCTAAGGTAAAGGTCATTAAAATCTAATTCACTCTTTTTTGTCTCCAAACAAATTACATGTATATATGCAAGTTTGGTGCAGAAAAAACCTTTGGTTCAGAAGACAGAGCTCAGAAAAGGCTACATTTACAGTTTTTAAGGATGATGACATTGAAATGAGGTGACCTTGAAAGTTAGATCAAGGTCACCAAAACAAAACCAACTCTACATTTTGTTACAATGATACAATACATTAAGTTTAGCTAAAATACATCGTTCAAATCAAGAAATATCATACAAAGACCCTATTTTGGTCAAAAAATGACATGTCAAAGTGCTGGTGTGACCTTGAAAATTAAGGCAAGGTCACTCAAATCTAACCAACGATTCCCCTTCCCCCAACAATGTATCAATGCCAGTTTGATCAAAATCCATCAACTGGTTCAAAAGATAAGAATAGAAACCATATTTTGGACATTTCAAAGTGCCGATGTGACCTTGAAAATTAGATCAAGGTCACCAAAAAGTAACCTACTATTCCCCTTGTCCCAACAATGTATCTCTGCAAGTTTGGTGAAAATCCATCCACTAGTTCAAAAGATAACACACGTAAACCATATTTTGGACATTTTCAAAGTTCAGCTGTGACCTTGACAATATGGTCAAGGTCACCAAATTTATTCAACTATTCCCCTCCTAACAACAATGTATCTATGCAAGTTTGGTCAAAAAAGCAATTAAAATGAAATGTGTGCGTACCAAAAAGCAATTCTAACAATCGGTATGCAAATATATGTGATGTCATTGCGTACCATTTGGTGCATTTCGTTTTCATTTGGGTAATAAACAAATGCCAGTCGGGCATTGATTTTTTTTTTATTAGCGACGCAATATAACTCCAGTTTTATGAATTAAACATCGGTGCCCAGTCCAGTATTTCGCAGAAAAACAGTATGATGAAAGTGAAACGTTGCAAAGTGTACACGCTCGAATGTCAACAAGGGCAGTGTTCGCGTTTACGCCGTAATAATATCTAAATACGCAACGCAAAATCGTTGGTACGCAAAAAAGACAAGTAGCTTGCGTCCATGGAACGCAAGATCAAAAGCAGTCGACTTTCAACACATTTAAGCCAGCTCAATAGTAAAGAGAGTTAAAACCCTTGACTATCGGTCTTTTGTACTTTGCAACGCTTTAAAATCACAAAGAGACTGCTATAAATAGTATTCAGTTGTGGTTTTCCGACATCCGTTGTTCATAGCAACGGTTGAAATCAGAACGAGGCTCAGCTATAAATAATGATTTACGGTTTTTCCAAAATGGATTTGCTGGGTAAAAATGGCGTTTGTCTCGAGGAATCACACTAGAAACATTTAATTAACTTAATAAAGTGTATTCTGAAGCCAATACTATCACAAATCCATGTTTTATCCGTTAAAAATACGTTCACAGACAGGTTCAGCGATTTTCAAACGGCACAGGTAAAATATTCTTGGTCTGAAGCGTCAAGTAAAGACTTTTTAAAAGCGAAAAAGTTTAATAGTCAAAGACTCCATCACTGCTAAGTCTGCTTTTTTTTGCTTTTTTTGATTGATCGTCAATCACTTAGTGTAAACTAAAACTGTTTGAGATTAAAGTTAATTGGTAGTTTTAGCTAACTTCTCTGTGTTTAATAATGCAAAAAAATTAGGTTGGGAAACTTTCTGGGACTCAGTAAAATTTACATGGGACTCAACTTTTGTTGATGCCCATGGTCCAAGGGACCCAATAGAAATCAAGCCTAAATCTAACACTGAAGGGGATGAGATTTGCTTCAGGTACGATAAAATCCGCTAGTTTGATACTTTAGAAAGGCAGACAATGGGAGTGAATAAATATGCAAGCACATTCCTGATGGCTTCAATCCTTCATGCAATAAGAAAACGTGTAATCACATAAAAAAAACGTGGCGTAAAAAAATATGAAAATACGCAATTGTTTTTGCAAGTATGCAATTGAGGATGACCAGGTTGCGTAAATGCCCAATTGACCCAAAAGCTTATCTAGGGCGGTGTATGCAAGTTGGTAAAATCCATCAACTGGTTCAGAAGATAAAGCACGGAAACGAAAAAGTGGACGCCAAAGCCAACGGGATCAACACCAAAAACATATGTGTTGGGACATTAAAATCAGCTTTATCATACCTGTTTTACATTTGTGTGGTGGTACAGCTGTATGGCTGTCAGTATAATGTTTACATGAACACCGGATAGGCTGGGAACCATTCAGAGGTACATAATGGTAACTACGACAGCCGCCACATTTTTGATTTTACATGGCAACAGGATTGGTCTTGCATCTGGAATCTCAAAATCTGTTTTGTGCTGATGATATCTGCAATTAAACATCTATAAATCATTAAAGATCAGCAAATGGAATACTGTATTAGTGTATGGTAAAATGGTGCCTAATGCAGTTAGTTATTAATGTAACCACTGCCTCTCTCCTACTGGGATAGACATGCAGGTATAAGAGGGGATATTAAGCAGGCAAATGATCTCAAGAGTTCCCACACAATGTCAGGATTAAGTTTCAGGATAATGTATAAGGATCTATCATGAGTGTGAGGGTAGGATAGCAAAATCCGTCCCAAGGATCACCGTTTTGGCATCACGAGGCTTGCCGAGTGATGACAAACGGTGATCCCGCGGGACGTATTTTTTTATCCTACCCTCACAAGAATAATGGATTCTTTTTCTTGCTCACCACTTTTTTTTTTTATTGTAAATAAGCTTCCAGAAGTCGACACAATTTCACAAGGTGACGTCGATTTAACATAACAATGATGTTACTTGACGACCATGTGCTTGAGTTCCAATACAACCAATGTAAGTAGCTCTCACGTGACAGCCCGGGTAAGATATAGCATGGGTAAGTCAGATAAGATTTTCTATCAAGCTAGGGTAAAATCTCAGATATCCTTATCCAGTGTGCAAGAATCATTAATATACCCCTATTAAAGGAATATTTTATTGTAAAGAGCATGGCAATTACCAATGGATAGTCCTCACAGTGCAGAACTTTTAGCAGTGCTGTAAATTATGAACAGTTATTGTCTCCTGGGGGTACAAATGACAAGTGCAAAATATCAATTATTTAAGTTATGTGAAGAAGGGGCCTTTATTTATGGAGTTGTACAAAGCACGAGCTACAAAATGAGAACATCTTTTGAATTGCTTGTTAATTGAAAAACGGCAAAGATCACATTATGCATAGACACAGTCTAGTCAGTGTGATTGTTTTCGACTCAGTTAAAAGTACAGTCAAAACTCTTTATAATGTCACTCGTTTTAACAGAATATTCAATATCCGACATAAAATTGCTGGGAACGGATCTGTTTCCATTATAATTCCCTCTTTATAACAGAATATTCACTTAACGACACCGACAGTAACTTCTGGGAACGAATATACAATTTCTATTGAAAATAAATTCATTATAACAGAGTTGTTGCCATGTGTCAGACAATTTTGTGATCAGAACATCTTTTGAATTGCTTGTTAATTGAAAAAACGGCAAAGATCACATTGTGCATAGACACAGTCTAGTCAGTGTGATTGTTTTCGACTCAGTTAAAAGTACAGTCAAAACTCTTTATAATGTCACTCGTTTTAACATAATATTCAATAACCGACATAAAATTGCTGGGAACGGATCTGTTTCCATTATAATTCCCTCTTTATAACAGAATATTCACTTAACGACACCGACAGTAACTTCTGGGAACGAATATACAATTTCTATTGAAAATAAATTCATTATAACAGAGTTGTTGCCATGTGTCAGACAATTTTGTGATCAGAACTAGGTCTTTTTGAATGACCAGGTTTCTGTCTCACTTGATTAGTGGGAAGTTTTGTGCATTTTGATGCAATATGAAATTGAACTGATGTATATATTTGGAATAATAGCATTTAATTCATTTTTACAATATTTTCTTTTATCATATCATCATAATCGGACTTTAGATTAACGTGCAGATGCAGGGGCATCATCCACATCAGTGGGCCCCTTTCCAGGTAACTGGCTAGCTGCACGAATAGCAGATCTCACACCTGATCTCCAGGTGCTCCTTTCTTGAGGGTCGACTGTGGTGAGCTTCCACTCACGGCAGTCTTTCTCTGTCAAATTCTTCCATGTTTGCTTGGGCCTCCCTGCCCCCCGCTTGCCGTCAATCTGCATATCATATGCTGTTCTGATTGCACCACTCGAACGTGCCACATGCCCAAACCAGCGAAGTCTTCTCTCTCTCAAAATGAGGTCGAGATCCTCAAGCTGAAGCTTTGCCAGTAGCTCGCTTGACCTTACCCTGGCTACATCCTCTGGCTTGATACTGCAGATCTGTCTGATCATGGCCCTATCATTGCGTTGCAAGCGCTGCAGGTTCGTCTTGGTAAGTGGCCAAGTTTCACTGGCATGGAGCATGGCGCATTACCAAATGAATATTATGTTGAAATCTGGTAATGGTCAGAATTCTTTATAACAGCAAATTCACTTTAACGTCAAAGATAGCTGGGAACAAACAGTGTCGTTATAAAGAGTGTTGACTGTATAATACTAAGCTGTGCATGATAAATCCAAAATATCATAATTCAACCTTAGTCTGGCTGCATGTAAATGAGCATCAAAATCTGGTACGGCTGTTTGGTTTAATGGATTACAATACAAGGTAACTTAACCCTTTACCTCATAGAGACGCCTTTTGACGCTTTTGCAAACAAAGCAGACCCAGATCAGGCAGCTCTTGTAAGTGCTGCCTAATCAGTGTCTACTCTGTTTGCTTATGGAAATATGATTAGATATGATCCTAAACTAGTGGACCTGACAAGTAATTTCTTTGTTCTATGTACAGATGTGAAAATTAATTTATATGATTATTCATACTGGGTGGAGCCTAGCATGAATATTCATGAGGGAAATGGTTAATACCCTATTTAACCTAATCAGAGCACTGTGCATGTTTTTTTTTTTTTTCAAAATTCTTTATCATCCTTTGAAAGCCATGTAATTCCAGATCAGCTGATTAACACTTATCTAACCACTTTTTATGGTCCCAAAATTTTCATCTACTCTTATATTCAAGTGTACTTCAGACTAGATTTTGTCATGGAAGCAAACAATATGACCCCTGATCAGACTGCTCTCAAGGCAGCAGTCTGATCTGGGTGCACATTGATTGCAATGTCTAACTTAGAACATCAGGACTTTAATCAAGAGAGCATAATGAAAAATAATGTTCTTAATTCTCAACCAAAACATATGTTGTGGGTATATACAGTATACTCAAAAGAACAGTTTCAGTGAGACAGTGTTTTTGAGCATCCAAAACATATGTTAAAACTTATGGCTAAGAAAATATCAACAGTTTAACGCTAAAACAATTTGTTAATCTAAACCTGCGCACATAAGCAGTCGAGAGAAGCAGATGACAAAAGTATAGTGAATACACACTGGTAGGCTAAGGGTTAAAGGGTTAGGCCAGCTGATCAGGACCCAAAATGTTTTTCATCCACACAATGAATAGTGTTATGTGTTATATTATATACCTGTGTTGACAAAAGCACTGTGTTTCAGGTCCTATCATTTTACAATCCATGCCAGTTGGCGCCGTCCATGCAAAAAATAGTCTGTTTTTAAGACGCTGCAAAACAAAGCAATAACAAAGGTCTTTATGATTCTACATTTCTCTCTCTATAACCACAAAAAAGAACCATCTGAGAAACAAATGAAGCAACTAAGTGGTCATTATGATAATTATATAGATATGCAGTTATACATGATATGTACAGGAGTTTTTAAAAATGAAGTTGAATTATCAAAACTTTTGAAACTTTTAAAATATATCCCCTGTAGAAAATTGTGTAGATCCAGATATGCTGGCTTTTAACAAATCCATCTGATGCAGCCTAAGAATACACTGTATTTTAAACCCAAAATATTTATTGAACAGGTTGGAAAACAGAAGTTTAATTATAGTATGATAAATGATCTCAAATGTTGAATACAAGTTGCCTGCCAAAATAGTTAAGACAGATTGTACAGAAGCAGTCTGATGAGCATCTTCCTTTTTTGCTATTCTGACAATCAGTTTGCAAATTTCAAATCCTTTAAACCAACATTTAACTTGTGTACATAAAGAGAAAAGAGTTCAAAATTTTATAACATTTACACCTAAAACAAGATCAGATAGGGATTTTGAAATGAGCTTATGTTATACCCCTAAAGCATTTTCCTGCTTAGAGGAAATAGAATACAATATAAACCACTGTTTGGAGCTTGCTCCAAGCTTTACCAAAATGTATAACATTACAATGTTTTGATTTAATGTAGCAAAATTACAATCCTAAATACACCTAAAAATTAGGCATTTTT